>BCJJ01000009.1:849243-1486607 GCA_039545355.1 Trichosporon coremiiforme
CYCYYKCKSKYTYCARGWKKTGCYCMAGCTGACRTACAGGTCTACCGCAAGAAGTGGGTCATCCACGTCGACCGTGTCCACGTTGAGAAGTCCAACGCCGCCACCGCCCCCATCGGCATCCACCCCTCCAACGTTGTCATCACCACCCTTAAGCTCGACAAGGACCGCAAGGCCATCCTTGAGCGCAAGGGCCGCAAGACCGCGGCTTAAGCGTCTCAACGCATGCGCATGTTAGAGGGCCGTAGTGGGATGTACCTATGATACACTGGACTTTGGAGAGAAGCGGAGCCGACTGGAGCAGTAGTCACCCAAGACCAGGCTCAGTGTGCGGAGTAGTTGTCGGGACATGGAAGTCGCGGAGGGATAAAGGAGACACTGATATTAGCAACGATCAACTCATGGCAGCACGTCAAGCAGAGTCCAAAAGGCGAGAGAAGCTACGCTAGGGCCGAGAGCCGCGGTAGACACTGTTGGAGACGAGCGTGGACTGGCGGCTACGCCTCTAGGCGGAATGCAGACGGTGGTGCCGAGGGTGCCGTTGCGTCGTGTTGATCGCAGGGATCGAAGGAGGGATCTGGGACACATCTCCCCGAGGAACGCAACTATCAAAGCCCGCATCGGCATGCACACTAACGTTTGTGCTGGCACCCACAAGAGCAAAAACAGGGTTGCACCTGACGTCGCACACGGTCTTGGGCTGGATACCTGCAAGGTTTGGGCCACCGCCACGCCCACACAGAGCTGCAGCCGGGACCAGCTGAACATGGGATGCTGGACGTCCGTGTGGCTAGGTACGTCCGTCATGGTGTAACGGACATCGGATCGGTAGTCGCTTCGGACGTCGGACATGCCTTTTCCTAGTATGTCTTGGCTTAGGGCAGCCTGGCATGCGGACTCTGTTCCGCAATCACAGCCGGAGTCCTCGGCAGATCGGCAGATGCCACCGCAGAGTCAACAGAAAGACAACCTGACACTTCACACAACGGCCTGCCACAGGCTACTCATGTGCCGTGCACGGGTACACCAGTCGCTAGGAGCGGAGACGGCGATATCCTTAGAGCTGCTTTAGAGTAGAACAGAACCTTAGAGTAGAACAGAACCACTCTATCGGCGAATGGATATCATGCTTGTCCTCAAGGGGGGATGTCCGTCACCCGGTCATGATAGGTCTCAGCGATCCGCGATCCGCACTCCGCACACTTCGCCGCCGGTCCTACCACCTCCGCACGCTAGGTCACTGCATTTAACCAGTCGCCGAGTCAGGCCGACTCGGCACTGTGCGATCACTTCCACTACTCCGTGGCGTCTACGCACACCATAATCCTCAGCGAGCGGCGCTCCAATCTCCGTGCCCGAGGCTGGATCCCACGAGCAACAAATCCCCATCTCGGAACTCCTATATTGGCATGACCACCATCTTTCTTAAACGACGCCGGGCCGCCCTCGCCGTAGTTCTGAAACGACGTTCCCACTCGAACCACACGGAGGGCAATTGCCATGGTCTGCTGCCTCGTTCGTATCGCTCTGAGACATGCCACACCCAATGCACTACCACGGCAGCTACCAGAGAAGAAAAAACCAACCTTATCACGGAGATCACGAATCCCTGTGCACTCCATCTGCGTCCTGCGGGGCAGAGGGGGCTTTCGGCTCTGTTTTCTGGACCATCCGGCTGTCATACGACGCACCACTCGGTATTGACCCCAACCCCGTGTTCTCAGTACCCCGTGTCTTCTAGCCTTCCGACGGTATAGTCCCGCCCGCGTATTCACGGCTCCACGGCGCCGACAGACGAGGCAGTGTGTGCTTTCCGTAGTGTCATAATCTCGTAGTGCCAGAGCGCACGGTCGAGGGGTGCAGAAACAGTGTGCCACTTTCCTCCAGCCACAAATCGGTCTTCAACCAGGCTGCCGGACCCGCCGCTCCCGCTCTTAACCGGCAATGCCGATCAGCGGCAGCGGCAGCGCGCGGCAGAGTTTCTGGCTCACCCACTCTTCCTGCTTCCCCTCCACCCTGCATGACCGACTTGCAAGCCCGTGACTAAGCGAACAGATCTTCGCCCACTATACTGGTTGCCCGAACTTCCCCACTCTGCTGACACTCAGTTTTCGTGTTGCCGTGTTGGAATCGGATAACTTTGCGGCCCGCTCGAGGCATGCTCTGACAGGAGGGGAGAGGGGACTGCATAGCGGTCCAGCTGTGCTCCTATTCGAGCAGCTGTGTGGCCCAATGTGGCGCCGGGCGTCTGTAGCTGCTGCCCGCTGGCTGCTGGCTGGCCGCTCAAAGGGGGAGGGTATTGGCGCCGATTTCAGGCGAGTTCAGGCAGTTCAGGCTCTGCAAGCTCCAATGGCGTCCAGCCTGGCGTTGGGGCGTGCACTCCCTCTGTCTCTCAGACCCCACTCTCGTTCTTTTCTTTCGTCTTCCATGCAATCGACTCGTAGCTTGCATCGATGTCATGTTTTCTTCTGGACTAGGATCGTTGGAAAGAGGTGCTTAAGGGGGTGGGTGGACTAGCGAATTTGAAAGTGGACTGCAGGATTTTGCAAGAGCTGCGTTGGCTGGGCGCGGGCCATGCCGCAATGTCTGGTGCGTGTGGTGGTGTGTCTGCCGAGCGTTGGAGCCGGTAGAGGCTGGACTGGCAGGGCTAGGAGGGCTCTAGACTCGCTTTGAGTACAGGAACCAGGCACGGGTGTGCTGTGGCCCCGTCCCTTAGCCAAGGCTCAATGGCACTGGTCGCCTGGGCTCCTGGGCGCTCCAGGCGCAGGACTGGCGTTCATCAAGGTCGGGTCCTCGATGGGCCGTACGCGGCAGACCCGACCCACCAAGCACCAACGACCGACGACCACTGCGACCACTGACTGACGACTGCTTGCTCACAGCTCACGGACGGCTCAGCTAAGCACTGCGCTCGCTGTCCTCGCCTCCAGACCACGTCGCAGTCACACTCACGTCCCAGCCTCCGTCGTCAGCATCGCTCTTCACACTCTCGACACAACCCTCAATCTCCCCTCCCCTTCAACCCTACGCCCGACGTCACACTGCAACCACGCACACCGCACACCGCACGCGCACACTCACACTCGCCCCCGCAATCCACCCCGCCATAGCCCTTCCACCAATCCTCGTCTCGCACACCGCTGCACACCGCCCGTCTTTCATCCCCCTTCATCACCACCCACACGCCCACACACCTCACCCTCACACACACCTGCCCTCCCTTCCCTCCCGATCATCCCGACCACGTCATGAACTAGAATCCAGTGACCGTCTCACGTTGCGGCCCTCGACGATCTTCTCGCTACGACTCTGAACCTCACCCCTTCCAACCTTCCTCCTCCGGACACGGACAATATCGCCTACACTTATCTCGTTTCCGCTACCTTTTGCATTGCACTATCAACCTATACGACATACGATCCTCAAGCTTGCTCGGCACCGATTGCAACTGTATCCACCGTATCCCTGTCATCGTATCCGATCCGAACGGCTCGCACTTGTGACCCCCGTGCAAGACCTGTCTCACATCAACTTTTACCCCGAACCTTTGACCTGGCGCTCGTCTGCTCGTCTCCTCGATTCCTTCAACCGACGCCAACGCCCACCGACGTCTGCAGAAAACCCGCTTTGAGCATTGTCAGATCTCTTGGGTTCCTCCATTGAACTGAACAATGACTCAAGGTCGCGACAATGCTGGTGCGTCTGGCGCATCTGCGTCTGCGTCCAGTGCGTCGGCTGCGGCGTCCGGAGCGCCCGCAGGTGTCACTGGCGCGAAGGCCGCTGCGGCCTCTGCATCGGGCACCGTGTCGAGGGCAGAGTACTCTGCGCTCGAGTCGCGGTTAGCTGCGGCTGAGGCAACCATCGCCGCCCTGCAGAGCAAGCTCGCGGCCGTTGAGGGACCTGCCTCCGACAAGGCGGCGCCCACCGGCAAGTCCGCGCTGGGCAAGTCGCCGTCTGGCTCGTCCGCACTCGCCCCCGGCTCGACAAACGCGGCGAACGCAGTGTCCCCGTCTGGACCAGGGAGCTCAGCGGCCGCTGGCTCGAACGCTTCGGGCGCCTCGAGCATCCCGTCGTCCAGTGCATCTGGGTCCGTGGCCCGCACGCCCCCTGCTCCATCGGAGGCGAGCGAGGCGTCGATCGCCGCGCTCACACAGCAGGTCGCTGCGCTCTCGACGAGCGTCGCCCAGCTGCAGCGTCTGCAGACGCAGAGCATGGTGTCGCCTATGAACGGCCACCCGTCGCACCCCTCCCACCCGCATCAGCAGCACCAGCAGCACCAGGGACAGCATCAGCACCAGGGCGCGCTGCATCAGCAAATGCGCATGCCTCCCCCTCCACCGCTCGACACAAACCTCGGCAATCTCTCAGGCATGGCGCACTCGGGACACTCTGCGCATTCCGTCACGAGCCCGTTCCCACAGCAGGGATTCCTCGGCGGCACACCCGGTCCCCGGACGCCTATCAGCCGCCCGTTCTCGGGCCCCATGTCGGCGGACGACAAGTGGGGTGCGCCCAGCCAAGGCGGTCCAGGCAGCCGCGGCGGCGCAGGCGGTCACCAGTGGAACAACCAGGGGCCCATCATCCAGACGAACGGCATCAACAGCATGAACAACAACATTGGTAGCGGCGCCGCGGCCCCCGGAGCTGGCATCGTCGTCACGAAGTGGGAGCACTTGAACCTCAAGGTCGAGCTCCTCCGCTCGATCTCGAAGTATGGGTAAGTCCGAAGTTTGAAGGGGGTGACTGACAGATCCAGTATTGGCCCGCCGAACAAGATTCAGGCTCGAGTGCTCCCGTTTATGCTTAAGGGGTCGGACATCATCGCGCAGGCGCCGCCCACCCAGGAGCGCATCATCTCTTAGTGAGTAGAGTAGAGCTAGATGTGTCGAACGGTTAGCTAACACCTCAGCGTGATCCCCGCCCTACAGCTGTGTCTGACGTTACCCCCGCCGCAGGGGCCATACCGAGGACCGGCCGTGATCATCATCACGACGACGGTCGACCAGGCTACGCAGTGCCACAAGCGTAAGTAGAGCAGTCATATTCGGGGTCCGAGCTGACAAATCAGTCGTCGGCAATGTTGGAGGACCGCTTGGCGTGCGCGCCGCGCTGGCGGCAGGCGCGGCTGGCTCTAGCGGGCTGCCGAACGAGCTCGCCGCGATGCAGCGCGACCAGATCCAGATCCTGATCGGCACGCCAGCCAAGGTGAACGAGGCCATGAACATGCGTGGCGGGCTTTCGGGGGCTGACTGCCGCCTCCTGATCTTGGACGAGGTGGACCAGCTGATCGCTCGCAACTTGTACGAGAATGTGCTGAACATTGCGCGCCTGCTGCCTTCGCCGCGGCGCTCTGGCCCGGGCCTCACGCCGGGTCCCACTCCCTTCTCCCCCGTCGTCGGCAGTCCGTATGACGGCGGCCAGCAGTCCCCCTTTAACCCGCAGAGCAAGACGCCGTTCCCGGCCGCTCAGAACTCGCGCTTTTCGACCCCCGGTCCGGGTGCGACGCCGACGTCCCCCACGCCGCCGATCGAGCGGCAAACGTGCCTCTTCTCCAACACGATCCCGACGGATGTCATCAACTTCTCCCAGTCGCTGCAGGTGCGCGATCCGGTGCGCGTCTTAGTGCGTCGTGAGGGAGCGACCAACTCGCAAGAGTCCGTGTCCTCCGTCACGCCCGGCGTGAACCTGAAGCACACCTACGTCTACCTGACGATCACGGGGAGTGCGCGGAGCGAGGAATCCTCCGAGTCCGGCCCCGGAACAATCGGCAGCGGTCGCAACCCGGGCGCAACTCTCAGCGAGGAAGCAACCCGCGCCAAGGAGTACAAGCTCGACATGCTCGTGAAAATGCTGGACGACTATCCGCTCTGGCAAGCCATAATCCACGTGGGGACGTACGCCATGCTGGAAGCCGTGCTCTACAAGCTCGGCTCAAGGCAGTGGGAGACGCTGTACCTGTCCAGCGACATGCCGCCGCAACAACGCAAAGCCGTGCTCGCGCAGTGGCGGATGAGCGTGCCCGGCTCCGGCCCGCGCTTCCTCGTGTGCTTCGACGTCACCCCGAAACCGCCCGATATCCCCTGGACGCCGCTCGTGATCAACTTTGACCTGCCGCGGAGTGTGGAGGGGTATGCGCTCCGCGCGGCCGCCGCCGTGCCCCAGGCCCCGCGACAGGGCCAGGTCAACCATGTCAACGGCGTCATTGTGTCCTTTGTCCAGGCGGCTGGGGGCGATGTGGAGATGCTCCGCAGCACAGAGTGCGCGTACCGATTCAAGGTGAGTAGCGACGAGCTCCGAGCGAAGGGGGGAGCGAGGGGCGAGGGGGCGAGTAAGCGTTGCGCTCCGTCGATCTCTGTTGCAGAGTGCAGAGTGCAGAGCGCAGAGCGCAGAGCCAAGCGAGCCTCCTCCACCCCATCGAAGCTGTCATGATTTCGTAGTAGCTGACATCACAGTCCGCCGAGATCCCGACCGTGTTCCACGACCTGTTCCAGCATTAGCCTCTACCTCAATCATAGCAACCACGACAACCACCAACAACTCGCAAGTCCAAAACTCTAGTCTCCATTTTTCCTTCACTTTTTGTCACTCTATACTCAACGAAGCCTCACAACCCACAAACCCTCACAACAATTCATGATCCGGGCTAGCCAACGCGGCTCGAGATTTTAGTACACTTTGCGTCATGCATGTAGCTGTATCTGGTGACTTGATCAGTCGGCTAGGGTGTTTAGAAGGAAGTGGTGGGATGAAGGAGAGAAGCGGGCTAGAGTAGAAATAAGTTTTGAAGGGGAGTGCAGACCGACCAAGAGAGGTGCCCGTCTGACTCGCGCTGCACTGCTCCTTTGCGTTCAACCCGTGTGCACTCGTATTAATCACTATTCATAACTACCCATCCGCGTCTACCTTCTGCACATCCTCCACTACCCGGCTCTCTACGCTCTACGCTCGCGAACTCGCCCTCGCCTTCGGCTCGGCTCGTTCGACGCTTAGAACGTCTCGTCATCCAGCAGCTCCCCCTCCTCGCCGTCGGGCACCTCGAACCCTTCCTCGGTCTGATACAGGATCTCCTGGATCTTGGCGAGCGTATCCCGTTCCTGCTCGTCGACGTCTTCGAGGTTGATGCGCTCGCCGACGATGAGCTCGATGCTGCGGAGTTCTGGGGTTAGCGGCGCCGGACGAGGGTTCGGGGGGCATGAGGAATGTTGTGGCGAGCGGGCATTGGGATGGCCCATGCCCGCAGTCTTTGCCACCAACCTGGATGGGGCGAGTGATCGTGACTCCTCGGTCCACTCCGTGGCAGGGGTAGACGTCTTCGGATCGCTCGCCCTCGCGTGCGCACCTGCGGCGCGCACACTCGTACTCACTGGCAAAGTAGAAGTCACGCTCCTTCTCCAGCCCCTCACACGTGGACTGGAGCTCGCCAACCTGGGCATTGAGGTGCTGGATCTGCGCGTTGCTAGCGGCGCTGGTGGAGCGGGACGCGGCGGCGGCGCCGCCAGCCGATGCGAGGCTGGGGCGACCAGACGCGACGCGCGCCGTGGGGCCGCGCGACGGTGGTGTCGGCGCAGCGCGGTGGCCACCACTGTGACTTGTCAGTTGTCGTAGAGACAACGGAAACTTACGCCCGCTCGACCGCGTTGTACTCCTCTCCGCGCGAGTTCGAGTCCCAGTACTTCTTCATCCACTGCAGGAACTCGAGGTTGTCCTGCATCTTGCACTTGACCAGGCGCTCGACGGGGATCGGCTGTAGCGAGTGTTAGCGAGCAGAAACGGGAGGTAGAGCCGAGTGGCCGCTCGAAGCATCCGTACTGCCAACGATGACTTGAAGTCACCTGAGGGCAGTCGAGTCACCAACGCGACATGCGCGATCGGCAGCGAATCGCCCCGTGGCCTGCTGGCGCTAGCCCTTTCGCCCGGACTCACCTTCGGGATACGATGCTTCGTGAACGCCTTCTGCAGAATCTTGAAGTTGTCCAGGTACTCGTACTCCATCTTCGCGTTCAGCTTGAGACGGCTCATGGGCAGGTCGCCGTAGATCGAGTCGAGAATCTGCGGTTAGTAAGGCTAGAAGAATAGCAGCTGCATAGCCTGCGCTCAGTGTCCCGGTGCCCTCCACTAACCCGCCTGAGGCTCCATAGGCAGGGCGAGCTCTGGTCAAGACACAGGACGTGTGCAATGGTGAAGTCCGTTCGAAGGTCGGAGCCCTTCTCGAGCGCAGAGCTCGTCTTCGCCGCACGGATCTGGCCGCTCAACCATCGCCTCCCGAACTCACCTGGCAGTAGATGACGCCCTTGCCGCACTCCTCCACCTTCTGGATAACATTGGGCGCGAGCAGCTCATTAAGCCATGCTAGGAGCTCGCCGCGGGCTGGTGGTTAGCTTGGCAAACCGCATGTAGCTAGAAGTGAGGGAAGGAGTGGGCGGCCCGGCGGCGAAGCGGGGAAGACCCGAGCTTGCCGCCGGTCGAGGGCGCAAGGGTCCAGCGATGAGCGTGTGGGTGGTGGCCACGACCACGACGTCCACAGCGGTGGCCGAGATGGAACCTTGTCGACTGCGTCCTCGGTAACGATGTCATGATGTCCCAGCCCTGTCCACGGGTTCAATGTCAGGAGCACTCACATTCTCCGGTGTAGATGGACATGGTCGTGGGCGGTGCTTGTAGCTGGCGGTGGTGGGTGGTGTGGGTGATGGGGAAGGGGGGTGGAAGTCGAGTTGTGTGTCAGTGGTCGTCGACGGGGAGAGTGTGTGGAAGCAGAGAAGCAAGGAAGGCTGTGTTGTTGAATGCGGAAGTCAAAGAAGTGACGAGAGGGTCGAGAGGGTCGAGAGGGTTGTATTGATTTCGACACACGCTAAGTAATTGCGAGCTCTGACCAAGTGTAGCGAGTGGACGGACACTGCAGACACTGCGCTGACGAGGACAACACCCACCACAGCAGACACGACGCGACCTGACCGATCGCCCTTTGACGTGTTTGGTCCCGCGGCCCGTACTTGTGCCCTGACCATGTGGTCCAGGCACCGCTCGTCATCACTGCCCATCATCACGGGCAGACCAAGCAACCTTACTGCGCAGAGGTGCGAAATCTTCTCTACATACTCGTCCAGAATGACAAATATGATACAACGAAAGAGCGCGAAGTCTACCGGAGGTAATGTCCCACCCACCCACCCAAAAACTTTTCGATGTTAAAACGAATCGGGGTCGGAGGAAGACTTCGCTAGTTTCAACCTCTCCCACGGTTGGGTCGTCGGTGGCATCTCTCGGTCCAGAGATGTTTTGACATCGGGCATAGCCCACATGCGCCAAGTCTCATGGACCACTGACAGCAGAGAGAAGGCAGTCGCACATGTAAATGTCGAAAGCATCTGCATGACTGGTGGCAAAGTGTGCCAGCAGAAGAACCAAATCGCATTCAGAGTCTGCCCAAAGTCTATGTCTATTAAACCACCTCACTGACCTTCCAACGTCTCTAACTCGTCTATGCCGCCGCAAACTCGGACTTGGCCCTGATCCTCGCCCCAATGCGCTTGAACACGAACGGAAAGGGCGTACAACAGAACAACAGGCCCGCCAGGAGACACGTCGCTCCCACCGGCCCCAAGCGATCGTACATCTGATTTCCAAACAGGGGGAAACCAGCCGCAAAGCTACTCCTCATGAACGAGTTGCTCGCGAGCGCACTCGCGGCAACAGGCCTGTACGCGTCGACCAGGTACGTGAAGGTGGCGTTGTACGCGTACACGAGACCCGTGCCGAAGAACATGCTGAGGACGATGGGGACCATCCAGTGCACGCTCTTGAAGCGCGTGAGGCCAAGGAGGAGCAGGCCGATCGGAGCGAGTACGGCGCCGAACTCGCCCATGTACAGGCGGGTTTCGGGCGGGGCCTTTCCATCAGGCGAGCGAGAGGCGACGCGAGCGTAGTACTTGTTGAAGTAGGGCTGGGTGGCTCCCGCGATGAGTTGGCCCACGCCGATGCCGAGGAATGCGAGACCGCACTCCTGCATGTTGAAGCCGTACTGGTGTCGGAAGATATAGGGGATACCGCCGAAGGAGAGGTAGAGGATGCCGAGGAGGAGAGCGCTCCAGAGGTCGAGGAGCAGGACCATGGGCTGCGTGCAGAGGAGGATGAAAGGCGTCCTTATGCTCCGCTTCAGGGCCATTAGAAACGTCTCCTGTTTCAACTCTATGGGCGCGCGGTAGTTCATTCCCGTTTCCTCCCTCATCTTCTTCGCCTTCCTTTCCAGCAGCTTTGGCGCAAAAGTTTCAGGAACGCACAAGAACAGACCAACAAGACAGACGAACCCCCACATGATCACGACATAGTACGTCCACCGCCAGTCGGGCTGGTTGTAGTTGATGAAGCCGGCGATTAAAGGGCCGAGGATGGGACCCATGAACGGCGAGATGGACCAGATCGTCATGGGCGTAGCGACGCGGGCGTTCTCGAACACGTCCGTCACGAGACCGCCAGAGACGGAGAGGAAGCCGGAGCCGGCAAAGCCGGTGAGGTATCGGAAGATGAAGTGGACGGAGGGCGTTGTGCTGAAGGCGACGGGAAAGTTGAACAGGAAGAAGATCAGAAGGCCGTAATGAAGCACGGGAGCGCGGCCGACGAACTCGGAGACGGGGCCGAGGAGAACTGCGCGATCGTTAGCGAGCTTTCGTGACCGAGCATGGCGGCGTGTCGCTAGCCTCCCCCTCCCTCTGTTACCAGTTTCAGGGGTTGCCAGCTTCTAGTAAGGTATAGCGGCAGGAGGGGGAAGCGGCAGTTAGAGGTACTCACGAGGCCCTGTTCCCAGACCCATGACGAAACACGAAATCGACAGAACACACACAAGCTCCGAGATGTGATACGTCTTGCTCATGCCCGGGTACGTCTGTGCCGCCATTGATGAGCAGCAAGTGATGCACAAACAAGAGACAGAGAGGATCATGACCATGAGCCTGATGTCAGCGAGCTCCGACTTGCCTCCGCAACGGTCGGCGGTGGCGAGATGAGCAAGCAAGCAGTGAGGGTGGTCGCCCCCGCCCAGGTGTCTTCGACTACTCCGAACTGCCTCGGTGTTCTGCCTGAAGCTAGTAGAGCGGTGAAGTAGTGGGCAGTGAGAGTGCGGTCCTCGCTGCCTGCGGCCACCCGTAGTCGGACTCACCATTTCCTCCACGCCTTCATGTTAAGCGGGTTGCAGCTATCTCCCGGTCCATCCCAAGTGACCTCGATGTATTCCTTCTCCCCTACCTCCTGGGCGACCTGTGTCGACCTAGTGTCCGCATCGCTTAGTCCTTCGTTTCCCTCGCCGATCGCTTCAGTGTCGTCTCGTCGCGAAGCTCGAGACGTGATGGGCGAAAGATGGACCTCGGGCACGAACTCGGGATCGTGATAACTTGACGTCTGGGATTTCGTGCGTTCCAAATCGGCGCGTGCGCCGTACCGAGACATGACTGTTTGTGTGGAGCAAGGGGTGGTGGGTCTTATCGCGGCATGTGGGAGGAAAAGGATTATCGGCTGTTGATCCGGTTGTTCTTAAAGTAGTCCACGAAGATGTCGGCAGTGATCGCGATCTCGTGCGTAACTGCAGTCGTAGCTGTGGGGTTGGGCGTGTGAGCGCGTGCGAGCGGGAGTGAATAACAGCAACAAGTGCATGTGCCGAAATTGAGTCGGCTACAGAAGAGGCGACTTACTCAGCTGATAGGAATGCTCCGTACTCGGACCGCAGATGGCCGCTTCACCCGCTGAACCCTGCGGCAAAGGGCGAGTGCGGGGTACTAACGCGGGGCTGCTGTCCTGACACCGGCACCATCGCGCCCATCACCCGCGCACACAAGGCACCACTGTGAGGGGGCCTCGAGATAGGCCGGATCGGAGTCTCTGCGTCCGCAGACGCCGCGCCGTGCCTGGACATGCTGATGCTATTCTCGTCCCCTATCGATCATGGTTGAGGTCGGAATGACATAGAGGGTTGTGATTATCGCATAGAATCGAGAGAGATTAGTCCTCGCTCGCTCGGTACCCTCGGCTGTGAGGTTGATATGACATATTATTAGCAGGGAGGTAGTCACTATCGCATAGACTTGGCAGTGATCGCATAGAACCCTCGGTGATTGATGAGATTAGTCATTCTCTGCCGCGGAAAAGCTTCATATCTCATAGAATCGGCCGGGATGACATATGATCACTCAGGGATGGCCCTGCTATCTCATACAATCAACCCGTCCGCGGTAGGTATTAGACATTTCGGGCGCAGTATTAAATTAGATATTGCGAGCCCCTCCGGTGCCACCGTTGTTGTCGTTCGCGGTCCTCTTCATCTCATAAGAGTCAGCAACGATCGCATAGAATGGACAGGTATTAGACATTTCCGACTCTCCGACGCGCGTTCGCGGTCGCTACGATCGCTTCAAACGCTTCACTATCGCCTTGAGCCGAGCAACCCGAGGAGGGATCTCGCATCTCACACAGTTCTTCTCAGCTTAGTCATCGAATTCCTTCAGAAAAGCAAGTCACTCAATGCGAGGCGTCTTGCAGTCGCATGCCGCGAAAGTCCGTGATCACGGCCTCTAGGAAGCCCAAGCACCGCATGGAGAGTCGGTCCGCACGGCCACGTCGCTTCTATCGACCATGAGCTAAAGGAGCGGCTCGCAGTCCATGTCCGCAAATGCGTCTGAAGACCGCGGTCTGGACCATCGGACCGTCTGGGCCGCTATCAACACATCGCGAATGAACGCCTCTCGCGTGGGCGTGAGGTAATGAGCGTTCCGCTCTGAAGAGGCATCTCGCCCGGGGGCTTGGGTACGGGCTCGCCAGCATTTATTACCCAGCTGAAAGTGTAACTTCTCCCGTAAACCCCGCCTTGCCGACAGCGAGAGAGACTGGTCCCGCTCGAGTCGATGCCTCGATGCAGAATACATACAGGAATGAGCCGCGACATGCTATGAATTGTGTTGTTCTAGGTGTTTCTCTACTGCTAAGCGGCGAGGAGCAGTGCGGCGTGAAGCTGGACAAGTCGGTCTGTCGCAGCAACTGCTAGCGCCTTGGCCCATCCTGGAGTACGGCACTGCTCCCCTTCACGACTCGCTCGCCACTCGTTCCTCTTCGACTTGAAGCCTACTTCTCCTTTTCCTTCTCCTTGCCCATCTCCTTCGCCACGCGCGCGGCTTCCTCGCCAGCCTTCACCTCCCTGATCTTCTGCTCGGCGTAGGGGTCGAGACGGGTTCCGTATCTGGGATCGAAGCCGGGGTCCGCGCGCCGCGCGAGCTGCTGCTGCGCCTTTTCGGCGGCCGCCTTCTCCTCCGCCTCTCGCTTCTTCTCATTCTTCTCGCGCACGTACGTGCTCAGCTGCTGCATGAACGCTAGCTGGCGACCATCGGCTATCCGCTGCCCCAGCTGCTCGAGGAACTTGAACTGGGCACCCTCCTGCGTCAGGGTGGTGATACGCTGCAGCATGCGGACAGGCGGACCGAAGATACGCTCCATGTTCTCCGGAATGTTCACAATCGGCGAGAAGATGGACGTCAAAGGCAGGTAGAGCATGTATCTGGACGTTAGTTAGAGATCGATGCGTTTCGAGGGTGCGTCGAGAAGCGCGAACGGTGTGCCGTACTCGCTACGCTCAGTCGCCAGGGGTACTCACCCAGCAGGTCCCCAGTTCTGGTAGTGTATGCCCTGCGGTCCGTTCCTCCTCATACGGTCCGGCGCATTGCGGGACACATGTCCGAAGTCGTAATTTCCATCATCCCGTTCCAGTTCCTCCATGTAACGGCCCGCAATGCCCTCGGTGGTGCCCTTAAGCACGATGATAGAGTACGGGGCAAGTGCGCTCTTCATGCGTCCGAAGAAGCCAACGGTGGCCTGTTCCTGCTCGGCAGGGGACCGCGCACCGAGCGCCTCGTCGTGCCGCGAGCCTTTGAGTCGAGAGAGCTCTTCACTCTGCGTGGGGAGGGGTTGCCGCATACGCAGGCAGAACATGCGGCACATTGGCGTGTCCTCTGCCCGTTGGCTGCACCAGGAGAAACACTTCTCGGGCACAGGCGTCGTCTCGGGCGTGAAGGCCGGTCGGGGGTGCGGCCTGCTGCTGCTGCCTCCGCTGCCACCGTAGCCGCCATAGCCTCCGGAGCCCATGGAGGGGAAGGCGGAGTCGCTCGGGGTGGGCGGCGGCGAGGTGGTCGAAAAGTGAGTGGCGGGATTCGGAGTGGAAGTGGAGGTCGCAGCGGATGTCGTGGACGTCGCATAAGCCGGCCTGGGAGCAAGAAAGGCGACCTGCTCCGCTTGCCGCAGAAAGCCGGAGAGCAGGCTCGTTCCGTTCAGTCGGTCAGGCGATCCCCCGACGTCGACGTTCATGGTAGTAGTAGTTGGTGAAGTAAGCGAAGCCGAAAGTGGTCGGAAGCGTCTGGCAGGCGCCCGTGGCCGATCAAACGGCGGCGTCGATGCAGGCCACGCGTCTCACTTACCTGGGAGTATCATATAAACTGCACTAACTGGACTCCAGTCTGAAAAATACCTCTTCAGCGGTGGAGGCTGGGCTCACCTCTCGCAGCTTCAAGCTTTCCCACGGTTGAAAAGCGACTGTTGAAAGAACCTGCTGGGGATCAGGCTGGGAGAGAGCCAGGAGGTGATGGCGGCGTGGGAAAGTTATTCTCCGCGCGTGCAGTGCCCTGAGTGCAGCGCCCTTACTGCGGCCCGCCTCCACGTCGCGACACGCCCGACTTTTGAACGGCGCACAGTGTGAATAGCGACACCTCAGCGTCTCACCTCTTTGCATCGCCTTGTCCAGTCTTCATATACCTTATACCACCTATTCCCTCGACTGCCACCTCAACATCGATACCACAATGGACGCCGTCGGATACGTTGCCACTGCCCAGGAGCACCTCCGCTCCCTCAAGAACACCCGCCTTGCCGCCCTCCGCCCGCCTGGAGAGTTCTTCGACTGGCAGCGCGTCTCCAAGCCCGCCAACTCGGGCGAGTTCATGAAGCGCGCGGGCTATAACATGTAAGTCGAAGTGCACGCAGTACGCAGGAAGTAGGAGCGAGCCACGGTGCATATGCCGCTGGATCGCTCGATCCGGCCAACTCCTGGAGAGCTGGCACCCTTGTTGCGGGAATCTACGCGACTCGCATAGCGTGTAATGTCGCGCGTAAATCGTCTGCGCTACACTTCTATCACTGAGATGATAGCTGACGACCCAGCCGCTACTTCTCGGCCAACTATGCCGTCCTCGTCGGCCTTCTCGCCGTCTACTCGCTGATCACGAACCCGCTCCTTCTGATCGCGATGGCGTTCCTCGTCGGTGGATTCTTGGCCATCAGCCGGTACTGTGAGTAGTCTGGCCTCGCAAAGCAATGTGACGGCTGTTTAGCCCATGACTAAAAGAAGGCTCTTGCTTCGTACAATAGCTGACTCCAGTTACCGAGCCGTTCGAGTTCCAGGGCAAGACGATCACGCCGCAGAACATGTACACGGGTCTGTTTGTCATCGGTGAGTACGCTCCTGCTCGCGAGCGACTGCGCGTGGGCTGTGCAGCCTGGCTCTTTGAGCCTGCGCGGAGCTCCCTGCACTGAAGTCCACAACCAAGCTGACGCCCAGGTATCCCCCTCCTCTGGCTCTCGGCGCCGTTCTCGACTTTCTTCTGGCTCGTCGGCTCATCAAGTTGTCTGATTGGCGCGCACGCTGGATTCCTCGAGCCCGGTGTTGAGTCGTGAGTTATATTTTCAGTGGAGAAACTGACAGAACAGGGAGTACGAGGGAGTGGAGACTGTCTGAGCTGGCTTCGGCCGGTTGAGGAGATGTAGACGAGCGAACGAGAGCTTGCAAGTAACTATAGATACATGTACTCTGGACATTTCATGTAGGAGATGACTGTGCCCAAGGCGAGCGGGTGCACCGGCGTATCGGGTGCGCGTGCAGCAGCGCGACATGGAGGCATTGCCGGTCGAAGGATGGGGATGATTGGCTGAACCTTGGATGCTTATCTATGAGCCCTGCTGTTCCGGGTGGTGTTGGAACGCGCCGTTGTGTCCCTGTGTCCCTGGCCAACAAGGAGCGGTATGATGTCAGTCAAGACCACCCACTCTCATACCCACAACCCTGGGCCAGACGACCATTCCGTGTCATCCGAGTGCTATTCCGGCCACCTTCCCCGCCCGCAAGCTCCGGGTCTTGCCAATTTACCCCATCCATCTGTCCAACAAGTCGTGGGAGCGGTGAATAACCTCCCCCCTTACTCGAACTCTTGGCATCACCCTTCTCCTCATCCACGACCACAAGAAAGACATCAGCAATGGCCCAGGTCTGCGACTTCCAGAACAAGCTCAACACGGGCAACGGCGACGCCGCCGCCGCTCAGCACACGCACGACGGCTCCGGCGCCAGCCACGATCACTCGCACGACGCCGCTGCCGAGCACGGCCACACCCATGAGCACCTTGAGAACGCCGGTGAGTCCCCTGTTCCCCACGGGTGTCGTAGGACCGGAGGGCAAGATCGCCCACTTGTTGTTGTTGATGCTGACGCCGTGCTCTCTGATATCGTCTGACGGAACCTGTGCCCGCAACCACTTCTCCGATGGCCATGATGGACCGCATTACGTTCCCCGCTTCTCGATCGCTTGCTCGTGATTCTGCTACTCGCTCGCGCGCACTGCTTGCTGTGCTCGATGAGCTCGCCCCGCTCGCTGTGACGTGCCTCGCTTCGCTCGTGAACAGGCAAGTACGCCGAGCGCGACATGCCCGACTACTCCGGGCGCGACTGGAAGGAGCGCACCTTCACCGTCGGCATTGGCGGTCCCGTCGGATCGGGCAAGACGGCACTGCTGCTTGCGCTGTGCCGTGCCCTCCGTGACGACTACAACATTGGTGAGTGCTCTCATCTCCTCATGTCGCCTTCCCTCCCTTCCTCCCTTCTGCCTTTTTCACTTCGTTCTGGAGAAGTTGTTGCTTGCGTGCTCTTATCTAAGGGCGCGTGCGGCGTTCTTGGCACTCGGCGTGCTGGCCAACCAGCTGAGACACCGGGCTGGGTAGCCCGCCAATAACCGCCGGTCCTGGTCGACATCATTCGGCGTTCTCCACGGGCCCCTCGGACGGAGTTCTCGGACGAAAGTCTGGCACGGAGTTCTTTGACGCTCGATGATCTTGGAAGCGATGGATCGAGAATGAGAATGCGCTGACTGAGTAGCCGCCGTCACCAACGACATCTTCACGCGCGAGGACCAGGAGTTCCTGATCCGCAACGAGGCCCTCCCGAAGGAGCGCATTCGTGCTATTGAGACCGGTGAGTGAGGACTGGCTGATTTGTGCAAGCAGCGAGCAGCGAGCTGCTGGTGCCGGGCATGCCGGGCAGGTGGGAGGGACGGATGCAGCAGGAGGGGTCGGCGTGTGACTCAGCTGCGGGGCGAAGTCTGTTTCTGAGCGCCGCGGCAGTCACGATCGACTGTGACAGGCTACTCCCTGCGGTCTTGACCTGCCTTCATCAGCTTGCCCGTCTTTCCTCCTGCGTCACTGCTCTGCTGCCGTTCCTGCTGCATGCGAGTCATCCCGCCAGTTGGGACGGCTGCCAACAGTTTCACAACTTGCGCCAAGAAGCTAACGCCCAGGCGGCTGCCCGCACGCTGCCATCCGCGAGGACATCTCGGCCAACATGCACGCGCTCGAGGAGCTTCAGGCCGAGTTTGACACTGAGCTCCTCTTCGTCGAGTCTGGAGGCGACAACCTCGCGGCCAACTACTCGCGCGAGCTGGCTGATTACATCATCTACGTGGTAAGTTGGCCCAGGCGTGGCAACGCCGAGACTGTCTGCGTTTCTCAAAGCCGCAACGAGAGACGAGCTGTAAGAAGGGTACGATGAGCTGACAGGCAGATCGACGTCGCGGGCGGTGACAAGGTCCCTCGTAAGGGCGGACCTGGTATCTCCCAGTCGGACCTTTTCATTATCAACAAGGTGAGTGCCTTCAATATCGGCGGTGGCTTGATGTTCTCGAATCTCCAGCTGACTTTCAGACCGACCTCGCGCCCCACGTCGGCGCCTCGCTCGACGTTATGCGCCGTGACGCTGCGATCATGCGCGAGAAGGGCCCGACGCTGTTCACGAGCGTGCGCAAGGGCGAGGGCGTGCAGGACGTTGTCGACGCTATCCTCGGCGCGTGGGCTGCTTCTGGCGCCAAGGGCAAGAACACGCCGAAGCAGAAGTAAACTCTTGAGTCTGCAGCGTGCCGAGGCACCGCAGAGGCGGCAGCGAGCCGAAGATTAAGGCTAATGAAAATGACGCCGTGGAGAGGGAAAGAGGGAAAGAAGCGCCCCATGTATCTTTGGTAGTCAATGGTTCAGAGTCGATGCATTGTTATCTCTGACACGGCACGAGGAGTTACGGCGATCGATGCATGTTACTGTGACAAAGAAGCAAGAAAATGGGCTGAGAGTGAGGCGCGGAGGAAACAATGTAGACTTAGAGCGCGCACAGCCGCCGCCCAACGCCCCCCAGCTACTACTGCGCCTCCCATGATCCTAGTCTCCAGTCGGTCGAGCCCATCAAGCATCCATCTCCCACTCTCTTACTCCTGCCGTTCTTTTCCTACTCCTACTCTCCCTCTTGCTTGCCGCGTGCACAGTGCCGAGAACCAACAGCAACAACATTCATATCCACCCATTTACAACGCAACGACTACTACCCTGCGAACCTAAAAACAACCAGGCGCGTAATAAAGGGGACCAGACAAGCTCCCACCTTCCGATTACCCTTCGCCCCAGTTCCCTAACCCTCCGGCCATCTCTGGAATCCGCGTCCGTCCACCAGACCCTGTCTCCATCCTATCGGTCAGCAACAGCTACAAGGCAACAACACACCTACACATACTACCTCTCCCTTCTCGCTGAACACCCTCTACGAGCGATACGTGACCCCGCAAACGCACACGTCAACTGCGTGGCCGTTTAGCTCTCCGCGAACTTCGTTGCCACCCGCCCGGCCTAGTCCGGCTACCAGGCTCGCTCCCAGTTATCAAGTGTTGAAGCGAGATCCATAAGAGTAGGTCCAAACGCTTATATCGTGCTAATCTGCCAGCATGGACGCGTCAAGCAGCTCCAGCTCGGGAAGCGGGGGCCTCGTCTGGACGCGTGACGGCCCAGTCCTCAAGATGGAGGACGCGGTTGTCGAGACAGTGTAAGTCGACGGTTCACCGGTGCCGCTGACCTTAGTGTGACACACACGACGCGCACGACGACGTCCTTCGCCCCGATATCTCTCCCGCGCATCCCCGTCCCGGATTTCGTGCCGATGCCCTACTACCTCTCGAGCGAGAGCTACCCGCTCGCCCACGAGCCGACGCCCGAAGACCTGCGCTTCCTCGAGTTCAACCTCGGCGGGCGTCGTGTCGTAGTCGCCGAGGACGGGGCCGAGAGCACGTCTGGCGAGACTACTGGTCCGGGATGGCGCCGGACAGTTGCTACGGGCAACGATGAGCGCGTCGGCCTCGGCAACTACATCAACAGGATCAAGAAGGACAAGGACAGGGAGCACAAGGAGCGCAAGCGGCCGCACGTGCAGGACGCGCGCTCGCACTCGCCCTTACCTCAGCCGGTTGTGCGGCAGCGTTCTCCGCCACGAAAGAAGGCGCGTCCGAGCGATATCTTCACGACCGCCGCCGGCGAGGACCAGAGCCTGATCCCCTCGCCACTGCAGAGCCCAACCGACGGCGGGCACGCGCCCACGCAACCGACATTCGGCTCGGGCCAGGAGATGGCCGCGCTGTTCTCGCTGCCGGCCATCGTGAACCACTTTGACCAGCTCCCGGACAAGGTACAGCAGCACGTGCTGATGCACCTCTTCCGCCGGTCGCGCATGCCGACGATCCAGCGCGTGTCGTCGTTTGCTGCGACAGCCCTGAAACGCGACTTCATCTCCCTGCTGCCGCAGGAGATCGCGGTGCAGGTGCTGTGCAAGGTCGACGTAAATAGCCTTGCTTCCGCTGCGCGCGTCAGCCGGTCTTGGCGCAAGCTCGTCGACGGTGAGCGCTCTGTCTGGCGCACGCGTCTCATGGAGGACGGTCTGTGGAGCGGGCACGGCGTGGAGGAAGAGGAGGAGAAGGAGCTTCTGAGGCGGTACGAGGTGCTTGACCGAGAAGCACGCCGGCGCCACAAGAGCAAAGCTGGCACGCCCAGCGACGACGAGCCGATGCAGGGCGCCAACTCGATCGGCGACCACCCGACGCCATACAAGCACATCTACCGACGGCGTTACACCAACGACCAGACGTGGCTGAACGCCAAACCGGAGCACTTCTCCTTCCCGGGGCATGGCACGCACGTCGTGACGTGCCTGCAGTTTGACGAGGACAAGATTGTGTCCGCGTCCGACGACCACTCGATCAACATCTACAGCACGCAGACGGGACAGCTCCGCAAGCGGCTCGACGGGCACGAGGGCGGTGTCTGGGCGCTGGAATACAAGGGCGACACGCTCGTCACGGGCGCGACGGACCGGACAGTCCGTGTGTGGGACCTCGAGACGCTGCGCCAAACGCACCTCTTTGTCGGGCATACGTCGACGGTTCGATGCCTGCAGATCGTCGAGCCGGTCCTCGACGAGGCGACGGGTGAGTACCAGCCTCCATACCCCATGATCGTGACGGGATCGCGCGACACTTCGCTCCGCGTCTGGAAGCTGCCGAAGAAGGGCGAGCCGGCCTTCGAAGGGCTGTCTCCTGCTGCTGCGGGCCTGAACGGCGGCGCAGGCGACGTTCACGCTCCGCCCGAGGAGAACCCCTTCCACGTCCACCACCTCGAGGGCCACACCGAGGCGGTCCGCGCCGTCGCAGCCCACGGCCGCATCTGCATCTCGGGAAGCTACGACAAGAACGTCCGCGTCTGGGACATTGTCAAGGGGCAGTGCATCCATGTTCTGCAGGGCCACGAGAGCAAGGTGTACTCGATCGTGTACGACCGGTTCCGCAACCGCTGCGTCAGTGGGTCGATGGACTATGCCGTCAAGATCTGGGACCTCGCCTCGGGCGAGTGCCTGCACACTCTGTCAGGCCACACGGCTCTCGTCGGACTGCTCGGCGCCTCGCCGAACTACTACGTCTCTGCGGCCGCCGACGCGAGCCTCCGGGTTTGGGACGCCAACACGGCCGAGCTCAAACACGTTCTCTCCAGCCACGCAGCGGCCATAACATGTTTCCAGCACGACGAGACCAAGGTCGTCAGCGGTTCCGACGGCACGCTCAAGCTCTGGGACATCAAGACGGGCCGGTACGTGCGCGACCTGATCATCGGCATCAGCGCCGTGTGGCAAGTGGCCTTCCACGGGGACCGACTCGTCGTTGCCTCCCAGCGCGCAGGCAGCACAGCCTTTGACGTGTTCTACTTTGGGCGCGACGTGGATCCCGTCGACGACCCAAAGTTGGAGCGCGAGTGTCGACCCTCCTGGGAGCGGGGAGACCCAAGGGAGCCCCAGACGTACCAGTACGATGTCCCCGACACGGAGGGCGACTACATTGACCGCTACCGCGCTCTCAGTGTCAAGGCGCGCAGCAGCCAGGTCGAGGAGGTCATGGACGAGGACGAGCATGCGTCGCTCGAGTTTTTGGAGGATGAGATGGACGAGGATTAGGAGTTCTCGGTGCGTCCGAGGCTCGCCGAGCGAGCGCAGCGAGCACAGGCAGCCGAGGTGGCGAGGGAGCGGTCTGGCCGCGAGCAGCGCAAGCGTCCCGAATGGGAGATTGCGCGTGTCCACCAGGGAGGAGGGGAGAGGAGTGTGTCGCATTCGAAGCGAGTCGTGCGCGGGGGGAGCGTGCCGGTGAGAGAGCACGAGGTGCGTGAGGGAGGAGGGAGCGCGAGTTTGCGTCCTGCGCGGCCCCTCACCGGCACTGGCAGGGCCGGCGGCAGCGAGAGAGTGCGCAAGCGCCACATCAGCGAGACGCGCACCGTCTCTGGCTCAAGTGGGACGAGCGAGACGAGTGCTGTCGCCAGCACGAGTAAGGCCAGCACGAGCACAGCCAGTACGGCAAGCACGGGCACAGCCTTCCAGCACCCCCTCCTCTGAAGAGGCAGTTTTGTACCACTAGTCTTCCAGTTTTTTCCAGTTTCAGTACCAGATTCTAATACTCCAAGTCATATGTAATTGTACATAACCCAGCGCTTGCTGCGCCGTCAGGCGCTGCCACTCTAGCAGTTGTTCTACGGCGTGCAAGGGATAAGTTACGAGTGGGCTAGATGACGCTCCGGTCAAACTTGTCGCTTGCCGGCGACCTCGGCGAGAAGGGGTTGGAGGAGATGCGCGCGTGAGGGGCGTTATTCTACGTGTCAGTCGGGGAGGAACGCGGCGACGTACTGAGCGGCGTGGTGAGGAGGATTGGGGGGGTGGAGTAGGTGCTAGGCGTGCTTCGAGTCTGGTGGTTCTGCTGTTGGCACGACTCCACGAGTGCAGCGAGTGGGGAGTGGGGAGTAGGGAGTGGGCGAAAAGAATGAGGGGGAACGAAAGGGGGACGAGAAAGGTGCACACTTACAGGAAACCCAAACCCGAAATCGTCGAAATCGTCCATACCTCTCCGTCGCTTGCCGTCCTGATAACTGTCCCAAGTGACCAGCGCCAGGAAGCCAAGGATGAACAGCCCGACGAGGGAACAGATGATGATGCCTGCGATCTGAATGCCGGAGAGGCCGTTGGCGGGGTCGTGGTAGTTTGGATGCACTCGGGCGGGGATTATGCTGGGTGTTGAGGAAGAGGGGTCGAGGGGATGTGGGGCGGGGGAGGGGTTGGGGAATGCCAATGGGGATGCGAAGGTGAGACCTAGGAAGACCAGGAAGAGGAGGACGTCGACGACGAGGGTGTGCATTGCGATGTGTGTGAGGAAGGGGGGGGATGAGGGCTGGGGAGGGGGAGCTCCTGCGTGACGAAGAGTCAGCAGAGCTGGGAAGCCGGGGGCGGGACTGAAGGGGCAGAGAACAGGTAACAAGTTCAGAGGAGAGAGACCGTGTCGAGGAGGAACAGCTTTCGAAGGGAATCAACAGAGAGTCGCTGCACAGAGACAACAGGCGTAGAGATAGGTCGTGGAAGAGAGTGAGATGATGGAGAGATGCATAAAGTGTCAGTTTGGGTCTGTGAGTGTTCCTCGGAGCGAGCGAAGACGAGGACATCGGCACAAGTCGCGGTCTGAGCGTCCTCCTCTGGATCCTGGCTGATGTCGGCGTTCACAGGCTGCAGCCATACCACTCCTTCCCTCGCCTCTGTCCCTCATCGGGTCACAGGCTGAGCCAAACTCAGCTGGAGCTGCAGTCTACGGCTGGGCGTCAGAAAGGGACAGAGCTTTGAGGCAAGTACGCGAGTGCGCGAGTGCGGCGCTCATTCCCCAGAACCCATCACGGAAGCAGCATCATGAGCAAAGAGAGCAGAGAGAGCGAGGTTGATCAAACCGGACACACAGGGTAGAATGGTCCGAGAGTCGCCGAGAGCGCCACCGCCGCGCGCCACTTGTTTACCCTTCGCCATCCTCCTCCATCACTGGATCATCGGGGGACGGAATACCCTCTCCATCACCGTTCCTCACCTCCACTCTTGTACTCTCGTCTATCACTTGAGGAGTTGAAGCTGTTCCACCACTGCCAGCTCTAGGAAGAGCTCGGATCACCAAGCCACACCAACCACCATCAGCGGCGACTCCGAGTCTCTCTGCTTCCTTCATCCATCCTGAGGATTGATGGAACGAGAGAACATGCATTACATAAACATTTCGGGGTTTCGTTATCGAGACATAAGTAGACTTCTGATGCGCGTGGATAGGTGATAAGATCTGAAGAAGCGTGAATGAGTGATTTGGGTGTGATTGTGTCTAATAGCGAAGAGCAGAATACGTGCAAGTAGAAGAACTCTCGCGACTTGCGATCGTCAGCACTATGACTGCGTCGAGCCATAGTTCTTGTGCCCGTTCGACGCTTCCGCGGAGTATGGCGGCGGAGGGGCATCGCTGCTCTCTCCATGCCCATGTCCATGGGGGTTGGGAGGAGGGTGCGGCTGCGGTTGCACGTTTCCGGGAACTGGGTGGTAGACCTGGTTGTCAGCTTGTAGGGCCCATATGCATAGCTGTTATCCTCTTGAGTGCTCCGAGGCTGGGCCATTCAACATCTCCAGACCGTAGTCTGTCGACATCACACCAAGCACACCGGGCAGACTAACGCGGTCATGCGACCGTCTTCGTCACGCCCTCCACTCAGCCCTCTCCCTCACGCCTCCTCTGTCTTTCTCGCCCATCTGATCTCTTCGCTGCAGTCCAGCGCAACCTCGCTGGCCTCGACGGCTTGCTCGCGCTCGCACTTACCCTGTAAACAATCCTCTCCTCCGGCCCATTCCTGCATCCGATCATACACGCCAGCAGGCAAATGCCCGCCAGCTTGAGGAACACGAGCAGGAACGTAATGGCCATGAAGGAGAACACGAACACGAGAATGAAGCGCGCAATCGGGTCCAGGTCCACATCAGGGTAGTCGGGGTAGTCGTCGTGATGGCCCAGCGCGCCGAGGGAGCGCAGGCCAATGTGGCCGGGGTGGATGACTGGAGCCATGGCGCTAGTTCAGGTCGAAACAGGGGTTGGCGACGAGAACGATGCTGATGAGGTGTAAGGAGTGCGTTAAATGACTCCCAATGGAATGAGAGGAGGAGAAAGGAGTGTTGGTTGGATGTGAGTGTGACGGTGACGGTGACGACAGGTGAGATGGGCAGGTAAAACACGTTGGGTGGCGACAGAAACGCAGTGACGAAATCGTTGATCTGCCGTTTTCAGGCACGGTTGATTTCTCGGCGGGGGCACCGCCCTCACCCTCCTTCTCCCTTCTCGAGGATACAATGAAAGAACGAATGCATGCAAGTGCGAGAGGACTACTTTGACCGCGTCGCGCCATAGTTCTGGATCGGTGACGGGTCCATTACGTGGTACCGGTTGTACTCGATGCGAGGGTCGCGGGTTTGGTAGGGCGGCGGCGAACCAGTGCTGGGCCCCGCCTTGGAAGGGGGCGGTGGGCCCGGCGGAGGAGCGTACTGCGGCTGCTGGGGAGTGTAGTACCCGCCGTGAGACGTCGAGTTTGGTGGAGGGGGCGGGGCATAGTGTTGCGCCGAGCATGCTCGCATTCGTCCCCACTGATCTTCATGGTAGTGCTGGGCGTCAGCTACTCGTCGGTCCCAACAGCTGCCTCCAGAGTTCTAGCTTGAGCCCTTCTCTCATACTGCCCCTCTCCAACGCGTTGGAAGCTGTACTCACCACGTTTGTCGGCTGGCAGTCCGCACCAGTCAACCAGCTCACGAACCGGAGCACCTGTTGCAAGGCGGCGAAGAAGGCAATCGCGAAGGCGAAGAAGATCGCCGCGCGCAGGAAGAAGCCCAGGAAGAGGCCGATCTCTTCCCCGATTGGAGGGTGCGAAGGATGTGCCTCATTCCATTGTGAAGACGTGGCCCTAGAAAAAAGAGAAGGTAGAGCGGGCATGGCGGATGCTGTGAAGAGAAGAGCGACAGGATGGAGCGTCGATCACTTCAAGAAGAGCCGCGTCAGTGAGTGGCAAATATTCAGGCACGGAGGACACCCTGTTCGTCTCGTGAGGGCTAAGCGATGCGATGCATTAGGGCGGCTGTACTGTAGGAGCACGCCTCCGTCCCGTGACTAACTTGGTTCTACATGCTCTTGGCGAAGCGCGTCGCTCCATAGTCTTGCAGTGGACTCGGCGCTGTCGGGTCGCGGGGATCGTATGGCGGAGGCGGCGCTGACTGAGGCATCATGAGCGGACCTGGACTCGGTCCGGCGCTCAGTGGACTAGGAGGGGGCGCGTACATTGGCGGCGGGCGAGGTCTGGGCTGCTGCACGAGAGGGGCTCTCTCGCTGCGCTCCTCACGCGGGTAGTGATCAGCCGTGCATGCTCGCATGCGGCCCCATCGGTCTTCGTGGTGGTGCTGGAGGTCAGTCCACCTCCCCTCCCCCCATACCTCTGTACTCCTGAAGGCTGGAACAAGGACACTCACATAGTTAGCTAGACCACAGTCCAGCCCCGTCAATGACTCGAATCCAAGCACGATCAACCTTAGGGCGAAGTTGAGGATCAGTCCAATGATGAAGAGCCCGGCAATGAAGCCAAGGAAGGGAGCAAGGTCGCCGATCGACGGGGCGGCTGACGGCTTCTTTGGGCGGGATCCGTCCCAGCCGGGCGGGAGGGTAACTTCTGAAGCGATAGAAGCAATAGGAGGCATGGTGCAGTCAGATGTTAGTTGGGTCAGGTAAACGTCGATCATCTTAAGAGGGTTGAGCGCGGGTGGCAAACCGACAGGCACGCACCGCTCGCCAAGAGTTAGGTCAGGCGATACATTCGTGAAGTCTATTGCTACAGTGGTTTGAGGTACGTTGGAGGAGAGTTTGGAGCCGGGCTTGGCTCCCCAGCTGCCTGCGGGGATGCTGAGTCGCTCATCGAGCTTACACCGTCCTCGTGATCTCGAGCAGCACACGTTTCGTACTCCTTGAGGGAGCAGTATGGCGGCGGTGCCGAAGGCCGGTGATCCGGCTTCTCCTCAACATGGACGAACAACACAGGCATCTTAACATCAGGCGGATAAGTGAAGCACCCCTCCTCGGCGTCGGAGTAGCAGTTTGGTCTCGTGCACATCCGTACACGTCCCCACTCGTCCTCGTGGCAATGCTGCGGTCAGTACTCTTCTCCTCCCAGCAGTAGAACTCACTCTATCCATCCTACCCTGACTCGCCATCATCCACTGTCTGACCTTCATCGCGCCTCTCACGACGAAAACGATGAGTAGTACCAAGCTCAAGTTGACTCCGAAGAAAACAAGAGTCCGTGCGATGAGAGTGAGGTACGCCGACATCGCCGATGGTTCTGAGCGCTCGTACGGGCTAGCTTCGAGCATGATGGCCGGCATGATGATGCATGAAGAAGAGAGCAGCACGGTCAGCTTATGAGGTAGTGATTGGCTGAAGAAGTCGAGAAGATGCCTGGGTGAGTCGCCAGGCGTAAGGCACGGGGCGGTTCCGATGCTGATGCGGGCGATGCATTCGGGCGGTATGATACAACAGGGCGGGGCACTGGAACGGTTGGCGGCCTCGCGGCCTCGGAACACCGAGGCGGCCCACGGGATTTCCACCCCGTGAGGCGTGATATTACAAACTATGAGGACAAGAACACTTATGCTCCTTGTCGCTCGTGGCACCATAGTCCCGTACGTCTTGCGTCAGCAGGACGTCCTGCCGGTCGGGGTGGTCTCGCGCCGCGTACGGCGGCGGCGCTTGCTCCTGCAATCTACTCGGTCCAGTTCGTTCAGCTTCGACATCGGGAGGGTGCGGTGACGGGTCATACCGAGATTGCTTCTGCGAATGCCTGAGAGCGGGCTGGTGCGCAAGTACCGCGTGCACCCTGCGCACTCGGGTGACGGGTAAGCTACCTGGATCCACGAGGGGATCGGGAGGAGCAGTGAGCGCAGACTCGAGCCCACGGATGAGGAGTAGGAAGAGGTACATGAGCGCGAGGAAGAGGATGATTACGGTCAAGAGGTTTACGCGGATCTCGAAGTGCATGCGCGGGGCATAGGGGTCGTAGCTCTGGGAGGTTTGGAGAGTGGGCATGGTGGTGATGAGGAGCGCGGGCACGAGTGCGAGCTTCCTGCTCTTATACTGCACACTGGCGATGCCTGAGAGCGATTGGCCACCGAGGTACAGAGGTCACAGTCGGATGAATTGATCTGAAGCGACACTCCACCTGGGCGTGAAGGAAGTGCCTGCTTGGCCCTGCAACGACAGGGGATCTGTGGCGAGCTGGGTTGTCGCCACAAGGGTGGAAGTTTCTTACCTGGAGCCGATGGAACCGTAAGTCAGCACCCTCGCTCCGGCGCCAAGGGGAGCCCTCTCCTCGTCCGAGGACCAGCCGTCATTCGAGTACGGTGGCAGCGGTCTGGGGAAGACACCCTCATCCTGATGGTGCCTTTCCAGCCACTCTTCTGCCATTCTCGCCTGCCGCTTCCGTCTCCATCTCCGTCGCCGGTGCGTGAAGTCTCCGCTCCCGACTTCTTGGTCTGTGAGCTGCTTTTTGTCAGTGGGGGAACTGACGGTGGGCTCACGGAAGGAGGAGGGTCGGTATACTTGGAGCTGACTCGGATAATGCACGCCACGAGGATGGCGAGGAGTGCCAGAGGAGCTACGGTTACGACCAGCTCCAAGATGAGAAGGGGTCCGAAGGCCAGGGGTCTGAGGATTTGTTCGTTAGTTGGCAGACGGACCGAGTCGACCGAGTAGGCTGAATGTGGGATGGCTACCATACTGATGAGCTGAGGGTTAGAAGACAAGGGCGAGCAGGTTGTCAATCTATAAGGCGGGACAAGGCGGCGGCAACAGAGGCTTCGGCATCAGGCAGTGGTGCATAGATAATACAAGACGGCGAGCATCAATAGACCCTCAGACACAAAAGCGGGCGAGAGAACAAGCTACACGGGAGAGTACGTCGGAGGTGCTGTCTTGCCTTGCACTCCTGCGACTGGCGGTGGTGGTGGCGGGTAGACTGCGTTCGGCTGAGCAGTGTACGCAGATGTCGCATTCGGGTTGTAGGGATCAGTCTGTGGGCAGTCAGCAAGACGTCCTCGGCCCGTTTTTTTCTCCTTCCCTTCTTCCAACATGATCCATTCCAACACCGACACCTTTGTACTCACGGAATAGACGTTCTGCTGCAACGGCGGCGGGGGTCGGTACTGCTGGAACTGCTCCGCCATCTTGTTCGCGAGGTATGCACTGCGGATGCACGTCCCGATGAGGGTGAGGATGATGAATGAGCCAATGACGGACACAACGACGACCCAAGCTGTCTGTCCTGCAGTCCACTCCCACTCAGCGCGAGCAAGGGGTAAGACAGCGAGCGCAGTCGGTATCAAGAGAGCGAGCATGGCGAAGTGAGAGGTAGTTGCAACTTGTCAGGAACTTTGCAAGAGGATCCAGCACCTTATCAACAGTGCAAAGAGCTAGCGGGCAACAACGCTCCGCTTGCTTCTCCCGGAGCCGAACACTGGTCACCAGAAGGAAGCTGCGAGCCCGTGCGCTTGTCTAGCCGTAGAGCGCGTAAAGAGTGACCGGAGCGGTGCAGATCCGGAAGGTCGTGACGCTGCCACTCGGCACGCTCGGTAACGTCGGCGCCACCCCAGCCACAGCACCGCCGATAACAACCGGGCGGTGCAGGCGAATCACTTTCTGCCTGAATCCTATCTATCCCATGTTCTGCTTGACTGACACTCTCATTCAGCCACTGCAGCTGCTGCTGATGGCAGAGCTCGTGACAGCACGCCAAGACCTGACACAAACTAAGGCACGCGCAGTGCCAAGACCAACGGAGTGCTACGTCGGTGGTCCCCTTCTCCTCATTCCCGGAGGCTGCGCCGCCGTGGCCGCAGCACGCGGGGGCGACGTCGGCAAGATGAAAGACGCCAGAGCCTTCCCTGTTGGCACAGGCTCCGACTCGGGCGTCAATACAATCCGAAGCCGGAGTATAGGTGCTGGGAGGCTTCAACCGAGTGCTGATCCACGCTGGTGAGCGGGCAATGCGACACCTGTGGAGCTGGCTATACCGGAAGTCAGCGGCGCGTTCGCGAGTGCCATAGCCGCGATCAGTGTTTTTCAATCCTGAGAGGGGTATCTGTCGTGTCCGACGCTTGGTACGGAGGGTGAACGACGTGCGTCGGAGGTCGAGCTTGCGGCCAGCTCTCCCTCCTCACCTCCCCATCCCACGGCGACCTTAAGCGCCAACGGCGCTTGCCCACTCCCTATTGACTTCCGCTGCTCTTTGCGGCACCTCCTCAATCCCAGCCATTAGATGGCCCTCCACTGACGGACTTCCTCCTGTAACGCCGTACTAACAGCACGGCGATGAGAGCGGTGAGGACGTCTGAGCCCGATGGTACACAGTACAAAGTCCATGCATCACAGAGAAGGTTTATACAGAGAAGGTATGTACAGAGAATGAGAGTCGAAGAGCCGGAGAACAGTCAGTTCATGCGTCCAGGTCTCAGACCTATCAGAGAGGCTGGAAGCGCTTGTCGCGGTAGCGTGCATTGGGAGAGTGTGTAAGAATGTCTGCAGTGGGTGAGCCGGCGGCGCTGGCAATCGGGCGGCTAGAGCCCAAACCCGTTCAGGCTCCAATCGATGGGATGCACGGGCTCGAGGTCAGAGAGCAAGACGTCGCTGCCCTGCTGGCTAGTCATTCCGGTGACCGAGCCATTGGCCAGGCGCGGGCTGATCGGGGTCGAGGCACTGTCACCGTCGGGTGTCAGGTTGGGTGTCGAGTTGTTCGCGCCGCTCGCCCTAGTGCTATCCGCACGAGCTCCGGAAGTCTGGATGGTCCCACCCAGGCCTTCGCGCTCCTCGCGTTCTTCACGCTCGATGCGGGCACGCACGTGAGGCGCCAGTTCGTCACGGGGCGCCCAGCGGCGCTCGAACTCGGAATCCTCCGAGCCACGGGGAAAGCGTGGACTGGGCTCCCAGAGGAAGGGCGAGTGGCGCCATCCCTCGGAGTTGGGCTCGCTGTCCTCCCAGCTGGGATTCTCGTCGTCGACGATAGGGGCATACGGGGCTCGCTCACGATCGGTCCAGGAGCAGAGCCAGTCCCAAAGCCCCTGGCACAGGGTCTGGAGTCTCTCGCGATACCCAACGGGGCGGGGGAGGGTGCCGTGGCGAAGGATCAGGGTTGTGCTGGAGCGGCTGGCCAGGAGCGCGGTCGTATCGCTCGTCATGGTGAAGGGCAGGACGGAGGTGATCGTGCGGTGCAAGTATTGGTAGGTTGCGTACGCTGCGAAGAGACCCAGGACGGGGAGCAGGGTCGAGAGGTTCACTACCGAGCTGGCGGAGAGGGAACGGGTGGCTGGGGAAGCGGTCTCGTCGACCATGTCGATGCTGGGGATGAGAGTGAAAGTGAGAATGAAAGTGAGAAGGGATAAGGCGTGTCCGTGGGGTTGCCACGGTGTGCTGGACGCTGATGCACTTCGTTCGTGTGTTCGTATGGAGGGCGAGAGTGCGATTATCGCTGGCGGACTGGTGGACAAGCAGGCTAGCACACGCCTGTTGCTGCCCCAGCGCCACTCGAGTGCTGAATGGCGGCCGCTAACCGTGCCGTGCATCAGATTGTAGTCTATGTTCGCTCCTGTACACGTCTTCTACTACGCATCAGTATTCTTGGAAGGAGGTACCTTGATCTCGTCGGTGGACAACTCGGGTGGCTGGGGCGTTAGTGTCGACCACTCCGTCCACCACTCTCACACTCACGAAAACTCACGAAATCACCTCCAATCTACCCCTCCCGTCCATTGTCGGAGCACTCGACGATCCTAACCTCGCCATCCCCACCATCCCGAATTCGGGCATCTTATTCCGCCATCACCTTCTCCCTTCGCCTAGCCTTGCTCCACCGAACACACAGATGCGCCAACCCCTACCCTAACAGGCCGCAGCCGACGAGACTCCCAATCGCGACGCCGATGGTAGCGACGCCCCCGAGGTTGTCGGCTCGCGCGGCAGGGAGCAGCGTGAGTGATAGGAGCGTTGCAAAACGGTGGGTCTTCATGATTGTCGAGCAGAGTGAAGTCGTAGAGTGACCTCGTTCTTGAGGAGGAGTCATATTCTACTCGTGCGTACTTCGACTGCGGCGACAGTTTCCCGAGGCACCACAATACCACTCAAAGCAACGCACAATACGCGCATGGCCAACCCAAGACTCCAGAATCAAATACTTGCGTCACATGCCCGACGTCTTCGGAGGCGACACAGCCCCCAGCTCACCGTCGACTCGCCGACTGCGCGATTTGCGTCTGCGCGCAGACTTTGTGTTGGGAGCCGATACCTTCTTCAGCGCGGGCACACGGCCTGCCCATGTGGAGTCGTGGTGCCTCCGCGATGTGCCTCCGTGGCTCTCGGAGCAGGCAGTTCAGCAGCGAAGCTGTGCGCCATTGTTCCTCTGACTGCTTCGCGCAGTGCATCACGCACCCCCAGATGTTCTGGCTCGGCCGGCTCGGAGGTGAAGGACGATAAGGGTGGCGGTGGCGGGGAGCCCCGCAGATAAGTACTGTCTCTGAGGTCTAGGCGACGCACCAAGCCATGGTCGACTCGTGGCGTGTCGCACTGCGAGTCTTGCTTTTAGTATGTGCAAGACGTGCAAGGAAAGTCGGAGAACCCGCGCTCGCACTCTTTATTCAACATCCCTCGCCTCCCTTGTATTCAGAGGAGGCTTTGGCTCCCATCATCCCTTCCCTCGCTGATCATGCACTCTCCGCCACTACTGCCATTATACCGTATTTCATATTCGCTACTGCTGTTCTCTACGTTACAAGATGTCCAGGCTTATGCGTGTGAGTAGTTCGCGTTCGCGTTCGCGTTCGCGGGCGGCGTACCGTACGGCTGTGGCGAAGCGGGGCTGGTGGCTGGCGGCGCGCCATAAGACTGCGCCGATCCCGCCGGCGGAGCACCATAAGTCTGCGGGCTGGTGGGAGCGCCATACGGTTGCGTCGCCGGCGCCGTCGGCGCAGCATAAGACAGCTGATACTCATACCCCGGCGGCGGCGGGGGCAGTTTGCCCTCGCTCTCAACGGCGTACAGCTGCTGCTGCTGTAAAGCGGGGACGGGGCCGAGGGCTTGTTCCTTTTGGCGCTGGCGGCGCTTCATGCACCACACAAGCAGGCCGATGAGGGCGCCCCAGAAGAGGAGGTTTATGATGACGATCGCGACGATGACGCCGACGGAGAGGGCGGTGGAGGTGGAGGAAGAGTAGTAGTAGTATGCCCTGGCTGGGCGGGCGGCGAGCGCCACGGCCAGGAGGGCGAGGGTGGGGAGTGACATGGCGTTGGGCTAGAGGGTCCCCGAGGAAGGGGATGGTCGTCTGAGAGAGATGTGAGAGTTGGGAGAGTTGTGAAAGCTGCGAGTGAGGGCAATGGGGAGCAAGACAGGCGCATCTTATATCAGCTAAGCAGGCGATGCGGCGCGCCTCTGTTCCGGACCCCGCACCGCACCTGCCCCGGGACTTCATCAAGATAAGATCACACGCGCCGGTGTGTCGCGCAAGGACCAAGGCCGCGAGACAATCGGGCATCTCGACGTGCCCGCAAGCAGTTGTAGCGTACGACCCGCCTCTTGTTCCTCGCCTGGCCTCGTCAGTAGATCGCCTGCCACTTTCGTCCAGTGGAGAGGGGCGGTGCCGAACTGATAAGGCACGGATAAGGCACGGCTGAACCGATTAGATCGCACGTCCACCATTTGGGCAGAGCGGTGCACTTGACACGTTCGAACCGGGGGAATACATCGCTTCAGCTCGCGACTGATCGCACCAGCCCGGATCAGCTCGCTTCTGTCGCTCGCTTCTGCCGCTTGCGAGCAAATGTCAATACCGGAATGCGATGCCATTGTTTGTTCAGCATTAAGCTGCAACTCAGTGCGATGCCATATGGCGTAATGAAGGGAGGGATGACACTCCGACACCTCGGCATTCACGTTCTGGCTAAATCTCTTGGCGACGACGGACTCCGACACGGCACAGCCCGTGGAAACGGAACTGCTGTGCTCCGCGCTACGCTACATCCACGGCAGGTCTGGAGTAAGCATGCTAATGCTCCCCTGCCCGGGTCCGCATCGACACCATCGAGATGGATGGTCATTGACAATGGTGCTGGCATTCTGGTCGACCGTGGGAAAGTTCTGGTCTTTCATGCCAGTGCCTTTCAAAGTCACCTGTTTGCCATCGTGGATGCGGTGGCCTGGCCGGCCTGGTGGGCTAGGCGGTAGTCACCTCGACGCCTTGTCGCGACATCACTTGTGCTGATCAGACGGTAGGCAGCTGGAACGGAGGGCAGGGATACAGGGGAATGCCTCCTGTCCCCTTGATTGGTGTGCAGATCGTTAATCTGTCGATCATGGCGGACTGCTGCGGGCCTGCGGAGGAATGCCAGGAGCGGCAAGAGACGGAAAACCCAACCCCACCCCGCACGAGCCCCCGAGGTTCGCTGACACGCTGATCTCCAGCGCAATGTTGCGATCTGCGCGATCGGGACTGACATGTCTGATGCACGCCCGCTTGGATGCTGGAACCGGATCGTCCGCGTATCGCACATGTTCCCCCGTCTGGGCGGATTGGACACGCAGCATGTCCTGGCAACTCTGGGTGTGATGGGGCGGACCTGTAAGCGTCCAAACCTCTGAAGTGAGGGACGATATCAGCCACCCGGAGCCCAGTAGGCTGAGCTGTCATCTCCTGCTGGACTGCACCAGTGAGCAGATGTCCAGTGGACTGCCACGACCTTGATCCGTTCCACGTTTCTTGGGCCACGTTCGCGCATGCCTTTGGCCAGGCTTTCCGATCCAAATACCATCCTGCGCGCCTCCGCTCTCCGACTCGAGTCGACGGAGTGTCCAAGTGTGCCTTGTGGACTGCCGGATGAACGCCTGCTGAGCCTTTGGGTTGCGGGAGGAAAGACACGCGAAGGGGACTGCAGGAGGACGGAGAGTATGTAAGCTACCACCGACTCTGCCAACTAGCTGAGCGCACGGGTGGTTGGCTAGTGGTTCGGCCCAGGAACGTCGTTACACCTTTCCACCTGACACCTGTCCTTGTGAACAGTTATTCGCAGAAACCGCTCCGAGAAGCGCATGCGCGTGCTGGGTGCGCTTACAGAACCGGCCGATGGAAGAATACAGCTCCAAAGCTCGGTTGGCGGCGGCTCGAGCCAACGCTTTACACCGGAAGCAGCGCACAGAGGGTTGCGAGGAGCTCCAGATGAGGACCGAAAGGAGACGGAAGGGGGGGGGGGGGGTTGCGCGCAGAGTAGCGGGTGCACTTATTAAGGAACCTCGTAAACAGACAACCGTCACGTTTGTCGGAACGAGACCTCCTGCAGCTCCTGCTGTCCATCATCTGCAGTCAGGAGTAAGTGATGAGCGGTGAGCAAGGGGGAAGAGTTGTCACAGACGATCATGTGAGTCTAGACCAACGGCTCGAGCCTATCCCAGTGCAGAGCTGTGATTCATGCGTCTCGAGATGCACGCTGTCGAACCCAAAGTCTCTCAGAGCTTGTTGCTCCTGGGTGGCCTTGCGGTGTGACAGTGACGAAACACCCCTGCCCCTAACGCCTTGCACCGGCCCACTGACCCCGGCTGGCCATGCTTCAATGCCGCGCAGCCGCGTGCTTCGGGCCGGTCTTGCTTCAGGCATGCTTCGGGCGTCGTGCAAAACTTATTTCGCAGAGCAGTTGCCGGCAACGACGAGGAAGACCAAGGGATCAGCGGAAAAAAGGTCAGTCAGGGTTTAACAGGACTGGCGGGAAGGTCTAGTTGCCGTGTGTCTGCTCTCTTGCTGGGATCTGCCGGGCTCTTGCAGGAAAGTCTCGAACCAGCACCCGTGCCGGGGAACCCGGTCAGGAAAGTCATGGACTAGGAACACCGGACTCTTGCATGCTTGAAGAGAAGGGGCGGGCACAGATGTTTGCTTGATGATGATGATGATGTTTGCTCGGGAAGAGGACGGGCAGCAAAATTCGGAAGAGGAGAGAGAAGCGAAGACTGGTAAGATGGAGGGGACAGAGGAACGGCAGATGATTCTGGGAGGGTGAGAGGGGTGCGGCGACAGGGACGGGGGCGAGGGAAGGTATGCATGTGCTCACAGTGAGCAGAGGTGATTCAAGGTGCGCGGTGCCGACGAGTGGGAGGCGGCATGGCGGCGGTTGGGTGGGTGGTGGTGGCCACGTTGGGGGGCGTCGACGTGCGAGCGAGGCATTAGCAAGCCAGGCTAAGGGGGTCGCGGTGGTTTGTAATGAGGGTGGTTAATGGCTCTGCGCGCTCTGCGCGCTGTGCGGGTGGTCGGGACCACGGCTATGCATGGCTGGGTTTGGCTGGGCAGCTGGGCGGGTGGACCCTGTGACCTGGACAAGGTTGGCCTGGCCTCGGGTGGTGCACCACGGTGAGCATCGGTTTGCACTCCGCGGCCCTCCCTCTTGAGCCCTATAGCCCTCGTTCCCTCACCCTGGAATGGCCAGCATCCCTTAGCGTTTAGCGTCAGGTCTAGAGACCACGGAGCTTTCGAGACCAGACCTCGAGAGCGAGCAAGGTGATCCTCATCTCTTGCACGCACACTCACCTCGACCGCCAGCCTGCACACGGCACACGGCACACTCCTACTCATCGCCTTCACGGCTTTGAACAAGACATTCCTCTTCACCATCACCACCACTCTCTCTCTCTCCTCCGCAGTCGCAATCCCCACCTTAGCACCACCACTACTGCGACCAACGACGAAAGCGACCCCTCGACCCCCCCTGCCCTTACCCACCCCCTCTCCCCCGACTGGCCCGCCTGGCCCGCTTGGCCCGACACCGCTCACCGCTCACCGCTCACCACACACAGCCTCACCCCTCACCCCTCACCCCTCACACACGCAGACACCAGACGCTACCTCCACCGGCCCGTCACCTGTCTCACTCCAGACACACCGCTCCCTTCCTCCTTTTCCTGTCAGTCAGTCATCCTACCTTGCATCTCCGGTCGACACCCTCCCCTTCACATCTTTCTCAGTCGCCTGTGTCCGGTGACAAGACTCTCTTCCAGCGGACACACCCCGCAACTTGGACTTGCCCTCCGCCCCGGGCATGCAACACCCGTCAACCCGCTCTGTGCACGATTCACCCTCGATTTCCTAGTGATCACTAAGCGACCTTTTCTTTCCCGGGCCACCCTTCATCACACACACACACCGACACCGGCACCGGCCCCAATCCCTTACCCCCCATCACTTGTTGCCCACCGACCTCCCCACCATGTCCTCCTCCATCGCATCGCCGCAGCACCACTCACCAGGCTTGAACGGGACGCACTCACCACCCCTTGCGACACCCTCCGTCTACCCCCAGACCCCGACCTCCCACCCGTCATCAAACGGCAACGGACACGGAAATAACGGGCATGTCTCTCGCTGGCGCACCGTCTTCAAACCTAAGAAGGGGAAGAAGGACCGCTCCAAGGATTTGGGAGATACGGTACCGGCACTCCCGGAACTCGACGGCGGTGTCCACGCACCGTTCATGAATGACGACTTCGAATCGGCGCTCGCTGCGTCGTCGCCCAGCACGTCCATGTCCGAACCAAAGCAGAGCATCGCCACGATTGACAGCGAGCGGGGAGGGCAATCTGGGTCTGGCGGGTCGAGCTACGTGCACTCGTCGCCCGTCGCTTCTGTCCCGTTCGCCCCCTCCGCGTCTGCGTACCCGGCTGAGCCCTGGGCAACTCCGGCACCCGCGGCGGCGGCAGGAGCGACATCGCAGGATCAACAGCACCAGGGACGCCCACTGTCGCATTCATACTCCATCTCGACGCAGGACGACGACCGGTCCTCGTCCTCGTCTCGGTCAAGAGTGCCTAACGCGTCGGGCGCAATCTCAAATGGCATTCCCACGGTTGCGACCGGCTCCATGTCCTCACTGCACAGTGCCCACACGACATCACGTTCCGGCCCGTTCAAGGGACGGTTCTTCTCCTCGCCTTCCGTCAGCACGACAAGTATCGTCTCCGAGAGCAACGGCACGAAAAAGGACGGCAAGTACAAGGGACTCGGCAAGAAGAAGCCGAGCCATATCAACATTGACACGAAGAGCAATGTTTCACTAGTGTCGAGCCCACCGAATCGCAGCATACCTCCAAAGAAGAAAGATGAGCAGCCGACGAGCGCCGATTCGCATAAAGGATCTGCAGCTCAACGATTCATCCGCCGCGTCGTGTCTGCTCCCAACGCGAAGGCGCTGTTCGCGAAGAACGCCGCTCCGGAAACGCCGCCACCCCTCCCCACCAAGTCCAAGGACTTTAACGGGTCGACCCCGGTGCCGTCCGTGGACTTGACCACGACACCCCCGCCCCAGCCGATGAGCGGCAAGACATCGGGATCCTCCCTCGCCTCTCCCTCGACACCAGTCCGGTCCAACACGCCTTCATTCCTGAAACCGTCCGGGCTCTCGACGACAGGAACGCGTGGCTCGCGCGCCCACTCTACGAGTGTCGTGGCGAGCCGGTCGGCCGCGGGCTCCAACTCGTCCCTCCTGCAGGCGCCTGCCGCGGGATTCCGACGCACGTACTCGTCCAACTCGATCAAGACGCGAAGTGTGGAGGTGTCGCCGAGCTCGTTTGAGAAGATTAAGCTGCTCGGCAAGGGCGACGTCGGCAAGGTGTACCTCGTGCGGGAAAAGAAGACGGACAAGCTATTCGCGATGAAGGTGCTCAGCAAGAAGGAGATGATCAAGCGAAACAAGATCAAGCGCGCGTTGGCGGAACAGGAGATCCTGGCCATGTCCAATCACCCGTTCATCGTGACGCTGTTCCACTCGTTCCAGTCGAACGACTACCTGTTCTTCGTGCTCGACTACTGCATGGGCGGCGAGTTCTTCCGTGCCCTGCAGACGCGGCCAGGCAAGTGTCTCGCCGAGGAGCATGCCAAGTTTTACGCTGCCGAGGTCATTGCCGCGCTCGAGTACCTGCACCTGAACGGATACATCTACCGCGACCTGAAGCCTGAGAACATTCTGCTGCACCAGAGCGGACACATTATGCTTTCCGACTTTGACCTGTCGAAGCAGTCTGGACCAGCTGGCGGTGCCCCGGCCGTGATCAAGCAGAGCGGACAGAACGGTGTGCTCCTCGTCGACACGCGGTCGTGTATCGCCGACTTCCGCACCAACTCGTTCGTCGGAACGGAAGAGTACATCGCCCCCGAGGTCATCAAGGGATGTGGCCACACCTCTGCCGTCGACTGGTGGACGTTAGGAATCCTAATTTACGAGATGATCTTTGCGACGACGCCCTTCAAGGGCCCGAACCGCAACGCGACCTTCAGCAACGTGCTGAAGACGGACGTAACGTTCCCAGACGACAAGCACGTGTCGAACAACTGCAAGTCGCTCATCAAGAAGCTCCTCATCAAAGATGAGCACAAGCGGTTAGGCTCGAGTGCGGGCGCGAGCGAGGTCAAGCAGTCCAAGTGGTTCACGAACATCAGCTGGGGTCTGCTGCGCCACATGACCCCGCCCATCATCCCCGCCGAGTCGAACGGCATCGACACCGTTAACTTTAGGACTATCCGCGACTCGAAGAGCATCGACTTCACGTCGGGCGTGCTCATGCCCGATGCCCAGGGAGAGGACATTATCCAGGGCCACGCCGGGTTCCCCGCCACCGCACCCGGCACGCCGGGCATGGCGACGCCAAAGGAGCTCGTACCGATTGCAGACGAGAAGAACCCGTTCAACGAGTTTTCGTCGGTGACGAGGGACTTTATTGATGGCTACTGAGTCGAGCTGAGCGAGACGAAAACGAGACTCGCCGAGAGCGGTCATGTCTTGGGAGCGAGGCAGACTCCCAACGGCCAGCGCGCAAAAGCGCCAGGCGGAATGAGACACCCCCAAGCCTCAACCCGTCCTCCCGACCAAGCCAGCCGCTGAGCGGTATCATTATTTGCATCGATCCCATTCCAAGCAACTTTCCAACTCCATTTCATCGTCTCATTCTCATTTCCCCCATTCCAGTTTTAGACAGTGTGCCCCCTGATTCGAGGCCAAGGACACGAGGCAGGTTCCCATATGTTGTACATTCAGTTTGGCGCCCGTGTGCTGGAGGCATTTCGGGCTGGTGACGAGACGAGGCGAGGAGAGAGGGGCGAGGGTGGCGGATGAGCGTACCAAAAATCACAGCTCGAATGCGAGTGCGACGTTGATAGACTTGCTGAATGCACTGATAACGACGACGTGAGCGGGAGGAGCAATGGCGCAGTGGAAGTGGTGTGGTAATCTGTGCAACCGTGGATCTCGCAAAATGCCTAGTGTGTGCATGACTCTAACCTACATGGCGATCTCAAGATCGCTGCTATCGTGGCTCTCGTCCTCCCCGTCGTCCATCTGTACGTCTCCCTCGTCATCCTCGTCGTCATCATCCTCACTCTCCCCCTCTCCGCTCTCTTCTTCCTCCTCCTCCTCGGAGTCAGAGTCAATCTCCTCGTCCTCGAGCTCCTCGTCCTCCTCCCTCTCCGCCTCCTCGAGGATACGCTCCCACCCTTCCTCCAACTGGGCCTCACAATCCCGCGCCTGTCGCTTAGCCGTCTCCACCACAGTCCTAGCCTCTCGTCCCTTGCGCCTCTCGACGAGCCACCTCGCATAAGCCAGAGCGGCAGTGACGACCCCGCCACCCGTCGAGTTGCGCTTCCACGCATCGTAAAAGTGCCGCATGGCCCCTTCTTCCCCATTAAGCTGTGCGAGCTGCTCAAAGGCCTGCGCGTAAAACTCGGATCCCGGGGAATAGGCCTGGGCCTTCTTCAGCGCCTCGGCGGGCGCGAGGCCCGAGGAAAGCAGCGTGAAGAACCATGTCGACAAAAGGCGGGAATGGAGAGATGGGATGGGGGAGCGCAGACTGGAGCGCAGGATCGGGATCATGTCGGCTGTGCTAAGGGCCCATTCCGTCCAGATCGATACGGTCGCGTCGACGTCTTCCGGGGACGACGTGTCGGGCTTCAAGTCCTTCGTGAGGGTCTCGAACATGGCGTTCAGCCCCGCCTTGTCCATCCCCTCACCCTCTCCGGCCTCTGAGGCTTCGATCTCAGCGTTGACGCGCGCCAGCTGCAGCACCGCGTTGCCCGGGTACAGCTGAGCGTGTTTCCGCACGAGCTCCAGTGTCGGCGAACCATACGCCGCGACGGCGTCCAAATGCCGGAGGAGCAGGGGGGCCGAGGGCGCCGCCTTCCGCCGCGTCAGCCGGCCAAGCAGGCCGAGGACGTAGGCGCGCATCTCGGGCTCGAGGAGGGGAAGCTGGTCCAGCAGCCACTGGCCCGCGACAGAGGCCATGGACCCGGAGACGCCCTTCAGCTCGCTGCCGAGATGGCCGTAGAAGTCGACGAGGGCGGGACCCCGGAGTGCCGGCTCGCCGGGGCTCAGCACCGCCTCGCCAGCGACGTACTCGCGGTCATACAGGCCGCGCGTAAGGAGGAGGAGCGCGGCGCGCGCCCGCACGTCCTCCGGGTACTTTGCGTTTGTCGCGAGAGCGTCGAGATCGGCGTAGACCGCCTCGAGCGCCTTCTGCCTCAACGGCGACGGATACGCCCTCAGCATCGTCAGCAGATCGGCGCGGAACTGCAGCCCGTCGCTGCCGCTCTGGTGTGCATCCGTGTCTGTCGGCTTGACCTTTTTCAGACCCTCGTTCAGCGCGGCCAGCACCAGCTGCCCGGACAGAATTGCGCGCCGCGCATCCTCGCCCTCGGGGCCGAAGGAGCCCTCGCCGCCCTTCAGCGCCAGCTGGTCGCCGTCAAAGCTCGCGTCCACTGCGCCCTCGATGCCCAGCGCGCGCCACCGCCGGCGCAGCGCCTCGACCCACCCCAGCTCCAGCTTCACGTATGCCCGCCACAGCGCATGAGACCCCGGTAGCAGGCGCAGGCCGAGGAGGAGGTTTGTCCGTGCCGGTCCCGTACCCTCCAGCGCGAACGCTAGGGCGGGGCGCGCCTCGTCCAGCGCCGGGCCGGCTAGGGCGCCCAGCTTCCCGTCCTCCTCGCCCGATCGCGGCAGCGGCGTGCCCGGGTGCAGGTGGTGGTAGCTCTGCAGCAGGTAGAGCGTGGGCGACAGGGGGTGGTGCTGCAGGGCACTGTTCAGACCCTTGGCTACGATCTTGGTCATGCCCTCGCGCGCGCCGAACTCGACGTACGCCAGCCACACGGCGAGGTCGCCGGGGAACTTGGCCGTGGCGCGCTTCAGGATGTAGAGCACGCGGCGGGGGATCGAGTAGGTCGACGCGGAGGGGGGTGGGGGGTTGCGGTCGTATTCTGCTGTCAGCACCGTTCATCGAGCGAAGCGAGGTGGCCGGGAGCCTTCCTGTGTTCCCCTGCTCGAGCTCAAGTCGTGTTGGGCTTGCCGCTTCTCGCCCGGCCGACCACAGCCGAACCGTTGTCAAGCCAGCAGCAAGCGCACTCTTTCGCTGCGCTCGAGTGCTGGGGGCATACTCACTCAGCTTCTTCCATCGAATCTTCCTCAGCTTCTCCAGGTTGATCTCGTACTCGGCATACTTGAAGAAGTCGTCCTTCCTCGCCTGTCGCCGGACGAGGGCCGTCTCGAACGCGGTCCTTCGTTTCGTAATCTCCTGGATCTCGGGGCGGGAGAAGAGCCCCTTCTCGTGCAGGTCCTTGAGCTCGGGGAGCGTTCCCTCGAGCTGGAACTGGACCTTCTCCATGGTGCTGGGGTCGCTTTGGTGTGTGCGGTGTGATCGATGCTGTCAACAAGCAGAGGTGTGCGCCGTACTGCCTGCGGTGCACCATAAATTTCAGACCTCCACTTCCTGTTGCCGCTCACAGTGAGGTCAGGAACGCATGAGAATCGCGTGGGACTCGACTCACGTGACGGAATGAGGTGTAGGACTTGATAACGGAGTTCAAGCTCTGGCCGAGCGTAGCTCCCGGGTCCTGAGCCTACGGGCGTTAAGCAGTGGATGCCCCAGGCACCAGAGCCGAGCGTGCAATGACCTAGGGAGACGACCATCCCGCATCGTGGAGGACGCGGAGGACGCGGAGGCGAGGGACGAGGACGCGCGGCGCGGATCACATGTTGGAACGAGCTGCTGCAGAAGCGCGACTGGTTGGAAGTGCTGGAACGTGAACTCTCCCGGGGGTGCTAGACACCCATGCCGGCATCCATCCTGTTTCCGAGAAGTCTATACGGGGGCCGAGGGGGCCGAGCAGTGTTGCCAGCGGAACTCCAGCAAGCAGCGAGCGAGTGGGGAGCAATTCCTTTCGTTGCCCGAAATGAACGAACACGTCCGCCGCGTTCACACCACATCACATCAGAATCGCAACAGGTGCACTATCATAATCGCTCGATCTCGCTCTGTCTTCTCATTAAAGTGGCTGAAGCGCCCATCGACGCCAACGCGACGCCAAACCGAAGTCGCACACGGCTGCGGCATTTGACTGGACTCGCACACACGGCACAGACGAAACGAAAGCGCTTAAACGCACCGACGCCGCCGCCCGCGCGCGCCCCGACGCGATCACACCGTACCTTCGCCCGTTCCTCGCACCGACCACCCCTCACTCTCACCCTCACGCCGAACCTCGCGGTCGCGTAGCTCCACGAAAGCTCAAAGCGCGCAAACGGCGAAACGTAGCGAGACCCCAGTGCGTGTCAATTGTAGTGCCCCCTTCGAGGCGGTCTAGAATCGCGCCTGCTCCGAACTACTCCTCAGTCTGTGGAGAAGTTTTGTGAATTGCCCACAAACCCAACTTGACTCATCTTCGCTTTGAGCAAGTCACGACACGCGCGCACACGCACGGCCAACTCGTTGCACCACCACCTCTCACTCCGGAGCGTCCACGAGTGTTTGCAGGGACTATCCATATCCCCCGACGCCACCGAATTCATCCCCTCAGGAATCCTCGCCAGTGCTAGCGTGAGACCCCGGATCTCGCTGCCTCCAGAACAGCCAAAACGTCTGCCTGACGCTTGCACCATAGTGCGTTGTTACGCAGAGCAGTGCTGCGCGCGAAGCAGACTTGGTCACGGTTACGCAACCTACGCAACGCTACAAAGGAGACCTAAAGATCAAATTGCCAGGACGCGAAAAAGGCAAAGCGATTCAGGAGACAGACATTACAGACTAAGGCGCTAAGGCCGCAGCATCCCCCCCTTCTGCTTGCGCACACACAAACAACCATCGGCGTGGTTAGCAATCTCGTAAGACGCTCCTTCGTCTATCGCTCTATCTCTCATCACCCACCTGCTGCTCCGTTCACTGTACCACTGTCCACACGACTCCACGCTCCTTACGTCTAGACCCGCTAGACATCTCGACCTCGCCCGTTGGAACGGTCTCGACGGATTCTGACAGATTACCCGGACCGTAATTCGGTACCCGGCTACTAGACCCACGCACCAGTTGGACAACTAGGCCGACTCGCAACCAGCCGCCCAGGACCAGTTCGGCTCACGACAGAGCGTAGCTTGGGATCTCAGACGTTCTCCGCAACTTTAGCTCGCTCTTTCCCCCTTCCCCACACCCGCCCCACTCCGCTCGGCAGCATGATGCGGCGCTCAGCAAGCAGTACGCGCCCCCTCTCCCTCCTGCGGGAGGAGAAGGGCCTGCCGCTCCCCTCCAGTGCGCGGCCGAGTCCACGCGGCGTCGTCCGCCAGATCCGCCGCAAGTGGCCGCTCTACCTGCTCCTCGCCGTCGTCTCCCTCCTGCTAATCGGCAAGTTCTCCTCGCCTTCCAAGTCCCCCTCGCCCTATCTCAGCTCAAAGACCTATGGCTTGTCGGACGTAGGCGAACAGCGGCGAGAAGCAGGCGCGCCTGTGAAGTTGGAGCAGCCGCCCGACGAGCTGCTCATGGCCGAGGACGACCTGGCGCTCCAGGTGGAGGATCCGGTACTGAGCCCCGAGGAACTGGCGAGGGCGACGGCGAACGAGGCCGAGACGGCCGCGAGCAGGGAGGCGGCCAAGACGGAGCAGCTCCAGTCCCTGATCTGGTTCCTGTACCACGGGGGTGTGCTGCCGTCGCTGATTCCGACCAAGATGTCAGCGAAGGAGTGGCGGACGCAGCTCGGCGAGGCGTGGGAGATCAAAAAGACGAGCGCAGGGACGAAACACTCGCAGGCCGACTCCTACTCCGACGCAGACGGCGACGATATGCCCGTCCTCTTCCCTGGGGGTTGGGAGGTCGAGTCCAAGCTGCGCACCCGCGTCACCGTCTTCTCGAAATCCTACTGCCCCTACAGCCGCCGAGCAAAGGGCATCATTGGGCAGTACGACCTGGACCCGCCGCCGTTCATCCTCGAGCTCGACCACAGGCCAGACGACATGGCCGCAATCCAGGACGCGCTGTACGCCCTCACCGGAAGGCGGACCGTACCCAACGTCATTGTCGACTTTGAGAGTGTCGGCGGAAGCGACGAGGTCGCCACCCTCCACGGCGAGGGCAGCCTTGAGAAGAAGCTGCTCAGGGGCCAGACCAAGTTTGTCTTCAACGCGAATGGGGAGCTGGAGGCGCACGAGATCTAGGCTCGGGGCGCGTAGCGTTAGGAGCGCGAGGAGCGTGAGGGACGCGAAGAGCGTGGATAGGAAAGGGGAGGAAAGAGGAAGGGAGGAAAGAGGAAGGGGGAAGGAGGACGAAGGGGAGATAATGGACGAGCCGTGTAGGACCAGAGCGAAGAGCAAAGAGAGCGGAGAGAGCACGGATAGAAGAGAAGACCCCAGACTACCATACACCAACATAGAAACTCAGTGGTATACCCTCTAGCCTTTAACCTTACAGCCTTTATAGCGACGATGGACTCTGGTCATTGTGTTGTTGCTTTTCTTCGGGGCACTTATACAATAATTCATCACACACTAGGGAATCTGTTACACTGCGTGTACTACTGCTGCTAACCTGCTCACTACCTCCGTCTTCCGTCTCCTCGCCACGCGCTGCCTCGCCTCGCTCACTCTCCTCGTGTGTCGACCGCTTCGGCCCAGTCTACACGCCCACACGGTTCACGACCTTCTTCTGCCCGCTGAACCGAATCACCTCCCTCTTCTCCAGCACCCACAGCGCCCTCTCGAGCGCATGCTGGGAGTATCCCTGATGTCCCACAAACTCCCTCACGAGACTCTGGTAACTCGTGCTCCACCCGATGGGCAGCCTCCTTCTGAGCTCGCGCTCGATCCGCTCCATCTCCTCCTGCAGCTCCTGGCGCGACATGCCATCAACCTGGCCCGCGGCCACGGCGTCCATCGTACTGTACTTGAACAGTCGGATAGCTTCCTCGACGTGGTGCACTCCAACGGTCGGGGAGAGGGTGATCTTGGCGAGCGACTCGGAAATGCGGATCATGGCCTCGAGTTGACGCACCGTGATCGGAATACTGGAGCGCTCGTCCGTGTCCCGCTCGACCTGCTGGACCTGCTTCCGCAGCGCCACAAAGTGGGACGAGAGCATCTCGGCCGCCTCGGGACTGAGGCGGGGGGCACACTTCGCCTTGCAGTAGCTGATGTATCGCTTCATGGTATCCAGCTCAATCTCGCCGATCGCGTCATTGTCCGCCTCGCGCAGCATGTGGATGTTCATGACGTGCTTGGCGATTGTGCGGTCGCGCGCTTCATTATGCTCGTCGCGCAGGATGAAGATCATGTCGAATCGGGACAGAATCGTCGTCTGGAAATCAATGTTCTCGCCGGGGGACTTCAGGTCGTCGTACCGGCCGAACACAGGGTTGGCGGCCGCCAGCACACTGGTGCGCGAGTTCAGGATGGTGGTGATGCCCGCCTTCGCGATGGAGATGGTCTGCTGCTCCATCGCCTCGTGGATTGCAACGCGGTCTTCGTCGCGCATCTTGTCAAACTCGTCGATGCACACCACCCCCCCGTCCGCGAGCACCATGGCGCCGCCCTCGAGGTAGAACTCGCGCGTGACAGGGTCGCGCTGCACGCTCGCTGTCAGACCGGCGGCCGAACTTCCTTTACCACTGGTGTAGACGGAGATCGGGGACACCTTCTCGACGAATTTCAGGAGTTGCGACTTGGCCACACCCGGGTCTCCGAGCAGCAGCACGTTGATGTCGCCACGTAGCCGCATGCCGTCGGGGAGAATCTTCTTCGACCCGCCCATCAGCAGACACGTCACCGACTTCTTCACGTCGAGGTTGCCAAAGATACTCGGCGCGACCGAGCCCGCGAACCGCTCGTACAGGCCGTCGCTGCGCGACATGCGCTGGAACTCCTCCTCCTCCTCGGGCGTGAAGGTGTGGCCGCCGGGGGATGTGGGCGACGTGTCTGTCGAAATACCCAGGACCCTCAGGTACGGCTGCCTAAGCGCCGGGGCGCCGTCCTTGCTGCTGTTCTTCGACTGGGGCGCGTATGTGCTGTAGATACCCGTCGCAACGATACGAGCTCCTGGCACAACCTTGCCGGTCAGGTATCGCTCGGCTTGGAGCATCATGTGCCGCGGCAGCTCGCCGACGGGGACCGCGTCGGGCGCTTCCTGGAGCTTGATGCTCTGCTGGTCGATGAAGCGGCAGCGGTCGTGCAGGATCACGAACGGGTCGAGGGGACACTCCTTCTTCTGGCCCTCGAGGGCGGGGGCCTCACAGCGCCTGGGGAGCGCGGCGCGCTCCGCGCCCAGAGAGCCGCCGACCTTGACAATTTTGACGGTGCGGCACGACTTGCACTGGATGTGCAGCTCGGTCGCGCGCGAGGAGAGCTGGGACGCGTTGATCACGATGCCGGGCAGGCGGACGAGCTTCGTGAGCGTGCCGGCCGTCAGTTGGCGGAACTGGATCATGTTCTGGTTCGAACTGAGCGTGACTTGCATCTCGGGGACAGTGTCGGCGGCCGCTGTCGAGTTCGGGTCCAGGGCAGGGGTCGCCTGCTGTCTCGCGAGCCTCAGGAGCGCGCTCTCAAGCTTGCTCTGTCAGCACAATCACACCCACAGATTACGTACCAGCGGGACCTGCTCTCCAGGCTGGTCGTGCACCTTCTGCGAGAGATCCTCGTTCCACACTCCCAGGTCTTCCAGGTTCACCTCGATCGTGTGGTGGTGCATCAGGAGCGCAGACTTGAGTCGATCGCGGTACACGTACTCGTTGCCGATGCGGAAGCCGTTGAGGAACTCGTAGAAGAGACGCTCCGACTCGGCGGGCGAGTCGCGCTCGTACTGCGGGTCCAGCACGGGGACGGCGAAGACGCGGTTCTGTTCGAAGCCGCTCTGCACGGGGTTAGCATTGCGTTAGCCGCTTTTGAGCTTACCATTGTGGTGGGGGTTTGTTGTTGTTGTTGTTGAGAGATGGGAACAGCAACAAGGGGGTGCAAAATGAGCCCCTGGGACCCCCCGGTGGCTGGCTCGTTCATGGGCTGTCATTCATGACCCTTGACGCGTCGCGGGTCCAATTTCGCGTCGCGTCGACACGTGGTCGAAATGTCCACTCTCTCTGCCACCGAAACAATAAAGCACTACAGTCTGGACTCGCAATGTGCAGCATACATGACAGACGTAAGCGATACGTGATACGCACTCGGGGCAATTGAGGCAAGCAGATCGCGCTCTGCAATGTAGTCGACATGTGGTAGTTTCTCACAATCATCAGCCGCTCTCTTCAGTCTCCTCGCCTTCAGCACCAACTAGCATCATGATCCACAATATACATTCGTAAACGAGTCAAAATAACACACTAATCGCTGGCTGCCTGATACACCATGTACATTTATTGGGCAAGGATCGAACGCACAAACGAGTGGTAGTTGATCTGGCCGTCGCTGCGGGTTAGCTAGAAGGTTCAGAGTGCGAAGCATGGGGCGGAAGACAAGCATGACTGGCAGCAATGAAAGAGCAGCTCCTACTGCCGGTCACTCTGAGCGCTAAGTTGACTGTTTGCACTGCTGTGCAAGCCCACTCACGTAACAGGGAATCCCTTGAGGAGCTCGTCGACCTCCTCGTCGGTCATCTTCTCGCCGAGCTGAGTCAGGACGTAGCGGAGCTCTCCGGCACCGATGAATCCGTTTCCGGCCTTGTCGAACACCTGGAAGCCCTTGATGAACTCGTCTGGTGGTCAGCTACATCGGGTCCGCAACAGCTAGGTAGCTCTCTTTCGGGCCAAGATCTACTCACCGGCAGTTCCGGCCGGCTTCCAGCCGTCGGGGCGGTTGAGGATCTGGAGGAACTGGTCGTAGTTGACTGTTGGTTAGCTCGTGATGCAACTCCGCTAGCTCAAGCCTTCTGCTGTAGCACCGGCTATGGCTGCTAATTCCTCTTGTGTGACAGCGCGGCACAGACTCGGCTCTGTTGGGTACTCACAGGTGGCACCGATCTCACGCTCGAGGGCGGAGACCTCGGCCTGGGTGGGGTTCTGGCCGAGCGAGCGGAGGAGCTCTCCGAGGGACTCGCGGGGAACCTCCCCAGTGCCCTTCTTGTCGAAGAGCGCAAAGGCCTCGCGGTACTCTGGAAAACGTTAGTAAGGCAGCGCTTGTTGATTGTTTGTGCCAAGGATACACACCAGCGTTGTTGGGAGCGGACTGCATGTCAGCGACCCCAGGATTTCAGCCAGCTTACCATTTTTACGACAGCGAAGAGATTAGGGAAGAGGAGACAGGTCTAGGTGAGACTGAGAAAGTGATGAGTCGACAGACGGTGCGTGCACTGGGGATGTTGTTGTCGTCGTGTTGATTGTCGCTGGTCGGTGCCTGGACTGGCTCAAGCCCGAACGGAGGCAAAGTCGCGTGGGAAGCGACGTGATGGATAAGACGACGCGTCGTGAGAGCGGAAGCATATAAAATCACGTGACAAAGCGGCAATACGGATGAGACTAGCAGGATTGCGGAGGTTCCAGACGTCATGAGAGAAGGACTAGCAGGAGAGGATGCGCCGCCGGCCCCACTGGAATGGAAGAGGATCCGTCGCCACCGACGTATTTGGCCCAATAGTCCAGCGGGAGTAAGTGGGCGTATGGGCGTATGGGCGTATGGGCGTACGGGCGTACGGGCGTAAGAGGACAGGGTAATGACGCGAGGTGAAAAAGATTTTCACTGGAACATTGCGCCCGCGTGCCGTGCCGTGTTGCCATCAAGTGATTGAATGATTAGTGATTGATTGACTGTGGTCGCCGTCGCCACCCAGCCAACGGGAGCACTCATGGTTGACCGGTGTATTCTCGAGGCTCTAGGCGTGCAAGTCGCATACCTGTGTGATGTGTGCCTGTGTCCTGTGTCGCCGGGGCGATGCCTGGGCGCTTGCACCCGTGCACATGCGCCCGTCTCTCAATGTCAGCACACCGCAGGGGAGTGAGGGGCCAAACCCTGAGACGCCTTCCTCCCTCTAAGCCCTCCCTCTTCTGCCAGCACGCACTACTCGCACTACTCGGCCTACTCGGCCCAGGACCCTCAGCCCACACGCCTGCAGCCCCCTCTCACCCACCTCACCCACTCACGCTCCAGCGTACCCAATCCTTTTACATACAGCTTTTCAGTTCCATTTTCTCTTTCTTCTTTCCTCATCACCCCCCCCACCTCTCTTACATCTACCTTCCCAAAAACATCGAAAAACATCCTCCCTCGGATCGTACTCGACTCTCCTTCACCGGCTCTCGACTCACGATACGACTTGCACGCTCTTTTCGCTCTGTACAACTACTATAGACCGAGAAGACTCTGAAGAAATCCACATCTTTCTTCTCCCGCATCACTAGAAACCCCCCAACCCACATCAAACGCGTATTCTTGTTGCAGCCCATCCACGGTCGCGACAAACCCCTTTGAACCCCTCTAGACAAGTTATGACTGCTACTGTTAACGACAACACCAACGGCAACGCCGCTGGTGCCACTGGCCTCGAGAACAAGCTCGGTGAGTATCGCCTTTTTTTCGAGTGTCGCGTGAGCCATCGCCGCCGCTTCATCTCCACTGAGACACACGAGACCACTGGTGGCGCGTTATGTAAATCATTCCACACCACACTTGGATTCATAACACTTTTGCCACCCAGCCTCATTTCTCATTCTCTCCATCACTCTTCTTCATCGCAACATGCTAACGCCCTCTTCAGCTGGTGTCTCTCTCAACACCAAGTCCGCTTACGTTCCCCCTTACCTCCGTGCCCGCCAGGCTCAGCAGGCTAAGGCTCCCTTCAACGGCGCGGCCCCTACCCCCGCGCACGCCTCCGGCAACGGCTACCGCCCCTCGCCCACTGGCCTTCCCACTCCCGCGCCCACCCCCGTCCAGAACGCGGGCGCTTACAACCCTCCCCGCAGCGGTAACGACGGTGGCTGGGGACCCCGTGGTGGTGGTGGTGGCCGCGGCGGCGACCGCTTCGAGCGTGGCACTGCCCCTGGTGCTGGCGCCTGGCGCGACGGCAAGCACATCACTGGCGCCCGCAACCCCCGCCTCGAGAAGGAGCTTTACGGTGAGGAGGGTGATGGAACCCACCAGGTGAGTTTTGCGACATGAAAACCGCCCCGTTGTCTCAGATGACGGGTGGCGAAAATGAAAACAACCGTGCTGACGTTTTCCCAGTCGACCGGTATCAACTTCGACAAGTATGCCGACATCCCCGTTGAGGCCACCGGTTCGGGTGTCCCCGAGCCCGTGACCGAGTTCAAGGCTCCCATCGACCCCGTCCTCCTTGAGAACATCAAGTACGCCCGCTACACCACCCCCACCCCCGTCCAGAAGTACTCGATCCCCATTGTCGCCCTCGGCCGTGACCTTATGGCTTGTGCCCAGACTGGTTCGGGTAAGACTGGAGGTTTCCTCTTCCCCATCCTTTCGGCCATGTACACCTACGGTCCCTCCGCTCCTCCCCCCGACAACAACTCGTACGGCTACTCGCGTCGCAAGGCCTACCCCACCGCCCTCGTCCTTGCACCCACTCGTGAGCTCGTCTCGCAGATCCACGAGGAGGCCCGCAAGTTCGCCTACCGTTCGTGGGTTCGCCCCGCCGTCGTCTACGGTGGTGCCGACATTGGTCAGCAGATCCGCCAGCTCGACCGTGGCTGTGACCTCCTTTCCGCCACCCCCGGTCGTCTCGTCGACCTGATCGAGCGTGGCCGCATCTCGCTCGCCAACGTCAAGTACCTCGTTCTTGACGAGGCCGACCGCATGCTTGACATGGGTTTCGAGCCCCAGATCCGCCGTATCGTCGAGGGTGAGGACATGCCCGACGTTCAGAACCGTCAGACCCTCATGTTCTCCGCCACCTTCCCCAAGGAGATCCAGATGCTTGCCCGCTCGTTCCTGAAGGACTACATCTTCCTTTCGGTCGGTCGTGTCGGTTCCACTTCTGAGAACATTACCCAGCGTATCGAGTACGTTGACGAGCACGACAAGCGCTCGCTTCTTCTGGACCTCCTGCTCGCCGAGCAGTCTGGTGGTCTCATCCTCGTTTTCGTCGAGACCAAGCGCATGGCCGACTCGCTCTGCGACTTCCTCTGCTCGCAGCAGCACAACGCCACCTCGATCCACGGTGACCGCACCCAGCGCGAGCGTGAGGCCGCCCTGTACGCTTTCCGTACTGGCCGTGCCCCTATCCTCGTCGCCACTGCCGTCGCTGCCCGTGGTCTCGACATCCCCAACGTTACCCACGTCATCCTCTACGACCTTCCCACCGACGTCGCTGAGTACACTCACCGCATCGGTCGTACCGGTCGTGCCGGAAACACCGGTACCTCGACTGCTTTCTTCAACCGTTCGAACCTCGCCATCGGCCGCGACCTTATCGACCTGCTCAAGGAGGCTAACCAGGAGGTTCCTCAGTGGCTTGTTGACATCTCTCAGGAGCGCTCGTACGGCGGTGGCGGCTACGGCCGCTCTGGTGGTCGCCGTGGCGGCGGTGGTGGCCGCATGGGTGGCCGCGACGCTCGCCAGGGTGGTGGCTTCAGCGGTGGTGGCTTCGGTGGTGGTGGTGGCGGCTACGGTGGCCAGCGCTCCGGTGGCTACGGTGGTGGCTACGGCGGTGGCTACGGTGGTGGCTACGGCGGCGGTGGTGCCGGCGGCTACGGAGGTGGTGGTTTCCCCCCTGCCTCTGGCTCCTCTGGTGCCTCGTGGTGGTAAGCTGCGAGCTTTCCACCGCTCCCCGCAACGCCTCAAGTATGGTGTCAACTCTAGATCTGGGTTCTTTCTCTGCTCTCCGAGGTTGACACTGACGCCGCAGTGACACGAGTGTAAACACGATCGGTCGCTGTGCAGTCCTGTTCCTTACCTTTTTTCGCTTTCTCCCTTCCCCCGTTTCTCCTGTTTCGACTGCATCAACAAGGGTTTTCGCCCGTCTCATCATCAAGCAAGCATTTGTGTTCACACGCGTCCAACAACCTCCTCCCCCAACAACCAAACCAAGTTTGCAACAATACAACAACTTTCATCATTTGACAACTGCCGCATCTTTCGTTATCCCCTCATCGGTCTTGATAATACTCCGCGGCGCTGTTGGCACCCGACGAAATGGACGTTTTGTGTCACGACACGCACTAGAGCACCGGCTTGCTCCCCCCTTCCCATTGTGACGGCGGAGACGCAACCTCAACGATACCCTCGAAATCAACAAAGTTTTCCGTGTATGATATAGAAATTCTGGCACCCTATTCCGACGAACGATTCCCTACCCGCCCGACTAATGGCGACGAGGCACACGAAATTGCAACGACCAAACCCCCTGCATGTGGACACCCCCCATCTCCACCTTTTCATCATCATTGTGCCGACCCCCCGCTGTTAGGATTTCTCAACCTGGGAATTAATTCATGTAGCAAGAGACTTTTGGGCAATTAGACGCTAGAGGCTAGAGAAATAGAAGTTAGAAGCTTTTTCCAGCGGCCTCACTGGCGTTTTTGTGCCTGTATGTCTCTCTCTGAGACGTATGAATAGAGTGCGCTATCACAACGAGCGAGCGCGAAGCGCGAGCGACTGAGCAACGAGCAATGAACATTGACAAGCTACGAGCGGCACACGAGCACACGAGTACTGATGTAAGCCACAAGCGGAGCAAAGATTTGCGGAATTTGCCAAGGCGACGGCAGCCCGAAGCGCCGAAGACCTCCAGTCCGAGGTCGGAATGCGCCAGGCGAGCATGGGTGTTCCGAGCGAGCAGTGTGGTCGCTCGTGGTCGCATGCAGCAATACAAGAGTGAGGCTGATATACGCGTTTTGCCAGGTTTGTATTGGTCGTGAGTATCTGGAGAGGGCGGGGAGGGAGAGCTGGCCTGAGGATGAATTGGATGGCACCGCCATGCTGCTCGTGGCGTGGGCGGGCAGCATTCAAGCGCCGTTCGTTGATGAACCCTCGGAGCCGACGTCTTTCACGCAAGAGGGTCAGGCTACAGCCTGCGCTGTGTCCCGACTTGTGATGAGGCGGAATGGTCCCCGCCTGGCGACCAACGCTGCTGCAGTGTGGCAGCAGTTGGAGATGGGGGTGAACGGGGGTGTCCGGCAATCATCGTCCCGTCGCTGTGCTCTAACAACTGAGGTCCATCCCCATGAAGCACCACGCGCAAGCTCCGTTGCCTGAATTGGCCTGATGGATACTCACTCTCAAACTTCCAGGCAGAAGAGATGCTGGACAGGGCTAGCGTAGGACGGCGACTTCTTCAGCGTACATACATCGTCGGCGAGATATCGCTGCATATCGCTTTCCTCTCCTTTTCCGAGAACCCACTCAACACTCAATACGCATGCGTTTCTGCCCGAAACGCCCCACACCGACGAGGCGCAATATGCATGATCAACGCATTCCCCGTCCGCTCTGGGCAAGCCGGAGCAATCACAGCCCAGAACGGGGGCAGATCTGCGCGATGGACTCTGCCGCCGGACATGAGTTTCGTTTCGAGCAATGCGGGCGGACAACTTGTGCATCCTCCAAGCGATCAAGCGACGGCTTGGCGCGCCTCCTCCATGGCTTCCATGGCTGCAATGGCAGACAGCCTCCCTTTCAGCGGCGTTGAGGCGTCTCCTTCCTACCCAATGGTTTCGCCTTTATTACAGATGATGAGCGTGGCGTGTCTCACGCCCTCCTCACCCCCTCTTACCCCGATGATCGCGTCTGCACGCGCTCGCAGACCCGGTCAGTTAGTCAGTTCGGGCCATCGGATCGTCGGGTTTGTTGGTGCGAAGCCGATGACATTCCCCCGACCCCCTTCTTCCCGACACGACGCCAAGTAGCAAGCCATTTGGCCATCGGACCAGAAACATTGGAACGTTGGAGTGGTGGAAACCATCCGGGCTTAGGATTAGTGATCTGCCGAACCCGTGCGTGCCGTCTGTTACCGTTGCCCGGTGTGCCCAGAAGAGACTGGTTTGGCCAGGTCTGGCCAGGTCTGGTGCGAAGCAGAAGGATGCTGGCGCCGGACGCGCTTAGGTTTCGTCGTCTGTGCTTGGTCGAGCCAGAGAGATGGACGCAGTGGATCTCTTCGGTAGACCAGAGCACCTATCAGACTACGACTTCGAGACCGAAGAGACACCGGCAACCTAACCCATGTTACTTGGTCTGACTCCGTCGACGGAGTAGACTCATGTGGTGTAACGTGGGTAGCTCATGTGGGCTATCTACGGCCCATCAGACGCCATTCAGCTGATACTGGAGGCAGAAGCATGAGGAGGGCCCATGGGCCGCATAGACCGCCGGCCTGCCGAGCTCAGCAATATCGTAGCTCCAGCGTATATGCGGAAATCCCTGTTCCCTGATCCGGGGTGGCCCTGTGCCATCGTCGACACTTTGCTTCTCCGCGTAGCTCTACGCGGGTGCGCAGTGTCCAGCGTGCTCCTGCTGAGGTTTACCTGCAAAGTTCACCTGGACCTGAGCAGCTTGATCCTGAGAAAGCGAAAAAAACCTGATGAAAAGATCTGCGAGGACGCGAAATGGCCGAATAGGAGTGCAGTAAGAAAAGGAAGATCCGGCGCGCCGGCGCAGTACACGGCCCGGAGGAAGGTCGGTGGCCAACTCCTGATTTCGGCGGACTAACAGACAACTGTGGAAGCTCGGCGCCTGATCAGGAGGGCAGCAGTGCCGCTGCCGAATTCAATGTCACATTCCATCACAGACCCTCTCCCACCGAGTATCCTTTCGCACTCCGCTCCGGCGCACGCCCAACGGCCCAACCCAGCTGGGACAGAGTGCTTGGCTTTGGCTTGCAACTTGCTTGTTTTTCTCATCCTCCCTCTACTCCTTTCTCCACACTCGTTTTGCTTCTCCCTCCCCCGTCCTTGCCCGCCGATCCCGACGCATTCCCACACACATTGCACACTGCACACTGCACACTGCACACTGCACACACACACACATTTCGGCAACGTACATATCGATTTCGTCATCCGACCACGCTCCCGCCCCGACGGAACGAATCACGCGTATCACACGAACAAATCCAGTGAACGCACCCTCCTCGACTTCCGCAGTTTCCGAAAACTTTGTTCCCAGCGACCTTGCTCGATCACAACAGGGCCACAGGAACAAACACTCTGGCTATCGGCTCGCCACTTCAGGAGTGCGAGAACACCGAGCGAGCACACCGATAGAAAAGTTCGCTTCTTGCCCTCTGGCCTTGCTCGGTCTGGACAGTCCGAACTAAGCAGACTGGAGTGACTCACGCACCGAGGCGTACCAAAGCGCACCGAGGCTCGGTTCGATTGCCGGCCGATCCCACAGATCCGCCCGCCTGTCCCATCGACCGACGTCAACAGGCAAACGACGCCTGGTGATCGACTTCCTTGCATCTCCACACTCGTTCACATCTCAACGCCCAGGCGACGGGCGTCACGTGTTCCTCCGACTTCAGCTTCTGTATCTTGGCTTCGATCTCGGCTTTGCATTCTTCCTGACAGGCGCGATCTGAAGAGAAGCCGACGCACCCCCGGGCCTACAGCAACAACATAGCACCGGACAGCAGACACCGCCCACCATGCTTGTTTGGTTGGTCGTACTGGCCACCATCAGCTTGGTGCGGGCGGGCTACATGACGGTCGGGATGAGCGAGTGCGTTACTTCCCTCATGTGCTCACGCTGACCTTCCCCAGAGCTCGGCAGTGCAACATGTCCTCCGTCCAGTGGAAGGGCGACGATGGGCCGTTCCACCTCCTTCTGACACCAGTGAGTCGGCGAGTCGAGTGGGCAGCCGGACAGCAGACCCAGTGCACTGCGGCGCCCGGGGCTACAGCTGCGGATCCGGAACACTTCTAGTCCAATGGGCTAGCACCGGCAACCGACCGGCTGACAATCCTAATGGACTGTCCGGCACAAATATCTGCGCAGCAAAAAGAGGGCTGAAGAGGGCTGAAACGGCTGACATGTCCCACAGACAACGTTCGAGCAGTACGGGTACAACGTCTGGGTGCCGAGCATCCCCAACGGGACGAACAAGTACGACTTGCCGATAAATTTGCCGGCCGGGCTGCAGTTTGTCGTCACCGTGTGGGGCCAGAGCGGCGTCGAGTACGCGGGCACGACAGACGTATTGAGTAAGCCGCAAAGTCACTTGTGGGTATGCTGACCATAAGCCGTCCTGCCGTCGTACAACAAGACGACGTCGTGCTTCCTGAATAACAAGCAGATCAATGACCTGTACACCTTTGCGTTCAACATTTCCGACTCGCACGACAGCCGCCCGCCCCAGTGCTCCAACTTGACGATATCGTGGCCGACGTCGCTTGCGAGCGAGATCGATAATGGCTCAGACACGAATACGCAGATCGACCGCTGGATGCTCGAGCCGCGGGAGGAGGAGTTCCTTCCCGAGCTCGACTTTGAGGTCGAGGACATCGAGGCGCGCGGGGACAACGACGACTTCAGCTCCGGTGCCAACCGCACAACAGGCACCTGGAATACGACCACCCCGCCGACACTCTTCGGCATCATTCCGCTGGGCAACTCGTTCTCAATCCCAGTCACGTATGACAAGGACCGCGAGAAGCAGTTCGGCCTGCCGGACGAGTACCTCTCCCACAATCCGACGACGTGGACCGAGAAGGGCGTGACGTCGCTGAACTGGACAGTCAACCTAGCCAAGGGCACGCGCTTCATCCTCGTCGCCGGTATCGGCAGCCAGGAGCAGTGGGCGTCCGGCGGCAGCAGCGAGATGATGACTGTCGGCCAGGGACCGAGTACCTGCTTCAACGTCGGTGGCTCGAAGCCCTCTGTCACGCTGTCTGGGACGTCGACAGGGGCGCTTGAGCCGACGGAAACCGCCCCGGACCCAGAACCTGATACCGGCAGCGACAACCAGTCGACGTCGCGGTGGACGGGCGTCATCCTCGCGTGCATCTTCAGTGTGCTTGGTACTGCGCTCCTGTGCATCCTGCTGTGGTGCTGCTGCCGCGTGCGTCGTGAGCGGCGACAGGCAGTCAAGGCCGGCAGGCCAAAGCCCAGCTTCGTCAACCTCGCGAGTTTCGGCAAGTTCGATCGCAAGTACAAGCCGCCCGACACGCAGCTCGACCTCATGGGTCCCGAGCACCGCGACGACGCGAGCGACGGCACGCCAACGCACACCATGTTCGGCCAACGGCCCTATTCCACAGTCACGTCGCACGGGTACGACCGCGGCAGCATGGGCTCCGAGTCCTTCGCCGATTACAACGGGTATCCGTACAGTCCGCCGCCGGTGGGCACGCGGAACTCGCTCTACGATGCCGGCGTGCCGTACCGGAGCTCAATGTACGACCGGACCAGCGCCTACGACCGGACCAGCGCCTACGACCGGACGAGCGGATACGACCGCGGCAGCATGTACGACGACGGCGCGCAGCCGTATTACTACCCGACGACGGGCAGTCCGACGACGACGTCCCCGCCCGCTGCTGCTGGAAGCTCACTGCCTCGGAGGAACCAGAGCTACGACCACATGGGCGACTTTATGGGCCGCCAGCCTTCGATGGACGGGGTCAGCTATCCGCCCATGGCCCACAGCTTGCCTCCCTTGAAGCGCCAGATCCTCCTCGGCGAAGGACCAGAGGAACATAACGACTCGACGGAACAACTAGTCCAGCTGAAGCGGGACACGATCGCTGCCCTCGACCGGCCCGGCGAATCCTCCCGCGGGTCATCCACCACAAGTGTGCCAGGCATGCTGACGGTTGACACGAACATTGACTCTGCCGTCGGTGGCGTGTCTCCGTCCCCGATTTCGGGACTGGAGGACGACAACGACCCGCAAGGCGCTTACGTCGTGCACCGCGACGCTGGGCGGATCCCGAACAGTCCCACAGCCGCGAGCTCGCGGGTCGTAGAGCTGCCCCCGCGGTATGAGGAACTGAACTGGGACCGCGAGGCGAGCGGGGACGTGATCGAAGAGGCGGAGGCCAACCTGGGCACGATGCTGGCGTCGCCGTCTTCGCCGGCGGGCGTGAGACATCCCCTCCCGCTGCCCCCGGGGGCGAGGAGCCCGCCCCTCAGCCGGAGCCCGGGACCGACTAGGTCGTCCCCCGGCCCGATGTCGCCGAGACCGAGGTCGAGTGGACCCGGAAGTCCCCTCTCTGGTGTCAGTGGGTCGCCGCTCGGGTCGCCGAGGACGGGGCATGAGGCGAGGCAGCGAGAGCAGCACGGCATAATCTAGCCACCCTCACCTCTCCTCCACTCATCCAGCAACCATCCTAACCCATAACAATCATGAACCACCCACTGGACACGAGAGTCCAGCAAAACACCAAAACGAACACTCCCACTTTCTTGCCCATTCTTGAAACCATCTACCACTCTCCCTTCCCCGAGCCCAAGCACGAGCCTCCGGGTTACAGCATCACGACACACATCAACAGCACAAACAATCACGGACACTTTCTCTCTTGTTGTATCACATTATGGGATTGCGCTATGCGCAAGCGATGCATCGATGTCGTCGCACCAAACACTGGTCGCGGAGTGTACGGACCGCGTGGCTACTAACGGACTGACGAAGACCAAGGCGTGAGAGGCTAGAGATGAAGATAGGAGAGAGGAAGGCGCATGGGGTGGATCGGCGGGCGCATTGACACAGGCGTAGTGACGCAGGTTGAGTCAACGGAAGGAAGGGCGCAGCGGCACCCCATCTTCCTTCCTCTGCGCGTCTCTTGACTTCTTCCTCATCTACCCACACCTCCATGACAATACAAGCAGCCGGCTCGTGGGCCTGTCGGCTTGTGGCTCTTGAAGCTGAGAGATGACGAGTAAGCTGTCGGCCCCTGGGGCACGAAGCTGACTCTCAGTCCGCCCGCCCATCTCTGCCAGTTTGCCACTGTGAAAGAGAAGACCGTGAGCTATGCGAGAGCAGAGGCTAGCTGACTGACACCAGTCCTTCCAGTCCTTCCTGTCCTTCCAGACCTTCCAGACCTTCCTCGTGAGCTTCGTGCTCCGCTGGGTGCTGTACCTGACTCCAGACTGGGTTACGACTGAGTCCAGGTGAGCTGATCATCGTCCACTGAGCTGACTGACAGTTGGGGACGGTGATTTCGTAAGCTGTGGCGCCGCCGTTGAGCGCCGACTCCCGGTTGGGTTGGCGTAAGCTGTGATGCCCACGGCGAAGCAGACATTCAGTCAGCTTGAAGGTGAGCAGTACGGATGGAAGTATGTTGGCTCCAGCGTAGGTTGACGTGAGCCTGCCACGCCCAGATAAAGCTGACACCAGTCTCTGAGTATGAAAGCTGTCTGGCTGCTGGCCCGTAGCTGACTCCAAGGCTGGGTTGAGGCGTGAGACACACTCAGTACTCAAGCAACAGCCAACACCAGTCCTTAGGGTGAGCTGCGATGGTCACTTCCAGAAGCTGATTCCAGATTGGCTCGGGTCGAGCTCGGCAGACTGCCCGAGGGCTAACATCAGTCCAGGGGGCTCATAAGCTAAGATCGCGTGTTGCCGTCCCACCAATAGCTGACTCCAGGCCGGGTCGAGGGGTAGGCTGTCATCCCCAGATAGAGCTGACACCAGCTCTCCGGTGAGCTGACTCAGGTTCGAGGTAGCTGACTCCAGGACGAGGAGCAGAGGTACGAAGCCAGTCGTGGCCAGACCCGTCGAGCTGACCCTCAGCCTGCAGACAGCCTGTCTGGCCGGTGAAGTGTCGGTCACATCACAAACAAGCTGCTGACAGACATACGTCAAGCTGACCTTAGAGACGCCAGGTGCCCAGGAGCAGATTGGGACTGTGAGATGTGAGTGTGATGTGTGTGCCAGGAGCCTACCTCAAGAATCTTGCCGCGGTGTGAGTTGAGAGAGAGCTGTGAGCTGCCTGCCCCCTCGCTTCATCAGCTGATCCCAGCCTTGAGGTCAAGTTTCACTCTTCACTCTCAAGAGTCAATGACAAGGGAGGGCGGTACGTGAGCTGTGAAAGCGCCCATCCCAAGCTGAATCCAGTGGTGCAAGCGGAGCCGTCGATAAAACGGCCCAGTCCGATCTTGAGCGCCTGGTGACCTGGTGAGTTGCTGGGCTAGCTTCGGGGCCACCTTGCTCAGCTAACGGCAAGGGCTGCTCGCAGGTACCCGTCTGCTGGTCAAGGCTGCACACGCAGACGGTGAGGAGTGGGGGAGCTGGGGCCATGCGAGTCTGAGCTAATCGACAATCGACCACTGCGCCTTGCGAACTCATGGACTGGTCGCTGCTGTGAGCTTCTAGGATCCTTCTCAGCTCACGCTCAGGAGCGCACGGACAATAGCAGTTCGAGTGAAGATCGAGATGAGGGAGCAGCAACCACTAGCGTACACCTCAGCTCACGTCGGCGCAATCGGAGAGGTTGATACAACGCGCCGTTCAATCTGCACATACCTGACTCTTCTCGGATGTTCGATGCACAGTGAAGGATGTTTAGTGATAAGCGAGACTTGACGCGCCTGAGTCGCCGTAACGCCGGCCAGCCGGCGAACCAGCCATCCACATCGGCGCTTCTCTCGGCGTTCTTTGATTGACTGGCATTCCGACCTCTCCGCAGGTCCATCCGATGGGGCAGTGATCGCCCTAGTACCATGTCGCACGTGAGAGCATGTTAGCTGCGGTCCGTGGAGCCGTCACGGTGTCTGCAGCATGGCAGCATCGGAGAACTGCTGGGGCGGAACAGCACACAGGGATGTCACGGGTGACGACCAGACAGACTAGCGTGTGAGCTCGCTTACGAGATGCCGAGGACAGTCTCGGACAGCTCGCGGACAGATCACAGACAGATCACGAGATGGCTCCTACGTCTTATCGCACCAGTTTGGCGATCTTACGATCCTGCTAGCTTGGCTGAGAGCGCTTTCAGGCGGATTGTGAAGTAGCAGCTCAGCGTCTGTGCAGCTGCTAATGAGACCTGGACGGAATGCAGCGCTTGTCGCTTCCTACTCTCTCGTAGGCTGTCCCTCATGCCGTCTCGTACAGGCCCACGGGCCGGAGTGTATTCAGGCTCAGGCTCAAGCATCCGAGCACCCTACCTACATGCCCTGGCACCCGGTTCCGTACACCGAGCGCGTGCGTCTGTGCGAGTGTGAGAACGCAGGAACATGCGAGCTGCGAGTAGTGGTTCGGAAGCGCCATATCGGTTCTCGGTACATGTTCCTGGGGTCCCGGAATGGGCTCTGACGCATGAAAGTTGTTTGAGCGTGGTCTCTTTGCACTGGCTCGCTTGCTTCTCTCGGTCATGTACCAGACAGCAGCAAACAGCATGGTGCACGGCATGCAAGCGGTGGCCATCTTCGCTCCATGCTTAGACAGATGTGGGAGCCACTGGGAGACTATTGAATGCAGAGGCTGAGCGGCTGAGTCAGAATGCAACTGAGCCCATTCCATCCGCGCGGTTTGATGAGTTGCTTGGCTGGTCATATCCTGGGAACATTGGGATATCATGTGGCTCCGTGGCGTCTCTCTGGAATTGCTGATCGGCAGCCAGGTGTGGTGTGGGAAGACGTCACGTCACGCTGTTGCTCTCCGCTCCCACAGCCCACAGCCTGCAGACGTTTCGCGTTGTTTACGCCAATTACGCATCAGCTGCAATTCGTTGCTCCGCGTCGTCGCTCGGGTCGCAGCCGCTGGAATCGCAGGCCCAGTTACCCCAGTTGGCCATGTGCATCGTCATGAGACCAAGATGAGACGTGCTCCACGGTTGATGTGGCCCCACAAACCCGAGATCTCGCCGTTGCCTGGCAGGCTGACAGTGTATCGCAATTGTCGCAATTGCTGCATGCGGATGCCTTCATGGCGGTGTAAGCGTTGCTGCTCTACGGCCCGGGTCGCCCGCAACTTAACTTATCAGCTGCCCAGCCTCAGCTGGAACCAGAAGCACCAGCACAACCAGCGGCGAGCGGGGGCTCACTGCGGATGCCGCTGCGGATGCCTGCATGGCTGCATGCCGACCGCATCATGCCAGTATTAGATCGGAACGCTGGGTGGCGTCAACCTGGCATCGTCTGCATACCCCAGCTAAACAAGAGCACGGACTAGCTCTCGGTCCCCACGAGGTCCCAGGAGTTTGTCTCATGCTAATCCGAACAGCGTGATCACGAGATCAAAGCCGTGTGAGCCAGAGCCAGCATGAGCTTCCAGCACGCCTGGTATTGCCTAGGTTTCTATCAGATAACCGACCCCGCATCCACCCCTGCTCCCCACCCATGAAGGAGAGCCTCGTACGACTTCTTTCGCCAGCGATAAGAGTCTAACGAAGCGAAGCTAGAGGAGAGTGTAACGCGCCTTTCTTTGATGGAGTGACAGACCCCAGAACTTTCTTGCAACAAGCCTGGGTGGTGCTGGGGTGCTGGGTTGGCAAGGATGGTGTGGGGCCTCATGAGAGTGCGTATTGTTGCGGCGAGGACCGCGTGTCAGCTGATGCTGGGCGCTGATCCCCCGCACTGGCGCTCGGTAGACATTGGGGTAAGTCTGGTGGGAAGGCGAGAGGCGTACGAGCTGCCGTAGCTCTCGGCATGCTCGGTCGTCGCATGCCACTGGCGGTCAGGCTTCGCCGGGTGCAACTCAGTTCTCAGCTCGTGCAACCTGGCAAAGTCAGTCGCCAGCCTTGCAGGTCTCGGGGCGTCGGGCCTGGTACCTCGAACTACATGCTCACGGGTCGCTCGGATGCTGCTCTTAGGCTGCGCTAGGCTGAGCATGCTCGAATTAGACTCGAGAGGGGCCGCCGTTTTGCCTGATTCGGTCATGTCCCCCTAGTGTTGGAGCGTCAGGGACAGGTCCCCAGGGCAGAGCGAGTTGCAGGATGACACACCGACTGGTCACGCCCCCTCTAGATCTCTCGACTTCTCTCTGGCTCACCGCTCACTACGCGCTTCCTGCTTTCCAGCTGCGATCCCGGATCCTTGCACCAGTGAAAGCTTGAGGGGAGGGGCCGAAAAGCGCGTTCGCGGGTGAACCATTGGGATCTGCGCAACATGTGCGTCCCAACCCTGTGCTAGCCTTGTGCGGGTCCGCCATTCCGACAAACGTGGTCTGCGCTCCGCACTCAGCGTCGAGTCTCGTCTGTACGCTTCACCGCTTGCCGCGTACCGTTCCCCCGTCCCTTCCTGCGATCCGTACGGGAACCGGGACGCCTGCCATGTCGTGCACATATCGTGCAACAGGCACTCGGAAGCAGCACCTTGTGACGGGTCTACAGGCGAGCTAAACTGAGCACTCCGGCAACCGTGGCGTCCGTCGTTGCCCACCTAACGGCTCAACCTGTGCATCATCGCAGCTACGTCGCTTGGTTGCGTCTGCCCGCGTCTGCCCGCTTTGGCGATGGCTACTCTTCTGGGTCTGAGTTATTCCGGTCCCACCACTCGACCCGAACTGACCCAAACTGACAGGACAGACGGGGATCAACCACGTTCTCGTGCTGAAAAGATACCACTTGGGGCAGTGGAGGGGGCCTAAAGAGTCGACTTAACTGCCGGGCGTGCCGGGCCTGAATGCCGGGCCTTACGGAGGGCCTGGGGCCTGGCTTCGTAGCTCACGGAGTTCTGACAAAGGTCCTACACACGGTCTGCCACGGTCTGCGGCGGGCAGCGGGCAGTCAAGCTGTAGCTTGTAGCACGAGGCTGGAGCCTGAAGGGGCCGGTTGCAGGAAGGAGCATGTCGTTTCAAGGATCTTTAAGGTCAACAAGGTACGAAACCGTGTACGTACAGTTCGGTATGCAGCACCATGCGTTCTACGTCAGAATGGCCAAAATGGCACGCCCATTAGACTCTGGCGGCTCAGAATGGCTCAGATTCATGCAAAACCTTACGACACCTTGCCCTCCACACAATCCACACCGGGCCGTGCTGCCCCTGTCAGAGCATGTAGCACGTCCGCCGGCTCCTGGACGAACGGCCCCTCGGCCCCCTCGGTCCTCCCGGGCGCCCGTCGTGCCGTCGTACCGTCGTACCCATCGTGCCGTAGTCCTGACGGCCTGCGACGGCCTGGGCTAGCCTTGCACTGCAAGCCTGGGCCGTCTTAGGTCTGACCATCCGATGCAAGTCGCCACTGCACGTCTTGAACTGAGCGGCGGCCCTTGTCCTCCGCCCCTACCGTTCTCTTCCAACTTGTTCCACCAGACCTGTCTCTTTTGCTACATATCTATCATCGTCGAACAGCGCCAGATAACGCCCCCGACCGCACGCCTGTCCGCCTGCCCGATTGCATCAGCAACACACGGAGACTCGGACATCGGCAGTACTGCGAACCACGTCATCGACGACGAGATCCCTTATCGGTCCCTAAGGACTGGCCAAACGCCTCAATCAGCAGTCGCAGCCAGCGAGCACGCCAGTCAACACCAGAAACGCCTCTTGACGCCTCTTGACGCCTCTTGACGCCGCCGGACTTTGACAGGCAATCAGCACAGGGACAACCACGAGAGAAGCCCTTGTCAGCCCTTGACAGCCCTGGCCCGCTGCTGCATCGAGCAGTCGGACAACTACCTCATCGCCCGCAAGCACGCGTCCCCGTTGGCTCCTGCTTGACCGCCCCTGCAGCTGCCCGCCGGCGTCGATCTCCGCGCGTGTTGCCCCCTGACTTCGGGCTCCCCGCTGCCTTGCTGTGCACGCTCTGCACGCTCTGCGGCTCCATTCCACCACCGCGCAGAACCCTTCAATCGGTGACCACCTGCACGTCGTCACTTGACCTGGCCCGTGGGCACGCCTCTTTTCATCAACACGCATCGTGCACTCCGCCGCCTGCCCGAGCCTGAGCCTGAACAGCATCGCCGAACCAACGCATCTACCGCTTCCAGCAACACGACAACTCTCCGATTCCTCGATTCAGTCTCAGTCCCTCCTCCCCCACCAGATCTCCCCACCATCCTTACTCATCGCGCTCATTCTACTTCTGTCAGCCTGTCTGCCCCAGCACTTTTGCGACGACAATAAGAAAGTGACAGACTACTCTACACTTGCATTCAGCGCATTCAGCCGTCGCAGCCGCCAGAACACGACACGACTGCCGCATCAGCCGCACTAGCCGTATCAGCTCTAGACTGCCCCACATCATCGCCTCTTGCTTGCCCGGTTCGGGCTCCCACTCGACGCATTCCATTCCGTCCCCCGCCGCCAGCATCGCCGACCGCGTGCTCCGGACTTTTGGCTCTCTACTCCACGTTCATCACCATGTCGCTCGTTCTTCAGCCTTGAGACAAGACCGTGTCCTTGCATTGTCCCTCCTTTCGTCTCCTGCTTGATCGACATACACGCAACTATTAAGACTCCCCATAACTCAACACACGTTCTCGACCCGGACAATCCCCTTACCAACCTTCGACCTCCTGTGTGTATCTCCGTTCCCTGTCGCGCTCCGCCAGACGCAACAACAACAATCGATCACCCACAAGTGCTGTGCGCTAAAGGTGAACCAAGGACATATTCATCAAAACACGACGTCTGAAGGTACCCAGGAGGCACCAGCCAGGTCGTCAACAAGCGAGAGAGCCAGAAGCTCAGAAGACCGAGAGGAACGAGGAAGGACAGTTTTTTGAATTCCTCAGCGCCGACGCAACTCCTCCGTCGACCAGTCATCGGCCAGCGACAACGTCACTGCCCTCGGCTCCGCGTCGACACTGGTTCTGACGTTGCTGCTGCAGCAAGGACATTCGTCCCCGCCTGAACAGACGTGCACGACGCTTCCAACTCGTTCCATTCGACTGTTTCTCGACTAGCTTATCTCGACGCGTTCAACTCACTCATCCTCTCTCTATCAACACACCACCCGAATCTAATTGATTTCGACTACCCCACACGACCCCACCGAACCTTAGCCAGCGAATTTTCCGATCCCCCCGACCACGGCGTCTACAACCTTCGATCTCGCCACCATGAGCACGATGACCCTGCCGCCCTCGAGCTCGCGGGCGGGGTCGATCAGGTCGACGGCGACAAGCACCGCGAGCACGAGCACACCGGTGCAGCGCTCTGCGACGTCGAGCTCGCTCCGACGACCTCCGCAGCATGCCAATACGATATCGTCCAAGCTGCGGCATTTGTTCGACTCGTCGCCCACGGCCACCTTCCTGGCGGCTGTTACGGTGCATGAGCTCACAAACGTGCCGCAGGTCAGTGGCGACTTTGCTATCCGATGGAAGTTCCGCGGCTCGCGCCCGCTCGACGCCGAGAAGATGCTGCAGCACCCGACACCGCGAGTAACGGGTCGCGAGGCGCTCCAGGCGCGGGCGAACGCGCGCGGCACCGCAACACCGACGAGCCAGCCCCCACTCCCCGGCCGCATGGCTGCGGACGCCGTGAGTATCCGCAGCAGCGTGCACTCGTCAACGTCCGGGACCAACCTGGCGAACCGTACGATCCGACACGCCGCCTCCCTTCCACTCCCCCGTGCGCGTGAGCACAAGCTGTCCGACCCGCCAGGTACGCCCGACAATCGCAACCGCGTACTAGTGGAAGAGCCTAGCGGTCTCGAGGACACGCCGATGACGCCGGCCACACCTGACGCTGCGACGGATCCGGAGCGAACATCGCCTACGTCGTCCCGCGAGCATAGCATGTACTCGGACGGTAGCCACGGCAGCGGCACGCCTGGCGCGAGCACCGGTGCCGGCGGCCTCAAGATCCGCACGGCATCGATTGCGGACAGCGGACGCGGGCGCGAGAGCCGCGCTAGTATGCGCAGCGACGTCAGCACGGAAGCGTCCATGTCGACGTCCCACGCCAGTCCGACCGCCAGCACTGGCGCCGCGAGCGCCCTCAGTGGGGCGCGTGGCGCTGTCAACTCTCTCACCACGGCCCACTATGACTCGAAGGACCGTAAGGGCACGATCCCGCCGGCGCCCGTTCGCGCGCACGCCGTTGCGTGGGAGTATGCTGTTCAGCACGTCCTGCGCCTGCCGCTCGGCAAGGCTGTGCCGACTGCCGATGTGTCGCTGGCGCGCCTGCCGGCTTCGCAGAAGACGAACCCCCGCAAGATGCTTCCGCTTCTCGGCCACGGACCCATGAGCGACAGCAGCCTGCGCCTCGAGGTGCTGCAGGTGCACCCTGGCGAGCGCGAGGGCACCGTTCTCGGTCACGTCAACGTCGACCTCGCGCCTTTCGCGGACCAGGGGCCGACCGCCCGGCGGTATCTCCTGATGAACAGTCGGACGAACGCTACGCTCCGCATCAGCGTCGACATGCGCTGCATCGGCGGTGACATGCAGTGGATCACGCCGCCGTTCGCCGAGGGCCACCTGACGGATCTGACCGACCTGACGGGCAGGGAGGAGGAGTACGCCGAGCTGCAGCTGATGCCGACGCGGAGTGTCAGCAGCACGGCGAGCGACAGCAGCCGCGCTTCTAAGGCGAGCCGGCCGTCTTTCCGCTCCACGCGCAGCAACATCTCCCTCAACCAGCAGCAGGTCAACCAGGTTACGCAGATGACCAAGCACCGCTACCACTCGTACGAGTACCACCTCCGCCCGGAGCACCGACGGCATCACCACCACCACCACCATCATCACCATCACGGCCACGACGACGACGACGACGACCATCAAGGCACGCAGCGCGCCGCGACGGTCCCGCTCGACAGCCGCGCGACGACCATTGACGCGTCGACGTCGGACGACGCGCCCCTCTCGCCCGTCCTGAGCAAGAACGAGATCGTCGCGTCGCCGCTCCAGACACCGGCACTCCCGCCGACGCTCTCGCCCGTCAACTCGAAGAGCGGGGAGGACTTTGCTCTGTCTCCCACTCTGTCGCCAGTGACTCCGCGATCGCCTGCTTCGCCGTCATCGCCCCACAGCCCCTCGCACGCGCGCTACGACAGCACCGTGTCTGCGCTCGACTCGCTGGGCCTGTCGATGTCGCGCCACTCCCCTGCGCCCTTCCTCCGCACCACCTCCCCCATCATGGAGTACGAGAGCATGCAGCCCGACCTCGTGATCGAGAGCTGCTTCAACCCCGCCCCCGCCGCCGAGCTCGGTCCGTTCACCTACACGGAAGACTCGGAGGGATACTATGCGCCCTCATCGCACAGTTCGGGAGACCCGCAGGCGAACCAGTGGGAAGAAACCCACGGCCAGGCGCCAGCCTATGACGAGAACGGCAACCCCATTGAGCCGACTGGGGTTGAGCCCCCGCCCGACAGCGATCACGACGAGACCAAGGCGCATGCGCGGTGGAGAAAGATCAAGGCGAGGATACACCAGCATCATCAAGAGTGCGGGAATGGGAGCGAGACGGCTAGTCAGCGATGAGCCTGGGCTGAGCGATAGAGATACCGCGCTCAGCGGCCGGATGGATATTCTTGTAGCATATACTCTGTAATGAATTAGTGTACTCTCTCAACTCGGCACAATGACGGAGCTGACTCGTGTGCTTGGTAATCAGTCAGTCATAAGCTGCTGGCCACGCGAGCAGGTCAGCGAACAAGAGCGAGGTCAAAAGGTCAGCCAGGTCGCCGGTCGTGACAGCCGCGGCGCCAAGATGTGTCCCGTCAGGAAGAGTAACAATCAGCCGCGGCGCCACGGACGCGTCCCTCAAGAGTCTCATCAGCCGAGTCTCGAGCCTTTGGGCCGGGGTGTGAGCGGAGATAGTGTCGGACATCGGCCCACCGTAGCTGGCTTGTTGACCAGCGCGTTCCGAGGAGGCCGTGCCGAAGATCGGCCTCTGACAAGGCGTCTGGGGGCAGCTAATCAGTGACGAGACAGATCTAGCGCCTCTAGCGAAACAAGCTGAAACGAGACGAAGACGACCATGACGAGACAGGAGTGTCCAACTGATGTACTTTGCTGAGATGTCAACTGACGCGCAGGCGTGTCGGAGCCTGTGTCGCAGAGATGGTCGGCTCCTCGGCTCGTCGGCTCGGTATCGGCTCAGAAACGAGAAAACGAGAAACAACCAAAACGAAGAAAGCGGCTGTAGACATGGAAGATCGAGGGTCTCACTGGGCAGAGAACAGGAGATCAATGCATATCAGATCGTGGGGTAGACAGAAGCCCAGGAATAGGTTGACATTCTTGAGCTGAGAACAGATCCAGGTGAGGATCCAGGTGAGGGTCCAGGTGGGACGAGCAGTCGCACTCCGAGTCGCACTACCCCCCTTCTCCGTTTCTCAGATTGGCTTACGACACTTATCTTGCGCTGACTTCCGATATCCGACATGGCCCAAATGGGCCAGCCCGGCGCCGTGGGCCGTGGGTTGAGAAGGATGGAGCAGAGCGAGCGGTTATCTAACGAGCGGCCATTTACCGAGACCGCGCTGCGACGCTCGCCGCCGCCGAGTAGTGGTCATGATCATGGAAGATGGAGGGAGTGTACGACGCTCGGCTGCTCTGCTGCGAGGCTGCGGCGGTTAGTGCAAGTGCCACAGTCTGGTCTGAGACATGATACACGACGCAATCTCTCCACAGCCTCCACCCAGCTCTCATCTCACACACCTCAAGAGACAGTGAGGCTGAGACAACGGCTGACACAAGTGATGTGCGTACCACAGTCCGGCTGAGACACGGCATCGTCCGTAGACACGAGCCATGAGCATGCGAGCAATTCCCCGACCCCTTTGCCCCGCGTCGCTGGGTCTGGTCACGGGCCATGGCCACGGGCATGGTCATGGGACAAGCACTGACACAACGATAGGCGGCGACACTGGCCCGCCGTGATACTGATTGATGCTTGTTTCGCTTTGTTTCGCCTTGTTTCGAGACATCGACTGGAATCACAGTCTACACCCCGAACGATGCCGATGCGTTAGCACTGTCCCGAGACTGTTGCACTTGGGCGACCCAGTTCAAGGCCGGCCGTTGTTCGAGACAAAGAACGGTACGTACGTCCATCGTACCGTCCATCGTACCGTCCATCGTACCGTCCATCGTACGTCCATCTTTCCCGCTGTCCTTTTAGACTGCCCCAGACTCGCAAGATATCACCGACGAGAGAAGTATCAGTTGAGCTCGCCGCAGCGTCCCGCCACTTCCCAACTCCATAACCCGACGACAGCCCGCCGACAGCCCGACGACGTGACCCGACGACAGCCCGACGACGTGACCCGACGACAGCCCGACGACAACCCGCCCGCCCGCCCGCCCACGACAACCCGCCTGCAATAACGAGAACCCGGACCGACGACCCGCACTAGAACAACCTTCTCTCCCAGTCTTCCGACGGATCACAGGAGCGCAGTATCGCACACTTGAGGTATATCAGGAACACAGGAATAAGGACCATGTCACGCGTTACACCTTTTGGATACCGATCTGCACTGGATCCATGATCCATTCCTCTCATCGTCTACGTACTCGCGTACTCGCTGCTAGCGGCTGGTGTTGGTCTTTGGACCCCGAACATGACATATCTCGGAGTAACCATCCCTGTATCCAAAATGGCACCGGGTGCCTATACGTTATGGTAGTCACCCTCCTGTCTTCTCGCTGTCCATGCCTTGGTGCTTCTACGCATTCTGTTGCGGCTGACGTGAGCCTTGTGAGGTGAGACGAGGTGAGACGCTCACGCTCTTCGTGCGCTCGCCTCGCGCCGTAATCCAGATTCCTGCATGATTGACTACAGATGAGCAAAAGGTAAGGACCAAAACGGATCGAGAAGAGTAAGGCGCAAGTGTCCGTGGTAACTGCTTGATAAGAAGGGAGAGAGAGCAAACAAAAAGGGAGAAAGTAAGAGAGAGGAGCGAGACGGCTAGTGAAACAAGAATATAAAGGCAAAGCGAAATTCGGGCAGAGCGCGAACGGGGGGTATTGGTGGGGGGATTACCTGGAGAGGAGTAAGTCTATTATGTGTGTGTGTGTGTTCGGGGTAGGGTGGTTCTGGGTGTGGTGTGAGGAAGGGTGGTGGTGGAGGACAGCTAGCCGGAGGCGATTCGCGGGATAGGAAGATACAAGTACACGGGTGGCTGCTGCTGTTCATTGCGTCGGCGGCTGTTGCTGGGGATCAAAGTACCGTGGCTGGGTCATCGTCGACTGCTGTGTTTGAGGCTGCTATTGTCAGGGCTGGGCTCCAGCTACGGGTGCTCCTGACCCAGTCCAGCTCACGTCCTGACTCCATGCGACTTCGCCCTCGGCGTGCTGAGGGACGTACACCTGTTGCTGCTGATAGTTGGCCGAGCCAGACGATCCGCTCGATCCCACGGCAGACCGGGGCAGCGAGTGGGGCGGCGGTGCCGGATAAACGGCAGACTCGTAGCGGACCGGCGGGTACGCTGTGCGGGGATCTGCCCCCGGGAAGGGCGCGGACGGGACGTATGGAGACTGTGACGGCGCCTGCGATGGTGTCAGTGGGACGATCGATACATCACAACAGAGTTCACTCATGACTTACCCGCACAAAGTCTCCCGGATGCGACATTGTCCGTCCATGACTGGATGCGACCCGAGGCGAGGAAACGACAGGGGTACTGTAAACGTACGCTCCCTCCTGTTTGACCTCGGGCCAGATCCCGGTCGTGACCTTGCCCTGTGGATCGCCAGCCGAAGATGGAGGTACCATTCCGCTGGATGTCGACTCGCCCCGCGCATACCGGAGTGCGTATAGTTGTCTCCGCAGGTCGTTGTTCTCCTCCCGCAGGTAGGCGACCTCATTCGCCAACTGCGCAACGTCCTTGTTTGCGTCGGGCGAGTAGACCATCCGGCTCGAGGACGCGTAAGCAGCGTTCGCTAGTTGCCGTCGAGCTTCCTCTAGTTGCGCCGTCAGGACCTGAACAGACTCCTCGAGCTGTGTATGTCAGCAAACACCGTCTCACAGACTCGATTTCTCCTGCATGCAAGAACATAGGCAATGGGGCAGAACCAGGGAGCAAGTGGCCAGGAAAAGCACAAGCATCAATGGGGTGGCGGTGCGCGGGTTTGTCACCTGTGGCCCGAAATGCCATGCACCTTTTGAAGGCTTGGGGCCAGGTGGATTGATCGCGCGATTCACACACACACTCATGTGCGGGTTGGCATTGAGAGCGGTGACCAACCGATCGAGCGACTAAGCGATTCGCTAGCGAGTGGGCAGGCTAATGCACCACCTAGACCAAGTCCCGGCCGCTGTGCAGTGTACGGGCACCGGCTGCTGCGCCGGCACTTAGCGGCAGGGTGTGTCGCTAGCTACGATAGTCGGTCGGTCGGGCGGTGGTCAATGGTCAAGGTGCGCGCGTGCACGATGTGCGTACGTGCGTGCGTGAGTGCGTGCGGGGCCAAGAGGCCTGAGTGTGCGCACAGGATGCACAGAACATTGTCCGAAGGCGTCGCCGACCGGACCGATTGAATGCAGCCATTCAACGCCACCACGCCCTAGGCACCAGGTCGAAAGGTAATCTTGTACCGGCTGGAGCCTGAACCCGCCCAGGAGCCTTCTCCCTGCTCCCCTCCTTTCCCTCCTTACCAGACCCTAGGCGACCAGGGCTCATTCATCATCACCACGCTTGACACCAAGACCAGACCACCCGGCTGTCCTGGCCGGGCTCGCCGTCCTGGATATCGAAAGTCCTGCCCGTCCATGCCGCCGCGTGCTCCACCCCTCGTCCCAAATCAGAGGGACCAGTGAGGGAGAGAGGGGATGAACATCCTGCGAAACAAATGTGCCAAAACTCACTGCTTTGAAATGGGCCTTGCGTTTTTCGCGATGTCTTCGTTGCGCCTTTGCATTGCGGGACCGATTGTCACCGTCATCCGGTCCGCCTGGGCCCCCCCCGTGACCGGGTGGTGGAGGTGGTCCTCTTCCTGGTGGAGGAACCCCACCGCCCGAGGAAGGTCCTACCGCGCTTTGCATTGCAGTAGGGCTGAGGGGTAGAGGGAGGAGGGAAGAGGTCGAAAGAGCTCGTGAAGCCTGCAGTCCTCGAGTCGTAGCCGGTGGGGGAAGGATGCGGTTGAAGGGGGCAGGCGATGAGGTGATGAACGAAACGGATCCGACCCGGCGGCGAGAGGCTGGTTGGGTCGGTCCGGTGGCGTAAGCGACGTTAGTGGTGATAATGATTGGTGATGCAGTGATGGGGTTGACTCGAGGTCGGAGGAGAGGGAAAGGTGTGTGTTGCGAGCGGGAGGTGATGCGATGGGGCCGGCGGAATCGATGGACGAGGTCGGCGGCGCCGGAGTCGGTGGTGGTGAGCTAGTGTGGGAGAGGGAGAGGCGTGCTGTGGGTGGTTGTTGTTGTCGTGTCGTGCGATGCAGTTACAAGGAATGGATGTATGGTTTGAATTTGGGTTGGGTCAATGAATGATGATGCGGATGACGATGGTGCCGGGTTGGGATGATGTATGTGGTGAGTGGGAGAGTCGTAGGCTGGTCCGCCCTTGGTTGCCCTTGGTGTGTCCTGCTCGCCAGCCGGGTGCGGTGAGGGCGAGGACAGGATATACAGGATTGGCTTTGGGTGTGGGCGCGGTTTCGAATGTTGTTGCCAGCTGAGAATTGTAGCAGCTGCACTTGCGTAAACAAGGTTCTGCGACCGTTTGGTCTGGTCTCGTTGACCCAGGCTTCCTGTGCTCTGGCGGCGCGGCGGAACGGCAACTACGGCGGCACAGGCGCTTTCAACGGCACACGGCACGGGGGCACGGGGGCACGGCGCAGGTGGAGTGCGTTGGAGTCGGTGGGTCGGCTGTCAGGAGGACCTTGCGGTTGCGCCTGCAGCGGGAACGTTGAGCCTAGACGCGTCGGGGCAGTTGTGGGAAGAGGACGAGGAGGGAGAGCGGGGGAGGAAGGACGGGAAACGCTGATTTGGATGGGCGGCTTATGTTATATGGAGATGGCGAGATGGAATGGGGGAATGAGAAATTGGCCCCTAAACCCAGCGCTCACTCTACCACTCCGTCAAGTACTCTGCTCCAGAGCCACTGCTTGGAATCCGATCTATCTAATCCAGTCCGGTTCGGGGAAGCGCGAGCACGGGGTACGCACACTCGTATGCAGACGGATACCGATGCGTGATGCCGACGTAAAGACGAGAAACTCCAGACGATCGGTCGCCACGGCTAGATTCACGGTCGTGCAATACAGCCGGCAGACAGTGCGTGAGTACGGCGGCGGTGGTGTCGACAGGCGATGGGGTGATGGGGTGATGGGATGGAGCAAGTGTTGAAGCAAAGTATGATGATGTTAAGGTATATGTTGGTTGAGACAGACCGACCCACAAGTTTGATCGGCCCCGTGTGTATGGCTGATGCTACTCGCGCTCGTCCTCCTTGGCTCCTTGCTTGATCCTTGATCCTGCCTGCGATCCTGCGATCTGATACACTTTAGCGGTGAGGTAGCAGGCGGCTGGACGGGTCAACGGACGGCTGGTAGGCTGGTCTTGCTCTCCTTCGGCTGAGTGCCCGCAGGCGTAGGGTGTAGGGCGTAGGCGTAGACTTGGCTCAGGTAGAGGGCTGAGGCAGGTACTGCTGCTGCTGGTGTGCTCGTTCGCGCGTTTGGTCGCTCGATCTTGGCCGATTCTATCGAGTATTCCTCTGCTCTGGCTCGCTTGTTGCCCCTGGTATGTCTGGCCTGTCTGGGATGGGACGCGGCGGCGGCGACAGCGGAGTAGTCGGCCCTGGCCTGAATGACCCCTCAGGAAGAGCCTCGTGGGCCTGACGGATGTATGATAATTGTCAGAGAAGTCTGCAGGATCCTGTCCTAGATTATAGTATCGACGCTCTGGCTGCGGAGATGCGCCTGGCCCAGCAGCGTAGGGACAGAGAGGGCAAGGCAGCAAGTCAGAGAAGCAAGCTAGGGGTTAAGGACTAGGGAGGAAGACGAGAGGACCACAGAACATGACCGTGGAAGGCGAAATGCTGGACAGGGACGGCGACCAAGGGCTAGGACCGCAGGAGCGCAAGCGGTAGTGTAATCTGGAGAGAACAGAAAAGTGGAGGGGGGTGATCTAAACCCTTGGCTCGTGCAAGGGTACGTCTCCCCCTCGCCGCTCGCCGGCTGATGGTGGGGTCAGCGGCCAGTTCAGGTCAGCTCTACTCAGGTCGTCTCAGGTCGAGCCAGCAAGCGGCCACCAGCGCCCTACCTGCGATCCTGCGCTGCGTCTGCCCAACCTTGCCTGATCCTGCAGAGTGGAAACGACCTCAGGCAGATCAAGTCTAAGAATAAGATGTGGAGAGTGTGTGGCACGCAGGATGAGTATCAGATGTATGCCAGTACCGATATGCATCGGTGTAGGCATGGGAACAGAGACGAGGTCTACTGGTGCTCCAAAGCGACACCCGCCCGTAGTTGGTAGGGAGAGTCGGCCAGGAAAGGAGGACGTCAGGACATGGGAGTTGAGGGGCAGTAGCTCGGGGATTTGGCGACTTGTCGATCAAAAGGGCGGGAGGCTTGAAGGGGTGTCGCGGACCTGCCCTGCGGTGGCGCGGGTCGAGAGAATGAGAAACGTTGCTGCTGGCGGGCGGCGGGCTGACGGTGCTATTTCCTTGACACTCACTGGACCGGCGGTCAAGCTTCGTCTGTGAGGGCAGAAGCATCTGTGGGAGACAATGTACGCAAGACGAGACGAGACTCAAGACGCAGGATACGCAGGATACAGGGAAAATGGTGTGGGAGACGAGACACAGGGAATGCTGCAGAGGGAGAGTCACCTGCATACGACAGGTAGGTTAAGCAGTACGTATCATGAAGAGCAAGCAGCCAATAAGAGAAGCCGTTCGCATTCCAATCCAAGCTAAAACATCAAAACATGGGTGTCAAACTCGACATAGAGTTTTGGCAAACCTAATCGGATGCGCTGAGACGGTTACAGGTTGTGCTTGTCTCTCAAGGCACCGCGCAAGAGAATGAGAAACTCACAGCCCCGCGGAGTCAGGAGGGCTCAAACCCCAAGGCCGTAGGCTCGCAGCGTAGGGAGGGGCACGCAAGGAACGACGGCGACTTGCACACGCATGCGCTCCCAGCAGTTGACGGACCGACCAGAGGGTCACAAGGGGATTCTCCAACTAAAGGCGCGGAACCACTGCCGAGGGATGCGAAGGGACCGCGGAAAGAGCGTTTTGGGTCTCACCCAAAATGGCTAATGGCTTGCTGCAGCTAAACCGTCAGAGCGCTCATCCCGCCCATGGCCGTCAACTCCGCACACCGCACCCACAATAACAGCACAAGCATGCATGCAGCCCTATCTTGTTTCCTGGGCATTGCCGTACCGTTTGATGCAGGATATCGTGTCGGTGTTTTGATTTTTGACTGACAATCCGACCGCTGGACATACGAGAGGCGATGAGGTCACAGGCGGCAGAGTGTACGTTGTCTCACCTTGATATCGGTCCGTTTCATGATATGTGTTTACGGTATCACAAGTTCGCTACTCTCTCCGATGATATGATGCCATGACGAGGACAGGCCGCCCTGCTCATAACCCGACATAGGCGTACCCGCCGTGGCTCCGTGACAGTGTAGCTGAGCTGGAGCCAACATCCGCACTTCTGCTCCTCTACCGCTAGTGTCGTGAGACTTTCGACGCTCCACCTATGACACTAGCAGCCCCACCAGCTGGGTCTCTCCACACGATACGCTACCTCCGAAGCTTTCAGCGGAACACAAAGCTCCGGCTGATTTCCGCAACACCACACCGACCTGCGTACACAGGTCCGGGTAAGCCCTCTGAGACGGCCCGCATGCACGCTGCACCGATAGACAGTCTGGCCAGGCTGCGGCGTACCGTCGCTTTGATAATTAGGGCGTGCGAAGGTCCAGACTGGACTGGCCGCAGTACAGATAGGACTGGAACTCGAGAGCGAGGGAAACAGCGACGGGCCGCCCAGCCGCCTGCCCCGAGCAACCCGAAGAGCCCAAGAACGCATTAATCCTACACCTGCCGACTCAGGCGAACAATGGGTGGGCAGATTCCCAGCGTTCACCCCATCGCTGCCCAGCTCCCCAACGTCTAGGCAATATGGAAACTGTGCCCCAAGGATGAGGACCTGAGTGCATTATGACGGCAACACCTGGCAGCGATAACGTCAGAGGCCTACAGGACCGGGGCTGGAAGACGAGCTCTCTCGAGGTTCCTGTCGTCCTAAAACCACACACGTCAGGGTTCCTGCGAACTCTCTTCCCCGTTCTCCTGCGTCCTGCAAGAATCATCTTCCGCCCAAGGCCCCAGGCCCGATTTGCTTGCGCCGTGTGGGTTTACGACCTCGTACCTCTTGCGTTCTGGCTGGTCGTGCTTGACGTCTCAAGTTTATCGCTTGCCAGAATTCCAGGGATCTCTTAGTCCAAAAACCTGAATATTTCAACATGAAACACGAACCCTGGCCGCACATGGCTCTATTTCTTGGGTTCAGCCAAAACAGTCTGTATGAAAACAGTGGCATGGGCTCTGTGCCAGAGCTTGTTGTTCTGTACGCCGTCAGCGCCAGAACTCAGCCAGCGATTTAGCGGTAGCTCGACCCCCTGGTGCGGGTGTCTGGTCGTCGGTCCGGTGGACCGGGCGAATCCCTTATGCGCTGAGCTCTTTGTACGCTGGTCACCTGTTTCCTGAAGGATGCAGAGGAATTCGCGGCTGTCCGCTCGGTCTTGTGCTGTCCAGCGAGCAGAAGGCGCTTGCGTCGGCACGGACTGTCTGTCGTGCGCCTGCTGCCGGCAGTGGCCCGAGAAGAAGGTGTGGCTTGCGGCTGAGAGCCTTTGGTTGTCGCTATGACCTCTGGCGGCGCCGAAGATGGTCACAAGCCACCACTCACCCTGCATTTGCGGGTACCCTGTGTGATCGATCACATCCTAATCTGTCACCATCTGCTGCAAAACCTGGTCCTAGCGCGTGAGCCCGAACATGACATCGCACGCAGCACGCATCATATCGCCAACGACTTGACTCATCTCTTCCTGAGTCCTACAGTACGTCGGGCCATGTGGTCGTCGGTGAAATTTAAGGATATACGTATCGATTCGAGCGGCTGTACGCTTACCCAGGCCAAAGCTGGGCCATTTGTTCCACATGCGCTGCATTTACCTGTGCGACACATAGCCGCCGCTGTGTAGGCGTGAGACTGCTATCCACTATCGAGGAATCGTACCCGGACTTAAAATAGCAGGCTTACGCTATGGGGACGCGTCAACGCGTGCAACGCGGAATAACAGCGTCTCATGACGCCCCTATCTGCGGCGACCTCTGAGATCTGGGAGGTGTCAGTCGTAAGTGGCTGAGGAACTGAGGGTCAGCGGGACGATAGGGAGCAGGGAAGCCATGTTAGAGATCAGATGAACAACACGGTAGCCGCATATTCCCCCCCCCCCCCCCCTCCCCTTCGCCGCAGCGTAGTCCGCCTTGCCACCTGCAGGCCCGTGCTCGACGCTCGAGGGGTCGCGATCCGTTGCTGCTGCCGTTTCGTGTTCGTACCGTTACCACCAGCCGCAGCAGCCCGTACCTACCGTGCGGCGCTTGCCGGGGGTTACCCCGTTGTTCCGTCATGTTGCAAGTTGAGATGATCAACCGCGACCCATGACCCACGATGCAAACATCGACCCACGCAACGCCAAGTGCGGGCTGCGGGCAGCTCACACACGAACATGCCCCGTCGGGCCCGTCGGGCTCGACACGTCGGGGTGGTCGGGGCGCGGGCTGTGAGGCGCTCGTGTTTCGGACGGCGGATATCCAGTGTCAGATTCGCTGCACAGACCCTACCAAGTCTTTCCGCGGTGGCGTTCGTCCCATTAGAAGAGCGCGCAAAGGCAGGTTGCTGGATCCATTGATTCACCAGTGATCCACTGGTCACATCACTCTTGATCCTTCGACAGAATTCGGGCATGAAATGGGTAACTTTGGGACGGGGCACGCTACTGACCCGCACCTGAATCAGGTGAATCGGATGGTGCCCACTCAGGTCGCGGTTGCAGGCTCGCAGGTGCATGCGCGCACATCCGATGTAGCAGGCAACGCTCAGGCTACATCGAACGCCACTTCCGCCAGGCGTTGCTGCACAACTGTTACAACTGACAGCGATCTGCTTCCCTGGTCCCCAAGATACGGCTGGCAGCAGACGAAGCTCCCTAGCTTTGGCGAAGCTTGCACCCTAATGCCGTTACCGGCACTGAGGGTGCGCCAGTGCCATTATGCGTCACCACTCAAAGTGGTGGAGGTCGTGGTGGGGTACAGACCGGGGACTGACACCCAAGTATTCGCCGTGATCGGCGAGCTGGAGAGCTCATGCAGGTACGCTCCTTGCGTGCGAGCGCGCGAGCTAGCTCGGATCGGCATCGACATCATACAGGAACAAGGGCAAGGAAACGGCAATTTATTCCAATTTCGTTCTCGTTAGCGCATCCTCTCCACACCTTAAGATGTTTCCCTTAGCTGTTCACAGTGCTCTTTCTCCAGCATGTACCCTGTGCGATACAGCCAGGTACAGCACATCACAGGCTATCTTCCTGGAACGCCAGCACTCTGTGTACGCTAAGTCTGCTGAAGCAGGCATTGTGCATGAGCGCGCTCGGATAAATTCCCTGTCGTCGCGCAGTCGCTCAGTTCAGTCACAAGAAGAACTGCTTAGCGAGGTTAACGATGGACTCGATCCAATTCGATCCTGCTATAAATCACCATGGCTTTCATAGCTCGGTCATGACTCAGACACATATTACGGACGTTGAGGGTTGCTCGGTGCTCTGGCCGCTCTGGGGTCACTGCAGCCACTAACAACGCTAGGAGCGTCCGAAACTGCGAGCGAAGAGCCTCGGTAGAGGCGATAGACATATCCAGTCCGACCCAGCACGACCGGCGGACGGGGTTTGGTGGACTTTGACACCTGACCCAATATCAGCAGCCTGACATGATCGCATTCAGCTACTTGATGACAGCCTCGGATCATGCGAAGCGATCTATGGGAACTCCGACATCGCGGACGTCGACACAGGCCGCTCCGAAGCGAACGACGCGAAACGAGACCAGCGAGTTGTGCTGGACTTGGGAAAGAATTAGCATGATAGCAGAAAGAGTCTACGCGTCAGGCGTCAGGTACGGCCAAAGATTATATTACATGTTTCGGGGCCTCGGGACATAGTGCGATTGCGATGTCTCACCACAACCCTTCCACCCTTTGGTAGCCCCTGCTAGAGGCCGCACGGCGTCCATGGCGCTCACGTCGCCGCCTCCCAGAGGCATTGCCGGAAGATCTTCTCTAAGACGGTCTCGTAAGGGGGATCCTCAGACAGATTGCCTTGACGAAAAGCATGAGATCATCGCCCGTTATCCTAATCAGCGAGGGATAATCGGCAGTTGCCATCTCTTTATCTCCACCTCTTACATCACAGCCGGGCTTCACAAACATACGAGCCATTCTGCGCTGCACGTCCACATGCCGAGCCATGGGGCTGGGGTAGGTGCAACAATGTCTCAGCCTCCTGCGCCTCCTTTCAGGTCCCACCAGGATCAAAGCAAGTCTTGGTGACACGGTGACGTCTTGGGTTCCTTGGGGTATGCCGAGCGAGCGCGACCTGATAGCCCATCGTTCAATGCGGGCCATCGTTGTGGCGGTGCTTAAGCGATACGCGAGAGTCAGGTGAGACCGCGCGTGAGAGCCGTGAGGGGAGTGCCCTACTGCGAGTCCCGAGCCGTTGGACAGGAACGAGCGCAGTAGCCATTCGATCGTTGGAAGCTCGGATCACATGGACCAGCGTTTTGAGACCTTGACGAGATTCACGATATCTCTCGACATCGTTCCTTGAAAGCTGCTTGCTAGGCTCTTTGCGTCCCCTCTAGTTCCCTCGGCGCTCGGGCCGTCGGAGCAACTGCCGTGCGGCGTCCGCAGTACAATTCCACACCTCTCAGTACCGTCAAGTGTTCCGCTGCTCTCGCTTTCCTCGCTTAGGCCTAGGAGGAACCTGACGTGCTTGATGGAGCAGTTGTTGCAGAGTGTCCGTGTCTGTGTTGGTTGTGCAGTTGAGCAGTTGGAGCCGAGCTGTGATCGAAATCACCAGGGTGTATCGGTACATGAGACGTACGACTCCCTTCCACCTCGGACCTAAGTTTATGAATGCTCGGCACTCGGAGCTGATGAGGCATGAAGTCGAATTCGGGGAATGGGCACTGGATCCAGATGCACTAGAGACGAGACTCGATTCGGCCCGACATTCTCCAGCACTCAACAGCCCATCACCCAACAATGCAGCGCAGCCCAGACGCCAGTGGCGACGGTTCTCCACTGGATGTACCTTGATTTTCGATTTCTTCTCAGTTGCCTTCTGCAGTGCGGATATACTGCCAGCCGCCTTTCGTCCCGAGCGACCGTGCTCCCGGATCGGTCACTCAAAACCAACCCGCCGGGCTTGACTCCGCACCTACTGTCCGCACCTCCAAGCGCAAAGAGGCAAAGGTTGCACGCGGTCCGAGCGTACGAGGACTTGAAAAGCTCCAAGACACTCTGAGCACCCGTGGTCAGTCTCGGGAACATCCGTCCGTCTACAGCCGTCGACCGCACCGCCCCCGCGCTGTGGTGTGCGAGCCATTGTGTACCGTGGAGTAACTCTAATCCGTGACAGCCGTGCACGCTTTGCGAAGCATCGCTGATGAACCTTTTAAGTTGTATTTAGCGTGGCATGTGGCGTATACCAGGTATGTGTTGGAGCATTGGTAGGACTTGGTATTGGCCACCCGGGACCGGGACGCGTCTGTTCGTGTTCTGGCGGCGCACTCGCTTTCAGAGTCACGAGCCATCAAGCTTATCATCTGGACTCTGAGCGCGGCTGGAACAGCTGTTGATTAGTCATAGTCGCCTCTTAATGGCCGTGAAGACTTTCCGGCGGAGCGGACGCCGGCGACCAGTTCGAGGGTCAGCATGCGAACACCTGGTCGCATCTTCAGTGCATGTCCAGCCTGTGTCCGGCTAGGTTCGACACGTATCGCCTCCACGTCCATTATCTCTGAGCGCTTCGCCCCAATGAAACTGGCCGCGCTGGGCTCGCGGTCAGGCCAGCGTCTAAGATGGAGCCTCGCTGCAGATCTTGCGATGTACGCAGTTTGTCCGTATGTCAATTCAGCCATGCACGCGTGATCCGAGGAGATCTTCGGAGCATGGGGGCAAACATGCGTTGCGTCTAACGGGAGCTGGGATCACCTCATTCACAGGGCGCACAGGCCTGAGTAGGGACGGTCCGAGGATTGGCGGCAGCGATCAGCGTGGCACCGATGGACGATGTGGTCAGCAGGGTTTCCTCTGTGGCCAACTTGGTTCAGCGCAGTTGTGAACGGTGCAAGCTCAGGCGCAGCCTGCCTTCGCCCTTCATGGTTAGACACGGGGACGCATAAGATGTAAACTAGGGTCACAGGTTAAGTCGAACGGATGCGCACGGTCCCGTCATCGTCAACCTCGCCGTGGCTCATGTTCTGATCCATAACTCATGCAACGGTACTCTTTATGCCTAGAAACTCCGCGTAGAGCCGAAAGGAATGCTTGGCAGCTCGGACAAATGGAGCTGCAGAGCGCACCGTGCATACTGGCCACCACACCACCACAATAAAGCTGCATGTCACCACCCTCCTTATCGCCCTAGATCTCAGCCACCGAGGCCTGTGCTTGCCCCAAATCTTTCATGTATCAAGCTCCGAAGCTGGGCTTTTGGAAAATCCAAGAATTGAGTCGAAACCATGCATATCGGCAGCGGAGTCCGTCCGACTGTCCATCTTTGTGGCATATAAGCCTCCTTGAGTGCCACTTCTCTTCCACAACAGCTCTACCTCATCAGAACTTGCAGCTATGCCTCGCCCTTGCCTCACACCTCGCCGCCGCGCCAAGATTGCGTCCTTGGCTCGCTACCGCAGCTATTCCTCTGTCGCCTGGGAGTACAACGTCGCCAAGAGCACTGTGGGTTACTGTGTGATGTTAGCTCGCCTCCAGGCTCTCATTCCACCTGCTCTGGCTGTTCTGAACCCTGTCCAGGGGATCCGCATCCCCCGCAGCCACACCAAGCTCACTCCCGACAACCTCAGAGCGATCTACGAGGTCTTTGAGGCTCAGCCCTTCGCCAGCAATCGTGAGGTGTTGGACACTCTTGCAGACAGAGACATTGTCCTCTCTCTCATGACTCTGCGCCGTGCACGTCGCCAGCTTGGTTATGGCCGCTTTGTGGCTCTTGTGCGGCCGTATCTAAGCCCCCTTCACAAGGAGAAGCGTCTCGCTTATGCTCTTGAGCAGCAGCGACTCTTCCAAGAGTGGAGGAAGGTGATCTTCTGTGACGAGGTCCCTCTCTACATTGACCAGCTCCACAGAGCATATGTGACGCGCCCCATCGGTTCTGACCGTGCCAATGAGCGGTGAGTGTCTTTCCTGACGTTCTACATGCTGTGGAAGAGTGCTGACACTCAGGTACATCCAGTACACCTCCAGATCGAGCTGTGGGTCGATTATGTGCTGGGGGGCTATCTGGTATGGCGGCAAGTCGAAGCTGGTGTGGTTTGACACCTCCCAGTCGACCTCCAAGCGCAAGGGAGTCAATGCGGCCATCTATCGCACCCAGGTGACTGAGAAGGAGTTGTTTGATTGCTGGAAGCGTGTCAAGACTCAGTGGCGTGGTTATGGCTTGCCCTGGGTTGTAGAGGACAACGCTGTCGTCCACACAGCCAAGGCCACCCGTGGCAAGGCAGAGCAACTTGGCATGCGCTTCCTGCCTCACCCTCCCTGCTCTCCTTGCCTCAACCCCATTGAGAACCTTTGGAGCAACCTCAAGCGCCGCCTGGCCCGTCTCAACCCTCGTCCCACCACCCAGGAGGGGCTATTCGCTGCCGCTACGGAGCTCTGGAACACCTATGATCAGAATGAGATCGACCGACTTATCATGTCCATGCCTAACAGGATCAAGGACACCATCTCTGCTAATGGAGGACACATTAAGTATTGATCCCAGGTGCACCATGCTTCGTATATAGGTTACCAAGACTCCCATGCACGTGGAACAACTGTTTATAGAGCAAGAAACATGCATATGCATGAGTTATTCGTGGTTGCAGCGAGGTCGACAGTTCACGGCCTCGTTTGTGGCACCACTCGTTCGACTTAACCTGTGACCCTAGTTTATGCGTAGCTTGCGTCTGACATGCAAACTCCACGCGGGGGCGGCCAGCTAAACCAGGACGTTAGCGTTCGGACACCGTTTCTCCGTGATCACAGGTTAGAGCCAAGAGCCAGAGCAAAACCGATACAAAGTTCACTGCAAACTGTTGCGGGTATACGGGCAGCTTTGGTTCAGGCTGGTACCGAACATGCCACCTCTCGGGATTCGATTCTTCAATCTTGCTGGGCGTTTCGGAGCTTAGTAACGAGATCGTGTGGACACAACGTTGCCGTGTACTCGGAATACGTATTGAACATGTGCTTTGCAACGCCTGGAATCAAAAATCAGAGTTTGCCCCAGAAAGTCATTTGAATGGCTCTGATCCGAGAGCCGGGTTGATGCACGGGTATCATTACGAAACAAACGATCGCGCTAAGCTGGCTGGCCGGGGGCACCGGTTGGCGGGCTCGCCGCCGGCAGCGCCGTCGAGGGGAGTAAGGAGAGGACAGCACCGACGGGTAGCGAGCGGGGAACGATTCATGGCGACGCCATTACACCAAGAATAACCTCGAATCTCGGAACAAGAAGCTGCGCGAATCGGTACTTGCACCCGAGAAGGTACTGCGACGGGGGAATCAGCCTGTCCTGACAAATGGCAGGACCGTTCGAGGGACGATCACAGTTCCTGGACTCTGTTGAGGTACAAGCATCCTAAAGAATCAGGAGTCTACTGGTGCATAAGGTGCAAGGTTGTGTCGTTGCTGCACGACGTTGTCGGGGTCGTGCAGGACGAGCGAGGGCCAGTGAGGGCCGGCGAGGGTCGACGAGGGTCTGTGAGACCCATGGCCGGAGTCGCATGGCTTGTGTCGTCATAGCGATCAACTCTGTTTACGACGGCACCCGCCCGTCAATCGTGCCTCAGTGTTCCTCGCCTTCTTGCACGGAATCCTGGACATTCTAGGTTCATTTTCCTGTGCACGCCCTTGCCACGCAACTTGTGTTCCGGTAGTCACCATGTGTTTGTGAGAACTGCCAGACCGGTCTTCCCTGCACCGATCCGGTTGGATCCTGTAAGTCGGACCCATCACGTCCGTCGTCCGTGGAGTCTCTGCAACGTTGGCAAGTGCTGATGGCCCTGTGGGATTAGTGTTTTTCAGCTGGATTGGACAGAGCTTAACCCTTTGCGACCCAGACCCACGGCGACCATTTTGTCTACCGAGTGTTCTGAGCAACGGCATCTAGCCATGCAAGCTACGGGTGAGAGTAAGACTTTCCGGATCGCTGACTTGGCTCCAATCCGGGAGCGAGGTTCGTCTCGGGCAGCCTTCCCCGACTTCGAGGCTACACGGTATGAGTCTTGTTAAACCGAAAGAGACTACCTACCTGCAAACCCCTGTCCCGACAACTTGGGTATGCAGAGGAACAAACAGGTACAGAAAGGGTGCACAAGGGGCATACGTACACCTGTTCGGCTGGTTCCTATATCGCAGTCCGACCCTCACCAGACCCTCACCAACACTTGGCGACCCTTAGAAGGTGCTTTCCCAACTTCCAAGCCTGTTACTCCAGCTCCTTGCTCCTCACGGCTCCTGAGTCACTGCTTTCCCGACGGGGTGGAGCATTCAGCTCACCGACGGCAACGCAATGCACAGATAAGTAGGTACGATGCGGTGTTGTTGGGTCCTATGCCCCACTTCGGCGCGGACAGGGATCCAGGAGCGAGCGAGGGGTATGGAAACACCTACGCGAGGGGCCGAGGATGCCCCTCGTTCGAAACGTTAATTGACCGCTTACCACCAACTAACGCTCGTAGGTCGCCGAAAGCGACTAGGGTGGCCCCTAACCGTGCCCAGGTCATCCGCGGCCCATGAACGTCGGAGGCTTGCCTGAGTGACCGCCTGCGCTTTGCTCTGCTCTCTGATCTGCACTTCCTGTGCCAGCCTCGCACGAGCTACACACCACGCCTCTAATGTGCCGAGCAGACCCGACTGTGGGTCGCAACAGCCGACTCCGACCCAAGCGGCGCCTCTCTCTCCCATGCTTTTATGTGTGGCAGCATTGTCATTATTGCGTAACACTAACGCATGTCGGATAGATTCCAGCGAAAGTCTCAAACGCATCCCCTCGTCCCCTCTCAGATCCCTTCATCTATCCTCACGAGGGTCCCCTGGCCGCGCTCACCGCCCCAGCGGCGACTGCGCAAGTACGATTCAGCCTGCGTCCCGTACAGTGGCTTGCTTACTTCAGCTCACGATAAATTCATTCAAGCTTGACTACCAAAATTGGGATTCGAGGGGAGCCTTGTTCAAGGTCCGGGGGAAGAGTGTGCCACAATGTGGCTGAACCCGTCCGTCTCTGACCGGTTTGCTGCGGCGAGCAATGGCGGACTGAAAGTCTGACGCCGGTCGTTTGATCGCCGCTGACACAGTCAGGCGGGGTCCGACAGGGTGTGTGGCGATCAAGGCTCAGATGTCCTCGGCGACAGCAGGGGGTGCGGGCGCTTAGTCGCAGTCTTGGTGGGCCGGCGCCGGCCCGGTGACTGGTGGGGCAAGAGGTGAGGCGGGAATGGGAGCTCAGCTACACTCAAGGCACGCCAGGCTCCGCTCCAGCCGCCTCAAATGGCCGGAAATATGCCCGGAGAATGCTAGGATACCCGACATGCCCTCCCCCAGGGTAGTGGTGACGAGAGATGTCGAGATGGTGGGAGAAGCGATCTTCGATCATGGCACGACTTAACATCATAGCACGACTCAACCGCCCGCGCTGCTGCTCCAGCGCAAAGGAGGTGCCACCTGGCTCCGTATTTCGGCCGGCGATAACGGGAGCGGAGGAGAAGTGGGGTGTCTGGGCTCCAACTTCGGGGGAATCTATGCCGCGAAGACGCGGAAACTGGAAGTGGGGGGAGGTCGGAGGCGACATGGGCTGCGGTAAGGTCCTCATACGATGGCAAAGAGCGATTCCCCGCCTCAACTTGCACCACCTCTGCAGACTACCGTGACTTACAATCATGTCTCACTTGATCAGCACCAACTGACGAACAATCCCAGAATAACAAGTACTTTCGAATTACCCTAAGCAGTCCTGCTTTCCCATAACTAGAATCGAAATTGGTTGCCGGAGGCGACTGACGCAGCATCCAGCATGCTCGATAGGTTCGCCGTCGGTCGTTTGGTTGTTACCCGCGACGATCGACTCTGACTCTTTCCCCAGCGTTTGACTACTGCGTCCACGTTCTGCAACTCATCTTCTGACACTTAGGAAGTCGCGCCCAGGCCGATACGAGGACCGTGGGGATGACGGCAAGTGAATGGGAGGCACACCGTCGGACCCACCGGTGGCGGCCTCGAAACGACGCTTCGGCAGCAAACCCATGCAATGGTACACTTCCAGGAGTCCGGTCCACATGTGGGCAACGTGCTGCAACCGTCGAGCGGCATCGTTGAGTCGAGCAACAGCCACAAAGCAGCTGCTAGTGATGGTATTCAGAAAAATGACGACGCGGGGGATCTGTTACGAGGGGGAGGTTCACCGAGACGCCAAATGAAAACCCCTGGGCCAGCATTCGCTCTCCTCTCTTCTCGTTCCCTGCCTGCCATGGAGGGCTGTGGTGAAGCTACAGCTCTATTATGAGTGAACCGCAAGGAAGTGAACGCATCGACGGCTTCTGCGTAGCCCCATGTCAGCCCAACACGGTCACATGAGTTGATCAAGCTGGTCCCAGCCGAGCGTTCAAGTTGTGTGAATCTCGAGTGCGCCACAATCGTCCTCGAAGCCGGATGGCTTGCTGCCTCTTCCGCTTCGGAACTGAACATGCTTTTACGAAACGGTTCTCCCTTATGCGAGGAAAATTCGAGTAAAGCGGTGGGAGCTTATGGCTAACCACAGCGTGGTCGCGGCAAACTCGAATCGCTCGTGATACTGCCAAACTCGATAGTTGAGCGGCATATGTGGTCTCCTGCACTGCTGCTCACAGACAGAACCCTCAAACAAGCCACAAGAAGTCGCTCCTGCCAAGCTGGTGGGCGCGATCCAACCCAGGCTCCCCTACCCTAACTCGCCGGAGTCTCCGGCCTCACGCGACTGCCAAACTGCGAAGCGGACATCCGCCATCAGCGCGCGGTGACCCCGGTTTTTCTGCGAAGACAAAACAAGCACATCAAGGTTCACGTAAGGTCGGGTCATTCCCTCTGTCACTGTGAAGATAGAGGCCCAGGAACCAGGTTAGAGTGAGCAGAGTGATCGGGGGTGGTCACCAGTACCGCTGCAGGTGCCACCATCAGGTGTTCTCGTGCCAGAGAGTGATGCGATGGCGACCGGATGCTTGTGCACAGCCTTCAGCATGTGCAGAATAGCGCTGAACCTACCGCCCGTGTTTGGAGAGAACGACGTCGATATCCGCCCACCACCAAACCACTAGGAGCTGGGCACCCTGCTTGACGAGAGGCGTACCGTAATTAACGCAACGGCAGGGACCCCACCTACGGCAGGTGAAGGACGTGGCCTCGTCAGCCTCACGTTCCAGGTCGGAGTCATGCGCTGCCAAGTGGAAGCCGGGTGTCCGTCCCCGAGTTTCGTGAAGCGGTGTGCAATGTTTTGTTTCAATGTTTGCAGATCAGTTCGTGATCGGAGATGCTCCGAGTTTGTGGCAGATTGGCCGTCTACGTCGCCCACCGCAGTTGTGGCTGCCGTCCATGCTCGAGGAGTTGGAGAGTGATCAGCTGTCGACCCGTAAGTGATGCCTTATATGCGGAGGGCCGACAAAAGTGCCAGAGAAGAGTGCATAACTGCTTCGCAGTGCTACAAATGACCCCTATGAGCTTCCCAGGACCTTACCAGCTGAAGTCCGCGATCCGCAAACTCGGTTTGCCTTTCACGCTCTGCTCGTAACGAGTCCGGCATATTGATGTACGCTAACGTCGTGACAAGGATGCAAAGTTTCCAGAATCACCACGTTTGGAAGGACAGCTTGATCAGTTGGGCAGAGGCACAGAGATGCGATTGCTTTCGATGCTCACGGTAGGAAGGAACATCGCGTACTTGACATCTTCTACACACCCCAGTCAGCTACAGTCGATCATCACCCCAGGCCACCATCTGTGAAGCAACGCTGTTCGGTCACTGCAGACGCTGGATGTATGAGGCGGCCTCTGTGTCTTATTCACATACCGCTCTGGCCCTCTGCAGTTATGCATGAGGTGTTGGTGGACTCTAGCATGGACAGCAGGCAGTCGAGTTTTATCGACCTCGAGCCACGCCCTCCTACGGTGACAAACCCTGATCGAGTCTAGCTCGGCGGGGTGTGTACAGGCTGCAGCGGTGTTCCTCGCCGAAACTCTCAGAGTGGAGAGCACAAACCCTCGACCGCGGCACTAGACTGGCAGCCAAGCGAAGTTGCGCCGACCTACTCTACGTCACTGTAGCCTTCTGACGCGCTGCACAACACTCGCAATGACCATGCTTTGCTCCGGGGTCGAGAACTGGTATGCCAGCTCGGCGAGACGGGCCGTAGCTTAGCCCTCAACGATGGCGTCGCCCAAAGCTGTGGGCCGAGGACTGGATGTCAGCTCGATCGTCGAAAGTGAGGCAGCTCACCGCCCACCAACACCTTGTTCACGATACCGAAAGCTGTGTGGAGGTTGGTAACCTGCTCCGCTTCTGATGAGGGACGGGCTGGTCGTCAGCTCCTTCTCGTCGATTGAGCTTACACCGCATCGAACGTATCGATCGCATAAGGTGCAGCGCCGGGCTGATCGTCAGCTTACATAGCCGTGACAGACGAGCTTACCACTGCCACTGTGCTGCAGTCGGGGGACTATGGCTGCGCTGTATGTCAGCTTCGGACTGTACTGGAAGCATGCCCCGTCCGCGGCAAAGGACTGCGCGTCAGCTTCGTCTCCCTAGGGAAGCTCACTGGTCATTTGTACTTCCAGTATCGTAATGACGGGAAGGGCTAAAGGGATGAGGGTCAGCTCGAGATGACGTCTGAAATAGCCCATCTGTCTCGCTTGCTGGCTTGGGAGAACTGTGGATCAGCTCATGGATAGAGGGTATGCGAGCATACCAGCCAGGTCCACCTCGCTAGGCGACAAGGCGCACCCGAAGGACCTGCCTGTCAGCTGAACCACCAGTGTACGGTAGCTCACCACTCCAGACAGGGTAGGACTGGACGTCAGCTCTCCAGGGACGGGCCACACCAGCTCACAATGGCCGGAGAGGACTGCGTGTCAGCATATACGGTTCGATGGAACGTGAGCATGCCACACTGGGGACTGCACGTCAGCTTGCGCGAACACCTAGGGTAGCTCACGGGGCCAGACAAGAAGGGACTGGACATCAGCTCACGGTGGCGGTTGGTTGAGCTCACGATAGTCGGAGAGGACTGGTGTGTGGGCTCATATTCCAACCGGGCAACCGAGTATATCACGACAGCGGCGGGGCAAACTGGACATCAGCTAGTCAACGACAATCGAAGCTCACACACTTGACTGTCAAGACAGACGTTCACCTCTCCACCTTGGACAAGGAGACTGGCGGTCAGCTTCGCCGCACTCGCTGTAGCTTACATCACGAGTAGTCTGCCGGTCAGCTTTTGAGGACTGTCACGAGCACAGCTCACCTCATATGGGGAACTGGACGTCAGCTCCAAGCTCGTTCGCAGCTGTACCTTTCCCGCTGGGCTGTCAGCTCATTACAGTGTACAGTGAACCAGGGAAGCTCACCCTCATCCACCATCCCTCTCCTTCCATCTCGTGACCGTTCGCCATCAGCCACAACCACTGCATAGTCAGCTCAAGCCCTGCTCGACCAACAGCTCACCGCCCTCGTCCTCGTCTATGCCGATTCAGCCGCGGTAGTTAGAAGGGGAGAGGAAGAGGGCTCAAGAGGGTAAAGGAGGAAGGAACCGGTTGACTCGACTAGCACGGCCGCAGAACTGCCTGTTAGCTCAAGCCCGGCAATTAACAGCTCACCTCCCTGTTCCGGCTTCATCCCCGGCTATCCTGAGTCACCCATGTTGGAGAAGAGGAAAGAGTCAAAGGACGAAGGACGAAGGAGGGAAGGAGGGACGCGAGTTGACTCAACCCCCCGGTCCCGGTACGCACTGTCGCCACCCCTTGAAACATCTGCTTATCACCCCGCTCGAACCCCTCCCGTCATAGGCGTGACAGGAACGAGACGCTGCGCCCCTACTTTCGCCATGTCCGAGATCGTTATCACTTTAATGCATACATGTTTGTCTAGTACTCTCACCCTGGATCATTGGCAGGCGGAGGGTGGAGTTGTGGAGAGAGGAGGGGCAGTCGCCCGCTGAAGTCGTCGAACTTGCTGTGCTCGCTCGCTCGCTCGCTCGCTCGCTCAAAGCACTCCACCCACCCTCGCCCTCCTCCTCCACCTCCACGCCCGTCCAATAACCCCACCCCGCGCCGCATCCCAATCGACCTCCGGCTCACGGCCCAGAATCTCGCGCGCCACCCGCCTCGCACTACCGACACACCCCTCCAGGAGCGGAATGCCGGGGTACACATAACTGCCGACGAGATGCACGAGGTCCTCTTCGTCCTCACTGCTGCCTGAGGCCTGTCTCCTCCCCTCCTTGACCGAGCCGTTCCGCGAGAGAGTCGAGGCCGCCGAGTTGCTCCTAGACAGGGCGGCGGAGTTGGACCGCGACAGCGAAGAGGGCGGCGAGGGGTCTGGCGACGTGCCACTCCCGTTCGCGCGCGCGTGATACGTCTGCGGCACAGGCGGCACCGAGGCGGGGGGCAGCGGCTGGTGCGTCAGCAACGCCAGCAGCGGGTCGCTATTGAACGGCAGCGCGCGCTCCATCCGGGCCACGCCGAGCACCTTGCCCGCACTAATGGGGCAGATCGGGTTGGTCGTCTGGAGCACGCCGCGCGTCTCGTGCGTCGCCATGATGTACCCCGCCTCAGGGGAGAAGTGGGGCGCTTCCAAGCCCTTGCCGTCCTTGCTTAGCTCGGCGGGACGGGGCCACGCGTTCGTCCCCTTCGCTGTCGGGGGGAGGACGAGGTTGATCATCCTTCCATCGCCGGGGGGAATGACAGACTCGGTGTCCGTGTGCGTGACGACGATGCTCTCCCGATAGCTGACACTGCGGAGCACCTCCTTCCTGATCTTCTGGATGCGGCGGATGCGGCCCCGGTCCCTTCCTTTCCCGGCCAGCGTCATGTCGAACTCGAGGCTCTCGAGCAACTTCAATGAAGCGCTGGCCTCGGTCGCGAGCACGACGCGGTCGAACGTCTCCTCCCTCCCATCCAGGCCCAGGACGAGCTTGCCGGCCGCGTAGCGGATTGAGTCGACCGAGATGCCGAGCCGGAGCCGGAGGTCGGGCGGGGACGCGAGCGCCATCGCCACGTCGCGGCTGGAGATCGCGCCGAGCGAGTAGTGCGCCGTACCCAGCCCGGCGTGGACGTAGTCGAGCAGCGGCTCTGCGGGGGCCGCAAGCACGTCGGGCACAGTCATGGTTCCGACTGCGGAGAAGAGGGGAATGACGAGGCGCGACACGAAGCGGCGGAACGGGGCGCCGAGCTGAGTTCGCGGGAGGAAGCGGACGGGTCGGTCGATCCTTTCGGCTGCTGCGTCCACGACGGCGCCGAAGGAGGCCTTCTGCAGTCTCTGGGGGAGGAGGGAGTGCCATGTCGCAAACGCCAGAGCGAGGAAGAGCACGTAACACACGCCCGCCAGCAGCAGCTCGATGATCGCGCGGGCGAGAGCGAGGGGTGATCGCCAAGCGCCCGAGGGTATCGACGGAATGGACGCGCCGCTCGCACCCTCGTACGTGAAGTAGGCGCGCTGGCCGAGCTCCGCAAACGAAAAGGTGTATGCGGAGGGCTTGGGCGTGAATCCGAGGTGGCGGTAGAGCGCTAGGAGCTGGGGGTAGTACCCGCCCTGGAAGGAGCGCATCGGCACGTCGACGACCGTCCCCTCGCTAGCGCCCATGATGCTCGACGGCTGTCTCCGCGGCGGCGTCAGGATACGCCCCGTGAACACGTCGCCGTACTTGTCTCCCGTCTCGGAGCCGCCCGACACACGCCGCGCCATGGGTTCCGACGGCGGGACGGGCGACAGCCGTCCACTGCTCGTCACGGACACGCGGCGTCGCGGCGGTTCCGGCGGGACCGGGGAGAGGCGGCCAGACGAGGTCGCAGAGGTGCGCCGGACCATGGGCTCGGAGGGGGGGACGGGCGAGAGACGACCGGAAGACACACGGCGCTCGATGGGCAGGGCGGGGGCGAGTGTGGATGAGGTGGAGGAGACGGGCGAGAGGGAGGGGTCCTCGGGCTCGGCGTCGAGCTCGACGCTGTGCGAGTAGAAGCCCAGTCGGGGTGCCTGCTGTCAGCTCCTTGTCACAGAATGGGGCAGGTGATCGACTCGCTGTCAGCGTGACGCAAGCGCGCACTGCTGCACTCAGTGTACCGACTGTTGAGCATCGCTGCAACTCAGCTTCGGCCTGGAGAAACGTACCTTCTCAACGAGCCAGACCTCCAGCCCCGCCTCTGAGAGCAGGTACGCCGTGGTCAGTCCCGCCAGGCCGGAGCCGATCACGGCCACCTTTGGCCGACCGGCGCTCGTGCTGGGTAACGGCGCGTCACCCATTATGCCGGGCTGCGTGTCGCTCTTCGAGTCAGACGGGTTCGATGCAGCGTTGCGCCAGCCGCGCGTTAAACGCAGTATCTGTTTGTTTGTGTGCGGAAGTGCAGAAATTTGGGCGGCCTCGGTCTCAATGGCTCGAGGGCGTTCCGGTTACCGGGTCCGGTGTGTGCGGTGAGGTGTGCGGAATGTCGTGAAGTCGTGTCGTGTCGTGTCGTGTCGTCGATGCAGAGATGTTATGCTGTGCTGAGAAGCGTGCGCGTAGTGTGTGTGTGTGTGTGTGTGTGAATGAGTGAAGGGCAAGTGGAGCAATGCGATGTTGCGCGTGAGTGAAATCTTGCAGGCGAGAGCTAATGTCGATGGGTGCGGGTCGATGGCGCGATGAGATACTGCGGGGCGCGGACTGACTTTCGATCGACCTGGCGACCTGGCGACCTGGCCGGTGAGCCGAAAACGGCTTATCCGGCCACTGTCCTTCCCTCTTGGTGATGGTCGACGGTCAGCGGGCAGCGGATGACCCTGGATGCACCCATGGGCCTGTGCGCTAGCCCTCTCCATGCATGGCCATGCATTACAGTCAGATAGGAGAGTCCCATTGATGACTGTGTTCGCCGCGCGTCGCCGCTCGCCGTCGGCCAGACACGGCCATTTCACAGCGTCATCATTCCCTCCATGTCTTTCTTGAGTGTCCAATGCATCACTCTCAGATCGAGAGATGGGGAGATCTCGCCGGACATTTTGCACGCCCACGTGCGACGGCGGGTAACGCCGTACGATTGGTCCCCAATAGCCCTCGGAGCCTCAGCCAGAACGGCCTGATCGCTCCAGAAGACCTGAATTGCACCCGACTCCTCAAACCCACCTCTTCGCCGTCGTGTCTTGAATGGGCGGACATTGGCCCCACATCGCGGCGACGTCATATCGCGCCCCTCCATCTTATCGCACCCGGTGATACGGCTGTGCGACCGTGCAACGTCAACAACATCGGAATGCATATCGGGTCGTAACAAGGTGAAAAGAGACAGAATCTACTCTACTACAGAACCAGAACCGCATGATCTATAGTCCTCCAGTTCACGAGCTCGCGCCTTCCGGCACTCACTCGCTTCAAATCGCACGCTTATGCGTACCACATGTGGTCGTCCCAGTCCTCTTCCGTGATCGTGAGCCACGCGAAGAAGACGAGTCCGACGGCGAGGTCCATCGCAAACGACATGAGGAACGAGCCGTTGACCTTGCTGTGCGAGGCTCGGCAGAGCGGCTGCGACGCGATGAACTGCACGACCTGTCCGCCGGCGAAGAGCACGAAGGCCGCGAGCAGGATGATCGCAGGCTTCGCCTCCTTCAGCTTCAGGAACGTGACGTAGACCATGATGAGGAGGTAGATTACAACGGCCCTGGGATGTCAGTTCACGTTTGTCAGTCCAGGAACTCACGCTGCGGGCCAAATCATTGTTAAGACAAAGAGGGCGATGCTCTTGAGCTGCTCGGGGTGCTCAGCGCCGACGAAGAATGCGTCGTTGTAGTTGAACCCGACGGCGAGGGCGACGTAGCACGTTCCACCGAAGAAGGCAGCCGAGATGAGACCCATACTGAGCAGCGAGGGAAGGGAGCCGTCCCTAGACGTTAGCTGCGACACTCCGCTATCGACTCACTCCAGAACCTGAGTTGCGATGATACCGTTGTACACGAGCATCCAAGCGACGGCGGCAATGGCCGCGCAGTGGATCGCTGACAGAATGACGAGCGGCTGGCTCGCCTGCTCGAGCATCGACGACATGGTCACCGCCTGCAGGGCTGACATGAATCCGAAACCCTGCCTGTCAGCTACACAGGAAGAACTTAACTGACAATCAAGAAGATCTGAAGCTCCGAGCGGCCGACAGCGGCTCGTCGGCGCTTCGACAGGAACAGCAGCGCGAACACCATCAGCAGAGACACAAACGACACAACGACAGTGGCTGCGGATTAGCTGTGAACATCGCAATGTAGCCTACCAATGTCACCCAGGCTGTCCTGGGTCGTAACTCGCGGGATAACGCAGTCGTTGCCGAGGCCAGAGCCGGCGTCTCGTCGAGCAGCGGCGGCCTTGGGCTCATCGGGCGAAGTGCTAGGGGTCTGTTGTCAGTTGGGAGCTTCATCACAGGGCCAGTCACACTCACGATGGTATAGTTTTGGTAGAACGTCGAGTTGGCCGGGAAGAGGACCTCCAGGTCAGTCGCATTCTGCCAGATCTGGTTGAACAGAAGGTTGCACTGCGGGAGGGCAGTGTGTTGGCCTGCAGGTTAGCTGTGCTGTTGGTTGATTGTTCGTTGTCGGGCAACGGATGGTCGAGCGACATGGCTAGTTTGTTTTCGTTGTTTGTTTACTCACAAATCCAGCCAAAGCTTCCGAATGGGTCAGGCATTTTGAATGAAGACAACAAGCTACTCGGGCGACCAAGAAGTGGATGTTGTTATTTTAACACCGGACAAGAGAGTTCGGGAGTGATGGAATGGAGAAGAAGCCGCGTTTGAGGATGGCGGTGCTGCTAAGGCGGCAAGGGTGACGGGGAGGAAGGGGTCTGAGCGGCCGGCGCTGGCAGACGATGGGGCAGAAGTGTTTAGACTGATCAACAGACGAGGATTTCAAGGTGAGAGCCAGCTCTTGCAAGGTGAGGCGTATGCTTCCAGAGCACAGACACTCAACGAGATCTGAAGGGGGGGAGATTGGACGTAGTCGTTGAAAAGTAGAGAAGAGGATGCATGTTGACGAGCACAGAAGTTATGAAGGGGGGCTGGACGCTGGGGTGCAGTAGTGTGAGAGCGCAGCAGGAGGCGGGTGGGCGTTTGGGGGCGGAAGTGACGATCTAGCCTAGGTAGTGTGTAACGGTGCTAGTGCCGTGATCTGTGCGCTGGTACGCTGGTACCTGTCAGCGGTGGTGCAAACGTACAAAGTACGAGAGGGTTAAGGTGAAGGCTGGCAGTACCATGTTCCGACTCCTGGTACCTCCAACCTGCGACATGCCCGCACTCAGGTTGAAGCATCCTGTCGCACAAGTTGTCGGTAGGCGCGCCAGCCAGTGCGCTGCTGCATTTGTTGGCTGAACACAGTACAGTCTCAGGTAGCAATGCATGGTGGCGTTCTTCACATGCTGAATGGATGGACGCTAGCGTCGTTCGCAGACACCTGCCGACCAGAGTGGCAACTCCTCTCTGATCTTTGGTACCTCTCATGACTGCATGACGCACGCTTCCTACCCAGTGGTCAGTGATCCAGCGGTGACCCACTCCGGCGTGCCCGTTTTGTGCGCTGTGCATTGCACTCGGTTGCGCTTGAAGTTTAAGAGTGAGGAGCTCCTACGCGTCCTATGTACATGGAGCTCCAGACATGGGCATGCGACACGTCCCCTCCCACTGCTTGCTGCATGCTACAACTCACCACCGCACGCGGTGTGGCCCAGGTTCCCGGGCGGGGTACAATTCCCCGTTACGGTAATTCATTCCTCCTCGGCGTGCCTACGCGTCGCTTCCGGTGTTTCATCTTGCACTGGTTCCTCGCTGGCTCGAAGTCATCGATCGGTTCGCTCATCTCTCAAAGTTGTGCATCCACCGCTGAATTCGCCACACCCGTGTGCAGAAAGGAATGCGATGTGCAAACCAACGAGGGCCCCAGTGTGGTCCAGTATGCATGTCGCCAAGACAGACGTGGTCACCAAAAACGGGGGGTGCTGCTGTTGGCCGAGTGCCAAGGGGACACCACGGTGACCTTCCCTTTCAGGAAGGTGCAGGGCGCTATCTTGGCGGGATGCCGAGACTGAACCCTAAGCTAAAGCTTCCCTCGCGTTGTGGCCGTGGGACCCTGGTGCAGTCGATTGAATGAATCCTAATGAGGTGTTTGATCCGGGTTGATGAGGATTACGAGGGAGGGTTAATGGTCCTAATATAACTCACTGTACGGGGCGCGTCGCAAGACATGCAAACAACAGCGAGGCATAACAAGGCATGAGCCCTGAAGCCGGGCCTGCGATGAGCCTGAATTCCTTTTAGGACAATGCAGGGGACGGCCGGGCCTTAGAATTGGGTGGGTTCGTGCAGCCGGACAACCCGGCCCTCGTGTACCTGTCAGGCTTAAGTGCTGCCAGACATCAATCCTGCTAAGGACGGGCGACAGAGCACTCCAACCACAGCGCTACAGCGAGCCATACTTAGCATCTGCCGGACGCGATCCCACTCACCGGTTCGCCCTCATAGGCTGCATCGATGCACCTCGCGCTTCAGGTCCACCCGTCCGTCCCTGGGACCCTGGTATTACCTCGTTCACTTGTGTCAACCACTTCGTTTTCAGTGACCTCTTGGCCCCCCGACCTTACCGAGCCTCTCTGGCCCTCCCATACCCACACCCACCACACGTTGCATCGTAAGCTGACCTGTCTTGCTCCTTGGCTAGCCTGGCTGGGCACTCCCATGGGCTTGGGCTGGGAAGACAGCCAACAGCCCCTCGCCTCGGACCTGGACCCAACCAGACTCTCCAGTCCCCCGGCCACCACCCTACCCTCGCGCATCCGTCTCCTCGTCCTCGTCCATTATTAAAACCAGCTTCCTCTTTCTTCTCTTACTCTTTCAACCGACAACTTTCGATAAACACTCTCTTTTACAAAACTCTACCCCCTCCCTCTTTCCTTTAATCGCCTCGACCCTCTTCAGTCAACATGTTCGCTCTCATCGCTGCTCTTGCTTTCGCCGCCGCCCCCGTCTTCGCCGAGGAGCAGGTGAGTGCACCGCGCGTCGCGTGGCCGATTGCGCGCCTTCCCCTTTGAGCGTTCATCCGCTGACCCATGCAGAAGGCCACCTTCAACATCCACCCTCTCGACCACGAGGACCTCTGTCTCTCCGTGAAGAACACCACCAACGGTGCCGGCCTCAAGCTCTCCAACTGCACTGACGGCGCTGGCGTCGCCTACACCTACAGCACTGAGACTGCTACCCTCCTCGCCGTCGGTGAGAAGGACCAGAACGGCAACGACGTTACCAGCGACTACTGCATCGACATCACCGACGGCAAGGCCCACAACGGCAACCTCCTCCAGCACTGGATCTGCGCCGAGGGCAACGACAACCAGAAGTACGACTTCGTCCCCGTAGAGGGCAAGGAGGACAAGAACGTCTACTCGATCAAGTGGGCTAACCAGGACTACTGCTTCGACGTCAAGGACGGCAACTTCGCTCCCGGTGCCGACGTCCAGATCTGGCGCTGTGTCCCCTCGAACACCAACCAGCAGTGGATCGTCTCCAACATTGCCGACCTCAACTGCGACGGCTCCACCGACGGCTCGCTCGAGGTCTACACCTCGGACGCCAAGAAGCTCGCCGAGAGGGCTCAGCAGAAGCGTGGCCTCGACGGTCACCGCCGCCGCACCATCTTCTAAGCGGCCGGTCCTCTTCCCTCTCCCCACCCTCTCACACACTCTAGAGGCTGAGCCGCCGAGTTTTGAGAATGTTTGTCAACACCAACCAACAACAACATTACTACCACGACCACAATTGTCTTTCGTTCTTTAGACACCCTCATTCCTTTGTATCTTTGGATTCATAATGGTGGCGGGCTCCAAGTGCTCTGTGAGCGCCCCGTCTGCTATGCAAACTCCCCCGGCTTGATGCCCATGTCTGAACTACTCACTGCATCGATCGGCACTAGCGAGATCTGGCGCTTCGTCTGGCAGACGTCTGGTTGGACAGTGCCGCCGCGATGAGCTGCCCCTGGGAATTCGCGGGCTACTCTGCTAACGTCTCTGGCTTACAGCAGCTTTTGGCACGATCCGTGCGCGATCAGCGTATGCGGACGGCCCGGGAGATGTCCAAGTCGGTGCATAAGTCAGTGCGCATGCAGTGCGGCGCGTGCGTAGGTGTGCATCGCGTCGCCCAAGGGTGGTGGCGCCAAGGGTGTGACTGGGCAGGAGTGCAGGAGGAGTGGCTGAGGTGATCCCAAGATCCACCAGGATCCACCAGGAGAGAAAGGGGGCGTACCCCGGGTACCCCGAAAAATGCAGACCGTTGCTGTGGAACGCTTGGCAGTCCAGGCGGGGCGTTGGGCGTGCGCCGAGGCGCGAGGGGGAGGGGCATGGATGCGCGGCACATGAGGAGAAGGAACGGAGTGCGCAGGACCCCGCGAGCCCGGCAAGCCCGGCAAGCACGGCGATCAAGGGTGCATGGCCGAAGGGATGTAGCATGAGAGAAGGGCCGCAGGGAGAGAGTGTGCTCGAGTGTGAGGAGGGCCGGAGGGAAGGGAGGGAGGGTGTGCATGGGTAGGGAGAGATCGACGAATCAGCAGTCTTGGCGCCGAGGGCGCTGCGCGCTGCTTGGCTGGGCAGCTTCGCTGTGCTTGCTGAAATTCGGAGTCGTTGCCGCTGGCCCAACGCGCCAACGCTCAGCGCTGCCCGCTGTCCCGCCGCAACGGTCGCTGGCTGTGCTCGCCGTTGGAATTGGCTGTGCTCGTGGAGCTGGCTGTGCTACGAGCTTCGGCTCGGCGCTCCCCCTCCGAGTGCCACCAGTGGCATGCGCAGTACCCAGTATGCTTTCTACAGAGCTCTCTCCCATGATCTCCCAGTTATGCATGGTGCCCGCAAGGCGCGCAAGGGTGGAGGATGGGTGGAGCGGAATCAAAATCGAGTCTCCGGTCGCCGGCGCCGAGACGAGAGGGGGTAGGGCCGAAATTTTAGCCAGCCACTGCGCCGAGCCGCCGCCGTCCTGCCAAGAAAGTCGAGCCGAGGTCACGGCCGCGAACTCCGTGAACTCCGTCGAAGAACGGGGATGACCGAAGACCTCTGATGTGAGGTCTTGGAGACCCCTCGATTCCGGGTTCAACGCCAGAACGCCTAGCGCCACAGTCACTGACGATGTGGGGGTGTGTCTGAGGGGGGTGACTACCGCGGCTCTCCGCTCAGCTCTGGAACCTACGCCCTATGACGAGAGAGAGACCATTCTGGTGACTTTGCACTTTGTAATTACTTGGAAAGGTGTTCCATACTTGTTGCCTTTAGAGATGCACGGCATATGGAAGGACAGGATATCCGAGCGCCGCCCTGCGTGGGTCACTCGCCGGGATATCCTGACCGAGTATCAGTGTTAGGAAGACGTGCGTTCTATCTTCGGAACTCTTCACTTTGCTGCAAGCACCTCAGAATCGCAGCTTGTGGCCAGCACTTTACTCTCCGGAACGGTGTTCACAGGGGTATGCGCTACATCGCTAGGTGGTCAAGTGATTCTCTTGCTTCCAGACAACAGATTCAGCCTCGGCATTCCGAACCCAGACGCCTGCGGATGTGACACCTCGAGGGAGAGATAGGACCTGGCTGTGCCTCTTGCTACGGAGCGATCTGCCGCAGTCACGTTATGCATCACAAGCAGAGGAGAGCAGTGCACCTCCCCTGGAATCGCCATGTTCCCCCTCTCGTGTCCGCTTCCTCTGGCATCGCCTTGCCCTCTAGTCCCCAAGTGCCATATGGACTCGGCATGTCTAGCACGACCAGTGCCAGGCTAGAGACCGTTTACGAGGTCAAAGTCTTTTGACACTCCGACTTCCACTCCTCCTTGTCAGAACCATATACAGCCGACGGAAGCGACAAGGAACAATCGCGCGGCCACGGCCTCTGCCACCATTCCTTCACATCCCCTTTCTCGCTCTTACTCTCCTTGCCCAAAGTCCTCTAAATGCAACCGAACGTTAAGCAAGAACTAATCCGGGGATTGCTCGATAGCGTGTGTCGAGGGTCAGTGAATCTGGGGTGCCCCGCTGCAGCAGGCAGAAGCACGGCGGTTGAATTTTCGGACAACGGAGTCCCAGGGACACCCGCCGAGGAGATCCTGGAAACGCCATCTTTTTCGGGCTTGGCTGGTGTTGATGGTCTGGAACCGATGCCCAAGGGACAGTAGGCTGTCATCCTGCTCTCCAGAGTCTTGTGTGGCTCTTGGCGCTGTCCTGTGTTCATGCTAGGGTTGTGTTACCCGATCAGAAGTGACCGAGGGGTTGAGCGAAAACGTCCTGGAATCGCCATGAAGACAAGACCTCAGAATACGACCCGACGGTGTCTGCCTCGCTCGTCCGTGTTCCGAGATAACGGCCGAGAAGCAGGGTTGCCCTGTTCCAGTGCCGAGCAAGAGGTAGCAGGCGACGCGGATATCTAGTGTTTCGATTAGTTCTACAGCCTCACATCGAACAACCGAAGGCTGCTCGTTGACAACCTCCTGGCCGCTCGCCTGAGCCGACCTCATGGTTGCAATCAAAGTATACATGTCTGGTGTACAACTATAGCACCCTTCAATCGGGGCAGATGGAGAATCTCCGGAGCACAGCGGGCCACGCCTAGTCGTCGTCCGAGTCCTCGCTTTCCTCGTCGCTCGAGTCGTCGACGCCAGTGGCGAGACGGCGCATGCCGACGCCGCCCTCCACGAACCCGTATCCCGGGTCGCGCGCCTCGGCGCTCATCATGAACTCATCCAGCGCCGCAGTGGCAGCAGCCTGGTCGCCGAGCTCGCCGTCGGCGCCCTCCACACCCTCAACACCTTCCATCGGCTCGCCGGCGGTGGCGTCCTCGTCGGCCTGGTTCAGACTCGCCTCGAGCAGCTCGGCCATCTCGTCCATGTCATCCATTTCGTTCGCCAGGAACTCGCCCTCGCCCGCCTGGGTCGCAGGTGCAGACTCGGGAGCGGGGTCGTCCAGCAGCTCGTCGTCGCCGAACAGGTCCTCATCGTCGTCGTCGTCGTCTCCGGCACCGGAGGGAAGGTCGGGGATCTCGTCGGGACCGGGCGTCGGCGCTGCAGGGGTAATGGGCGTGCCGATCGGCGTGGCGTCCGCGTCGCCCTCGTCGTCGTCGAACAGGTCGTCCGGCTCGGACTCCTCTGCGGCTTCGCCCTCGGCTGCCTCGGCGGCAGCAGGGGGCGGGTTGTCCGCCGCCTCCTTCTCCTTGCGCCTCTCGTCGATCGCGTCCTGCAGCGCCTGGCGCGCGGAGACCTTGTTGTTGATGTCGTCCTGCAGACCCTTGATCGTCTCCTCGAAACGCTTCGTGATGATCGGGTTGCCGGATCCCGTGAAGCCGGCGCGCTTCTTCTCGATTAACTGCTCTAACTGCTTGATCTCCGACGTGTACTGCTTGATCTTCTGCTTGCGCTCCGCGACCTCGGGGTCGTCGTCCTCCGCAGCTTCCTCTTCCTCCTCGTCCTCGGAGGCGGAGAGGCCGTCCTCGTCTTCGTCGCCCTCTCCCTCGGACTCGGACTGCTCCAACTGGTCCATGAGCGCAGCCTGTAGGTCCTCGTCCATCTCGTTCTCGTCCTCCTCCGGGTACTCTTCCTCGTCATACCACTCGCCCTCCGGCTGGGCCTGGTACTCCTCCCCGCCAAACTCGGAGCCTTCCGGTTGCCAACCAGCGTACGGGTCCTCCGCGCTCCAGTTGACGTAGTACGAGTCAGGAACATCGGGATCCGGGTTCACATCGATTAAGTCTGCCGTTAGTTGACAGCGAGACGAGTACAACTCACCGAAGCTCGTATCGTCAGCGTCGTCGTCCTTCGTGAGAAGCTCCTCAACCTGCTCCTCAACAACCTCAATCGTCCGTCGCGACAGGCGCTTGCGGAAGCGGCGTTTACGAACGTGTCGGAGAGGGGGCGTAATGCCATGAGGCCAGATGTAGTCGTCGACATTCAGCGGCGTGCTCGTGATGGACGCCTCATTCTGGACGGGCTTCTCGACAACGAGCATTTGCGAAATGTCGGCCACCTTGAACAAATGCCGGTTGTCCAGCGTCTTCTGGCATTCGATGATGTTCGGCAGATCGACGAGCTTGGAAGAGTACGTCATGTCGCCGATCTTGAAAACGCCGCGGCGCGGGTCGAGCATCTTGAACTCGAGCGCGTCCAATCCCCTGCCCTTGCCCTTGATCAGATCGCGGAGCCCGATCTCACCGTTTTTCCCGTCGGCCACTGATGGTGGGACGCGCAAGATGAACTGTTCCTCGAAGGCGAGTGGGTCCTCCGGATTGTCGTCGAGCTCGCGGTCGTACTCGCCGAGGAACGACTGCATGCGTCCGCCCGAACTCGCCGCCCCGCCCGATGCCTTGAACGAGATTTTGAGCTTTGTCGGGCCCGCACTCGCCGCTTGCCGCGAGCTTAATCGCGTGCTCTGTCGCCCTCCACCGCGCCCTCGTCCTCGTCCCCTTCCTCGTCCGCGACCCCGGCCCCTCCCACTTGGCGGCGGGTCATTCGAAGGTCCGGAGTCCGGCGAATTCAGGTTGTACGCGTTCGTGTCGTATGCCGACGGGCCTACGTTAAGCCCCGAAGCGTCCATGGCGGTGTCGGTGTGGGATAGGTTTGTTGATGCGTTATGCCGTGAACAGGTCAAGTTGCATGAAGTCAGCCTGTGGCAACAATAGGAGCCACGTGCATTTGATCCCGCAGGGATTCCGTCCCAGTACCTGTGCTGGTTGTGGCACACGAAAATCACCAGGCGAGATGGCCGAGCGGTCTAAGGCGCTGTGTTAAGGTGAATCATCAGTTCTCCTCCGCAGTCTTCGGACGTGGGTTCGAATCCCACTCTCGTCAAGAGGGTATTCAGTTACCTCCTTCAGCCTACCTTTTTTGCGGTCGTTTGATTGCATTCATCTAGCCGCTTTTTCTCCGACGCATGCGCGTGAAGCCGTTGGCTCAGGACAAGCAAGATTGAGAGAAAAAAGACGATAGCAGCACGTCTCACGGGTACAGGAGGCGGTACATCACGGCAGAAGTAGGAACATGCTGGTGCGTGCAGGCACGATGTGGCAGATGGCGCTGTCATATCGGGGCCCCTCTGCATTCGGACCGTAAGCCGAGACGACTGTGCGACTTGAGTGTGAGAGATGGCCTGTGCTCGAGCTCAAAGTCACCCTCTTGACGTCACCACGTCACTGTGAACCCAATTGCTGGGGAGGTGTTCCAAACCACCTTGTCGGGCGGACTAATATGCATGGAACGAGGAGAACTAGTGGGAGGGGGTGAAACCAGTCGTTCGAGTAGTGGAGTTGCGTCATTTCGACACAGCGGTGCACAGTGGTTCGCGCAGGGGATAGCGAGTGGGTGAGACTCGAGCCATGACGGTAGTGGGACAGGTTCAGGACCGCGCTGGGCACGCTGCTCGCTCGCGTTCTGGCCGAGCCTGAGATCGAGCCTGAGATCTGATCATCTGATCTCCCGATCCAACTCCGAGACTGCCCTCCACTCCTCTGATCATGTGGACAACTGCGAGTCGGGCGAACTCGCACTCAGCGCTGGTCGCTTGATACCCGGACCCCCACCGATTCGGCCAGTCGAGCTGCCCGGCTCCTACGGCCTCGTGCAGGAGCGTAAGCTTGCAAAGCATACGGCGGGTTTGTGGTTCCGGCTGACGGACCGTTGCCTCGTGTTGCCGACCGGGTTGGCTCCTGCGAAAGGCGTGAGGCGTCCACGGCGGCGGGCGAGACTCTTCGTAGCGGCGTTCGGCAATGTGGTGTAGTCGGGGATGGCGTTGATTCCACAGCGAGCTGTGCACGCACGTTCTGCACGTCCGTCATTTGTGCGCGTCATGACTGCGCATTACGTGTTGAGGAAGGTCCAGTCAGATTACCATGTGGGTCCACGAGGTTGTCACTGGCTGCTGCGGAGGACGCCTCGGGTCATTAATTACACTTCGAGGTCAAGACAGACAACACAGAGGCGGTTATGGGTTTATCCGAGCACCTCGCAGGTCAGCTCTGAGCGCCCGAGGGGGTCATGGCAACATTTCAACCACTGCTCCGCTGTGGCTTCACCGTCCGCAGGTCGGGGTTGCGCCGCCGCTGGTGATCCCTGGCCGACGCATGGCCTGCATCATCCGTATGACTTGCGCCGCGCGCCCAGACTGCGCCATCAAGCCTGGTCACTGACCGCGCGAGCGCCGTCAGCGAGGGCTCTTTCATGTGGCTTGATGGCTGCTGGCGCTGGGTAGGAGCTTGAGCAGGCCCCTCCCCCCAAGGGTCCGTTAGGGTCTGTGCGTGGCACCACCCCGCCCCGAAATCAAGCGCAAATATCGACAAACTTCTATTGTTCTCCCCACGTTGCGAAGGCACATCAAGCACATGCGACTCGGAGAACAATTCGACTTGCACAGAAGCCGTGACATACTTCAGGAGAGTTCGAGCTTGAAGAGTATTGTATTGTTTGATTCGCGTCCTTGTGTTAGATATAAAAGAAAAGATATTGAGCGAAATGACGAAAAAACCACGTTTCCACTTGTCTGAGCGTGTGGCTTGCATTCCTCACTCTCTGACCGCGCATCCTTGCTCTGTCACTCTTGTGCATCGCTCCGCAGTGCACAGTTTGCTATGCATTCACACTCGCCTCTCCGGGATCGTCCTTGTCGGACGGGACGTTGTGTGCTGCCTGCGGACTGTTCGGGTCGTTTCGTCTGCGGACACCTGCATGCATTGCTTAGCCACCCTTGGGTCCCTCTGTGGCTTGCGTGAAGGAGGCAACCTGCGCTCGAGCGCTGCGTCGTGCCTGCGGACCACGGCGTTGGAGCGCCACCGCATCAGACCACCTGGCGTGCGGGCCAACGCGACGGGCACTTTGAGCAGCTCCCCCGAGCCTCTTGATAGCTCTTTGTCAGATTGCTCCTTGCCTCTGTTCACCGCCTTGCCCGTTATTGTCTCACTCGTGCTGAGCCTCGCCGGCCACTGACCTCAGCTCTTCCGCAGCATCACACCGAACAAGCGGCACTGTGGCACCGCTCCAAACCTTGAGGTACCCCTCCCTCTGCTCCTCCCCTTCGACCTGCGCTGTGCGCTACTCCACCACGCTCCTCAACCCGCCCGCTTGACCGGTACGCCCATCACCCACCAAGGTCCGGCACTCTCCAACCTTACCAGATGCGGCATTGGCTGGACCTGCAGCCTCAGCCTCATACCTAGTCTCAATCCAAGACATGCAGATGGCCCTCGTTGGGGCTGTACAATGAAACGTGCATCGATTTGGGGTAAAGCGTTTGGATGAGTCGCCGCTCAACTGGTCGGCGTGCCCAGCCAGTCCGGTGGAGTCTGCAACGCTGATCCCACGAGGCTGAGGACGAGCCTGTCACGAACAATTGGCCAAATCGTATACACCGACAAAATCAAGGCGATATCTCCAGATCCGGGCCCGCAAACCCCCCCCCCCCCCCCCCCCCCCCCCCCCCCCCCCCCCCCCCCCACCTCGGTACCGCAGCCCTCGGGCACCACTCATGTCTGTGAAGTCTGGAAGGGAAAGAGATCTGTTCGCAACGCCCTAAGCCCAGCCTTACACGCCTTAGCCTGCGTGCACGCCGTGCGTTGAGCCACCGCACCGTCGCCAAGTCGCCCGGAACGGTTGATCAATCCTCGTGTTAACCCTGCTTCCTTTCGACCCCTGCCCTTCGTAACTAGCCGTAGTGAACCACACGGTCAGACACCACCGTCTACTGGCAAACGTCACCCCGTCGCTGGGATTCGCCCAGTACCTAGAGTCTGTGTTACCTGTCCCTCTCGAGTGTCTCTGGACGCGTCGCTGTCTCGCCTCTTGATTGCTCCAGTTATCGTACCATTTGCTCGCACATCCAGCCGGCGATCAACATCCGTAGACCGGCACCCGACATCACAGACAAGCATCGCCCTATAGTCCGACCGGCCTACACCTGACGACACCAGCGCCCGCCTTCACCACCGTCGACATTCCTCACGCTGGCGTCTGCAACGTACCTCCGGCCCATCCTCTCCCCCTCCCCACAAGACAATACCTGACCCCACAAGACATACCCATCTCACAGCCCACGCCCAACCTGCGCCGGGCCCTCCACGCCCCCCTCACCGGTCTATCACCGGGCCTGTCATTGCGCTACCTCGCTCACGGCCCGGCGGTAACTCGCCCCCAAGTGATCTCATTACCCTTGATCGTATGCACCGACGATATCGAGGTCCCCTCTGAGACCCTCCCAACGATCAGGCCCTTCTAGTAACCACCCTTGTAGTCGGTTATCATTCCTCAGTTTACTCCGTATCACCCTCGTAACCTCACTAGGACCCGTGCTCCCAGCCCTCAGCCCCGCACGACCGCCCATCTATCCCATCTCGTCCATCATTCCCCAGTTCAGAGCTCCAGTCCCGATTCCCGAAGACTGCGTCGCTGCAAACGATAGATAGGAAACTCTGCTCGAGTCTGATCCTCGATACCCTCCCCCATCTTCCCCTTCCAGCCCCTTGCGATCTCGCATCCTCCTTTTTCTCTCCAATCCACCCTCCCCCTGTGCTCGACCCGGTGACCACCGATTGCCCAACCCCCCGGTTTCATCACCTCTCCTCGTCGTTCACCTCCGACGCCGTTCCCGACAAGCGTTTCGCAAACTCATAGCCAGATCGCTCAAAACAGCATTGTGGATTTGCGAGCGCCACCGTGCATAGCACAGGACGACTTTAGTACATTGACCGACTTCGCCTTGAATAGAGGTGAACGGATCAGCCTCAGCCGCAGAGTGATCAGCCGCTATCTCTCGCACGCAGTTCGCTCGTCGTCTCCTGCTGTCGACTGCACCCTGGCCTCTTGTTTTCCAGATTGACCGGCAGAGTGTTCAGAGCAAGCGCCCCCCTTATTGCCCCGTTCCATACACAGACAGCCAAGGGCCCTCGGCACAAACCACCCAAACAGCCTTAATCCTCTCAAGAGCTTGAGACCAGAGCAGACCAGTACGCCAGAGAGCACAAGGGGATCTGCGTTCCGGCGTCTGACTGACCACAACAGTCCCGCTGAGGAAAGTGACAAGGAAAGACACGACCGATCGAACAGCTCGACTTTTGAGCCACTTGTGAGCTCTCGATCCTCCTCACCAGTTCCCACTGCTCGAGCGTCGCCTCCATCGTCTCCCCTTTCCTCCCACTCCCCACCTCATCACGATCTCTCTGTTTTCGCATACTCTGTTCAGCCTCGCGCAAACTCGGCCAGTCCGCCTGTTGCCTGGTGTGTACTGTTGCTGTTACGCAGGTGAAACACATCGACATTACACCCCATCAGAGGATCTGGTGAATCCCCCAAGCGGCTGGGAGTCACGGTCACGCCCTGGAGCTGAGCGGGCATCGACATCATCTGTACAGTACCCACGCCACTCGGCCTTGCACTGTCTCGTGTCCGGGCGTTGACGCTCGATGGATTGTGCCGACTACTCCTGACTTGACCTGGTCCTGATCTCCATCACCGTTATCAGATCTCTATTCCCTCAAGTCGCGGCGGCCCCACCCCTCGGCACGACTATAACTCGGTCGGGAACTTGTCTGTTCAACTTGCCATCGTCATACATCACGCAGTACGCAGCACGCACACCGCGCACTACACCCCCACGCCTTGGCACCGCACGCCGCACACCCTCCTGCCTGACCATTCATCGCCACCGCCTCAAGGCAGCTCGGTCTCTACCCGCTACCAGGTCTCCGCTCAGTGTCTCCCTCTGCCTCCGGAACAAAGGCCACCCGTACCCGACCAACTGAGCGTGTCGGACGCACCTCACCTCCTCCACACCGCACTCTCCCTCTGCACTCGTCTCTTCCTCCATCGTGCAACTCCCTCTTAAGCATACCTCGCCCAGCTCACTTCGTCATCGCCCCGCCGCCCCCGAGTGGCAAAAACAAGTCCTTCGTCCCTCCAGGGTCAATCCATACCGAGTGACTCAGCTTTGCCTGTCGATAAGCTTACGGCTCATCCTTCCTCCATCGTCCCACGCGACCTCGCCGAGTCTCGATCCGACCTGATTCTTGTTTTCCCTCGACCTCGTCGTCGTACATGAGCTGCGCTCTCATCTCCACACTCACCACCCCCGACCTGTTGATGAAGGGGGAGTTCGACCTAGCAAGCAAACCTCAACCCGAAGGGCACGGGGCCAGTTGTACTGGTGCAACTGCCGGGCACGAGCCAGCGCACACTCGCCTGACCAACGTCCTCCCGACTGCTATCCCAAAGGTCCAGGCAAGCCCACAGGTGGCGTCAGCTTCACCCGCTATCACCTCAGCGTCCATTCACACATCCACTCCAATGTCTTCCTCCATGTCTGTTGCCTCGGCTCCAGCAGGCACCGCCACCTCCACCGCGTCCTCGTCCTACACCATGAACGGCGACAGCAAGTCTATGCTTGCCACCGGCACGCCCGTCCTGAGCCATAGCGGTAGCTCGTTTAGCACTGGCACGAACGGGCTCAACGCGTCGGGAACCAGTTCACCAACCAAGACGCCCCAGCCAAGGTGGGTGGGCGCACCCAATGTGCACTCGCACTCCTCGATGGGCACGGCCGAGTCACTCAACCTCCCGACCTCGAAATTCCAGTATGGAAACACCATGCTCCCCGGGCTACCGCAACAGCCCATGTTTGACTACTCGCACCTGCCCCAGCAACCGCAGAGCCAAGGGCATCGGCCTTGGGACTCAACCACGACGACGGGCTCTCCCCACGGCAGCCATGCACAACAGGCGTCGCCGGGGCTCCCTGGGCGTCTTGGTGGCGGGCTAGGTGGGCCGAGTGCTGGTGGGCCCGGCGGAGCATTACGTGCGTTCGGGACTACGAGCGACTTCTTCACTCCACGGGGTCTTGACCCGAGTTCGGGTATGCTCGGAGGGGTTCCTGGGGGCATCCCTGGTGCGCCAGGCGCCGGACTGTCGACCATGGCTGGTGCCACCTCGTCATCGTTACTGCACCCGTTGCCTCAGCAAATGACCCAGGTCGATCCCTATTGCTACCCCGCGTTGCAACAGCCTCTGTCGCCACCCGTCCGAATTCCAAAGAAGGGAAAGAACCACAAGAAAGCGGATGGCAAGCAGCCCACGTTTCTGACAAAGCTGTATGAGTGAGTGCCGAGTGACGCACCGACGCATCCCACTAAGGCTGATTGGCGGCTGCGGGATGCGCGCGTTCGCAACAAACTTCGAAACCTTGCTGACTTGCGGCAGTTTATTGTGAGCGTTCTCATTGTCGAATTGCGCAGAGCGAAGATCACTGACGCCACCAAGAGACCGACAAGAGTACCATCACGTTAGTTCAAACACTTCGGGGCCGAACTGACATAACAGATTATCCGGTGGGATGAAGCCGGCGAAATGATCATCATCGAGCGGCCCGACGAGCTTGCCGAGAAGATTCTGCCTATGGTCTATCGCCAGAGCCGATTCGCCAGTTTCTCTCGGCAGTTGAACGTAAGTGGGCAACACTAGGGCGTGTCTGACTTCGACCGCAGATCTACGGATGGATGCGCAAGGTTAGCCTGCGCCACGTCGAGAGTGGCATCCACGACCCCGACGCGAGCACATGGTGTGAGTCCTGCGTGACGAGTGTGGCGGAACGGTGCGGTAAGGCGGAACCGGGACTGTCGGTTCCCGCTAGTGTGCCGTTTGGGCTGCGTTCGTTGACGTCACATGGAGGTCCGGACTGATGTCGTTTCCACAGCCCACCCGTTCCTGCGCCGAAGCAGCACCAAAGAAGACATTCTCGGCTTCAAACGGCGCGTACCGCCTCGTCCGTCTCAGGCGCAGAAGAACGCGCAGAGGATAGCTGCCGAGATGAACTCGAGCGACAGCGACTCGTTCGTCGGCCCCCCCTCCGCGGCTGACCCTTACGCCGGTCTGCTGGGTGGCCTGGACGAGAACAAGCCAGTGTCGGTCTTCCAGTTCGGCCATGGGCACGAGAACATTAAACTGCCCAAGTACATCCCAACTCGCGCTCCCTTCGAGACCATCACGCGCACGAACTTTGGCCCCGAGCCCACAGCACCGACGCAGGGCCCATCACTGCCCGAGCCATACCCGCTCGCGTTCGCCATCGACCGAAAGGACAGCTGCAGCTCACGGAGGTACTCTATGCCTACCAACCTCTCCCGCTCAGGTATTCCCGAAGGCCGTCCCATCCTCAAAGATCTCAAGGACATCTCGATGACGAACAGCTTCGCTCCGTCCAGTGCACCGGCGACGGCAGGGACGTTCTCGATGCACAGCGTCTCGTCTTTCGGTCCCTCGAGCCGAGCAGGCAGCGATGCCTCGGCCGGCTCTGTCGCCAGCCTCGCTAGCACGACTTTCAGTCCGAACGCGTCCATGGCCAACCTCGGCATCGAGGACCAGTACGCGATCGAGGAGGACGACTTCCTGCGCGGCTCGGCGGAGCAGCCACAATACCGCGTCGACGATGTGAGCTCGTGGTCGCGCCGCGGCATGGGCTTGCTGGGGCAGGGCATGCGTCCCTCTCCCCCGATGCAGTTCTACAGCTTTGTCGACCCGAAGATGACAAACCATGTCGGCTCGGTCAGCTTTGGCGCTGGCTCTGGCTCTGTCCCAGGCATGCTGCCCACGGGCATGCAGATTCCGGGTGGAATGCACGTCTCGATGAACCCATCAATGGGGAACATGATGGGACCGAGTGTCGTGCCCATGACGATCAACGTGGGCGGCGTGGACGAGAAGGGCCAGCCCGCCACACCGCCGAGCACCGTCTCGCCCGGCGTGTACCAGAAGGGCTTCAACCTGCCATCGTCATCGCCGAAGGAGGGGGTCGTGACCGGTGGTGTGGGTGTTGCGGGCGTCGGCCGATCCTCCCCCGCGCTCTCGAGCAAGAAAGAGCGCCGCCAGTCCCTTACCTCGCCTTACTCAACCAGCGGCCCCCCGCGCGGGCACACTGGCGTCGTGCGCGGCGTCGGGGGGAACAGCAAGCGCGACTCGCTCCCTAACATTCCCCTCGGATCTGTGCCTGGACTCGGTCAGCCGGGACCCTCGCTGCAGCAGGCCCAGCCTGGCCAGACAGGGACTGCGACCGCCGGACACACCGGCGCCAGCCACAGTGGTGGGACGACGGACGACGAGGGTCTGCCGAGCGCGAGCCTTGACCGCCCGCCCCTGTTCCAGGGCCAGCTCGAGATCGACGCCGCGGCCGCGCACACCAAGGAGACCAGCGTTTCCGAGTGAGCGAGCGCGTCCACATATCTTCAAACTATCCGTCTCCGCCTATACTCTCAAGTTCAGCCAACTCCCAAAAACAATCCGTACACTGCACCTCTGAGCCCGTTACGATCCTCGCCAGCATGGCAATCCCCTTCCGCCTAGACCATAACAGCAGGCCTGTCCATTGTCTGTCTCTCCGCCCGTCCGCCGCTGTCCGCCCGGTTCCAGCCCCTGTCCCCATCTGCTCCTATCTACTCTCTCCTCGACTCTGGCCTTGCGCCCTTCTCCATTACGACTCTGCACCGATCCGTCCAGACCTCTTCCAGACCTCCTCCGGACGTACTCCAAGTCCAGGCCGGCCGGTCCCATGCCTCTCCCAAAACTTGTTCAAAGTCCGCGCTATTAACGACATCCTTACACTTGTCCATTACTCCGTAGTCTCGATTTGCATCTCCTTCCCTCCTAAGTACAGTTGTATGATGACATGAAATGTTTTGATCATAGGTGCGTAGCGAGCGGCGAGGGAAGCGAGGTGCGTTGAGCAGAGAGGTGCGAGGTGCGTTGCGAGGAGAAGTCGAGGAGTAGTCAAGAAGTAGGCAAGAACGGGGGTGGGACTGTGTGGGTGAGCATCAACGCCGAGTCAGTCCTAGTCAGCGCAGCACGCAGGTGTCAATGTTGGTTACATATCTGGTATACTGGTGTCTAGTCGGCAGCCTCTTGATCTCCTTGGGCTCCTACCCTCTCATACTCTGATCGTCTACTCTCAGTCTACACTCCTCCTCCTACTCCCTCCCCTCCCTCCCGTCCGTTCACTCTTCTCTCCAACTCCTCGCCAGCTTCGCATTCTCTCAGCCTCACAGCGGAGCGTCTGTGAAGGCGGGGAGTGCGGTGGACACTCATCCTCGTCCTCTTCCTCGTTCACGCCTTCGTCCTCGTCCTCGCCTCGGCTTCGTGCCTATGGCCCTCAGCCAGAGCTTAACGACGAACACCCTGACTCCTCGGCTGGCCTCCACGGCGCGAGATAGCCCTCTGGATCGTCGCCCTTCCGCGCGCAGCACCGATACCGCGTCCGCGCATCGCGTTGGGGCCGACACGCTTGAACATGGGCGCGTGCGCCAGGAGGTCGGGAACAATGATGAAGCGCACCTGGGCGTTAGCTCTTCTACGCGCTGTGAAGCTGATCAGCCGGAAGAGGACCGAGTTCCGTTGCCCAAGGGACGGTCCTCCATAGGCAGATCCGACCACTTTGCTCAGCCCACTCAAAGGGTGATACGAGACCTGTCCAGAACGCGAGAGAACACGGCAATCGGCGTCCGCTTGCCCATCAGGGACGAGCGATGCCTTGGTTCGGATCTCTGGTCGCTCGACCCTCGGCCCTCGGCACTCGTCGCTTCGCTCCTCGTGCGTACTCACCATGCTGCCACGGATGTACACCTGCTCGAGCTGGGAGACGCGGCCGTCGCGCGCAGTCACCGTGATGTCCTTGAGCGCCATGTTGAGCGAGTCCTCGGCTGTTGGGTTGATCGGCGCAATGAAGCAACATCAATAGACAGCACAATCAGCACAGGAGATGGTTCATGTTTCAGTTCAGAGATGAGATGAGGGAGAGCGTGGAAGGCGTTCACAGAGAAAAAGATCATAGTCAGCACAAAGGTCCAAATGTCACAACAACAGCAGACCGCGCAACGCTCGGCCGCCAACCAAAAGTTACTCACCCTCCATCAACTTTCCACGGTACATCTCTCCCGTCTTGAGCTCGACAGTGACGATGTGTCCGAGCGACTCGTGCAGGAGCTTGACGGGGACGCCGAGGTTGGCCATGGTGTTCTATCGTTCGCTGACTCGGTCAATTGAAAGGTAGAAAGTGGTGCAGCGCGAATCGGGGAGGCGTCGGTCGCAGGGATGAACTCGAGGTGTGTCGGTCTCGGTCGAGTCTTTTGGTTTGGGGTCGTCGGGCAGCTGGCGTCGACGCGTACGGTGTGCAAGAAGTGTGGATGGAGGTGCTTGTTGCTGCTTGCTCGCCCGATGATGCCAGGATTGTTCGTGACATTGGTGAATCGGGGTGATAATCCCACGTGGAAAAATACGTGTGCCATGGTGCCTGGCCTGAGACTTGCTCGTCCGCCCGACTTTTCCACTACGAAATCACTCCGGCGCACTCAGCACACCACCGTCGTACCCACCCCACCCTCGCTCTACGACAAGCACGACCACGATGCGCGCGACCACGTCTCTGCTGAAGAAGGTCGCCCAGCCGAACCCTTCGCCGCGCTACGCTGCCGCCCTCCCCGGCGGCCAGGCCACCGCCTCGGTCCTGCGCAACCTCGTCAGCCTGCACCACCAGAGCGCGACCTTCATGCGTTCGCCTGAGGAGATCCCGACCGTCTTCGAGCAGACGTTCCGCTACCAGCGGCCCGAGTACGAGTCTTTCTACTCGTACCAGAAGCGGACGCGGGCGGAGATGGCTCAGCGCGGCGACGCCGGCATCGAGGTCATGGCCGAGCGGTCCGCCAACGGCGTCGGCGCGCGCCGCATGGCCGGCAGCTTCCAGCCCGCTCGCATGACGAGGAACACCTTCCGCGACCCCGACCCCTACGCGCGTGAGAGCAACCTCTCCGAGCGCGAGATGATGGTCAAGGAGGCCCTGTTTGGAACTTGGGAGCGCGATGGTGGCAAGCGCGACGTCAGGCCGAGCCTCGACGGTGTCATTGAGATTGCGGAGAGGAGAGGAGGCGTCCAGAAGGTCGCGAAGGAATGGAAGGGAGAGGAGGAGGTCGGTACCACCGAGGACGGCATGTAAACGCGGCCTCTTACGACGACGACGACACCCTCCCTCAACACATTACCCGCTCCCCTTCTCTTTCATCGACATCACCGCAACCCCCGCGCACTACGCGACCACAAGAACGACTTATACACTAGGCCCCGACCCCCGGTCGGATTTTGGACATATGCATCACCCATCATAGCTTCGCTGTTTGGTGCAACCGAGATAAAACTAGCTTACATCGAATATAAGAGTATAGGTAACGCTATGGGTAGTCAAGAGGGACGACAGGTCGCTCTCCTGAGTGTCTCCAGCCGCTCTCTTCTCTGTCGCATACACGCGCGGCCGCCTCGCAGATAACACTAATCGTACACACTCCCCTTAGAAATTGAGGACATCTTCATGCCTCAGCTTGGGGAGTTTCTTGACCTCGGCCCTGACCGTGTCGAGCAGATTGCGCGCGCTCTCGTTCGGCTGCAGCTTGATGACCATGTTGAGGTCCTGCTCTGCCTCGCGCCACTTGCCGAGTCCCTTCCTTGCAACCGCGCGCTGGTAGTACGCCTTGGAGTTCTTGGGGTCCTTGGTGAGGATGCGTGTGCAGTCCGCCTCGGCGGCCTCGTGCTCGCCCATCGCGTTCAGCGCCACGACGCGGTTCGTGTAGTACACCGTCTTCTTGCCGTCGAGGCTGATCGCGCGCGTGTACGCCAGCGCGGCAGTCACGTAGTTGCCGTTGTTAACGTGGACGTTGCCGAGCGCCTTCTCCCGCATGCCTAGCTCTTCCATCCACTTGTCCATGCACTCGGCCCAGGCGCGGCCCAGGGTTGCGCCGCGTTCGCGCTTGCGCGCCGACGGCTCCGTCAGGCGGCGATACATTGCGATCGGGTGGGCAGACTCGAGGGCAGCAACGTCCTTCGTGTATCCCGCGTAGCTGAAGGGGGACGACGTCGAGGCAGCCTGGTGCAGGAGCTGATGTTAGCTACTGGTGCTACGCCAGCTTACCTTGACAAAGTGGCGAAAGGTCAGGACAACGGCCATGTTACGGACGTTGGGGTCCATCTCTGCCCACTCGGCAGGAAGGAAGACCTTTTTAGCGGGCGTCTTGGTCTTCGGCGGTGCCTTGACCGACTTGTTGAAGCGGGCCTTGCTACGGCCCGTCGTCATCTTGCGGCCGTTCTTGCCGTTGGCTTCGCTCTTTCCGTCCTCGTCGAGCGGTTTCAGGGCCGACTCCAATCCTTCGAGAGCAGCAGCCGCATTCGTGCTCGGCCCGTATCGTGCCTCAACGGCCGGGTCGGCGGCGCCCATCTCCTTCAACCGCCAGCGGAGGTGCTCTTCCACAGCGAGCACGTCGGTCATTTGCGGATGCGGGAAAATCTGAGGTCGAGACGCCGGATTTGAAGCTGGCGAGCGCGTCACGCGCTGAAACCCGACTCCCTGCGGCAGCGGTGCTGGCGGGTTGCGCTCTGGCGGCTCCGGACACGCGCGGGACCGCGCCTGCGCCTGCGTCTCGATACGGCCCTGCCATCGGATCGCCATCGGCGAGTCGCGCAGCTCGTACGGCAGCAGTCCGACTGGCGTCTTGCGTTTCAATGCGGCTTCAGACAGACAGGACAGACATGTCGTCAGCTGGCACAGGCACGCCGCGTGCTCGTCCTCCTCCAACGGACGGCCGTGGGACGGTCCCAGGTCGTACGTGCAGACTCCGTCGCGCGGCAACCCTGGCGGGACAGAGGGCGGCTGCGCTCCCAATCCACCCGCACCGATCAGAGGGGCAGCGTCCGCAACCTCGCCCCGCACGCCCACGTCTAGCCGTCCAGACAGCCGTCGTTCCAGCTCTGCGTACAGATGGTCGAGCATGTCGGACATGAATATTCGGTCCAGTTCTGGGCCTCCGTGGACGATGTGTTTCCGCATCAATGTTGGGGATGCGCCAGCTAGGATAAGGGAGATGAGAAATGTCGGGATGGTGCGCGTGAAGACGTGGTGGAACGCTTCCGTCCTGCGTTTGTCAGTGATCAGATCCACAGTCAGTGCAAGGCAGATCGATCGGGATTGTCGACGCCGATCGAGCTGCGATCCCAACGTCACGCCTGCGATGGAGCTACTCACCAGCACGCCTCGACCCACGAGTCGAACTCTCGGCGGACGATAAGCCCGATGTCCTGGCTGATCTGCTCGACCTCGTCGTCGGTGAATGCAGCGAGCCGCTTCTCTGCAGACACATGGTCTCCGCACGCGGGCCACCTGCTCTTGTGCGGACACGATGGGCCGGCCTGCTTGTCGTCGTCCGGGTCGTACCAGAGGGGTTCCTGATGGCGACCTGGGATCTGGAGCATGGGCAGCTGGGGCGGCGGTGCGGGCTGTCGGTATGGGCTGTTGGCTGCCGCGAGGCTCTCCATGTCGAGGCCCGGGGAGAAGAACTGCGGGAGGGCGGGGGCGGGGAAGCGCATGAGCGGCGGCATGTTGGCCGATGCGTGCGGCCCGCAGACAGGAGGGTAGACAGGAGACTGGGAGAGAGGGGAGTGGTCGTGACAACAACAAAAGTGGTAGCATCAAGGCTGTCCATGTCCTCTCCGTCGCCAGTATGTGAGGCCACCGCCGCCGCAGCCGTCGCGCGCACCTCCACAGACGGGCGAGCATCATACCCCCCTCGCGGAACCAAATCTATCAAACTCACCATCAACACCCACACACCGTGTACTTTCCCACGTGGCAACACTCACCCAGGACGCCATCCCATGTTGTTCACCTCATCTCGATCAAGACCGTGATCCCAACAACTGCACTCGCATCCATCCACGCATCATGGTTTACAACGGAGGTAAGCTATCAATCGAGCTGCATAGCTGACGAATTAGACGAGGTCTCCGCGGTCGTCGTCGATTTCGGCTCGCACACAACGCGCGCCGGATATGCCGGTGAGGACGGCCCGCGAGTGGTCACCCCGTCGTTCTACGGCTACACGGACGAGGCGTCTGGCTCGGGCGAGAATGGCGCGCACACCGACGGTGACGACCCGATGGACGGTGAGAAGAAGGGCAAGAGGAAGTACTACTTTGGCGAGGACGGTGTCGGCGTCTGGCGGCCCGGGATGGAGGTCGGCAACTTCATGGTTGATGGTGTTGGTGAGTTAGCCTTGAATAACGCGCAGCTGACTCGCAGTGAACGACGGAGAAGCGGCGGGCGCGATGCTGAAGCACGTCTTGCGGGAGCGGCTCGCGCTCGACCCCTCGGAGCACCCGCTTATGCTGACCGAGCCGGCGTGGAACACGCCGAAAGCGCGCGAGGAGCTCGCGCAGCTCGCGTTTGAGGGCGAGGGCGTCCCGGCGCTCTACTTTGGCTCGTCGGGTGTGCTGTCCGCGTTCGCTGCTGGAAAGCCGACAGCGCTGGTGCTCGACATCGGATACGCGAACGCTTCTGCGGTCCCGGTTGTTGACGGCTACGCGCTTCGCGCCGGCACGATGCGGCAGCCGCTCGCGTCCTCGCTGGTCCTGAACCAGCTGCACCACCACTTCAGCAACCCGACGCCGACGCGTGATTTCGGCCTCTCGCTCCTGCCGCGGCAGCTAGTCAAGCAGCGCGACACGACGGGTGAGGCGGGCGCGCAGCCCAAGCCGGTGGTGCGCGACGACCGCGTGGAGGGCACGACGCCGTCGTGGCGCGCGTGGGCCGAGCAGGGCGTCGTCGATCAGTGGAAGGAGGCGTGTGCCGAGGTCGTCTCTGCGCGCGGGTTCGACTTCCAGTCTGCCCGCGACCTGCCCCAGGTCGTGTACGAGTTCCCCGACGGATACCATCAATACTTTGGCGAGGAGCGGTACCGCTTCACCGAGATGCTGTTCGACCCCAAGAACTACTTCAACCAGAGCATTGAGCCGCCCGCGTCCCTCCGCGCCACGCCAAGCGGGGAGCACTCTCACTCGCTCAAGGACGTTGTCTCGCTCAGCCAGCTCGTGCACGACTCGATCATGGCGTGCGACGTCGACGTGCGCGCCGCGCTGCTGCAGAACATTGTCGTCGTCGGCAACACGAGTCTGACCCGTGGTCTCGTCGAGCGTCTGGACGTGGAGCTAGCGACGCTGCTGCCTAGTGTGAGTAGCGCGAGCGAAGCGAGCGCGCCGAGTGCTCGCTCAGCGTAGTGCGAAGCGAGCGCGCCAAGTGCTCGCTCAGCGTAGTGCGAAGCGAGCGCGCCAAGTGCCAGCTCAGCGCAGTCCTCTATCGATTGCAGCTGAGTAATTCCCCGATACGCAAGCTAACACCCACAGCAAAAGATCAAGATCCACGCCCCGACCATCCCGTACGAGCGCAAGTACGCGTCGTGGCTGGGCGGCTCCGTCCTCGCGTCGCTGGGTACCTTCCACCAGCTCTGGGTCACGAAGGACGAGTACGACGAGCACGGCTTCAACATTATTCAGCAGCGTGAGTGCCGCAGCCGAGGGCCGCAGGCCCGAGGCGAGGAGAGAGTGTTTGCCTGCGAAGGACCCGCAGCGCTCAACGCGGGCCAGAGGCTGGAGGCATTAACGAGCTTGGCGAGAGTTTGGAGCTGACAAATCCACAGGGTGCAAGTAAATGTAGACTTTTGGATCCCCGATGTTATTTCGATTTTTTGTAGCTGGAACATATGGCGAGAGTCCTCCGCTCGGAGGACATGTGCAGTGCCCTTGTTACCGGAGGTGTACTGACCATTTGCGAGGTTTGGCCGAGCCAGACCGACGGACTGACAGACAGAGACAGAGATGGGCAGCAGAGAGAGGCGCAGTACATGTGACAAAAGTGTTCATGTTCGATAATGTTGAGTAGGTATGTGGCTAGTGATACAGACATGGTTTCTCTACATGTGATGCGGCGAGAGGGAATCGTCCAGCGACCGTTCCCTGCTCCTTCTCCCCGAGCAGCCTCTACCCCTATCATTCCAGCGCTCTCCGGCTCGCTCTCGGGCTAGTCGTCTAAATTCCCCCGGGCACAGACACTATCCGGCACCCGGTCCCCCGTTAACTTCCTCCCCCGTCCCACCCGCGTCCCAAACGATACACCTCAACACAGTGTAATTACGCCAAATCGCGTCCTCCCGCCCAATCTCCCGCCTCAGTCTCTCCTGCAGTCTGGGGGACAGGGATCGCGCCCGAGACGCGCCATCCAGGACTAGCGTTTGGGTTGCGCGTAGATGGAGTCGGAACCGGGCCGAGATCTCGGATACGCTACTGCCTGATTCGAACAGGGAGTAGGCTGTTAGTGGTTTTTGCGAGGGAGGGGGAGGCGGAGGGGGGACTGGGAGATGGGGGAACGCCATGGGCTGTGCTGGATGGGGCGGAGGGTGAGGAGGCTGAAGGAAGAATTGAGGAGGCGGAGGGGGAGCATGTTGGAACTGAGGTGGGTGGGGCGGGTGAGGCGGGGCGTACGGTCTCGGCGCGCACGCCGTCTGCACCGTGCCCATCTGCGGCCGGAACGGTGCCGCCTTAGGACTGAGGCGCGGACTCGTGCTTGGACTCGGACTCGTCGCACCAGTCACACTCGCGCCCTTGACGAGGGGCTTGTACGGCTCCGCCGTCGGCTTCAGGTTCGTGGGCCCCTGGGCGTTGCGCCGCTTCACGGTCTGCTCGCACCCGACGCTCGCGCACATGTTGCCAATGTACAGTGTCGTGTCCGTCTCCCTGCCCCTCTTCAACAATGCGTCGTAGACGAGGCGGCCGGCGAAGGCGTCGTTTGCGGCGTAGGACACTTGCTCGGCGTCGAGACGCGCGCTCCAGTCTCCCGTCCGCACGCTGCCTTTGTCCAGGTCGGCACCCAGGTATGCTGCACCTAAGCGGGCGAGGGAAACGAGACCCTTGTTGGGCCACTTGGCGGGGTCTACGTGACGTGCAACCGCCGACAGTTCCAGCAGCCCGGCAGAAGGCACCCCGAAATCGCGCCAGAGCTTGTTTCCGTCCTGCTTGATGTTGACGCCGCATTTCACCCTCTCGGGGTCGGCTAGCAGTCGTAAAAGCGCAGGGGGCATGCTGTGCGGCATTGTGAGATTGCGTCCCTCCGTGCGCGCGCGTATGTGGATCTCCGGGTCATGCAGCATCTGAAAGACAATCACGAGCCTCGCGTCGCTGATTTGCACGACCGAGACGGGCGCCTCGGGCCAGACGTTCTTGCCCAGCTTCTTGTCGTAGACTGGCCGGCGGATGTGGACTATCTTCCCGCCTCGGAGCTTGCGGGGGATGGCCCTGCCTTGCCCTGGTGGTGGCCATTCCAGGTCTAAGGAGAGCGGACCCCGGAGACAGCCGACCAGGTCTTCGACCTCGGCTGGGTCGGTCGTGTACGCTACGTTTGGGGGACGGGTGAAGTGGCCCTTGATCGGGGTCGTGTGCGAGAAGACTGGCAGGTCCTCGGGCTCACCGGACTTCGCTTCCGTTAGCGGTTGTTCCGTCGGAACTGTCGGTGACAGCGGAGCCGGTGAGGGCGGTTTCTCAATCGGGGTTGCCTGAGTTGGCGGTGATGGCGGTGTCTCAACTGGAGGTCTCGTCTCCACCCTCGGCGACTCAACCTCCGTCGCAGCCGTAGCAGCCGTAGCAACCCCCTTTTTAGCGACAGAAGCATACCCCGTCTTAAGGGGTACAGTCCTCGAAGTGGGGCTGAGGGCGGGCCACTCCGCCGCACTCGGTTCCATCACCTCCTTCGCCTTTGACATACTTGCCGTGCGTCTCTGCACGCCAGCCCTGGCAGCCCGCATGGCGCGGTCCCGCTCCCCCATACGTTCCGTCACTTTCGGCATTTCGGCCCAGGACCTGGTATCTGCCTTAAGCCCTCCGTCCGCACGAATATCCAGGCGTAGCAGTTCGGCAGTCAGGTCGGAGATATGGGCGCTCGGCCGGAAACTCGGCTCGCCATGGGGCGGCGGGACGATGTCGCCTCTACTCCGCTGACTCTCCTGGCTCTCAACCTGCGACTGGGAGGCGTAGCTGAGCTCCGAAGCGGCAGAGAAGAACTCGGTGTTGCTGCTGAAGAAACTCCCGTTACTCTGGGACGAGTACTGCGAGCTCTGCGTCTGCGACTGCGTCCCTTGACTATCGGTGTAGAGCGAGGAAGAGGTTGAGGCGTACGTCGCAACGAGCCGTGGTTGTCGGGGAACAGGCACGCGCGGGCGGGTGAAGAAGGGATGGAGCGGCTTGGAACTCGTCGACGCGCGCGGGGAGGGGGACGGCGAGCCGGGCGCAGCGACGCCGCGCGGTCGATACGGCGATATCTCGACTGTGGAGAGTAAGCAATGAGTATCGGGTGTTTTGGGGGCATCACTGGGAATGCAGTCGGCCGGCACTGGACTCGCGTTACCCAATCGACGAGCACTCATCTCCGAGACGAGCTCGAAAGGATAGACTCACCGACACTGTCGTCCGCCTCCCGACCACCTCCGGTCGCAGGCGTACTCGCCCGACTGCTGCCAACACTGATAGGCGAGCTGGCGGACCCGCTCGCTGTCCCGGAGCCTCCTACTCCTGCTCCGCCTCCAAGACCAAGACCAATCCCACTTCCACTTCCCCCCGAAACTCCAGACACCCCAGTCACTCCAGTCACCCCCGAAACTCCCGTCGCTCCAGTTACCCCAGTCGCTGTCGAGGTCGAGGCAAGGACGGCCGACGCAGACATGCGTTTGAACATGAGCGAACGTTGACGTTTCTCCTGATGGGGGGTGGTGTGTTGTTGTGTTCACGCGCGGGCCGGAGGGACACTGGCTGGTGGAGGCCGATTAGTGAGGGTATGGAGTGACGAAAGACATGCTCGCGCGGCACGTGCTACGTCGTGCCTGACGGTTGACTCAACGGGGACGCGTCAGTGGCGAAAGTCAATGCTGATCCGCGAAACGGAGCTTGCACGAGGGTGTGGACGCAAGGGAGGAGGGTAGCAAGACAGTTGTGGTTATGCATAGTCTATGAAATCTAGTGATGCCTTGACACCCGGACCGAGAGTGAGCGCTCGCTTCGCCCGCTGCTCGCTGCTCACGCCGACAACCCGTCCCTCGCCAACAGCGCCATCATGGCCTTGACGACGTCGTCCTTGACATCGGCAGCGCCGTGGGGGGAGTCTATAGCCTCCGCGAGCTGAGCATCCAGCAGCCGTCTAAGCTGGGCACACAAAACACCGATACGCGTGTTCGCGCGCAACTTGACCGCCCCGTCTTTGCCGAGCATGAGCCCGCCAGCCCAGTGGTTGACCGTAACCGGCCCACCGAACAGAAGCAGCGCGTAGAGGGGCACATCCGTCGCGTCACGGAGGAACACCTTGGACGTCTCCGCCTTGGCAAAGTAGGCGAGGTATCCCTTCCTCCATCCTGACTCGTTGAAGAGGACACTCGAGGGGTGGAGGAAGACACGGCCCTGAGCGTCGAAGAACTTGACTTCCTTTGCCTCGTGTTCTTTTTGGATTGCGCCTTGCTGGAGGCGCTCGAATTGCGCTTCGGGGAGCGCAATACGTGCCACGCGCGGGTAGAGGCCGCCCACAAGGACGGCTTTGACGAGCGCGTCGTTGTTCCCGTTCACACTCGCCGCTTCAATGTCCGCGGCCTTGGAGCCGATGAAGCCGATCTGCGCCAGGGCCGAGACAAAGTCGCCGCGGAGGGAGGAGATGTCCCGCACCGCGCTGGCGGAGATGAAGTTGTTCTCACAGAAGGCGCGAGCTTCGCCACGCTTCATGCCTGACACGGCGGCGTACGCCCGCGCATCGGTCAGGAGGTCGGAGCGGGAGCGGGCAAAGGACTCGCGCGCCTTCTTCGCCTCGTCGCGGCGGTCGATCGGGGACGTGAACAGCGGCTTTGAAGACAGCAGCGCCGCAATAGTCAGCACGGGGTCGAGACAGCGGAAGATCGTGCCAAGGACCAGCATCTTGGCCAGACGCACGTCGACGGGGAGCATGCTCATGTGTCGTCCCAGGGCGGTCAGATGGGCCGAGTGCTTCTCGCTCTCAACTGCGCCGAGGTCGAGCAGCGTGCCCCACGCCGCATCTATCGCGTCGACCTTAGGCGGATCGATCGCGCGGCCCAGGAACGCCTTGACGTCCGTGTCCTCGTCCATCGCCTTGACCTGGAGGAAGAGCGATTCGAGCGGCGTACGCAGGATCTCGGGGACGGGGAAGCGGGCCATCGAGTTGGATTCGGTGCGGCGCGTGTAGAGCTTGTAGCACTGACCCGGCTGCGTACGACCGGCACGACCACGACGCTGTCGTCCCGAGGCACGAGAGGTCCAGCACTCGACAAGGCGCTGGAGGCCGACAGAGGCGTCGTACTGTGTCTCCTTGACGCGGCCAGCGTCGACGACGTACACGACGTCCGGAATCGTCACGGACGTCTCGGCGACGTTGGTCGCGACAACGATCTTGCGTCCCTTCGTCGGCGCAAAGACGCGGCGCTGCTCCGCACTGCTCAGATTTGCGTGCAGCGGGAGAATGTCCACGGCACCCAACCCCGCGCCGTTCAGCTCGGTAACGCAGGCACGAATTTCCATGACACCAGGCATGAAGATGAGCACGGCGCCCTTCTCGGACGAGTTGACAATGTGCTTGACCGTAGCCGCGACGAGACCGTAATCGATCCTGTCGTTCTGGGACAGGATCTCGAGCGCGCGCATGTCCTCGTGCTCAAGCCCGAGCTTCTCGTAGTCCTTGCGCATCGCTGCCTTCTGGTCCTCGCTGAGCTTGGGACCAAAACGCGACGCAGTGGGGCGGTACTTGATCTCCGGCACCAGGTCCTCCAGGTAGTGGTCCGTGACGGGGTGCGTGAAGCCGGGGATGGTGAGGCTGGGACAGCCGCCGAAGTAGTTGATGAAGATCTGCTCGTTGATCGTGGCCGACATGAGGACGACCTTGATCGTGCTGTTGCGCGCGAGCAGGTCGCGGAGCAGACAGATGAGCAGGTCAGTGTCGACACCGCGCTCGTGCGCCTCGTCCACCACGACGTGCGACACGCCCGCCAGGTCCGCATCGGCCGTAGCCAGGCGGCGGAGCACGACACCAGTGGTACAGAACAGGACACGGGTGTCGGGCGACGCGCGGCGCTCACCACGGATCGCGTAGCCGACAGTGCCAGGCGTCTTGTCCACGTCCTCGAGACGCTCCTGGGCCACACGCGCGGCAACACCCATGGCAGCGACTCGACGCGGCTGCGTCACAATAATGTTCGTGTCGGCACCACGGCCAGCCTCAATTTCGTGGTCGAGCAGGAACTGCGGCAGCTGCGTACTGACTGTCAGCTCGGTCGCCTAGACTTCTAGCTTACCTCTTTCCACATCCCGTCTCTCCGACCACGACGAGCACGCGATTGCTCTCGAGCGCCTTGCAGATATTTTCGCGCTCCTTCCACGCGGGCAGGGAACGGCGGACGCGCATCATCTCCTCATAGGCAGGGTCCGCGAACATGCGCTTCTGCTGCTGGCGGGCGGCCTCGTGCTCGGCCGGAGTGGCCGCGCGGTGCCTGCGCTTTCCGCGCGTCTTCTTCTCTTTTTGCGGAGCTGAGCGCACTTCCTCCGGCTCGTCGTCGTCTGGCCGCGGGACGAGGTGTTTCGTAACTTCGGCGACGTTGGGAGGGTTCGCGACCACGTCGGGGAGCGAGGTCTCGAGGTGCTCGACCATGGAGAGCACGACGCCGCCCATGCCGCTCTCCAGCATGCCGACCAGGTCGTGCCGCTCGCCACGGAATTGGCGGAGCATGTCCGCATGCAGCGCCAGGCGCATGTATGCCGGCAGGCTGTTCGACGTGAGGTAGAAAGCGGGAGGTCGTTTCGGGTACTGCGCAGACGGATACGGTGACGCACTGTCAAAGACGACGTGCAGCGTCAGGTCGTCTGGCGCGCTCGCAACCGAGATAGCGAGCTCGCGCGCACCCTCCTTGCCCTCTTCTTCGCGGAAACGCTCACCGAGAAGCGCCTCGAGAGCAAGAACCTCCTCGTCACGGAACATGTCGCGCTCCTCGTCTGGCTCGGCGGGCGTGAGCGTTTCGAGACCCCAGCCTGCGTCCTCGTCCCATCCACAGAGTCTTCGGCCGAGGTATTCGAGCGCGAGCGACTCGCGCTCCTCGACAGCAACCGCCGCCTCGACAGCGGCACGGGGGAAGCCAGCCTTGCGCACGAGCTTGTCGACGAGCCAGCCACGGACGAGCTGGTTCTGTCCTCCCTTCGCGGCACCGGTGACCATGTCTTGCGAACTTGAGGTGGGGCGGTATCGAACAGGCAGGTCGTCTTCGGGCAAGTGCAGGAGGAGCCACTCGATCGCCGCCTCCAGAGGTGACAGGATGCTCAGACTCAGCACGAGGGGGTCGTTGTTCGATGCACCAGATGTGTGTAGCCGCTCGTTGGCCGCTGTCAGCGCAGAGAGACACGAGGCGATATGCGCTGGTCGGAAGCCGAGCGTCGTCAGCTGCGTCTGGATGCTGTCTGCGTTCAGGGCTGGTGTGCTGGCACCAGTCTTCGGCGTGCTGGATCCGGATCCGCCCATCTCCCGCGTCGCGTCCATCACCGCGGAAGGGAAACGGCGCATCATCTGAGGTCAGCTTACTCATCGCGACGGCCCAGCTCACCTTTTTGACAGTGCCCTCGACCATTTCACGGATAGCAGGCGCCATGCGCACCTCGGGTGCATCCTCCCAGTGCTTCCCGCCTCTCCGTCCGTCCTCGGGAGCGTTGGCGGGCGTATTCCGTCCGCTTCCCCGCTGGCTGCCAGGCGCACTGCTGGCGGCACCTCCCTTAGCGACAGCAGTCTGCTTCTCCTCGCGCTTCGCCTGGCGAGCCTCGACTTCATGTTTGGCCGCGAAGGGGTCGGGGTTGAACTCCCAATCCCTGTGGGCCGGAGCTGCGGACTTCTCGGCAAGCAGCTCCGACCAGTATGGCCGGATCGTCGGGGGCAGCGTGAGCGCGAGAGGCATGTGGGAGCAGAACTGGCGTTAGCTAAGGTCTTCGTGAGAAGTTGCAAAGCTGGGAGAGACGGATACGTACTCGGAACAAAGCGTACGTGGCCAGATAATGCTTGCACATCGCAGCACTGTCAATCTGCAGCGGCGGGTGAGGCATCATGCGCACAGTGTCGAGGTCGTAGACGTTCTTGCTGACGCGCTTGCGGAGCGTCACGACACCAGAGAATGTCTCGGGGGAAGACTTGGGGTTGGCTCTCTGCAGAGGTCAGCTACTGCAATCTGTACTTGAAGCTCATACGCCGAAGGGAGGACACTGTCCGCCTCCTCATTACATGGTGAGCACGCAGAGCGGGGCTACGAGCGAGACTCAACGGGCTCCCTAGCAGTTTTCAATACTCACCGTATCAATAATAGGCCGCTCCCATCCCATCTTCTGACACTTCTCGTTCAGAATCGTGACTGGGCTCTTGTACCCAACGGGGAAGAGGGGCGGAGGCCTGGCTGGCTTATCGTCCACAGGCGCTGTGTCCTTGCCGCCCTTGCCACCCTTCTTTGCGTCCTTGGCGTCCTTCGGGTCATCTTTGGGCTTGGCCTTGCTCGAGTTTCCGGCGTTACCGGAGCGCACAACGTTGACCGGCCTCCTCTTCGGCGGCATCGCTTGCTTTTGTTGTGATGTGATATGTGTCAGGTACCGAAATTATCTCGTGCCGGCCTGTGTTGCCGCCTGAAGTCATCTCGACCTCCACCTTCTGCTCCCGTTGAAAGACTCTCGACTATCCATATGAGACGAAAGTTCATAATGCTTGCTTTCGCTAGCTTTGCTTCTATGTGTCAACACACGCGGGACTGCTGCTGCACAAAGCCGCGGCGAGCCCCTCTCCCTACACGTACAACGTTCTACTCGCCCAGCCACCTAGCTGGACTTTTCCTCGCCAGACCTTCCGCACCTTCGCGCAACTACGACTCTTTCCGTGCCTCGACTCTAACTCGGGCTTGCCTTCCTTCTTCTCTGCCGAATGACCGAAGAAACCTCCAGATACCTAATAAAAACTAAAAGAAAAGAAAACGCGAATGATGACCGACCGACCGGACCGGAGGGTCTTGCGAAGAACGACTCCTCTATCATCCAGCTAGCTCTTGTGTCTCGCTGGCATGGGCTTTAGATGGAGACTCGGACTCGTGCTCAGAACAGAGCTATTGTTGCTGAGCACCGCCGTTGTGGAGCTGTTGGATGACCTGGCCTAGCGTACCAGGCTCGAGAGGGGGAAGGTCGAGCGCCTCGCCAGTGAGGGCCGGGTCGATGAGCGAACCATCCGTCAAGCTGTGCTCGAGCGAGTGCGGGACGTGTTCGTGCGTGAAGTTGGCGGCGGCTGCAGCGGCAGCGGCAACGACGTCCTCATCCATGCGCGGCTTCTTGTCGCCCTCGTCGGTCGCTTCAGACTTGCGCTTCCGTCCGGGCTTCTTCGGAGGCTCACCGAGGGCAGCAGCGCTCAGGTCAGCCGCTCCAGTCAGGTGCGCCAGGGACTCAGGGTGGAGTCCAAGGCCAGCTGCCTCGGCCTCGCGGGCTGCGCGCTCACGCATCTCCTTCGTACGCTTGCCCGGTCCACGTCGCCGGACCTGCTCGTCGTACGTGCAGGTGAGAGAGCGTTTGGCGCAGTGGCCGCATGTCGGTCGTCCGCCATCACACTTGAGCTTGCGCCCACGACAGAAGTGGCAGGCGAGAACGAGCTTCTTCGGCTTCTCGACGGAAACGCCGGGGACTTCGCCGTTACCCACGTTCGGGTCCGCGAGGTTCAGGCCGTTACCGTTAGTGGCCTGAGGGACTAACGACTGAAGTCCACCGTTCTGCTCCGCCGCAGCGCTCGCCTCAGCCCAGTTGGACAATGTGGCAGCCACACCGTTGTAGTCATCGGCACCAGGCACGTATGCCGTGTGGTCAGCCGGCAACGGCATCACGCCGTTAACGTTGTAGTCCGCGCCGGTGTATTGGCCAGTGTAGTAGTGCTGGTACTGGGCTGAGTTGGGGTCCCAAACCTGGTGCAGCTGGTCCGCTTGGGCCTGGTGCAGCTGATCGGCGGTCTGAGCCTGATGCTGCTGGTCGGCCGCCTGGTGCAGGTCTGCAGGCTGACCCTGGTGAAGCTGATCCGCAGACTGAGCCTGGTGGAGATCGGCGGGCTGGTGCAGCTGGTCGGCAGCTTGCTGGTGAAGCTGATCGGTCGCCTGCGCCTGGTGCAGTTGGTCAGCAGTTTGCTGGGCCTGCTGGAGCTGATCGGCCGACTGCTGAGCCTGAAGCTGCTCAGCCGCCTGCTGCGCTTGGTGGAGATCGGCGGGCTGAGCAAGCTGGTCAGCCGACGCCTGCGCGAGCTGGTCAGACGAAGACTGGTGCGCGAGGTCGGACGATGCCTGCTGGACGAGCTGGTCTGATGAACCCTGTTGGGCGAGATTGTCGGACGAAGCCTGGTGAGGCAGCTGATCGGCGGGCGTAGGCGTCTCAGACTGCGTGGCCTGAGCCGTCACGTCGAGCGCAGCGGCCGTCGTCGCATCGGTGGGAGCAGCCGCGGCGACCGCATCAGGCTGGGGAGGACTGGCCGAAGCCGACGCCTCTGGCATGGCGGAGCCAGCCAGCTGGGTCGCGTCCTGAGTCGACTGCAGCTTGGCGTTTGGGTCGTGAGCCACCCCGATCACGGTGGTGGACTCTTTTAGGAGGTTAAGGAAGGGAAGAGGGAGGCCGTTGGACGACACACAGCAGGGGTCTACTATCTGTGTGACGACGTGGGTTCGGTGGACGCGCGAAGGTTCAGCGCAGTGCCAGAGGTCGTCGTTTCAACGAGTGATTGGCGACGTGAGGATGGTAGGGCGCAAGTGAGACCTGCGCTGCTTTTCACCCTTACAGATCAAGCGAAGCGACGGGGAGAGACAGCGCGAGTGCTATCGCAGCGAATATGAACAAGAAGGAGCTGCTGCGAAGACGGGAAGACTGGAAAGGAGGTCAGCTCGCGGTCGATAACATGAGTACGGGTGGACAGATATCACGTGTGTGCAAGAGTGAGCGAGTGGCCTGTGAAGTCTGGCCGTGTGTGTCCCTGGCGATGGGGCGCAACGATGAAAGGCAGGTCGGGTCGCTTAGGGAAGGGGATGCGAGGTATGCGACTTACAACGATGCGCTAGACTGAATGCACGGGGGCTCGTCTGCGGCGCGTCGGTGCTGGACGACGGGGGTCGCAGTCGCAGCGATGCCGGTGGAGGCCGAGGTGGGGACGAGGGCGGGGTCTGAGATGGGCAGCGGCAGCGGATGGCAGCGGATGCACTCTCGCGGGACGCGTGGTAGGGAGGATGGATGCAGTTGGGTGTGGGTGCGTGACGGGATCAGTTGGGACGGAGTCAAGTGTGAGACGGAGGAAGGGAAGGAGGGTTGTTGACAAGTCGTAGATGACCACGGCCGGGAATTGAGAGAGAGAGAGAGAGATATGGAAGCGATGTGCTATCGCTGTTTGTTGTTGAGGGATGGAGAAGTGGTGTCGAACACGCCGCTGTCGGAGAGGACTAGCTGTGAGATGTCGACGATGTGCAGTGCAGTGGTGTCGCTGTGACTCTGAGTCGGTGAGCGGGGTACCTGGTGCGCGCACTTTGGCTTTGGTATCCTTGCTCTGCCTGCCTGGCGGGCGACTGCCGGGTGGGTGGGTGAGCTTGGTTGGCTGGCCGCTTGGCTGGGTGCTGAGAGCGACGGAAGCTACTGGCTGGGGCAGCGGCGACTGGAGGGGGAGCGGGGGCAGAAAGAGACGAACGCTGCCATCGACGGGAGTATTAAGCAAACATCCCTCACTGCCTAGTTCCGCCGCCAGAAAAATAACCCCGCCGGCGTGGCGGAGTCAAATCACCCAAACACCACGTGGCAGCCCATCACCCACCCACCCACTCACCCCCGACCCCAGCCTGGCTAGCCTGGCTAGCCTGGTTGGCCTGGATGCTTGAACCAAGCAAGGTCCATTGTCGCGCTTTGAGCCGTCGGCAGCGAGCGATCAGACAGTCGACGCAAGCAGACTGACAACACTCGTCAGCGCCCTCTGTCAGAGCACCCGTGCCATCGTCATGCAAACAGGCGCTGACACGCATTCCTCTGACACGTTCATCGTGTCCGTTCCGATCTCCCACTCGCTGAGCCGCGATAGGAGTTATGACAGTCGACTCTCCGCACATAGGCGAGGCGGCATACGACCTCAGACCGCCCCGATCGCCTACGAATCCTGGCTGTCCTGTGTTCTGCGCGACTTGCCGAGTCCTGAACTGCTCGACCGCCTGAACCTTGATCAAGGCTTGCAGCCAAGGCATCAGCGGCAGTACCCAGAGCCTGGATCCCCGACTGCTTGCATTCAGATGACATAATGTGACGAATCGAAGCCAAGTGCGGCACGGAGCACACCGATGCCAGTTTCACCAAATGGGCATGCAGTGGGTTGATTGCGGACGCGCATCCTCAACGAGACAGATAGGGAGGAGAGGACTGTGTCTGAGCTTGCAGAAAGAGAGCATCGCGTTGCCCAGTTGCTTACGCGGACAGAACTCTCGGTCGCTGGGTCATAGCAAGCGGCAAGGGTGCTTGCCCAGTAGTGATACAGACGCCCGTGTCGATACCCCGGACCCGACTGGCTTACGCCCGTGACTATGAACTGCACTGAACTGCACCGATCACTGGCTGCAGGATGCAGGACTGCAGTCGCCTGGTGACGAGGGTACAGAGCGGGCGACAGCAAGAAAGCTAGGCACTCGACGCCTGTGCCTCAGGAACAGCGCGGCCACGGGCGGAAGGCAGCGTCGGCAACGACCTGGTTCTGTTTGATGCCAACGGAAAGGTGGGCTGACTGCCAGCTTCGTGTTTGCCTTAACTTTCAATGTTCTCGGCAGTCCCGAAGCAGCCACTTGCAACTCCAAAGACAACGGCAAACTAGGGTCCGGTCATAACCTCCAGCTGAACCTATTTCCGTCGGAGCACAGGACGGGGCTGAGGTGGCCGTACCTATCAGATCGGCGTTCAAGCTGGGCCCGCGCTTCCGATGCCCGCAGACACCGTAATCAGCCTCCGCGATGACTAACGTCCTGTCTGCTGCAGTGTCGCCTTCCTCCTTTGGACCATTTTCTACACGTCTCAGCTCGAAGCATATATCCTTCCTCGTTCGCTCACTCATCCTTCCCACTCTCACGAAGCCGTCTCACTCACCGCAAATATTGCCACCGCTGACCACCGCTGTCTGCTGCAGCCATGACCATCACCACAATCTTGCGGCCGTCGGTCCTCAAGACCAACCTCCTCGACGATGCGCTCGCCCGGATGTACAAGAGGTACATTGAACGACGGCCACAGCTCAAGCCCGTCGAGTACGTGATGTCGTACCCATTGCCGGCCAAGCGCCATGTCCTGCACCAACTGCTCTGCATCGATCACGACTTTCCCTACGACGACGAGCTCATGGACTCTGTCGAGTCCTTCCTCAAGTTTGAGCACACCCAGATTGCGCCTGAGAACATCATCGACACGGACGGCGAGGAGTACGAGGTCTTCCCCCACGCTGATCGCGACTGGCAGTCCGTATCGGCGTGGAAGGGAAACATGCTCCATATCAAAGGAGACTACAAGTGGGCGATCGTGAACCCCGGGAACAGTGAATTGATGGGCTGCTTCCAGCCCGAGCACCGCTGTCTTGACAATCAGATTCATACTGCTGCCGGACCGAGGCTGAGGCAGGAATGTCACGAGGAGATCAGCAAGCGCAGGCGCAAACGTCCGCCTCCTACTAGTGTCCCAATTATCACTGGAGCTGGCCTCCTGCCTTTCGGGCATGTCATCCACGTTGCAGGGCCCAGCCTGGAGCGGAGAAGAGAGGCGACGGCCGAGGAGGAAGGCAAGTTGAGGGACGCGTACCGCAACAGCTTGACACTTGCGATGAAGGTGAGCTTGATGGGAGCCATAGCTGCTGACCACAGAACGACGTCAGGACGATTGTTTTCCCCTGCATCTCGACGGGTCTCTACAACTTCCCGTCCCAGCAGGCGGCCGAAGTTGTCACGCGCACTGTTGCAGAGTGGTTCGACGAGTTCAAGAAGAGCCCGATGCGAGTCATCTTCATGCTCTGGACTGAGCACGACATGGAATGCTACCACGCAGCCATGGCCAAGACCTTCCCCAACAACCCCGAGTTCAAGGTCCGCATCTGTGACCTCGTCCCGAGCCCGGGGATCTTTGACAACATTGGAGGGCTCATCATCCACGCTGGAGCGGGATTGAGTGCCGATGCCGTGAATCCCGAGTACGGGCTGGGGCTCGACTACACCTCGCGGGATCTGTTCTACAAGCTGTACCCGGGCATCGTGAAGAGCACACCGCTCCGATCGCTGTACGAGACAATCGGGTACGAGTGGGACGACGTGAGTGTTTAAAAGCTATGGCAGGTGTCAACCTGAGCTGACAGACAGCCGTTGCAGCAGTGGGGTTGGATCTTTGCGCACGCCCATCGCGTGCTGAACTGGGGCAAGACGCCAGTGTACGACGACCTTCAGCGGCTTGTGTCCGAGCTAAACGTGCCATACACGATCATGACCTCGAACGCGGACCAGCTCTTCTTCCAGTCCGGCTTCGACCCCGAGCGCATCTTCACGCCGCAGGGCAGCTATGCGCGCTTTCAGTGTCTGAACGCGTGCAGTCCAGATGCGAACTTCGACTCGCAGCCATGGATCGAGCGCGCCTTACCTCACATCGACCTGCTGGACCCCCGCATCCCAAAAGACAAGCAGGACCTGATCCCGCACTGCGAGAAATGCGGCGGCGAGGTCTTCCTGAACGTTCGGGGCGGGGACTGGTTCCTCGAGACGCCATACCTGAAGTCCGAGGCGCGGTACAAGGCGCAGGTCGAGGAGATGATGAAGAAGGCAGAGGAGGAGGGTAATCGTGTCGTCGTGCTCGAGCTCGGCAGCGGGTTCAACACGCCCTCCGTGATTCGATACCCAAGCGAAATGCTCGGACAACGCGCATCCCTCCTCCGTGTCAACAAGCAGCATCCGGAGATTCACTCCCAGATCGAGGGCGCGAGAGGGTATAAGATGGGTGCGGCTGAGTTTCTGCGAGCGTGTCTGGAGCCGCGCGAGAAGGCGTAAGGTGGCCCAGTCCGCTGGCCGGGCATAGATGATAGTGCATGCACAATTTGCAGTCCGGAGAGGACAGAGTTGGTACTGAAACTCTATTAGAACTGCCTCACGAGCCATGTCAGTGGAGGGTCGGAGGGGGGTGTACGTAAATTCATGGTGCGGGGGTGAGCGTGTGGGCCGCTATTCGGGGTCTTCCATCGGTAGCGATAGGCTGTGGATGCTTGTGGGTGGTGTGTGGTTCCGCATGTGAAGCTCTGGGACAGGTTGGGACCGCTTGTGATCGCTTAAGAGCGTTTGGAGCAGAGCATTTGGCAGGATGAAACGAGGGGCTTCGCGCGGTAGCTGCGGCAGACCAACCCCCTGGATCGGGGTGGACCTGAGGGCCGAGCTTGTGTTGTTTCCAGCGATCCAGTCAAAAGTGTGCTTAGCAGCGCGCAGCGATGTGTGTATCTGCTCGTGCGATGCATTTGGTGTTGTGAGCTGGTTGACGCCACGATGCGGTCAGCGGCGCGTTAGCGGCTGATCCCATGATCGAGCTGACGCACGTCCCGTCCATGCATGCTGAGCGTGAGGCTGGCTCGCGCATGGCTCGGGTGGATGATACAATGATACAATGTGGCCCACTACTGAGAGTGTGAGACTGTGGTGGGAGAACGGTTCCCAGGGTCGCGCGCCATGGCTAGGAATAGGGCCCAAAGTCAACTACGTCAGGATCCAGGCTAGCCAGGCTGCTGTCATGTCCACTAGTCCACCACTGCGGGGGGTGGAGGATCTGTCTGTCTGTCTGGCTGGCTGATTGCTGTCAACGAAGGTGTGTGCATGCACCGTATACAAGTGTGCAGAAGCGAGAGGGGGAGATCACATGGATGGCCCGACAGACATGACGAGAGCGCCGGGTGCCCTGACGGAGGCGCTGGCTTGGGAGTTGGAGATCTCCGCCGAGCCGTCCAAGCCGGCGCGCAGCCGCTTGTTTGTGCCTGACTGCTGACTGCAGGCTCCTCCTCACACTGCCCCTCCAGTCACACCCCCGCACACCGCACCGCACTCCGCCGAGTCTCAGAGTCCCTCTTTCCTCCATCTCCACACCGCGAACCCCTCTTCTCCCATCTTATCCTTTCAACTAGACCATCGTTCGCACCGGCATACACACTTCCCCCGCCTGACTTGCACACACCACCCCATCCCCCTCCATCCACACCTGACCCACCCATCCTCCGGCCCGCCCATGCCGCCGCGAGCCTCAGTGCATGTGTAACCGCCGTCGCCCCCGTCAGCGCACGCACAACACATGAGCTTCCAAGGCCAGGGCGCCGGGGGGGGTCAAGGGCGCCCCGGCCCGAGTATGAACAGTGAGTGTGCTCGCTGCTGGTTACATGCTGCGTCGGTAGCAGCTCCGACATTACGACTAGCTCCACTTGCGCGTTGCGGATCCGTCCTCATGGACATGATCACCACACTCGGTGTCCCATGAGCTCCAGTATGCTGCCCGCTCCGCCGCCCGCTCCGTACACCTCACCTCACAGCTATGTGGCCAAGCACTCAACTAACTCCCAGATCCAAATCCACGGAAAGCCCGCAAGAAGAAGGCCCGCCAGCCGGCCGCGCCCTACCTCGCCGTCGCTCCTCCGTCACTTGGCTCCCCCGCGCCGCCCGAGCCGAGTCGGGGCGGCCTGATCCTGCCCTCGGACTATGTGCGGAGCTCCCCCGCCCCCGCTTTCGGCGGGAGGAGCGGGCACTATGCCGCCGGCTTGCTGTCGCCGCCGACGATCCGCGCATCGCCCTCTCCGGCTCCTAGGGGTGGCCATAACGTTGCCGCGCGCAATCGGCAGTACGCTGCCAACCTCGTCGCCCCGCCTAGTCTAATGCCTGGCGGAAGACCGGGGAGCCCGCTCTCGAACCGCCCGCCACTGCATACCAATAACAGCTCGGGTCGCTCCGTGCCCCGCCTCCATGAACTTGCCATTGAGGGAAGCGCCGCACAACATCCTAGACCCGAGAGCCCGCTGTCGGACAACGCCCCGCAACCGCAGAGGAGGAGACGGAGAAGGAGAGTCATCGAGGCGTCCCCGACGTCGCCGCGGCAGGTGACCTCGCACGAGGAGGGCAGAGCCATGGTGCGGCGGAGCGAGAGTGTGCGCCGCCGAAATGTCTGGGAAGGTAAGCTTGCGTTTGGCATTGAAGCTAACATTAGACCCGCAACTCGACATTGAGGAAGCGGCCGACCCGCCGCCGCCGTTCCCCTTCCACTCGCCGTCGAATGCGCGTCTCCCGCCCCGGTTCGAGAACGAGCAGTCGCCGGTGCAGCCAATACCCAGCTCGCCTCCGCCGTCCTTCGAAGTCGCGATTGCCCAGGGCGCAAGTCCGAGACCGCCGACACCTCCGACCGTCGACGACGAGGAACGGCCCCGGCTCCTCCGTGCAGGAAGCACTGGCTCCAACCCCGCCAGCAGCTTCAACACGGCCCCGGGGTCGCCCGTCACCTCCGACTCGAGCGAAGAGGAGGAGGATGAGCGCATAGACCGGCGCATGTGGCAGGCGGACATTGACGCGGGATACTCGCTCGAAGAACGTGTGCGGCGCGAAGAGGCACGCCGAGCTGCCCGAGCACTGGGGCTGCCGGTCGGGGAGCTGCAGCATACCACGGCCGAGGATACCCCCAGTCGCGCCCCCTCACGGCAGGAGAGCGTCGCGTCTCTCGCCCACTCGCACTCGCACTCGCGACACGGCAGCGCAGCCTCCCGAGGTACGCCAACGCGGGCAACGCACGCGCGACAAGCGAGCGAGACCCGCCCCGACTCGCGAACCCGGCGCGCGTCAGCGGAACACAGCACGCGGGACGAGCGGCACGAGACGATGGAGATTTTGGGCCGGTCGAGCCAGGAATCAGCCCGCGATTCGGACTGGCGCGACGCCCGGTCCGAGGTCGGCTCCATCCGGAGCGTACAGTCGGCCCAGGATCTAAGGGCTATGAGCTCGCAGGATCTGAGGGCTGTGGCGGCAGCTCACGCCGCGCATAGCCGACATCCCAGTCGCGAGTCACAGCGCGATAGTCATTCGAGGCAGGGGAGCGTCCACTCCCGCAGCCACAGCCACGAGCGAGGGGGCAGCGTACACGCCGGCAGGAGGCAGAACAGCCACGACCACGGGCACGACCACAGCCACCAGAATAGCCAGAACAGCGCGCAGTCCATTTTCGCCAGTGTGGAGACTTCGCCCATTGGACTCGACAGCGCGATCACGCCGCTGGCGGAGCGGATACGCACCGAGAGCCCTACGCCTGGGCCTAGTACGAGGAGGACGGAGAGTCCCACGCCGAAGCCAAAACATAAGGCGAAGCGTCGCGAGCCCCGCCCCGCCGATACCCACCCCGACACCCAACCTGCTCACCCCCGCCCCGAACCCGAAGCCGAGCGACCAGCACCCGCCCAGCCGCAGCGCACCGAGTCCACTGAGACCGATCCCGGCACCAAAGCTGCCATTCTCGCCGCACTCGAGGGTGAGACGAAGCTGGTCCGCTCCATGCCCAAAACGGCCAAGGTGCTGGGCACGAAGGGCGAGCACACCCTCTTCGCGCTCGAGGCGGAGCCGGGGATCGTGTTTCAGCTCGTGCAGAGTCCGACATCGCCGAATGGAGCCGGTTTCGCCACCTTGCAGTCTCGCGACGATGAAGAGGAGGACAACGACGACGAGGAGCCGACCTCTCTCGCTGCTTTCGGTAAGGGCCGCCGCAGCCAGCGCGCCGACAAGACACTCTCCGTCCAGGCCGTTAAGAACGAGCCCATCATGCGCAACCTGAAGTACTCTAAGAGCGTCAGCGCGCTGGGACGGAGCACGAGTCCCCTCCCGCCGGCTGGTTCTGCGCCGCCGATCCCGCCCCGACCGCCCGCGGATTGGGTCGATCCATTCGCGTCGTTCAGCGCTGCGTCACCGCCGGCACGAGAGCCTGCTCAATCACCGGCCCAGTCCCCTGTCCAGTCTCCGCCACAGGCCAAGTCTGCCCTGGCTCAGTCTCCCTCGCCCCGGTCCCAGCCACTGGCTCCGGCTCAGTCGACGTCGCCCGCGCCTGCCCAGCCTATCAGGCAGGACTCGACCCCGCAACCCGTCAGACAGAACTCGGCCCCGCTGCCGATCTCGGAGCCATCCTCGGCAACAGCGACGCCCCAGGTGATGTCCCCGCCTTCCTCCCAGGGCCCGACGCCGCAGCGCTCTACCAACGCAACCCCGCAAGCCGGCCGATCACGCACTACCCCCGCCCAGCGGCGGAAACCGCGCACCTCTCCCTCACCGACGCACGCGCACGCGGTGAAGAAACGCGACTCGGCGCCCACGCTCCGGCCCAAGGCGAAGAACTCGATCAGTTCCGCGTCCCTCCCCACCATTCCGAGCGGACACCCCTTCTCGCCGAACGCGGAGCCTCGCGACCCCGAGAAGTGGTACGACGAGGATCCCGAGATCGAGTCCCGCCGCACCTTGACTTCCGTCACGGCGCCTCCGCCGCTGTTCGCTGATCCGGAACCCGAGCCCGTGCGCTCGCCCACGCCGGAGAACAAGCTCGAGGACGTGTCCGCCCCTGGGGCGCTGTTTGAGGAGGTTCCCCGCCGACCCTCACTGGGAAGCAGGCAGGGCAGCCTCGAGCCCCCCGCGCCGCTATTCAGTGATCAGTGGAGTTTCCTCTCGCGCGGGAGTGATCCAGCGCTGCACAAGGAGGAACCGAGCCGCTCATACGTCAGTGGTTCGCGCGCGAACTCCAAGTCGCCCCAGCCTCATGCTGAATCCCGCACCGAGAGTCCCGACGCCCTCCACCTCGCCATCGACAAGCAACAGGACCCGGGAGACTCGGCGGTCGAGGACGAACCAGTCCGGCCAGACGAGGTCCCGAGCCGGTCGTACGCCCACCGCCACTCAAGCGGGGACATGCGGCCCGCGCTCTCAGTAGCCGGGAATGGGGGACAGCGGAGCGCCTCGTTCACGGACAAGACGGAGGCGGGGCGTGCTGCCGACCTGGCCGCGCCGGAGATCAAGGCGCGGAAGGGCATGTCGCCTAACCGCGAGGCGGCGATGAAGCGACGCGAACTGCTGGGCGAGCCGAGTCGGTTGAGTCTGGGTCCGACGGATGAGGTGCCGGAGAACGAGGCACGCGGGGGGGATGCTGAGCCCGTCAAAGACGAGCCGAGCGCTGCGACCAAGGCGGCGCTGGAGGCTCCTGTCGATGAAATGGCCAAGGTTGAGCCGGCCGCTGTCAAGGAGTCCCCGAAGGACGAGCAGCCCGAGGCCAAGCCTGAGATCAAGCTCCAGCCTCAGCCCGAGACCAAGTCCGAGACCAAGCCCGAGACCAAGTCTAAGCTTGATGTCAAGCCCGAGCCCTCGGCCAAGGAGGACACCCCGCCGACCCCGCCAGCGAAAGACCGTCCCATGCCACCTCCCATCACAGTCCCAACGAAGGGCAAGGAGAAGGAGGGCGACAGCCCCGTGTCTCCGCAAATCCGGCATTTGCTCGAGGAGAACAGCGCGCTGCTCAACTTCCTCGAGGGTCCGCGCTTCCCGCCGTCTGTGGACCCCAAGCCCCAGGTCATCAAGCAGATCACGCCTGAGAAGCCCGCGTCCAAATGGCCGCCCGTGCCCGCGCAGTCCGTGTTCAACGCGCGCTCCGACGGTCGCCCCGATGTCAAGCCCAAACAGGTCGGGACGTACACCATCCCCCCCTCGAGCGGATACATGGGCAAACCCCTGATCCCTGATCGCACGTATGAGTCTCCGCCGCCAGTGCCCGCTAAGGACGGGCGCGGCGATACCTCCACACGCCCTCAGCCCATGCGCAAGACAACAGCAGGCAGCGACCTGATCCAGCTCACGCCGCCGATCACGCCGCAGGCGCTCCCCCCGCGTCCGCAGTGGCAGCGCGTCACGAGCGCCGAGGACCTGGAGCGGCCGCTGGGACGGACGTCGGTTGCGGAACGCATCAGGAGGAATCTGGACCAGGCGCGGGCGAATATCGACGAGAGCGCGCCGAAGGCAAAGTCGCCGGAACCTGTCCCGCCTGCTGCGGCGCTGCGCCCCTCTGCGTCCCAGGTGTCGCTCAACAGCGTCCGATCGCCACCGCTGCGCCCCTCCGAGTCCAAGTCTTCGCTTCACAAGGTGCCCGAGACGGCTCGGCTGCGACCGTCCGAGTCGCAGGCGTCTCTGGACCGTGTCCGATCGCCTGAGACGGCTCCGCTTCGCCCTTCGGAATCCAAGAGCTCGCTTCACAAGGTGCCCGAGACGGCTCTGCTCCGACCCTCCGAATCGCAAGGGTCGCTGAACCGCGTCCGATCCCCCGAGACGGCTCCACTGCGTCCCTCCGAATCCAAGTCTTCGCTGCATAAGGTGCAGCCCGAGTCCAAGGCGTCCCTCGACAACGGCCGCTCTGGCTCCATCGCCTCGCTCGACAAGCGCGCCGACGCTACTCGTGCCGACGCCACCTCGGTCGCCTCTCTCCGCTCCCCCGTCGAGTCATCCGGTTCCCGCTCCAGCTTGCGTCCCGGCGACCGCCGCACGCCCAACACGCCCATTGACGGTATCGACCTGACGCCGTTCCCGTCCCCGCCTACTGGCCCAAGCGGTGTGGCCGGATCTGCGGCCCCGGAGCGTCGCCCGCTCAGCTCTGAGAGCCCCGCCGTTGAGCGCTTCCGCCCCAACGAACGCCCTTTCAGCGACAACATCAGCGTCAAGGCAGCCCCTGAGACGCCAGCCGAGAGGGCCATCTTCGCTTCTGGCAACGAGGCAAAACCTACCCCTGCGCCGGAAGTTAGGTCGGGCTTCGTGCCCTTCCGGCCAAGAGCTCCCGTCACCAAGCCTGAGCTCCAGCCTTCAGAGACCAAGCCCGCCGAGGCGAAGGAAGCTGAGGCTCCTCGCTCGCGCATCCCTCCCCCGATCCCGCCTAAGCGCAAATCGCTCGACGCCAAGCGTCTCTCACAGCTCTCCACCGCCTCGATGTCCGAGCCCGAGTCCCCAGCCCAGACTCCACCTCCGCGCCGTCCCGCCCCGCCACCGCCTCAACCCCGCCGCGCCCCTCCCCCACTCCCGCCCCGGAACCGCCTCAGCCTTTCAGACGAGGAACCCTCTCTCGCCGCCCTAGCTCTCGCAGCCGGACTGGCAGAAGACAGCCTAACCCCCGAAGCACAAGCGCGCGCCGTCGCCGAAGCCCAAGCTGAAGCAGCAGCCGAGGCGGAAAGCCTTCAATTGGCCCAAGCGCTGTCTCGCGCCGACGCCTCCCCGACAGAGGTACCGTCACCTGCCCGCTCGCCGTCATCCGGCTTCGCATCGCTGGCAAGGACGAGGAGCGGGAAACCCCGCGGTCCGCGAGGCCCCCGTGGTGCACCCCCGCCAGTGCCCCAGCGGCCGTGGAAGGTCCCGGGCTCAACGACGCCGGTAGAAACGCCAGTGCACAGCCGGAACGTGTCTATTGCGACGCAGGCGACGACGGGCGCGGAGGGACACAGCAGGAATACTTCGGGGACGGAGGGAACGCACAGCCGCAATGTGTCGGCTGCTGCCAATGAAGGGACACATAGCCGAAACGTGTCTGCTGCCGCTGCGGCGATGTTTGACCCGCTCGCGCAGCCGCAATCGTCGGCTCAGGCGGCCCATACCGCAGCTCAGTTACAGGCTACACCGGCGGCCCCGACACCCCAGTCTCGGCCGACCGAGCCCATGCACAGCCGGAACACATCGAGCATCACTGCCTTCTCGCCAGAGCACTCGCGCAACACGTCCTTCGCCTCTGTCGAGCGGGCGGGCACGCCCTCGCGCGATCTGCGCCGGGACGTCCTCCGCGGCTCTGGAGACAATCTGCGGCTCCGTCCCGACTCTGGCTCCGGCTCTGTCTCGCGCTCCACTTCGGCGGCCGCAGTCGAGGGGTTCGACACGACGGCGACCCCGCCCTCTCTCGTGGCTCATACGCAGTCGGCCTCTGCCCTGCCCACTCAGTCGACGCTCGAAGTACCCCAGACCTCGAGCTCGACGTCCAACCTCCCTGCCCGCGCTGCGGCCGAGCGAGGCGAAGGCGGTGACGGAGAGGATAGGCAAAGATATTCAGACCTGACAGACGTGGACATCTACGTCGCGCGTCTACAGGGCAGCGGGCGCGAATTCGAAGGCCTGACACACGTCGAGGCATTCCTCGGCCCGGCCATTGACCCCGGCGCCAGTCGCGAGGCACTGGAGTCTCTCGTCGAGAGCTCGGTGTGTATCGACAGCCGCCGCGTCAATGCCGCCGGCAAGGTCAAGCTGAAAATGAGCGTGCTCGGCGCGCGCGTGAGTAGTTGTCCCGTGTGCATGAGCCAGTTCCGCGGTGGAGACAGTGTGCTGTGTCTCCCGAATTGTGGACATGTCGGACACACGAGCTGTGTACGGGAGTGGATGAAGAGAAGTAGCGTTTGTATGGTTTGTCGGGCGAGGGTTGGGGATGACTAGACGAGCCCCGAGCCGCAGGCGAGGGCGCGATGGCAGGCTCAAGCTCCGCATACCACACGACCCGAGGACCGATGCAAGCAAGGCAAGCAAATACCCGGATACCCAGGATGATCTACCCCGATGACCCCAATCCATCTCAACGTTGATCAGCGGAAACGGCTAGAAGCCGGAGGAGCAGGGTAAGGAGAGGAGAAGAGCAGTAGTAGAGGAGGAGGAGAATCAACCTGTACCACCAACCCATCGCGTATCATCACCACATCACAATCACACTTGAAACGTCTATAGCTCTTCTTAACTGTATAACATCCCGATTCTATCCTTGATCACTTGTGCCTCGCCGCGAGGCGATGGAGACTGACTTCTAACTTGGGCTGACACAAAACTTTACTGCGCTCTCCTCTCCTCATCTTAGCGATCTTTGCGATGTTTTGGTAATCTGAAGCTAAAGGCAGCCGACGCCGATCGATCGGTGCACAGCAACCCCTGGGATCAGACGATGAAGCAGGATCGACAGCCTGTGTCGTGGGGACTGGACCCCATGTCACCTATTCGCCAAACCGCTTTCCTCCATTGACCATCAGCGTGCCCGACATCCCGACATCTAGGTCTGACACTCATGAGCACTAAATCTGGCCGCCCGGCGCCCGACCGCCCAGATCCGCCCCTCGAGCTCGGTGAAGACATCAGCGACGGCGGCAGTTACTACAGCGCCAATTCTCATGGAGCGGCAAGTAGGCAAGGCAGCTTTGACGGGCGAGCAGCGATGGAGCACGGGAGGCAGAGCGGCGAGGAGAACGGTGGTGGTGAGCGGCCCACCGTCGAGAACGACGGTAACCCGATTCCGGCCCAGAACGAGCAGGAAGAGGAGGCTGTTTGGCGGGCGATGGTCGCGAAGGCGTTTGACCCGTTGAGAGCCCGATTCAGGCCCTCCAAGAATCAGCACGAGGCCGACAAGTATGACGGAGACTTTGACGTGGTGATCCCCTCTTTCATACTCCGCGACGGGCCCCAGCCCAAGCCATGGGACAAGGGCTCGCTGCGGCTGCTCTACTGGATGTGAGTCTTCGTGGATTTGGCAAAGCGACGCTGACGGACAGCTTGTTCTTGAACTGCGCCGTGTTCGCCTTTCAGCACAGCCTTCTCTGGAACGGCCCCGTCTCGCCCTCCATCTCTCTGTTCGACGGGCAGGAGAGGAGACCTGCCTCCCTCATCGTCGCCGACATCATGACCGTCCTCTCCAGCCTACTCATGGCCATCGCACTCGACTGCATGGGACGCGGACGCGGCCTCATGCTCGCAGTTGCATCCGCCACACTCGGTCTGATCCTCTTCGCAGCCTCGCACAACATCGACATGCTCTGCGCCGGCCAGGTCCTCTACGGCGTAGGCTTCACCGGCGTGCGCCTCACCATTGACGTGCTCGTGGCGGACTCCGCAAAGCTGCACATCCGCACGCTCATCTACGCGCTCGTTTCGTTTCCCTGGGCCATCACTGCATTCTCTGTCCCCGCCATCCGCCAGTCTCTGACAGAGACCGAGTTGCGCCATGCTCTCATCGCTTTCGCGTGCCTCGTTCCCGCTCTGGGGCTGGCGCTAGCATTCCTTGTCAGATACCGCCGCGCCTGCTTCGACGACCCAAAGAGCCTGAGCGAACTGAAGGACGAACTGTGGAATACCAAAAAGCACCGTTTCGGCTTTCCCGCCGCGTATCTGTGGGCACTCATCGCTCTCGTGGCGCTGTTCCTTCTCCCCTGGCTCGTGCGCACCGACACACTGCCGTGGTATGCAGCCCTGCCCCCGCTGGCCATTCTGTGCGTCGTTCTATCAGTGAACGGACGCGCACACTATGTGCGAGATGTCCGGCGGAAGACCTTCGGCGCGGAGCGCATGCTGCACATTGTCGTGTTGGGAACCATGCTCAACAGGTGGGGCTTGCTGCGCCGCGTGATTCGGAACGCAGCGCGCCCACCCCTACGAGCCAAGAACATCTCTGTGAGACAGCCGCTGGACGGCCTGAGAACGAATGCCATGTTCAGTGTGTGTGGGCTGTGCATGCTCTGGAAAAGTACGTGTGCTCTGGAGCTCTGCGATTGGTGATTGACAGCGCAGTCGCTCACTCGTGCTGGAGCACCAATCTCCAGCCATACCTGCAGGTCACGTTTCGGTTGTCGGGCCCGGTGGCACGGCGGCTCTTGTCCATGTCCCTCGCCGTCGAGACCGTGTGCATGCTCCCGATGGGACTGTACGTTTGGCGGACGGGGCGCTTCCATCGCGTGCTCGAAGGCGCTGCGTTCTTGTACCTCCTTGCCGAGGTCCTGCTCATCCTGGCAGTGAGGTACCAGGTTTTCGGCCTGCTCGTGTCCAGCCTGGTGCTCACATCAATGACTCGCGCGACCTTCGAAGCAGTGAAGGAGGTCGCGCTGCTCTCGGGCGCCCGGTGGAAACAGGACACGGCAATGTTGCTGGCCCTCCTGAGCCTCAGCGACAGAGTCGGAGGGATGATTGGGGCTACAGTCTCGGATATTCTTTGGGCGAAGGCTCTCCCCAACGCTCCAACGAGATACCTCAACGCGCAGACGATTTGGAGCGCTGAGCGTGTGAATTCGCTCTTGGCCACGCATCTGGCCTACCCTCCAGGGAGTCCGGAGGGAAACGCCACAGTACAAACGTACGGGGCGACACAGTTGCAATCCGTCGCTGTAGGCATCGGCGTGATGTCGCTGGCTTGCGGTTGCGTTTCGAGAATGTACGACATCTCCTTGATCAACGCCGAGAAGACCTTCGCGCTCCAGGAGCTGTGGGGGAGGAAGTATCTCAAGCTCCAGGCGATGGCTGACTCTGGATGGGGAGAGGACCTGCGCAACGTTCTGCAGGACCCATCTCGACGGGTGGGCCTTGCAGCGGCCTTGCGAGTGGACAACGGTAGGTATGCAGCGCTCGAAGCTATCAAGAACGACGATGATCGTCTTGAGCTGCTGAGAGTGCTCGAAGCTGTCGAGTCGATTCCAGCTGGCACCGGCAGCGCCACGTATCTCGAGGTGTGGAAGGGCTACGACCGTCGAGTCGAGCTACTGAAAGCGGCGCAGGACGACGCGTACCGTCAGGACTTGCTGCGGACTCTGGAGGATGCCGATCACCTCCTCAAGTATGCGGAGGCTCTTCATTCCTTCCGGCAGAGGCTTTACCTTCGGGAGATCGAAAAACTACTGGATCTACGCAAAGCTTTTGTCGAAGACCGACTTCGAAGGGCTTCCGAAACGAATCCTTCTTCGCACGCTGTCTAGACTGCCCGTTGTCCCCATGCTCATGCATCATGTATGACTAGGTGACTTCTACGACTATACAGACGCGACCACAGACGGGTGCTCCGAGCAGGCAGATGACTGATGGATTAAGGCGAGTGCGGTGCCACAAACAGAGCCCTTCAATCTACCGTATCTACTATGTGTGCGCACTGCATTGTCTGACCTACAAACTAAACGAAGAGTTGGAGGAGTTACGATCTTCGATTAGTGCAACGAGTAGCCGATACCATTGCGACACACAGCACCACTTAGACGCGGATCGAATATCGAGTCGATGGAGCATGAAATCCCCTTGTTTTTCTCAACTGAGTAAAACTCCTTTCGGGCCATGGCTCTTCTGGGACTCCCATCCTGGGCGCCAGTCTGGCGGAGCCCTGGGATGCACGTTGATGCCAGGCAATGCGCTGTACAAGAAAGATACGTGGATGCACATTGCCTCCGGAACTCTATTGTCGTATGACAAGAGCGCATCGACAAGCTGCTTACGACGTGTTTCGTCTTGCAGTGTCTCGAGCATATGTTGACAGTAATCTTCGTCTTTCAAGGCCTGATACAGCTCTGCACGGAGCTCTAAACTCTCTAGAGCTGTGATTAGAGAGTCAGAATCCGCGTACGGAGCGGTGAATGTGACTGTTTTGGCCACGGCCGCGCGGCGACCCTTGGGCTTCATAGACAATATGTCCTTGTACTCGGACCTGTCAAAGATGTAGGCGTCGACCATGTCTTGACTGTGAATTGGACCATTTAGAGCGTCGCGGATTCTCTTACCGCGACCCTGCTTGAACAAGGGGGCAATCTCGCGGATATCGTCGGGAAATTCTCCTGTCCCCTGCCCCTCCACATTGTCTGGCTCCCATATCCCCCGAAGACAAAGGAAAGCAAACCCCATGACGGCAATACTGATCATCAGGGAGATGGCCAGGGTAGTGTCGTAGGTGTAGAGAATGGCACGTCTCTCTAGACTGCCATCAGAGTATGAGAGATGCTCGCTGAGGCTGGGATGAACCCTCTCGGCACTGAGGATTGTCTGGCCATTCAAATACCGAGTGGGCGGCTTGCGAAGGGCCCTAGCCCACAGAATGTCCGAGAGGGTGGCGCCGACCATGCCACCTGTCTTCTCGCTCAGGCTGATATAGGCGAACAACGTGGGCAGTCTCGAATCGCCAGAGAACCCCTCTCTCCATAGGTTTTGAATCAAGGCAAGTTCCTTAACCGTTTCGAAGGTCGAACGAGCGATTGCAATGAGCATCTGACTGCAGAGGAAAAGGCCAAAGGCATGACCGACTGTGGTGGCGAAAATAAAGGTGGCAAGCCCAAGGCAATACAGGGGAACTGCAGCCAAGAGGACGAACTTGAACACACGTCTTCGGCGGACATAATATCCGACGAACAACATACACAAAGTCTCGAAGGCAGACAACGCGGAAATGCAATAACGCGCTTTGGAGCTGGACATCGAAAACGCCACTTGCAAATAGGGATGGAGGTTGATGCTCCAACACGTATGGGCCACTAAGCCGTCAGCTGTTAGTGGAATCAGGGACAGCACGTACTTCTCCAGATCAAGCATGATGCGCACACAGCAAATTGTGGTTTGGACATGAGCGGATGGCTGAGGAACAGGCTCCGGAATGACAGTTCGGATGCCCAGGAAGGTGAATTGGACAAAACTGTGAGGCACCAGCGACGAGGGCTGGATAGCGCGCTGGACACCTTCTGGGTTACCTTGCGGGAGAGCTTGCGACAGAAACCCAACAATCGGCGCAAGGGGCCAATGATCGAAGTGAGACTTCGAAGCTTGAACCTCCGTCTGTGGTACCATGCGTGGCGCAACCGAACGCGTCTCCTGTCGAGGTCCGGAAGGAGAATGAATCGTAATTGGCACCATACTTGACGGGCTGTTTCTTGTGCCCACTCAGAGAACGGAGCCACAATGATGAGGAAAGTGACGAGAGGTGGAATGGCCGCCACCGATGGGAGAATGTCCATCTGAACCAGCCAAAGGAAGAGGAACATGCCCAGCAAGGCGACACCAAGTAGGATGCGCCCTACCAAACGTCCAGGTTGATCCAACCACCGCGCCCGAAACTCCAACATTACGACGCGGAAAGGAGTAGGCAATGTTAGATGCGCGCTGTAGTGGTGCAAGACGCACACCAACAGCAGTCCTGTCACCCCCGCAAGAACAGCGAATGCTTCGAGGGCATGCCGCAGCTGGGACTCATGAGAGCCGTACCGAACTGTCGAAACAGAAATCAGGGCCACCGCACGAGGCAAGGCCATGACCGCGAAAGCGCCTGGCAAGTTGTACTTGTCACGCACTGTTTCGACAACCAGGACATCGGTGATAACCTTCACACCTGCGGAACCCACGCCGTAGAACACCTGTCCTGTGCTGAGCATGGCAGAGCCATGGGAGGCGGCAAACAGCACGAGGCCGAGCGTGGCGGCAACGGTCGCCACGGCCAGTCCGAGGTCGCGTCGCACAAAGTCTAGCGCAAACGACAGGACAAACGAGGACAGCACGGTGAAGACATCAGCCACAATGGGGCCTGTAGACCTCCTCTGTTCTCCATCACGCAGAGTGATAGATGGCGAAACCGGTCCGCTCCACAGAAACGTGTGCTGAAAAGCCAAGGAGGCGCAGTTCAGAAACATGCTGGGAGGTCAGTAACTCCATGTCAATCCGAAAGTACGCACAATGCCCATACGATCTTTCGCTGGCGCTGCTCCCACGACTTTGGGTCTTTGAGTACAGGTTCTGATTGGGAAGCCGTCTGGGCTTCTAGGTCGACCCCAGCTCCGCGGGAGCTGCGGCCGGCAAGGTTGTCGAGCGCAATAGCCTCGCATGGCCTTCGCGCGGCAGGGCGGATTACACTCATGGCGAGGAGGTTACTTGTCGACAAGTTTGGGGATGAACTGGTTGTGAAGATGAGTATGAAGCGGAGATCATGAATATGCTTCACTCTGGCCAGCACCGCTGGTACCGAGCGATCAAGCCCAGCACTACGGCTGCCGCGCCCATTCGGCGTGTGAGCAGCGTGAGCGCTCACTCATTCCCTCCATAGCGTGACCGGATCAACTAAGGCTGCCTCGCGGCCCAGTTCGAGTACAGTAGGCAGGGGGCTGGAAGCCCCCACCGCCAGGAAACACATCAGGGCCACCTGCTCGTCAGTGATATAGCGAGGCACCAGAGGCCTCCGAGGCTTCAGTGAAGAGCGTAAGTGAATGCCTAAAAGTACATGACAATGCGAATGATCTATGATACGAACATGTCTACCAGCCCCCAACGCCGAGTCCCGACCCAGTGTCCCCCTTAAGCATAGCGGCGAGGTCGACGCCGCCGTCGTCCTTCTTCTTCTTCTCCTTCGGCTTGACGTCGACGACGCCAACGACAGCCGTCTCGGAGCGAGACGGCTTGGAAGCCTTGGCCGTCGTCGGGTCAGCCACGACGGCGGCAATCTGCGCCTGGTCGGGACCCTTCTTCTTCGGCTTGCCCTTGTCCTTCTTGCCCTCGGGCTTGGGCGCAGCCTTCGAGGGGGTCTTAGCGGTGGCGTCGCGTAGCTTCTTGACTGGCCGCTCGGGCTCCTCGGGCTCAGGCTCGGCCGCCTTCTTGGTGCGTTTCCGCTTGCGCTTCTTCTTGCCGCCCTCCTCTGTGTCCGCGCCCGCGTCCTCGTCGGGCTCGTCCACGTCCATGTCGGCGGCAGCACGCTCCATGCGTTCCCGGATGCGACGGGTCTCCTCATCCTCCTCCTCGTCGCCCTTAGCCTTGCGCTCCTTCTTTGGCCGGTCCTCGCCCTCACTACCCTCCTCATCGGCTCCAGCGCCCCAAGTGCGCATTTTGCGAGCTGACGAGTCGACGTTCGCCCCCGTCGGTCTCCGCTTGCCCTCGGCGCGCTCGCGCTGTTTCCGCTCCCGCTTCGACTCGGGCTGCATGCCTGCGCGCTTGCGCTCAACGAGGCGCTTCGTGTCGATGATCTGGATCTTGGGCAGCTGGGGCGAGTCCTGCAGCTGGCTCGCGTAGTTCTCCGCCTCGAGGCAGAGGGGGTTCGCAGACAGAGTCAGGGAACGGAGGTGGGGGAACTTGGCTCCGCCGATTGCCGACTTGGCCAGGAACACCTTCTGGATCGCACTCAGGGGGAGGGAGCAGTTGCCCAGGTCCAGGACCTCGAGACCGTCACCGGCCACGTCCTTCTTGCCCACGAGCGAGAGGGAGCCGGTACCCCATGTTGAGAGGTGGGAGGGGAGGGAAGTGAGACGGGGAAGGTTGTTCGCGCGCACATCGCGGAGAACAGGGAGAGTGGTGAGGTCGGGGAACCCTTCGGCCGTGAAGCGAGGGCAGTGCGAGAGAGTCAGCTTCGCGAGGTGCTTCAGCTCAGCGAGCTCCTGCGGCAGCGACGTGAGGTTCGGAGAGTGGCTGATGACTGTTTGTCAGCTATGTCTGACGAAAAATAGCGGAAGATGGAAGAGTCAGATAAAATTGTGAAAGGTAGTCTCTGTGCCTTCCCTCTTTGGAGAAGGCTCGAAGTGAGCTGAGTTATGATTATCATCATTTAGATGAAGTGGGATGGGACACTTACTAAGAGAGTTCAGGAGCTTCCATCCTCCGACAGCCGATGTAAGCGTCATCCACTCGTTGCCGACAGCGACGAGCGCCTTCAGGTTGACTATCCGTCCGAGCTCCTCGGGCAGCTCCTTAAGACCACACCCGCTGATGTTGAGCACGGCAAGGTTCTCGAGCCCGCCAACCGTGTCCCATCCCTCGATGACAGGACAGTTCTTCAGGCTGAGCCATGTCGTCGAAGCCGGGAGCCAGCTCACATCCGAGCATCCGCTGCCCTCAAGGTCGATGCGGGTGACGCCCTCTAATCGCTCCGGCGGCGGGGGGATAGAGAACTGCTCCTGGGAGTAGACAAGAGCATGGGCAGTGCGCACCGCCTTGGCCTTGAAGCGGTTGGGGTCGTTGGGGTCGACGCGGTTCTGCTTCACCGGCCTGGGCTTCTTCTCCTTGCGCTCCTTCTGCGGCTTGCCCTCCCGCTTGTTGCCAAGCAGGAGGTCAAGCTTGGACGAGGAGGCGGCAGCAGCAGCCTTCGCCTCCTTCTCGGCGCGCTTCTTACTTCGCGCAGCGCCGCGGTCCATATTCTTTGACAGTGGTGAAAGAAGAGATGGATGGAGGGGAGGAGGGAGCGAGCACGCAGCGAGAATATTTCGCAGGCGAGCCAGTGACTGACCTCATCTGGGCGAACTTTTGGCGTCACGTGACCCAAACTCAACCATGCTTCGGCTGCACGACGGCGCCGCCCTGAGGAAAAGTCCAACCGCACTCTTTCACTCCCCGACTCCGACCTAGACCCGTCGCCGACAGCTACCATGATGCTCGCGTCGACCTCCCGGACAGCCCTCCGCAGGGCTGGAACCTCCGCCTTCTCGGTGCGCATTTCTCGACAGCTCTGGAGGCATCGCCGACTTTTTCCGCCGACCTCCGAAGCTGGATTGGACATTTGAACGCCAGCTGACATCAGACCTCCGCCGTCGCGGCGAGCCGCAGCAGGCGAGACCCCATCGTCGTCGAGCTCCTGACCGAGGTTCCCGGACTGGGACAACAGTGTGCGTAGAAGTGCGCCGACGGACTCTGGAGCACTCGGTGCAGGGTGTCTTCCTCGACAGATCCCTGTTGTTGTGACCAGAGGCTTCGGAGTTCGACGGAGCAACAGTTCCTCTGATAGACAGCAAGCTAACCATCAGTTGACCGCGTCGAGGTTGCCCCCGGACGCATGCGCAATGTCCTTGCGCCGACCCGCCAGGCTCGCTACATCCCGTGGAAGCGTGCGTCGCAGCGCGCCAAGCCGTTCATTGCCGAGCCTGTGAGTACGACCCCGACTGCTAGCTGAACCGTGACTGTGAAGCTGACGGCAGGCTCGCCCCGACCCGAGTGACCAGGACGCTCTCGAGCACCCCGCCGTTCTTGCGGCTCGCGCCCGTGCTGCCGCTGCTGCCCGTGCCACGAATGTCGGCGAGACGCCGACGGAGATGCTCTCCAAGCTCCTCACGCTGCCGACGCAGCTTTCGTTCGCGCGCCGCACGATTTCGCCGGAGACGCCGGCTCTGCACGGTTCGCTTACGCTGAACGAGGTCGCGGAGCACATTGCCAAGCTCCAGGGCCTGACAGGGAACGACGTCGAGGTCAACTGGGTCGGACACGAGGCTGGCGAGCGTATGAAGGAGCTGGGCAGCTGGGAGGCCAGCGTCGCCATCAAGGGGTACGGAGGCGAGAGCGTCAATGTCGAGGTCGAGGTTGTTCGTCAGGAGTAGAGATATCACAGGCCCGCACCACTCCATCCCCGTTCCACGCCGTTAACACATTGCAATGCATTAGATTCTAAATTTCCACTACGGCGGGGCTGTTAAACTCTGCGGTTCTCACCGAGGCAAGCATTCGGGGTGCCAGCTGGGTAGCTCTAGCTCTGTGCCGAGTGAGGTGCGAGTGCTGGACATGAATAGGCTTCAAGGTTGTGTGGTACCATACGTACACTGTCTGCTGAACCACTCTGCACTGTGAAAGCGAGGTCCTCAAGAAGGTGGAATTGATTCCGACAGTGGTTAGTGAGATTGTGATCGGCCTTGGAAGGGTCTTTTGGGAGATCGGGAAGCAAGGTCCAGTCAGGTCCGCGCTGCGACGACGCGTTTCAGTGACAAGAGTTCCCGTCCACCCCGCCGCACCTTCCCTTCGGATTTTCACGACCACTCCGCATCCCATTCTTGCGTTTCTTCCTCAACCCCGCCCACCTCCCTCACACCTCTCTGGTCGCTGTGCGACCGCCGCGTTGACGTCGCACCGTCGTTCCTCGGATTCGATCGACCCCCGTGCACCCATTCCAAAATTCCGTCCTCATGTGAGTGCTGGCCGCAGCCACGTTTTGGAGATGACTGCCCCTGACACATCACCCTCCTCCGTGCACCCCTCACCCTCACACCCACACCTTGCCTGACACGGAACTGACAACTTTTGCTCCTCTGTTCTCGACACTTACCCAAAATATAATCCATATCGTTGTTCGCTTCGCCTCGACCGCCCGTGCTCGTGTCTCGTCACTGGCGCTACTCACACTCTTTCATTACGACTGGTACGACACTACCCGCTGAAACCCTTGCGCGTCGATCACCTCCACGCTATCTGATCTCGAAATTATCACACTCGCTTCAACCTCTCGATTACCTCCCCCACCAACAGCCCCGGACCCGTATTCCGGCCGCAGGCCACGAGCTGACTCGGACCCGGTCGGCTCACCAAACGTGCCCACGATGAACACGAACGGCCTCGGTAACATTAAGAGGCGCTTCAACCTCAACCTCAGCCCGCCGGCGCAGCGACTCTTGATCCGCGTGGCGCTCTTCATCACCGGCGTGCTCCTCTTCCGCTCCATCTTCTCCAAGCCGCAGAAAACGAAGGAGATCCAGAGCCATGGCATGTTCCAGCGCGTGCTCATGGCGGACCGCTACCTCGACACGGCGAAGCACCCGTGGCTTCAGTCGAGAATAGGCCGCGACGACCGCCCAGACATGTTCGACGAGGAGATCTCTGACGGCATCTGGGACTTCTGGACGCGCTACCAGAAGCCGTTCATCACGGGCAAGGACACGGCGCACCTCGACACGCAGATCATGCGCTCGGTCGTCGACGACCTGCTGCAGTTCAACGGCTGGGTCGCCGCCGCGTGTCCGACGCTGATCCGCCCGTTCGGCCAGAACACTCGTGACGACAACTACGAGGACCTCGCCAACGCCGACAACTTGTACTACGTCGCGCTTGTCGTGCACTCGGCCGACCACTTCCTCGTTGACCAGCTCGCCATCATCGTCCAGCTGGCTCGTCGCCTCGGCACCCGCAACATCTTCGTTTCGATGCTCGACCAGGGCTCGAACGATGCGACGCCGACACTGAGCGACCTCTGCGAGGCTGTCCTCACGATTCTCGGCATCTCGTTCCGCATTCGTCGCGTTCCGCCGCTCACGATCGACTACTACCCGCTGGAGGAGGCTGCCGTGCGCAATCTCGTCCTCGAGCCTCTCCACGAGCTGCACGACAAGCGCAACATCAAGTTCCACCGCGTCATCTGGCTCAAGGGCTTCACGTGCCCCATGGACGTTCTCGAGTCGCTCCGTGTCTCCGAGGTCAACAACGCCGCGATGGTGTGCGGCATGGACTGGGCCGAGCACAACGGTTTCTTCATCTTCTCCGACCGCTGGCGCACGCGTGACATTGCGGGCGACCTGTTCCGCCAGGCCCGTTCGTCGTCGAAGCCCGAAGCCGGCCCGCCCCGCGACAAGGTCGGCACGCAGCGGTACGCGCACCACCTTCCGTTCCAGGTCTTCTGCTGCGAGTCGGGCACGCACGTCGTCGACCCCGAGCTCTCCTACTACCGTGGCATCAAGTACCGCGCCTCGCCCAACGCGGTCAACCTCACCGAGTCGAGCGACATCATCACCGAGCCCGAGACGCCGTGCATGGACTCGACGCAGATGTGGTTCTGCCGCGACCTCTGGGTCGACGCGGCTCGCAATGGCCAGAAGTCCAAGGGCCATACCGGTCGCCGTGGAGCTGCGCACCACAAGAAGCGCAAACGCGACCTCCGCGAGATGGACGAGGTCATTGAGAACTTTGAGCCCGTCATTGAGCGCCAGAAGGAGAAGGACGCTCAGGCTGCCGCCGCCGGTGCCCAGGGTGCTGCGGCCGGAGCCGCCGGCGCTGGTGTCGGTGCCGGAGCCGCTGCCGGCAAGGTCGGCGCCAAAGCTGCCGCAGTCGAGGAGGACTTCTTCGCCGCCGCTGCTGACCCGGAGAACGTCGAGCCCATCGTCCAGCTCAAGGAGGGCGTGATCACCCCCGACGGCATTGAGGAGCAGATCGAGCTGCGCGAGGGTGTCATTACGCCCGACGGCGTCGCCGAGGTTGAGGTGGAGGCCGAGCGTGCCGCCCCCGTCGCGGGCAAGGACCCTCTCGCTGACCCTCCTCTGGCCGCCGCCGCTGACGGCGGCATTGTGCAGGTGGACGCGGGCGCAGGAGCCGCCAAGGCGGGCAAGGCGAAGATGGACGCTGCCGACGCTCAGGTCGAGGCTGCCGCCCGTGACGCCGAACCCGTCAAGGCCGAGGCGAAGAAGGTCAAGCCGGGAGGCAAGAAGGACGAGATCCGCGAAGCGATCGCGGCCGACGAGGCAGAGGATCCCGCCGCGCAGCCCGAGCACGCCGACGCTCCGGGTGACCGCAACCCGAACGCAGCCCCGAAGGAGGACAGTGGCACGAACATCGACGCAATGGACGACAAGGAGAACCCGGCCCCGGAGGCGCTGAAGAAGGAGGATCTCCCGAGCAGCTTCATGATCCCGAACAGCGAATTCGAGGCCGCGCGCATCCTCGTCAACCCCCGCTGTCTCACTACTTACGGTGGAGTCTCGCATTCGAGGCTCGCGCTCGACCTCTTCGGAGGACGCGACCACAGCCACCGCGGAGAGGGCAACTACATGGTCGAGGACTGGGCGGGTGCGCCCGACTCATTCGTGTGCCAGGAGATGCGTACTGTGGGTGGCCGTACTGCGCCCAAGAGCCAGAGGCGTGTCTCCTTCCTGCTCCAGAATGAGGTTGGTCTCTGAGACCGGGCGCCCAAGGCCGGAGAGCTCCAGTTTCCTCACGAGGCGGGCCGTGGACCGAGGTTGGGTCCTATTGCCATGACTTTGACGGAGGAGGAGATCGAGGGAGGAGGGAGGCGAGTGGAGGCGTAGAGGACAGTTTTAGACTAGACAAGATAGTTTTCTCAACGGTGATACCATAGAATTCATGCATACGGGTTTCGTTATACGCGAGCGGTAACGAGCGGCAGCGAGTGAGGCGAGTGAGTGTTGACCACACCAATTACTTGGGCAGAACGACGGGCTTGGGACAGGTAACAGGGACATGAGGCGGAGGCCGATGTCGAACGGAGAAGCCGAATGGGGTACGAAGTGGAGAGAGGAGACGTGGGAGAGTATCGGAGCCTGGGCCAGAACCCGACCTCGTCGGATGGATGGACAATGAAGAAGGATGAGACGCACGTGAGAAGCCAAGAGTTTTGTCTACTCTTTCTGATTAAGTTGGGTCAAGTTGGGTCTCATGGACGAGGCTGGGGGGAGGCGCACGAGGCGGTCGGTAGTGGGTCGCGGTATGAGGTCGACCCGATTTCGCAACGATAACAGCGAGGTGAGCGGGGCCGGCTCGGCATCGAGAGAGTCTCTCCGTCTGGCTGGCATCGAATCTCCATCGGTCACAGCCGTATAGCTTGGAGACGGCAGTGGGGCACGATCTCGCCGTGCACGGGGTGCGAGGCGAGCGGAGCTTCCCTGTCGACTTGTCGCGCAGGCAACGAGGGCAACGAGGGCAGCGAGAGCTGATTGACTGCAACAAGCCGAGAGACAGGTTGCCAAGCCTCGCAAGGCTGCTCGCAAGAACACAGGAAATCAGTTCAATGGTGTGTAGAAACGGTGAGAGCCCGTGCGCCGGTGAGTAGCGGTCAGTTCCGACCCATGCTTTGTCGTTACTGGACCCCGTTCGAGAGTTGTATGCCTGACAAGCATATGCTGCAGGAACCCGCCAGGCCCCAGGGGGAAGCGAAGGGGCTGAGGTCTGGGGGCAGTGAGCTGTTCCCCTCTCGCTTCTCCAAACGGCAATGCGAGGCCGGGGTAGCTGCACTTCATTGGGGTTGAGCGAAGCGAGATAAGAGGCACAAGAAGTTGACACGAGAGTTGCGGTGCCGAATCTGAAGAGGGGCTCGGCAGACCTCGGACCAAAGTCTCGTATCTGAGCCATCTGAGACATCTGAGACATCTGAGTCAACGAACAGATCTGCAGAAGGTTGTACGAAGTCTTGGGCGAAACAGGTCCCAGAAGGTACGGGTGAGTCTGGGCCGATCCAGCGAACAGCGTGGACAAGCATAGCGTGACCGCTAGGCAGGAGCGTGGGTGGGTGCGGGGTCTACGCCGTGCATTGCCTGCCTTCCAGGAGAGAGGACCAGCCTGAACGGCTCGCAGGGCAGCCTTGGGGGTTAGGCGAGAGGGGCCCAAGATAGAATGGAGGGCCGGGATGTCTTGCTCTTATGTCCTTGCACGTATCGAGTCCTTGCACACCTTGCACACCCGGCATGCGGTGCACAGAGCAAAGAACAAAAGCGAGCCGATAGGCAGGAGAAGAGGTGTACGACGCGCGAGGCGGCCCTGTGGCTGTGGCACAGACCACAGGTACCACTAAGCAGGAAACGTCTTCCGCTAGGTACAAGAGGGTCCTACAGGAGGGTCTGGGTCCGTGAGGGGGTGTGTTGCCGGTGAGATGCCGGTGAGTATCGGGCAGTCTCTATGGCGTGGGCTGGCAATGAGGCTAAGGGTCGAGGTCGCGCGTGTGTACATGCCGTACGCCGCCGAGTTTGAGCACCACTCACGTCCTGCATGTGGCCTGCCAAGCTGGCGTAAGCTGGCGTAATCTCGTTATCCGGACCCGTGGCGCAGATTAGAGTTCACCGGGTGGCCGCGTCCGACGCGCCGGACGAGCCTGGCTTGTGTGACGGCCGCTTGGCTGGGTTGGTACTGCCGGAGGCGCAGCGCGCGTACATACTACCTCTGTTTCGTCCACTATCATTCTATTGTTGCAAACAGGAAGGAGGTACGGCTGCCTCATGGAGCTTCGGAGCACGTCGCGTCCGGCGGTCGACCAAACGGAGGAAGGTTCGGAGGCGCCGGTGCAAGCCGCGTTGCGGCGTTGCTATTGTTTAAAGAAATTTCAGCTTAAGCTCTGCTTCCTCCTCCTCTGCTCCTCCTCCTCTGCTCCTCCTCCTCTGCTCCTCTTCGAGCTTGTCCAGCTTTCCAAGACCTACTCTGTCGTCGTCGGTGTTGGTCAGCTGAGTCTTCATCGTCAGCTGACGCTTCCTCTTCCTCACTTCTCTCGATAGCCAACGCCTGAGCGGGCCAAGACCACGGACTGAGCACGCAACGCACTCGGATTAAGGTCTCGCCGAAGCTGAAGCCTCGTCTTCACCCCCACCTCGACATCTCGCGATAACCCCCCGGTTCACCTTTCGTGACGGAGCAACTGGCTACACGCGGTGCTGTCGGAGTGACCTCTGTCACTGCCTCATTCTTCCCCCACTGCCACCACGGAGACCTCGGCTCGACCTCACGCTCCTCGGCGGACGACCAGTCCAGCCTCCAGCACTCTAGCCGTGACGGGCTCCGATCACCCGAACGTAACGGAGAGGCTGCTTCGACTCAACCCACAGCCCACCAACGCAAGCGGTCACGAGGCGACCGTGGACTACTAGCCTCGAACAGACCCACAGCCAGCACGATGGGGGAGCTTCCCGCGGAGCTGATCCAGAAGATCCTCGCCGAGGCGGATCTCGCCACCATAGTCGCCGCCGGTGGGGTGAACGCAGCTTGGCGTGCAGTCGTGAAGGACGTAAGTGTGGTGAGAGGCGTCGGGGAGGTGATGTGCCTGAGTCGGAGTGGTTTCACACGATCCAAAGGCTTGGGACGGTCTCGGAGTGTCCCCAGCTGAGGGGCGGCCAAAGCTGGCTAGCGGGCAACTGAGACTTGTTACTCGGGGCGGTCTGTCGGATGGTAGAGAGGTCTCGGTCTTACCCAGACTTCTGGGTCTGCGTTATGCTGTCAGCGTGTGCAGGCAACGAGTGGCGAGAATGAGATGCAAAGATAGACTTGGAACTTACGCTGATCGCAGGACCAGTCGACATGGCGCCGGCTCCTGGAGACAGAGTACGACCCCGCGCTCTCCGTGAGTGGGTGCCGGGCGCGCGTCCTCGACCGCGCGTGGCTCGTGCGTTTCCTCAACGACGAGCGGATGCGGTATCAGCGCTGGCGGCGGGCACAGGATGCGAGAGAAGAAGCCTGCAAAGTAAGTCCACTCCTCGACCTCCAGCTGACATTCCCAGCAAGACAGCGTTCTGGCCTGCTTCCAGGCGCAGTTCCATTACTCCTGGGTCCCGGGACGGCGGCGGCTGTACCACCACAAGACGGGGATGGTGTACGTCTCGGACCGGGAGCGACGGGAATACTACGAGCGCGGGCAGAAGGAGTTCGAGCACCAAACCGAGGACATTCTGGGCGTTCCTGATGTGATCCGGTGGGAGGAAGAGCGGATCGCGCCTCATTCGCGTCGGTTCGCTCATACCCTTTTGTCATTGTTCGACGATCTCCCTCATGACGCTCCGAACTCCAGGAACTGGGCTCTCTTGACTGAGATTGTGAATGACCCGTTCACGGCACTGGTCCTCCAGAGTGACCCCGGTCCGTTACCGCATGCCACCTCGAGAGCGCTGTTCATGTGTGCCCTCACGACGGCGCCGGAAGAGGAGAAGGTCGGCACGCTCACCCGCCGGCCATCGCTGGACTCGCTCGACTCGTATGACTCGGACCAGAAAGCCGAGGGTTCTGACTCTGGTCATGAGAGCGAAATGGATTTCGACGAGCTGAGCAAGATCAGCGAAGTCGATGAGGACGTTGAGGAAGACAGCGAGGGCGGAGACGTCGAGCCCCTACCTGTTCCGGTCGAGGTCGCTGTCGACTTCGACGGGTCCGACTGCGACTCATCCGGATCTGAATACGACAGTGACGGTGACTCGGACCCTCTGGTACAGCACGCCGTCTGGCCATCCACGCCTAGTCTCACTCTCTCGGTGTCTCCCTCGTCGCCGACGATGGGTCCGACCAGCCCAGTCAGCCCCACGACACCCGCGCTCTACCTCTCCCCGCCCATGGCGAACTCCACCTTCCTATCAACGCTCACCTCGCCTTCCACCGCCACCCTAACCCTCTACACTAGCGATAGCCTGACGCCGTCCCTCTCCCCCTTGTCGGCCAGCTTCAGAAATCTCTCCACCGTTTCCCTGGCCGACACGCTCTCCTCGTCAACCAACGAAACCTTCCCCAAGATCCCTGAGCCTGAGCCAGAGGAACCACCAAAAGCCAAGGGGAAGCGGCACTCGTCCGCCTCGGGCGTGTCACGGACGTCGGGGACGTCCAAAGCCTCCCGCGCGTCGCGGAACTCGGCCAAGTCAGGCTACTCTGCCAAGTCGGGGTATTCCGCCACGTCCGGGCTCAGCTCCTACGGCGGCGTGAAGCGCGACAGCTGGGCGTCCTGGGGCAGCTCTAGCTCCAGTGCAGACTCGGGGCTGGGGTGCGTGAAGGACCTTGCCGTGACCGAGTTCCGCAACTCTGTCTCCTCCGTGCCGGATTATGGGCTGCTCTTGGCCGCCTTGACGCGGGTCATCACCCTCGCACCATCGCCTTGTCTGCCCACGCTGTGTCCTGGGCCGCACCTCCTCAGCTCTAGCGTTAGTATGCCGGAACTCCTGGCCGAGAACCGGTCCAGACCGAGGGCGGACTGGCCCCAGCTAGAAGGTATCTGGTGCGGTCTCGTACCCAATGCAAACACGCGCATGCCCATCGAGAAGGACCTGCCGGGATACTTCCGCCTCGAACCCTGCTCCGAGTCCAAGGCGCGGGAATGCCTCGACTTGTCAAGGCTGTCGATCCCGGACCCCGGAGCGCTGCCGAACATGTTCTTTACGGGGCAGGTTCTGGATCAGAAACTCATGCCCCGCCAGGGAGCACGATTGGCCGGTGTGGCGTTCATGTGTCCTGATGGGGCTGTTAGCATCACCTTCCGCTTCATGCGGGTGAGCGAGGGCGATGTCGTCCGCTTCCCGGACGATGGGCTCGTCGTGCGCGCGACGAGGGTGGGGCTCGAGAGTCCGCTTGGGTTCCTCGGAGTGAGTCACTCGACACCGAACGACGCTAACCCCAGTCATTCTCGAAGACCTCGAACGTCCGGAGACAAGGAAACGCGTGGCGCTTCAAGCATGAGGACTTTGCGTGGGTGTTCCCGTTCCAGGGCGAGAACACGGGCAGCAAGCCATGCCCCGTACGCATGATGCCGTAGACTAGAACGAACGTATAATTTTGTAAACCTAAAGTGTCAGTAATCATCAGTGTCCCGCCGTAGACTGTATAGTAGTCAGTACCAAGCTCCTCCCTATGATAATCGTATACCTCTCCGCTCACTGACCCTGGGTCAGTACAAGATTAGATTGGCCTGCATTCTCAATACTGGTATCGTCGATCGGGTATGCGATCTCAGTCCACACTCCGCATCGCGCGGACCGTTACTGCGTCTTGACCTGGCCCATCTCAATGTCCTGGCTCTGGGCGCGGTTGTTGACGTAGGACAGGAATGTGTTCCAGGGAATGTTGACCAGGTTGCTCGCGAGCAGTCTGTACTGCAGGGGCACAATGCCCTGATTGAAGGCCTGGAACGGCACCCAGAGCACCCAGTTGGTCTTGAGCGTCGGCCAGAATTCGCGCTTCCACTTGGCCTTGGCGTCATCGAGCGACTTGCCCTCCGCAAGCGTCATGAACGTGAAGAAGGCTGCAAGTCAGAAGCTAGCACGGGGGGTGACGAAAGCTTACCGGTCAGCACTGTCGGGGAAGCAATCAGCTGGTCACACGCTACACGCAGCGCCGTGCCCTGGATCGTGCCGCGGCCAGGGAGACGGTCGAGGTATCGGAACCAGACCGTGACGGCAGGCGAGAAGATGCCCGCTCCCCAGAGCACGATGCGACTGGTTGTCAGCTAATCTCGAGCTGGAACTAAGCTAAGCCGGATAATGGGCATGCAGTCGCCGACCTCGTTGTCGCAAGTTCGCTTCGAGGCAGCAGACAGATGAGAGCACAGAGAGGACAATGCGGGATCGGCGTTGTTCCAGGCTGGAGATGACAGCACGAGCACGGTCCTCGATGCTCGGTGCCAGCTCACGCAGGTGCGAACGTGCGTCGTCCCCACACCCCCACCTCCTTCCCCGCCCCGCTCCCCGCCGAGAGAAGACTCACCCAGTCCGCTTCCAGTCATAGTTCTTCCATCCCTTCTTCTCGACGACCTGCTGCGCGATGGCTGCCATGTCAGCTGAACTCAAGAAGGGCTTAGCTCACCATCTCCAGTCGCGAAGAGGACCTGACGTCAGCTAGTTCACCGCGGTCTAAGCTTACAGCTCCAGTCACCGAGTTGCCGAGGAGGGGCTTCTGGGTCAGGAAGTTGGTGTACTTCTGCAAGAAAGTCGCCATGGTGATGTTCTTGACGTCAGACGGTCTACTGTTTGGATGGGAAGAGTGGAGGTAGTGAGGACGGCGGGCAAGACAAAAGATCTCTCGAGGTGGAGGTGGGAATATGAACGCCGGTCTGAGCCACGAGCTGCGTGCTGTGTGCTGCGGTCTAGATGTCTATGGTGTGGAGTAAGGAGCGTGAGTAAATGATGCAGCTACGTCGGCGTCGTAGTTTGTGTGAGAGGAGGTGAGGACCGAAAAGATGTCCGCTAGCGGTGTCCGCGCAGGCCGCGCCGCTTCACCGAGCGAGGGAAGCCGAACGAACGAGGGGTATTGAGGTGTCAACAAAAAAGTCGCCGACGAGCGAGTTCAAGCTTTCTGCCGTGTGGGGCACCGCAATTCTTGCCGCACCCGTCTTTGAAAAACCTGCCGAATTCTTTCCATCGACAGAATCAGCGGAAAAACATAATCAATTGCGACGCCTCTCATTCGTGTGCGCGTGTGCGTGAATGTTCAAATGACCAATGCAATGCAGATAAGAAAAATGCTGTACGGAATGCACTATTAACCCTAGATTGTAAAGTGTAACTATGAGATGAGTGTGAGATGATTACAGGATGTAGCGGAAGGCCGGGTGGTCGTCGCCGAGGTCGACGATCTCCTGTCTCGTCTTGCCCTCAAGGCCCCAGCGGCGCTTGTACTCCTCGTCGTCGTAGTCGTGAACCTCGTTCTCGGAAACGGATCCGAACTGCGCCTCACGGCGCTTGTTCTCGCGGTTCATACCCCAGAGCAGGACGATGGAAACGAAGCCGGCGAGCAGGATGAGCGAGAGCGCAACAGCGTGGCCGGGGACGTAGTGACCCTTGGGCGGAGCATCGGCGGGGCGGTACGCGAAGGACGAGATGATACCTCCAGCGTTACCGGCGGAGAAGACGAGACCCATGGCGGTACCCTTCTTGAAATGGTTGGCGAACGAGTTACCCGCCCACGTGATTGTGACTGCGATCATGGGGCAGATCGCCATCGTCGTGATGTACACGGCGGCGTACTGGCCGGCAATGTTTGAGGGCTTGGTGACGATAAGAACGAGGTATCCAATGAACGCGACGATACTCCAGAACACGTTGAAAATACCGCGCTTCTTCGTCTTGTCTGAGACGTACGCCGTAATCATGGTCGTGATGAAGCCGAGCACGTAGGGCGGGACGGACAGAAGGAGAGACTGGGCGGCGCTCCACTTGCCGAGCGAGGCGACGATGGTAGGCGTGAAGAGCGACTGGGAGTAGACACACTCGCCAGCACCCATGTAGGCGAGCATGAACAGGGGCGTCTTCCAGTCGATGATGCCGCGGATGGTGGCGCGCTTCGAGAAGCCCTCCTCGCTTCCCTCAGGCAGGCCAGTGTCGTTGTTGAGGCGGTAGATGACGAACTCCTTCTCCAGGGGGGTGAGGAAGCGGGCGTCGCGGGGCCAGTCGAAGATCATCCAGAACGACAGGAAGGCGATGACGAAGGTAAGCAGACCCTCAATGATGAAAATCCACGACCAACCGGCCATGCCCGCGGTGCCGTCCATGAGACCGATGGCGTAGGCGAAGATACCACCGAAGGCGCCAGACATGACCGCGCCACCGAAGAAGCCCGCCACACGGCGCATAAGCTCCTCACGCCTGTACCAGCCAGTCAGGTAGAAGTTGAGTCCGGGGAAAAGACCAGCCTCGAAGAAACCAAGCAGGAAACGGAGCGCAAGAAGCTGGGAGTAGTTCTTGACAAGACCCATGAACACCTGGACAACGGCCCAGAGGATCATCGTAATCGGAATGTAGCGAGACGGCCTCATCTTCTTCAGGATCAGGTTTGACGGAACCTCGAACACGACGTAGGGGACGAACTGCACGTTAGCGGGGCTCAGCGTGGGACAGAACTGCGACAGTGGGTTGTCACGGAATTACTCACGAAAATCATACTGGCGATGGTGTACTGGTGCGAAGTGAGGTTGAGGTCGTCCATGAAACCGTACAGCTTGGCGGCGCCAATGTTGACACGGTCGAGGAACGACATGAGATACAGAAGGCTGTTAGTTAGCTGCTGCTCTTTTAGGAAAACCCAGTTACCACTGAGCGCACTCACGTCATCCAAGGAACCAGGCGCAGGTCCATCTTGCGCAAGAGCTTCTTCTCCTCAGCGGCGAACTCCTCGGGAGTCCAGGAAAGGATTGTCTCCAGCTCCGGGTTCGTCGCGTTGGCGGCCGCCTTCTCCCTCATCGTCTCGTCATAGGGCTCCTCCTGGAAGCTGGAGGTCTTCGACATGTTGTTGTTTGTTCCGTTGAGGCTGTTCTCGTCACGTTTAGAGCAGAAGCCTGCTTGTTCGAGGTCGCTGGTGGTGGCGGTAGTGGAGGGTGGCACTGAGTCGGGAGCTCGTGTTTCTAACGTTGTTTCTGTTCGCCGTCCTTCAACCAAGTTCGAGCTGTGGTCGGGGCTGCTGTAGGAGCTTGTCGTGTGCTGCGGGGAGGGGGGATGAAGATTCTCCATGCTTTGCAGCATCTGCTTCATATACTGCAGCTCTTCCTCACCACCATCACGCCAGCTGCCAAAGCAGCATTTCGAATCGGGCCCGACGACCCGACTCGACTCGCAAACTCGAAATATTCCAGCGAGCCCCGCAACGAACCCATATTATTCCGCAGGCAACCGCCGCCGCGACCCTAAGAGCCCCATATCTATCAGTGAACATGTGATGCTCTTATTCGACACTAGCCTCCTTCTGAAGGGTTTCTGGGTCGGCAGAAGGGAGCAGCAGGGATCACAGGGGGCCACGAGGGGTCGGGCAGCTTGCGGCCAATGGATGGCGCGGCATTGCGTCGTGAAGTTCGGCCGATGCCTCCGCCGCCCAATCAGCCCGCCATTGTCGATAGAGGAGTGTTCGTATTGTCAGAGCTGCCCCCACATCAGGAACAGAAAGGCAACGCCCAGACAAGTAAGCCGGAAAAGCGGGCGCGTCGGTGCGCGATGGACGAGATGGATGGGTGAATGTCGGAAGCTCGTTGGAAAGTCAGGTGGGTGGTCGTCTGACCGCTGGGTGGGTGGGGCGGCGGGGCGTAGTCTAGCCCACCTGGGCGGGGGTGAGGCGTCCGGGCCAGATTCGCGGCGTACGCTTGGCGACTCAGAGCGGCGTCATTTGTCTCCGCTCTCACAACTTGAGTCATTGCTGAACAAGTCCGCAGAAGTCATCGGCTCAGCCGGCATCACCGGGCAGACAACTACCGGAAGATATCTCTATGTCTAGATGATGGCATCACGTCATGTCTGTCGTTCTATGATCTACAAGATGTGCACGTCTATGTCTATGCGTACTGTGCGCTCAGCGCCTCCGCAATCTTCTTCGCCTTCCGGTTCACCTCGCCTCGCTCGCCCATCACCGTCAGGCGGCAAACCACTCCGTCGAGGTCGGGGGCGTCATCAAGCTTCGGAGCGCGGGTCAGGTCATAGTTGCCGAAGGCCCAGTTGAGGATGTAGGTCTCGTAGTTCTTCGCGTCCCCGTTGACGGCGCGCTTGCCATCCTCGGCCGGGAAACGCACGATGCCCTTGACGCGGTAGATCTCGAAGGGAAGCTTGAGCGCGGCGTCGAGCTGGTCGCGCGAGAGCAGACCGCCTTCCATCGCCTCGCCCTTCGGGCAAGACTTGCAGGTCTCGCCCTCGGCGTGCTCATGTTTGCCCGGCTGCGCTCCGCCACGCCACACGCTCCGCGTCTCGACCTCGTCCATGTGCTTGCCCTCGCCGCCAAGCGCCTCCCACGTGCTCTGCTCATCCTCGAGCTTGAACAGCTGCGTATCGAGGCCGAACAGAACCTCGGGCTTGATCGGCTTGTCCTTGGACACCCTGATGTAGGGCGTCTGGTCGGTGAGCTCGCCGAGGTGATCAAGGAGAATGTCGAACTCTCGCTCGGTGCACTGCTCGTGCTTCGAGAGCAGGTGGAGGTCGGTGTACTTCGCCTGCAGCTTTGCGCTCGGGGACGTGTCCTCGTAGCCCTTGAAGTTCTTGCAGTCAATAACGGTAACGACGCCGTCGAGTTTGAAGCCATCCGGCTCCAGCTTACGGATCTGAAGCGCAAGGGTGGCGGGGAAGGCTGAGCCACTGGAAGTCAGTTGACATCTACACACCGCAACTCACGAGGACTCGATGATGATGCGATCGGGGTTGAACTTGTCTCGGATCTCCTCTAACGTGTTCTCGATACGGCCCACCATGGTGCAGCACCTCTCTGTCAGCTGGAGTCGGATCAATGAAGCTCACAAGCATCCGTTCAGGATCTCAGACACGCCTGTAATGTTGCCCTGCTTGGCAAGCAGCGAGTCGACTGTCATGTCAGCTTGGAGCAAGTTGCCAGCTCACCCTCGACGTCTCCGTACTCATTCTTGAGTAACACAACCTGACGTCAGCTTGCGATTCTGAGCGATGAGCCCACCTTGTAATCCTCAGGCAGCTGCTCCAGTAATCCGAGGATCGTAGTCGTCTTGCCCTAACTGTCAGCTGAGGAAGAATGCGATTGAGCTCACAGCTCCAAGGAAGCCGTTGAAGGTCGTGATCGGGATGGGCCGCTGCAGAGGCTTGTTTTGTTCTCCCATTTTGGCGAGATTTTCGGAATGAGGATTGTGGAGACAGCAAAGTCGTCTTCCTCGCTCCTCCCTCGGCCAAGAGATGGATTGGGTGCTGAGCTCCGCAACCTCCGCTTCTCCGCATTGCCGCTGATCGGCCGCAATGGGGACTTAAGGGCGGCCGTGCAGAATAGAAATGAGACAGGTTGATTAGGAAATGGGCTAATGGCGACGCTAATCACGGATGAACTTCGGAGCGCACCACGTTCTGTCCGATCGCGACATCCACCTGCGACTCAAGCCTCACTTTCGGGCGTCATAACCGAAATTTCCTCATTGCTTATCATCTAACCGTCGTCGCGCAACGGACAAGTGAGCTTGTTGACGCTCTTGAAGAGCTGACCATCAGATTTCTCCACCTAGACCTTAGATTCACTAGAGAAAGGACGCCGCCCCTTCACACCTGCTCAACATGCGGCTGACGGAGATTGCGACCCTTCCTGGACACGAGGACGCGGCGTGGGGCGTCTCGTTCAACCCGCAGCGCAACCTGCTCGCTTCGTGCGGAACCGACCGCACCATCCGACTCTACACCTACTCTACGTCATCTGGCTCGCCCGAGTTCCAGTTCCATACCTCTGTGCCGACGGGCCACCGACGAACGATCCGCGCCATCGACTGGCACCCGACCGGTTCGACGCTGGCGAGCGCCTCGTTCGACTCGACGGTGTGCCTCTGGGAGGATGAGGATGCGGAGGGGCAGTGGGAGTGCGTTACGACGCTGGAGGGACATGAGAACGAGTGCAAGAGCGTCGGGTTCTCGAGCGACGGAGCCCTGATCGCGAGCTGCTCGCGCGACCGCAGCGTGTGGGTCTGGGAGGTCGGAGAGGAGCTCGAATGCATCGCTGTCATGATGGACCACTCGGCCGACGTCAAGGCCGTCGCCTGGCACCCCGTGGAGGAGGTAAGCTGATGTCGTTCTCTGCATAGCTGACACCAGCTCCTTGCATCGGCAAGCTACGACTCGTTCATCCACATCATGTACGACGACCCGGACAGCGACTGGTTCCTGCACCAGAAGCTGAAGCCTTCGGCGGCGAAGAAGGAGATTCCTGCGCTGCTGGCCGATCTGCGCACGGAGGCGGAGAAGACCGAGGACGAGCTCGAGGTGCCTCCACTCCAGGAGCCCGAGACGGTGTGGTGTCTCGCCTGGTCGTCTGATGGAAAGTACCTCGCCTCCGGCGGTGACGGGGGCGGCATCCGCATCTGGCGCCGGAAACCGGGCACGTCTGGCCTCTCGTCCGAGTTCGAGGAGACGCTCCACGTTGGCGCGCACGCCGGACCAGTGTACGCCCTCGACTTCATCGCCCCGACGGACGCCATGAAGAGCGCCGCTAAGGACGGCTCGGTCGCTGTCCTGGCGTCTACGGGAGGCGACGGCCGCATCATCGTCTGGAACGCGAGTAATGAGGACGAGGCAGAGTGCGAGGACGTGCCCAGGTTACGGCTGGAGCCGGTCGCTGTCGTCCGTGATGCGCACGGCGTCAGCGACGTCAACAGCCTCAAGTGGAACAGGAAGGAGGGTCAGGAAGGTGTCCTTGCCAGCTGCGCGGATGACGGAAGCGTCAAGGTTTGGAAGTTTGAGGTGTAATAGCATGCAGGCATTCATTAGAGGATTACAGTGACACTGGCTCATGCAAGAAGGCACTGACATGGGTGCGAGGAAGAGTGAACAGCGGCTGATGGCGATCAAGTCATCTCCCTGCGCCCCTCCACGGGATACACACAACAAAGCGCAAACACCTCCCTTGCCTCCTTTGCATCGCTGAGCGTTCTTACATCACTCCATCTCTGATTTTGTTCCCGCATCGTCAATCCACGTTCGCTATTCGCATGGGCCCCAAGCTGATGACCAGTCATGGCGGCCGCATCAAAGAGCGTGATGGGCGCTCCCATCAAGGTGCAAGCTCTCGTTCAGTCGCCCTACACGCTGGGTGGCGACGCAGACTTGCGTCTCGTCAAGCTCGACGACGCTCACTTCAAACAGCGGGACACCTCTCAGAACGACGCCGTCTGGGGGCTTCTCGACCTCGACGCTAAGCTCGACACAGAATCGTGAGTCTCTCACTTATTGGAAGGGGAATTAGAGCTGATGGTAGGCTCAGCGCTCCACCGGCAGACAAGCGCCTCGCCGTCATCGAGCATCAGACTCGCGAGAAGGACATTCTGTCGGGCAAGGTCGCGCTGCTGAAGCACATCTCGCAGCTGCTCGGCTCGACGTGCTCGCACATGTCGTACCTGCGTCCAGCCCGCCTAGCGCGCCTGAAAGAGGGCGGGTGTGTCGAACCCATCGCCTACGCCGTCGGGAAGGGGTTCCATGACAAGGTCCTAGGGAATCGGTGAGTCCACAGGACCTTACGATTGGCAGGAGAGGCTGGGCAGACCGAGTAAGGAAGCTGACAGCAGCATGTTCCAAGCAAAGGACTATCCCGCCGCGACGCGGATCTACGTCCACGCGCTCACAGACTTGGCGCCGTGGTACGCCTCCCCGCTTCTTTTCACGGAGAAGCAGGCCACGGACCTCGGTTTCGCGAACCTGTGAGCTAGTCTTTTGTTTCTAGCAGCTGACATCCAGTGAGCCCGCGCTGTGGACCAACCTCTCGCTCTGCCTGTACCTTCACGCGCTCACGGTGCTGAAGGGTGACGCCGGGCTGCCAGCCGCCCTCGCGGCACTGGGGCCGGTGCTCTCGAGCCACGTCCGCGGGACTGAGCTCTTGCGCGCCGCGGAGCTGGCTGCGCTCCAGGCCATCGAGGCGCGGTACATCACCCCCGACCTCCTCAAGAAGGGGTACCACCGTGAGCTGATGTCCAGGTCGGCTAAGCTGACAATCAGACTACGCTCGCGCGCTCCAAGCCCGCGTCGAAGCGATCAATCCCGCTGACCGCAAGGAGTGGACGAAGGCTGTGCGGCAGCTGCAGCAGGCGTCGGAGAAGGTCAAGGTAACGGAGGGCCTGGCGCACAGTCTCTGCAAGGAGGAGCATGTATGCATTGGCGAGAGCAAGGTGATCTCTGGAAGCCTGACGATAGCTGACTAGACAGGAACAGAAGTAGACCCAGATATGCGTTCGCGGTAGACTCAGCGGCTCAGACATCGGTGCTGAGCTCGCGTGGAGGAGCGAAAACGTGGAGCATCGCCCAGACTATTCGTTGACTCGTGGACTCAAGGATGCATTCAAGGTGCGGCCGTTGGTTAGAGAACTGCACAGGCATAGGAGAAGCATAGTGGGGCGATTCGACGAAGGGGATGCGTGATGTCGTTGAGAGAGGGGTTGCTATTTCAGAGGGGCGTCCCTCGCAACTCGCTGATGATCACTGACAGCGCGACAGCGGGTCCAGCGGAAGCAAGGGAGAGTAAGGGCGCAATTTCAGCACGGTAGCATCGAAGCACAGGAGCTTAGGATCTTGGGATCTTGGGAGAGAACATGAGGGGGCGCAGGGGGTATCGTGGTAGCATCAACTGTGTCATCGTTCTGTAACGTGTTCCCTCTTTCTTTCTCTCTCTCTCACTTCACTCGTCTCTCTGTACCATGGTTTCACCAGCCCACCAAGCAACACACGGTCATTGAAGCTGCCTATGAAGGGTCAGCTCTGCAATAACTACTCTGCGACGACCATTGAAGCTGTTCAGCAGCCCCCAGGCCACAAAACAGTCTCAGCGAGAATGAGAGGCGAGCCGAGCTTGAGCGAGCATGACCACTAGCTGACAGCGCAGACCACCACATCTCACGCATCCCAGATCCATGGCATGGCCGGCCTGAAACGCGCAGTTAACCACTGAAAGGCCGGTGAGCTGCTTTTCGTGAAACCTTCGAGCTGACATACAGCTTTTGCCGCGATCGCCTCAGAGCAGAGTTGGTGATGTCGTTCCAGCCAACGCCCAGCCTCCATACCATAATTGTGGCAGTGTAAGCTACCCAGCACGGAGCTTCGAGCTGACAAGTCAGAACACCAAGCTCCCACCATGTTCGATAGGTAAAACCCCCTTCCTCAGTTGCATCTACGGCAGGTGAGCTGAAATCTGGATTCGCCCGCTTCCGGTGAGCTCGCCGTTCACTTTCGCAAGCTGATGACAGGCCGCCTCTGCTTCTTCTTGCCCCCGAACTAGCGTGAGCTTACTTTTTCGACTGGCCGGCTGATCCTCAGAGCCACAGGTTTCTCATTCTTCTGTCCGGATCACCCTAGACCCAGGCAGGTAGTTCCCCAGTCGTTTATGGCCGAACTGTATGCTCAGGCGCTCCCTGCGCGCAATTTCATAGTGAGCCCACCTTGACTCGGATGTTAGCTGACCGTCAACTATCAGTTAACACCGCACCAGTTGAGCTACGTTTGGGGCATTAGCTGTAGCCCAGCTGTTCGCCTCTGCCACCACTGCTACTGGCTGGTCAGTTGGAACCGCCCAGATGCGAACTGACGGCAGACATGTCTCCCGGACTACTAGGTGAGTTACAAAAACATGGCTCACCCTAGCTAACGTCAGCAACAACCCAGTGTCCTTGTCAGTTGTCGTGCTCTGGATGGAACTGACCCCAAATTTTGAATTAGACTGTTCCCAGGTGAGCTAACAGGAGTAGATCTGAAAGCTGACATCCAGTCTAGTCTCGAGTCAGTTCTTAAATCACCCCTCAGCGACGAGCTGACTGCCAGACACGTCCATTCTGTCGGTGAGCTACCCAACCCTCGGATGTTTTAGCTGACTCCCAGCCCTAACCTTACTGCCGCTTTGTCAGTTAAGCGAATCCCGTTGTAACTGACCGCCAGGAGCGTCCCAGAACGATCGCCACTTGGTGAGCTTATAACACATATACTCGCTGCTTCAGCTGACAGTCAGAGACTGGTTTCGCAAGTCCTATGTCGCTGCTCTGCTAAAGTGACCCTCAGAGAACACAGCATAGTCTGTGTTCCCAATAGTGAGCTGAACGATGCATTGCGAGCTGACACCCAGCTACAGCAGCCTTTGCGTCAGTTGACTATCTGAGCGTTGGACTGACAAACAGGAGTTCCTGACGAGCTGCCAATGAGCTAATTCGAGCAAGAACGGCCAGCTGACGGCCAGACATTCACCCTAAAGTCAGTTAGCCATCCTATCATGTTAACTGACTGACAGACGCTCACTCTCTGGTGGTTCTGGTGAGCTACTTACAGCCTTGGGAAGCTGACAGCCAGACACCCACCTCAATAGTCAGTTGTATGAGCGTCGGCGCAACTCACTCACGGACGCCCTCAAAGCCGTGAGTCTGAGAGCTGTCTACGCGCGTGTGTGTCAGAGCTGATACCCAGGTGACACCATGAGTCAGTTGCGTTGTCAGTGTCATCGAACTGACCCACAGACACGATCTCTCCCGTGTCTGTTGAGCTATCCGGAGAGGCTCACAGCTGGCCTCCAGAGCACACACACGTCAGTTTTTTTCTAGTGCCGTCAAACTGACCGCAGACCCACCGACAAAATCTCCTGCCTGACTGCCGGCTCGTTCCGTCTGTGAGACCTCATGCACTGGCCGTCGTCCCACTCTTCTAGAACGACGGAACCCCCTCGTGACCTCGGTCAGATCTGCACCTCTTTCCACTGGAATCGTTCCGATCGTGCCTAGCCAAGAGCTCATTACATGCATACCCTCTGCGACACAGGCTGCACTCTAGTATGGATTGATAGCGGAATACCCTACACCTACACTCTTTCTTCTACACTTGGTGTATACTGTACACGGAGTGATACAAGTCTGTCTCTCTGCCTCTCTTCCCTTTTCAGTCTGTGGTACTCTCTGACATCCCAAACACATCGTCTCTCCAACGGCGACGATGCCTGACGCGGCATGCGGCTGACGCCTGTGACGACCCGCGCCGGCTCGCTTCGCTCACTCGGCGCTCGCGCTTACGCCATCCACGAATGTCCGCTCCAGTCAAACGCACCGTATCCGGGCACAGTGACCGAGTCCTGCCTCTGCGGCGGCCTCGGGCCATTCACGTTCTGGGGCATGTTCGGCGTCTCCTGGGGCGTGTTCGTGTTGCTCGCGTTATTCGATCCAGGGGGGTTGTTACCGCCGTTGTTCTGCTGCTGCTGCTGGTTCTGCTGGTTGCCTCCATTGTTGTTGTCCCACGAGAACGAGAAGACGCGGCTCAAGAAGTCGTCGGGCACCTGGCTCTGCGCGGCGGGGCCGAGCTCGCTGTTCCCGTTCGCCGGGTTCTGCGGGGGCGGGAAGTATGCCGACAGCATGCTCTCGACGGCCGGGTCAAGCTGAGGCTGCGACGGTTGCAGCGCCCTGTTGTCGAAACGCGCGAACTGAGCCAGATTGGCGGGGTCGAGACCGGCGAAGTTGAAGCCTCCGCCCTGCTGGTTCATCAACTGCTGCTGCTGGGCTGGGTTGTCGCCCGCCACGCTCTGCGTAGGCGTCAGGTTCGGCGGGGGCATCGGGTAAGCGCCGAAGACGGGCTTCTCGTTTGTCGGCGTGCTGTCGTTGCCGGAGGGCGACTGCGTGATGACACCAGTGTCGGCTGCCGGCGAGACGAATGAGCTAGCGCCCGGCTGCGAGCCGGTCGGGCTGTCCGCCTCGAGCTGCGCTTGGCGGATGAGACGCTTGACGGCACGCTGCAGATTGTGCTCCTCGTCGTCGCCGTCGGCCTCGTGCATGCTCTTGCGCTTGACGCCATGCTGGCCCGGACGGCGGCGCTCCTCGACCTCGGCCATGAGGAAGTCCATGACCTTGATCGCCGACTGGGCGGGAATAGACGACTGCGCGACCTTGCGCATCTGGTCGACGGCGCCCTTGACCTCGGCAATCTTCTCCTCCGTCACCTTGCTCTTCATCTCGCGCTTCGCCGTCTTCAGCAGGTCGATAATGACGACCATGCCGGAGACGGTCACGTAGAACAGCGGGATCCACCACTTCTCGAGGAACGGCGCGACGCCGTTATTATCGGACATCATGCGCAGCGAAGCACGAGCGGCGCGAATGCACTGCTCCTTCGAGTAGGCGAACCGCTCGTCCTCGTATCCCCTGGACAGCCACGGGCGGTGGAGACGCAGCATACGCGAGTGAATCGCGAGACTGAGCGTAATCTTCTCGTAGTACTCGACGAGCGCCTTCGGGTCATTCGACGTCGGACCGTTGCTATTGTCCGGCTGGAAGAACGCGGGGAGCTCGAGCATCGCCTTGCGCAGCTCGCGGTCGACGCTGAGAATGAACGAGTACGGCGGGTGGTTGTTGTTGTTTGCCTGCCAGATCTGGCGCTGGCTGATCTCGGCAAACTTGAGCTTGGCAAGCTGGAACGACATACGAGTTCGCACGTTCTCGGGCTGCGGGCGGATCGGCTGGCCGTCGATGAGGTCCTCATCCTCAATGTTGGCGGGCAGAGCACACTTGATCTGATCCGGGTGAATACTGCACGCAAAGTTGTAACTCGGTGCGAGCGACCAGTCCAGGAAAACGAGGTTCCACCAGATGCGGCGTCCGACTTCACGTTGGATCAAGCTCTCCCAGCGGCCCTTCCACATCGGCAGTGGTCGGCCGTCGACGCTCTGCTGCTCAGCTCCCAGACGCGAGAGACCGAGTCCCTGGGCCATCTTGATCGCGGCACCGAGGAGAGCCCACGCGGCGTCGGCGCGGTCTCGGTTGTTCATGAGTACACTCATGAGAATCGTAGCCTGGAGGTTCTCGAGAGTGTGGTTGGCGATGAAGTCGCTGGACCACTGACACGCTCGCGCGGCAGAGTACCACATGTCGCAGAGGGACTGCACCTCTTCCCGAGAGCTGAAGTGCTTGGCCGCCTCGTCCGAGTCCATGAAGTAGAGACCCAGCGTGATGACCACGAAGTAGACAGCCAGGAACGGCGTCGAAATCTCGTAGACGACGCGGTCAGGCGGCAGAGCCCAGAGGTCGCGGCACTGGCTGAGGAAGGTCGGGACGTGGAATACTGGATGTCAATTGCGGCTCAAGCTGCCTTAACTCACATCTGTGAAGCCAGTCCACACGGTTGAGGTACGCGTTGACCATTAGCTCTCCACGCTCGCGCGACGGCAGGCAGCGGGTCAGAGCGTTCAGGACAAGGTCGGTCTTGCGAGTGTACATGTCGAACACCTCGACGGGCGAGAGCTGCTCTGCGAGGGCAGAGATGCGAGCACCGCGCTCTTCCGTGTTGCCCAGGAAGCGGAATTCTGACTTGACGTTGCTCGGCGAGAACATCGAGGGCGAGTCGCCGGTCTGCTGCGTCTGACGAGCCAGGTGATAACCGTGTCCCGGCGCTTGCTTGCTAACGGACGACACCTTGCGACTGATGCCATTGAAGTGCGGGATAGAGTGAGCACCGTCGACACGGGCACGGCCGAAGGCCAGGTGCTCGAGAGTGAGGGCCGCTCCTTCCGTGTCCGAAACGTCGTCCGCGTCCTGCGGGTTACCCATGGCAGGGTTCTGGCCGCCAGAGCCTGGAGGAGGCAGTTTACTCTGGATCTGCTTGAGGAATTGCTCGAGGTCGGAGGGCACGATGGCACCCGACTTGACTAGAGCAGCCTCAAGGGCGTCCACGCGGTGGGCGAGATTCGCGAGGTCCTGGGTCGTCGCATAGTTGGATCTTGATCCTGTCAGCAAAGGCATCGGCCCGGTGATGAGGTAAGAGGGGGCCCCCCAACCAATTACTCACGAAGCAACTAGTTGCTTCTCCGCCTGTTGTCCGTCAGCATCCACATCCACTATGCGGGAAACACGGCGCGCCCTACTCACTGTTCCGACCTCATGACAGCGAGCCTGATCCTGACGGAGGATGCAGGGTCCTGGGACGTCAGTACTGGGATCGAAATTTCTTAGCTCAGTGTGGGCAACATACCACATGGAAACCTGAACATGTCAGCAAACTGCATCTGCAAGCGTAGCGTTGCGGGAACTTACTTCTTGTCACATTTGATTTTTCTGCAGCGTCAAAGGTGGACGGGAGAGACGGCGTCAGCACAAGGTTCCAGTGATGGCGGAAGGTACGCGGGGGTGACTTCCAGCTCGGGCCGATGGCACCGGTAAGGAAGATTCCCAGATTCAGAAGCCCGAACTCACCTGCGGCGACATTCTGAGCAGCTCTGTACGACACGGCGGCGAGTCGCGTGCGGCTTCTTCTCTTTCTTGATGTCGGGCTTCTGGGGAGTCTCGTCGACCTCCTCTTCGTCGGGGCTCATGGTTTGATGCGCCGAGTCGTCGTCTGCAATGTCACCAGAAAATGAGCGCGACCGTTGTTGAGTTGCGGGTGAGGAGTCTTTGAGGTGAAGCAGTTGAGGAAACGGAGGCAGAGGGGGTACACCCTTGTTACCAGGAGGATAACGATTAGGCGGGGGTTGGGACATGTCCAGATGTCGGAGACGGGATGCTTAGAGCGGGTGTGGGTGTGCGTGGATGAATGGATCAGAAGCTAGTGCGGACTTGAATTAGCTCAGCCGTTGGCGGGCTGGCCGGTTTTCGTTTTGGGGGAAAGGTGGGGGTGGGTGGGAGGAGTGAAGTGGAGCTGAGTGTTGCGTTTTACTTGCTCATGCGGGTGCGAAGGAATGTCACTCGGGCAGAGGAATGGAGGATGGTGAGGAAGGAGTATTCAGTGAGGACGAAAGAAGGCTTGGTGGTGAGAGAGTGAGTGTGCCTCAGATGCGGAAGGGGTGGGAGGGTGGAATAAGCCAAGACGTGACCAGAGTGGTGGTGACCGAGGCAAGGAAGGATCAGAGCCAGAGTCCAGTCGAGTCCAGGTGCTGGTGCTTAACTCCATTACAGGGCGGCACGGCATGTTGGCGCACGCCGCCTGCAAGCCTGCAATGCAGCTGAGCCTGGGGCCGTAGGGGGTCTCCGACAGTCGGGCGTCATCAGTCGCACCCGTGGGAAACCCCCGCGAATCCCGCTGGAGCAGTACACCTCCGAGCTCGTGCTCGCCGAATCCGCGTATTCGCCGCAACCCACCCCATGTCCATATCATCGGAAGCGGATCGGCGCGTGGTCTAGCCCGTCCTCGGCATGCTCTAAAGACCCAGCTGATAATTGGAATATTCGAAATCCCTGCCGTCTATTTCACCTACGCCGCTATGATACTAGCATCGTCATTGGGCCACAGCTTGTCACGTGACTCTCACCGTGCCCCAGTTGCCTGATCATTGACGACTTCCTGAAGGCGAGATCGATCACAATAAACTTCTGATAGGCCACGTCGGGTGAGATGCCGACGCCGCACGCGCCGCAGACGCCATCAAGCGAAGGGGCTGCAGAGTAAACAAAACTGTTCAGGTCCACACGCCCTCTGCCCCCATACCTCTGTGCGCAAGCAAAACTTTTCGTTGGGACAAGTCTAGTCCTGATGGACTCGTCCAGGTGCGCCCTGGTGACAGCACACGAGCGAGGGTACGCAGGATATTGCGAAACTGGAGCGCTCTGCACAGAGTCTGGTTGGCTGCAAGTCTCACTATGCTCCTCGACTCGGGCAAGCACAGGGATGAGGCGCCCCACCCGGCCACCTCGCCCTACTCAGATAAGGCACTCAGCAGCACAAAGGACCTCATGTGTGTCCATGTGCTTTGGCCCATCATTCAACTGTTGAATTCATGAACAAGCCTCTGACGTTGTGGGTTTTCCGTTGACTGGGACGTGCGCTCCACATTGAGCAAACCCTACAGACTGGTTGCTCAACGAACATGCGGTCGTCGTGGTGATCACCACCCTCCTACCCTCTCGTCTATATCTGAACCGGTGTCTGCTTGTGGTAGCGAGCATGGAGGTGCGGGCTTGCCGGCTTACCACAAGGGCGAGAGCAGTGCCGTGCTGAATCCATGTTGAACCATCTCACTGCGCTTGCCACCAGTGAAGCAGAGCAGCAGGCACGAGGTCTTTGCGGCCCAGAGTGACGGGTCGCTCCTACCCAGCATCTATTTGGCCGCCGATCGCATCTGCTCTGATCGAGTGCCTCGACCGTGCAGTACTGCCAGTCGTATAAACGTCGGAACGAAGTGCCTCCACTGCCGCACCCGTTATCGAAGAGAGTATTTCCGAGTTCAGGCGTGCATTTCCGACAGACACCGAAGTCTAACCTCGACTCGTACACCGAACTGCCATTTCTGACCAGATCTCTTAGAGCTTACTACAAGCGTTTAGCGCACACGTACCTCCAGATCTGCCTCTTGATTCTCTTATCGCCATCGAAAGCTATTGGTTGAGCGTGCAAGAACCGTGGTCCGCAGATGCAGAGGGCGTTAGAGCGCTGGACTCTGTCCATGCGATCGCCACGAGTCAGTCAAGTGCCACCGCCGAGACACGGAAGCAAAAAGTCCAGCGATCCGTCGTTCCAGCCTCGAGAGTGGAGGTCATCTCCGGCCTGAGCCGAGTGACTGCTCGATCGATCACCCAGAAACTGGCGTCATGCTCGCATTCCGGCAACGTCTTCTGCTCTCTGTGCCGAGAACCGCCCCGCGGCCAGTCGGGCTGAGGACGCTTTCGACCAAGCCGGCGCCGAACGTCCTCGACGAGCTCAATGAGCGCGGTTTCGTCGCCGATACAACGAGGTGAGTCTTCCCTCACGACATCCTCAGCCTGGTCGTGCCTTCCCTCGTCACTGTGTCTTCCTCGGAGTGACTCAGCTCCACTAATCCACACTGTTCTCTTAACCAGCGTGTATTGACCGTAGCCTGGAGCTCCGCTCCCACCTCGACTCCAAGACGACCGTCTACGCCGGTGTCGACCCTTCTGCCTCGTCACTGCACGTCGGTAACCTCCTTCCCCTCTTGGGCCTGCTGCACTTCCGCGCCCGTGGTCACCATGCTCTCGCTCTGGTAAGCTATTTGGACTCCCTTGGTAGCTGACTCCAGATCGGCGGCGCCACCGGTGCCATCGGTGATCCCTCCGGACGCTCGACGGAGCGCAATGCCCTCGACAAGGAGACGCTGGCGACGAACGTTGCGGGCATCACGAACCAGGTTAACCGCTTCTTCGAGCGCGGCATCGAGTACGCCAAGAAGAGGGGGTACGACCCCGAAGCGACGGAGAAGGGCTACCGCGTCCTTAACAATCATGACTGGTTCAAGGACATGAGCTTCCTCGACTTCCTTCGCGATGTTGGAAAGTACGCGCGTGTGAACACGATGCTCGCTCGAGAGTCGTGAGTATCCCTGCACCCGGCACAGAGGGACAGTCCTGCTAGGAGGGAACAAACTGACAACCAGGGTCAAGACCCGTCTCGACTCGGACGCCGGTATCTCCTTCACCGAGTTTTCGTACCAGCTCCTGCAAGCGCACGACTTCAACGTACTCTACCGCTCCGAGGGATGTCGTGTTCAGCTTGGTGGAAGTGACCAGTGGGGCAACATTGTGGCCGGTATTGACATGATTAAGCGGACACGGGCAGCCGATGCCGCGCAGGCCGAGGCTGCTGCGCGTGCGGCTGCTGAAGCTGAAGCTGCCAAGGCTCAGGAGGATGGCAAGAAGAAGAAGGGCAAGCAGGCTGCCACCAAGGAGGAAGGCGAGAAGGAAGTGAAGAAAGAAGAGGAGCCCGCGTTTGGAATCACCATCCCGCTGCTCACTACGGCGAGTGGTGAGAAGTTTGGCAAGAGCGCCGGAAACGCGGTCTGGCTCGATGAGTCCCGGACGAGTGTCTCGGACTTCTATCAGGTGAGCATTGCTCCTTCGCTCAACTGAACGGTCTTCGGGTTTAGCTGACATTCAGTTCTTCTTCCGTGCCACCGACGCCGACGTCGAGAAGTACCTGAACGTCTTGACCCTGCTCCCGCCCGCCGAGATCAAGTCGGTTATGGCGGAGCACCGCTCTAACCCTCGGGGACGACACGCCCAGCGTACCCTTGCTCGTGAGGTGACTGAGCTCGTCCACGGGCCCGGCGGCGTGACGCAGGCCGAGCTGCTGGCCAAGATCCTCTTCGCCCCGTCGCTGAAGGACTTGAAGTCCTCTCAGGTGCTCGAGATCATCGAGTCCGGCGCCTCGGACCCCCGTTTCCAGCGAGTGCACCGGAACGAGCTCAAGGGCAAGCCCGTCACGAAGCTTGCGGTGGAGTACGGCCTGACCAAGGGTAGGAGCGAGGCGACGCGCATCGTGAGCTCGAAGGGCATGACGCTGAACGGCGACGTGGTCAATGACCCGCGGAGAGAGATCCGGGTGCAGGAGCTCATCGACAAGCACATCGCCGTGCTCCGGAAGGGCAACAAGGACGCGATCGTGTTCTATGTGGACCGTGACGATCTCTAACCTGCCCTTCCCTTTTCACATCCCCACTCATGTTTTCCTTCATTATCTGGCATATTGCATTTCTCTCATGGCTAAGTGATGCATCATCTAAGTCTAACTCCCGTGTGGCTGTCCGCTATCCGAGCAAGCCTGGAGCTGTCAAGTACCCCTCGAGCTACTGTGCAGCAGCCTACTCGTCGCCCTTGTCGAGACGAACGGCGGCGGCGCTCTTGACGCCGGCGAGGTCCGTCTTGTGTCCGACGAGCGTGCGGATGTCCTGGATTCCGTACTTGATCATGGTCGGGCGCTCTAGTGACATGCCCCAGCCGAGAACGCGCACGCCCTTCGGGAGTCCCATCGGCTCGAGCATCTCGGGACGGAAGACACCGGACTGCTTGTCAGCTCGCGAGTTCTCTCGGCCAGCATTGGTTCCACACCTCCCTCCTCTTGCCTATAGAAGGAAAGGGATGAGGAGGACGGAGGGAGGGAGGGAAGTGACAGCGGCTCGGGCAGTCGGGCCCTCACCGCAACCAGAGTGACTCACGTTGGCAATCTCGATCCACTTGCCGAGACCCTCGTGCCAGGAGAAGACCTCCATCGACGGCTCGGTGTAGGGGTTGAACGCGGGCTTGAAGCGGAGTTTGTGGTTACCCGTCTTGGCGAAGAACTCCTTCATGAAGCCTGCCTGTTAGCTACGACGGAACGGTTGCGAGTCAGAGCTCGGCACTCGACGTCTCGACGCCTCGACGTCCTCGTCACTCGCTCCTCGCGTGTGTACTTACCGATAAGGTGTCCCAGCGTAATGTCGTAGTCGGCAACGACACCCTCGACCTGGTGGAACTCGGCGAGATGCGTCGCGTCCGTAGCCTCGTTACGGAACACGCGGTCGATGGAGAAGAGCTTGGCGGGCTTGAAGCCGCCGGGCTGGTTCGCGAGCTTGTACAGCATCGCGGTCGAGACTGACGTCGTGTGCGTGCGCAGGAGCAGCTTCTCCGACTCAAGGCGGGAGAAGGGCGCGCGGTAGCCGATCGAGCCGTAGCCGCCCACCTCGTGCGTCTTGGCGACCCGCTCGTAGTACGGCTCGTCCGGAATGTCCGCCTTGACGGGGTCTGGATGTCAGCTTCGATGCAACGAACGTAATGCAGCTGGGTGCTGAGACACACCGCGTTACAGCACCGAGGTGCAGAGAATGGAGGAAGTGCTCACTGCGCTCGCACACTCGCCTGCTATTCTGCTACTCACCGGCAACGTAGAAGGTGTCCTGCAGCTCACGCGCAGGGTGCTGCTGCGGGACGAACATGGCGTCGAAGTTCCAGAACGCAGACTCGACAAAGTGGTCCGTCGGCATCTCGGTGAAGCCGAGGTCGAAGAAGATCTGGCGGAACTCCTCGCGAACCTTGAGGAGCGGGTGGAGGGCACCTCCATTCGGCTGCTCGCCCATGGCGGCAAAGTTGTACTGCTTGAAGCTGGCGTCCTTCCACGCGCCGCTCTGCAGCATGTCGACGGTCAGGTCCGTCTCGTACGTCTTGACCTCGAGGGCGAACTCCTTGCCCTTGCCGGCCTTGTAGTGGATCAGCTTCCTGCGATTGTCAGCTGGAGCTCTCGACAGCGACGGGCAACCTCACTTGGGCACAACAAGCTTGCGCTTCTGGAACTCCTTCAGGTCCTTCTCGGCCAGCGACGTCAGGTCCTTGAGCTGCGCCGACGTCTCGTCCTGCACGCTGTCGGCGGCACGAACGAAACCGGCACCGTCCTTCGCGATCCACTTGTTCTTGAACGCACGGCCCTGGCCGACCTTGACAACATCGTCGCCGAGAGCCTTCTTCAGATCCGGAATCGAGACGGCGGCTCCGCCCTTCGGCGGCAGCGCCTCCCACACGCGGTACTCGTGCGAACCGTCCTTCGCGATCTGCGCTCCCTCCTCCGTCAGGCCGTAGACGGTCTCCGTGATCTGCTCCTGCGTGACCATCTGTCATGTCAGCTATCACCGTAGCAACACGGCTGTGGAGTGCCGACTGGCGCCTAGCTGATGATCAAGCAGTACGCAGCCAGACTCAGCCCGCCACCCCAGTGCTCAGCGCACTCACGTCCTTGGTCTGCAGCGAGTCGAGAGCCGCCTTGACCAGCGTCTGTCCATTTTCGCCAAGCTCCTTGCCGTTCACGACGAGCGTGCGGGTGTCGTTGATCTTTCCGTCGGGCGACGCATCGAGCGCCTTCAGAATCGCCGTCTGAACCTCCTCAACGGTGGGGAGACTCATTTTTGTTGTTATGTCTAGTCGAGCTGTTGGAAAAGTCAACGTGCGTACGTCTTGAGCGGCGGCCTGATCGCAGCCCAGCCAGCGAGTCCAACTGAAATCGGAGTCGACCATCTTTCGCCGGCCTATCTGGCCAAAAAGTGGGGAGGCATGCGGGACCTGACACATGCCTATTTTTGGCCTCTCCACCGTAGATGATCGCACCGAGGAAAGTCTGCACACCTCCAATGTCGTATGCATGCATACTTGTTTATGTACAGCATAGAAGCACTTCGGTATGGGAATGTAATGTAATCTCTACAAGCTTAACGAACCTGCTGTGTGCGGCACAGTCCTGGGTACCTCGTGTGCGCCCAGTGACGCGCTCATGTAGGCTGTAGGCTGCGACGCGTGCCGTAGAGGTACATTGTTTGGTTCCAACTTTTCGCGCCTCCCACGCCGACCTTCTCTTCACCACATCCACCATGGACGCCAAACTCGCCAAGAAACTCTCAGGTGCGGCCAAGAGTGTCGTGAGAGAGTCAATGCGCTCCGGCGCTCTCGACAGGAACGAGCTCACCATTGGCGAGGCGCGCCGGTTAGTCGCCCTCAAGCTGGGTCTGGCGGAAGATGCGCTCGACGGCGCTAAGGATACTCGGAAACAGGTCAAGGAGGCTATCACTGAGGCTATTGTGAGCTGTATCACTGAATGCCATGAGCTGACATTCAGGACTCCTACGACGAAGACAAGGACACGAGCGACGACGCGGAGTCGCCGGTGAAGGCAACGAAGGGCAAGGCAAAGAGGGAATCCGTCGCTCCGAGCTCAGCACCATCCACCCTTGCGAAGCCAGCGAAGAAGTCCAGGAGCAGGAAAACTGCTGATTCTGAAGACGAAGACGAAGCCGATGTGGTGAGCTTCACCAAGGCTTTCGCCTAAAGCTGACGGCAGCCGCCCTCCCCCCCATCCTCCGTGTCTAGTATCTACGACGAGCCGCCCCCGCCCAAGAAGAGCAAGGCTAAGCGTGTTGACCCAGACGATGACGGGCCTTCTCCAAGTATGAGTGGAAGGAAGGGGAAGAGGAAGAGCGACGTGTTCTCTGTCTCGAACGACGACGACGAGGTGAGCTGCTGACTGTTTCCGCAGAAGCTGACGCCCAGGCTTCTCCAGCGTCCCCAGCATCGAGCGCGATGTCCAGCGTCTATGATGAGCCGCCGAAAACGAAGAGGGCCAAGGCTGCCCCGAAAACTTCGAAGGGAAGAACGAAGAAAGACCCGAACGAGGGGGTGAGTGCAGCGTCGAGGCAGAGCTGACCTCCTCCCAGTTATCGCCGGACGAAGCGAAGCTTGCCGACCTTAAGCGCATAGTAGTCGCCTGTGGAGTGCGCAAGCAATGGTGCGTTGCAGAATGTGTCGGCGTGACTGACGGTGCAGGACGAAGGAGTTTAGTGACTATCCTGAGGTGAGTCTTGGTGGATGCACGTCAACTGATCCTAGACCCGCGATCAGATTCGCCATGTGCAGGATATCCTCCGGGACCTCGGCATGAAGGGCAACCCGACCCTGGGTAAGGCCAAGTCGCTGAAGGCTCGCCGAGAGCTGGCGCAGGAGCTCTGTGAGTGTGCACATGCATCGAGCAGCCACCGAGGTCGATGACGTTCGCTACTGGCGGAAGCTGACACCCTTTGCAGCGGACGTGAGGGAGTACGAGCAAGGGCACGGCCTCAGCGCTGATCGCCCTACACGGACCCGGGCAGGCCGAGGGACTCGAGATAGCGCGCCTCCAGCCCCTGACGAGGATGGAGCCACTGCAGCCGTCATGGACTTCCTAGGGGACGACAGCGACTAGTGTATGTTGTAGCAGCAGTAGCACGCAATGTCTGGTTTATCTTGGTGCTGAGACACATGAGGCGTACATGTCGCACTCTCATCTGATTTCGGGAAGGGCATGCATGGGACGGTGCACGCCGAGATCTCAAAGATAAGCTTGTTAACCTGGTGATCAGTGGGACCCTGCCGTCACGTGGAGCCCGTAGAGGAACGTCAGCGGGCGGGCTGGGGTTGGCTGGGGCATCTTGTAACCTGTAACCTTAATGCCTTTGTTGTGCCTGGATGCCTGAAGCGTGAATGCGTGAACTCTCTCGAGCCCAATTTTCCGACACCTACATCCTTCCTCACCTCCAACGACAGCTCCTCGTGCCAGTCCGACGCGCCAGAACGCTAGCCAGCGCTCCCTTTGACCTGCTCGACACGTACAACGCACTTTCGACGAGGATCCAGGCGCCAGCAACGCGACCAAGACGAAGACGATGGTCGGCTACCGGCACCCCCTGACAAGTTCTCGGAACCGGCCGCTGCGGTACGTCCTTCTCGGCGTGCTGCTGCTCGGCGCGCTCTACTGGTTCAAGAAGGACAAGGCCGAGAACCGCTTCCAGGACGTCATCGGCGGCGTCACTCCCAAGACGGGGAGCTCGGCGGCTCACGCTGGACTAGCTGGCCTCGCCCCGCCCGTCGCCCCGCATCAGCACCAGGACATGCGGAGCTCGTCCACGAACGTAGGCACCAAGCACGAGAAGACGCGCAAGAGCCAGTTCGTCGACCTCCGCACGGCCATTCCGTGGACGATGTTTGATGGAGGTGAGTGCCGTGAGCAGGCGGCGCGTCGCACGGTCCGTGATTCGCGCATGTGCGCACAGAAGGGTGACTGTCGTGTGCGCCCGTGTGTACCGCCGATCACGCGCAGCTGCTCAAGTGCCAATTCAGCTGACTCCAGGTCTCCCCGGCTACTCAGTCTTCAGCAACCTCTACCTGAACGGTGGTATCCTCTATGCCGTATCCGCGGACGAGACGGCTGCGACCCTCATCCCCAAGACGCGAACAATCCTTTCAGGCGTAGGCAAACATCACCCCGAGGCTGGTCCGGACAGGTGGTCAACGGTCATCGGCGGCGACCTCGCCCGGAGTGAGCTCGGTAACCGCGCCGTCCGTCTTCCCGGTGTTACTGTGAGCTTGCCGGCTAACGGCCAACAGCTGACAACAGTACATCTTCAACGACCCGCCAGGCAAGGAGGGCTACCTCGCGTTCTATGAGCACCTGTTCCCCGAGGCTCTTGTCCCGAGTGTGCGCGCTGTCGCCTCGGTCGTGGATAAGAACAGCGGCGATGTATCCGAGGTGATCCCGTCTCGCATCATCTTTGCGCGCTGCTCAGACGATGGCTTCAAGGATGACAAGGGACGGAGTGAGCTGCGTGTGCCCTCAAGTAGCTGACAAATAGATATCTGGACACTCTCCCGTTTGTTCCCGGACGTGCCGATCGAGGACGCGCGTAACTGGGCCGACCGCGCCGAGTCTGACCTGACGTACATCTTCGAGCGGGTCGTCATCGTCGACCGGTGGGCGGCGCACAGTTTCGGGCGCGACACGGCGCGCTGGGGCAAGATGAACGGCGAAGCGCACACGATGCCAGCGCCCAAGGGGTTCTGGGAGCCGCTGCGGCGCAACATGCTCGACGCCGTGGGCGACGTCACACCCTCCGTGGGGCGGTACAAGCTCCCGGTCGTCGTGTACATTGAGCGCGACAGCAAGCCGATGCTGAGCAAGGAGAGCCATGAGGCGCTCGTCGCCGAGCTCAAGCACCTCACCCCCCGCGCCGAGGTGCACGTCACCCAGCTCAAGTCCATGACGAAGGAGCAGCAGGTGTCGCTTTTCGCGAAGACGGACGTTGTCGTCGGTCTCCATGGACAGGAACTGTTCGAGGCGGCCTGGATGAGCCCCGAGGGAAGTGTGATCGAGATCTTTGAGGAGGGCGGCTTCAACCGTGAGCTTGCGCAAGTAGCGTTGGAAGCTGACAGACACAGGCGACTACGGCATCTTCCTGAACATGCTCGAGATTGACCACACCGTCATCCAGAAGGACCGCGTTCTCACTGAGGCCGTGTGGATGAAGCACGAGAAAACCCGCGGACCGAACAAAGATGTGAGTTGGGTAAGACACGGTGATAACTGACATCCCAGAACGTCGATGTTGACGCCAAGCTCGTCGCTAAGACTGTTGGCGAGAAGCTGGATAGGCTGAGGCGCTGAGCTTGAGCCCGTCTAGCAACAGTAGTTCGGATAGTAGAAACCATAGCTATAGGTATAGAGTTCTCTTTCATGGTATCAGTTTCATCGAAGCAAATCTTGGCTCTATTGCAATCGAGCGATGAGTACACCGAATCGAGGGAACGACGACCTGCTTGCAGCAGAGCAGAGAGTACGACGCAACGGCAAGAGTAACAACATGCAGCGGTAGGTGATTGCTAGTGTATCAGAATGCGTGCATCCCATATATGAACACAGAGCCAGATGTATCCTTGAACCCGACTCTGCCGCCCACGACTCCCTACGCAAAACCACAAAGAACGAGAATTGTTTACTTCTTGCCCTTGGTGGCGATGGTGCGGGCACCAACACGACGACCGCTGTGGATGTTAGCTTTGATCGAAAGAGAGAGTCGAAGCCGAAATAGAGGGTGGGAGGTGACTGGTGGAAGTGCAGTTAGAGCAACAGCATTCCGCCTCAAATTGGCCGGAAAACTGCGCATCTCGACAGCGACATCTTCCCAGTCCCATTCCAATCCTAACGATTTCCAGCTTGAGTTAAACTTACGTGGTCTTGGTGTGCTGACCACGGACACGGAGACCCCAGTGGTGACGGAGACCACGGTGCGAACGGATCTTCTTGAGGCGCTCGAGGTCGTCACGGAGCTTCTGGTCGATCTGGTTGGAAAGGACGTGCGAGTCCTTGCCGTCGGTGAGGTCACGCTGACGGTTGAGGAACCAGGTGGGGATCTTGAACTGGGTGGGGTTCTGCATGATGGTGACGATGCGCTCAAGCTCGTCGGAGTTGAGCTCACCAGCACGCTTGCTCATGTCAATGTCGGCCTTCTTGCAGACTGCGGGGCGTTAGTAGCTGGACTCCTGCATAGCGCAGGGAACTCGAGGACCTCGTCGACACTCGTCTGAACAGTCTGGCGACTTTCTCCTCCCACTCGATCAACATTTGCACGCGACATTCCAACCTGATCCTCCCAACATAGATCCTCGCGTCAAACCTGCACGTCCTGATGTCCTCCTCCACGCTTTCTCGCTCGTGTCGTCTGCGCGCGATCCCGTAGCCCTCCTCAAATCTTCTCCGTCCCGCCAAACCGTCCATGTCCTTCGAGGTCCCTGATTCCCGTGTCGTCTCGACTTACCAAGGTTGGCGTAACGGCGACCGACACCACGGATCTCGGTGAGGGCGTACATGGCCTTGCCTGTGAACTGTCAGCTCCGCGCTCTCGGCGATCTTCCAATCTGCTGTCCGTCGTCTGCGCGCAATTCCATCGTCCTGAATCCATCTCGAATCCGCGCGCTTTCCGGGAACAACAGTCGGGCATAGATTCTCACCAGTACCCTTAACGTTGGTGTTAAGGAGACGGAGAATGTGCTGGAACTGCTCGTGCTGAGCGGGAGGCTGGAAAGACATCTTGCTCTTTTTTGTCGGACGGGTCGGTGGTGTCGAGGTGGTCGAGTGTTGGACGCAGTCTCGAACTGGTGAGGAAAAGCAGCAGTTTGGAAAGTCGTGCGTGATACCAAAACGTGCAGAATGACGTGGCCGAGACCAAACTCTGAGCGGCGAAACTCCGATTTTCCGCCGGTCCAAGTGGCATGTGGCATCTCGGCATCAATCCTGCTTTCGGCCTCCACTTTCGAGGTCCACCCCGTGTTGGTGGTGTGTTTTCGTTGTAGTCGACTGCACCTCATACACTTCGCAACTCATGTTCACCGCTATAATGGCCGTCACGTTCCAGGCTACAGCATCACTCACTTCAAGCGACTTCTGGTCCGACGATAAAGTCGCCGTTGTTCGTCTATGTCCATCCCGACTAGATACTTGACTTGTCGCTCAACGCAGATGCCCCCTTCAAATTGGTCTGAGCCGAATATTCAACAGGTGTGGGTGGTCGCGATGTCAAGTCAATCGTGTTGACGAAGTAGCTTCAATTTGCTGAAGTTGCTCGGACGCCTGCCTCCATCGATCGCGAACGCTACGCACGCCTCCAGGCTCGATCCCCGTCAAGTTTCTGCGCTGTCTCACGAACAGCCTCTGATTCACAGTCAACTGGATCGTCGAAGCTGACGACAATCCGTGGATACTATTCACCATTCATCTGCTGCTTCATCGGTCAGGCAATACTCAACACGACTGTCATTCACAACGTCTGTTCCATATTCCCATCAAGTACTCGCCTCCTATTGTGAAGGTTTACCGAGGCTACGACTCGCAACGCCTCTCCGAACCCTTCCGCCTTCAGCATTGCCCCTCGAACTCCTCCCCCATACAGCACCTGATGGCAACGGAGCAACACTTGCCCATGTCCGATCGCAGTGGAGTCTCAGCCTCTTCAATTCCGGTGAAGACGGTACATGACGGAGATCTTAGCAGATCCTCAAATCTGCTAAAGGTTTGGGGGCTATTCTGTCAGGTCTACACCAAGTCATGAGGCGCGAACACCCTCCGTGATGAGGTCACAGCACTACACCATCAATACGCCCTGCGCCGTGCCAAGTCTCGGAGACTCTGCGTTGGCGCAGAAGGATCTAGGGACTGTTGGGGCGACACCTCGTTCGGATTGAGAAGTTCAGCCTTTGCTCGCAGACTAGCGCTTTTCGGACTCCGAGGCTGTGCATCGGACTGTGCATCGGGGCCGAAGAAGTTAGGGCGCCACTCGCTCTCGCTCGGCAGAGGAGGCGACAACTAGAGGCGGACGCTGGTGGATGGAGACATAAATGCCGCAACCTGTCAGCGTCCCGTCGCCGACGTCCTCGGAGCTGTGCTCTCGGTCTAAAATGCCCGCCCATGGTGTCGGGGGCGTCGGTTGAGCTAGTCCTGTCTCGGCCTCAAACTGACTGCGCGATCTGCGACTACTGACTCACTCCGACGGAAGGCGCAAAGGCGCCGCCCTTAACCGTACGGCTTCCCGTTCGCCGAGGCTGTCAGCGACATGGCGTAAAATGGTTAGCGTGGGGACACCGACCGGGCCAGGCGACGTCTCCCCCCGCCTCAGCACCGTCTACCAGTCTCCGCATTGTCACAGGTCCCAGGTTCTGTCGAATGAGGCACTGCCTCGTGTCGCCGTCCACAAGCTGACAGAAGAAGCTAGGCGATAAGCTGCAAGCGATTGGGAAGCTGTGCCTCGTGCCGGACGTATCGGTCGCGAGACCGCTCTGTCACGCGAGGTACTGTTCGGATACTCGTCAGTGCCAGTGACGCGGGTTTGGCTGTCGATCACATAAACGCAGAGCTCCAAACCTGATGATCATGGGGCGAGGTGCTTTGGTGATTGCGCCGCTTTCGTTCCTACATCAACAGGACTACTGACAGCTACTGAACTGCTTCTTCTCACTTCATCTGCATCTCTCTTAGAGGGAGCAAGAGATGCGACGTGTTTTGGACGGGCTGGGCCAATGCCTTAGATGGCACCCATAGCCTTCATGGCGCCCAGGGCCTCTCCCTCGATCTTCTTCCAGTTGGGGAGGTTGGAGAGCTTAGCCCACCACGCCGCGACGTGGGGGAGGGTGCCGTCGGTGAGGCCGGGGGCGGCGCCCTTCAGGTCGGCGAGGGTGCCGTTGGGGAGGTGGAACAGATCGGCGATGGTCATCTCAGGACCGGCAACCCAGGTGTGCTTGGTGAGGACGCGCTCGTAGCCCTCGAGGGTCTTCTGGAGCTTGGCCTTGAGGTCTTCGACACGCTTGGCGTCGGCCGTCTTGCCGTAAACCGGGGCCCAGATGAGCTCCGCCGCGAGCTGGCCAGCGTGCGCGTCGAAGTCGTTCTCCTCGACCGACGAGGCCTGCTCGAACGTGCCGTACTTCTCGGTCTCGGACATGGGGGGCATCAGGTCCGTCTTCTTGTACTTCGCCATGAGGTCTGAGGTCAGCAGCGTGACAGGCTCGGGCCTCGGCGAAGGAAGCGGGCTTCGGTGACGAACAGCCGGCTCGGTGAGGACTGCCGACTGGACGCCGACTATGACTCACACTTGGAGATGGCACGGGACTCGTAGATTGTGTAACCAGTGTCGTTGTTCAGCATGTAAGGCATCTGATTAAAGGGCTGGTGCTTGCGCCACTCCTCCGACCAGACCTGCTTGAACTCGTGGTTCACGAACTCGACCTCATTCTCGAGCTTCGCCTCGGCGATACAGATGCGGGCAGTGTTGACCGACTGGAGGTTAGCTGAGAGCTCATCTGCGTGGAGGCGCTTTAGGTTGGCCAGTTTGGTCAAAACACGGGCAGGATGTTATCCTGCGCGCGAATGCGTGGGGACGGCATCGACAGCGAGCACTACTCGATTGCCAGCGAGTACACAGTCGTGACTGCTGGAACCGATGTCGCCCTGATCCTGAAACTGCCATGACGCCAATGGTTGTGACCCCACCATGCACTCCTCGCGTCCAGACTTCTGGGTGGAGTGCAAGCGTTATCATCAGGATAACGCTGTTCATGTCCTGGCGCCCCACTCGAATCTACCACGGAATCGAGCTCCAATGAGACTAAACCGCACTGAGGGTTTCCTCCAGTACGGCCCAAACGCTTGGGCACATCTGGCTTCGTCGAGGTCACCTGGCCGCTATTCTAGGGCAACACCATGCGACGCTAGATGACCGTTGCGCAGTTGTTCAGATATGGATGGAGACACAACTCCGGTGCGCCGGTGCCTTGCAAAGATGTCGTCGAGACCGTGTGACCATTGATCACCTCGATCCCTTCCCATCAAACTCACGGTGGAGACAACGTTTCCGTGCAGGGCGAATTGGGCGGGCATTTTCGTTTCGAAGTGGTTGGTTGCTGTGGAGCAGAGGAGTTGGAGCTGAGAGTCAGAAAGCTGGGAGCTGGAGCTTTTAGGGAGTGTGACAGGAAAGAGAAGAGCGCAACAAGTGCGGAAGTGCGGAGAGCGGGATTCTGTGTGACTGCGTGTTACTCTGTAACCCCAAGAAGTTACATCGTTCTGGCCTGTTCTGGACTGAAACGTGCGTCGAGCGCTCGTTGGCTGTGACAGACGCCGAGGTTAATGCTGAGGTATGCATTCGGTGTCAGCAGATACCTTGTCTCGGTCTCTCGGTCATCATTTTACTGGACGATGGGAGCATTCCGCACTCAGAGTACTCGAAAGCTATGACGTTGTGTGTCCTCCACCAGAAGACTGCTTACGAAAGCACTGCCCACTCACTTGGGTTGAGATCCGTCGGATCCTCTTTGCCTCCACTTGGGCAATCCGCCTGATGTCTCACACAGGTGCCTCACGGAGCATAGCTGGTGCGCCTATGTGTGAACTTGACACAAGGGATCCACGTGCTGGGCAGTATGTTTGGCTCTTCGGCCCGGACGTCTGTCCTCCGACACAAGACACGGGATGCTTGCAACTGCATCAACAACGAACATGAACGTGAAGCATTCCTCGATGCATACCAAAAGCGGTATCGAGCAAGCAGAGGGGCTGCGGTGGTCTTGGCTGTCCGTTCCCGCCCCAAATCTTGGGCCCAACCGAATGCAAGGCACACCTGCGCTCAAAAGAAAGCAAGCGCAGGCGCACATGACGAAGGTCACATGTCCCGTCGCATAGTCCAAAAGGCGTCGAGCTCCATGCCGTACACTCGCGCGCAGGACAGGCGAACAAAGTGTCCGTGCGCTCTCCGCGTCGTCCATCCGTCGTGCAGGTAGGTCTCCGTGTGGTGTCCGTCTCCGTAGCAGCCAGGCTCGTTTCGGTGCATCAGCCAGGTCGGTCAGAACCCTGGCGCTAGGCGTGTGCGTGCTCCATCGTCCCTGGGTGTGGCTCCTTGCGCTCTTACCTTTGTCTTTGTGGCGAGTAGCCGGTTGCGCAGGTCGGTAGTCGAAGTGGTGCTGTAGCGTGCAACAGCCCGTGGAGCACGTGAGACACAATGCATAGAAGTCGCCGTGACAGCGAGACAAGACGGTGTCCACCTCAAACGTCATGAGTTAACGAGATGGACCAATCACCCTTATCATTATCTCCACGGCTGTGGCTGCGTCAACAGCAAGTGGGTCGGACCCCGGGGCTGGCGACGCCGTCGAGGGACGGTGGAGGGGACCCAGGTTAGTCACTGGTAGACACCTCCAGGCAATCTCCACAAAAGATTAGGTGCCCTCGCAGCGCCCCACTTTTTCGTTCTGCGCCGACGAAAGCCTGCGTACCATCGGGCAGGAAGGTGGCTCCAGTTAGCTTTCGCTGTTCCTTACAGACCTTAGCTTCCTTGACGCCGTAAGCCTTGTCCGTAAGCCTTGTTCGGTACCACGGAGTGACTGACCAAGCGCCTTCCAGTGCTGAGTTAAGGTGTGGCAGACGCGTCGCCGCCCGAAAAAATCGAGTGCGCGTCGCTACTGCTCTCTCCCCTTCCCCCACTTTCATTCCAGATCCAAAGTGGAACTGCATGTGCCTCCAAAGTGCCTTTGCGCCAGCCGCGATGCCGAACACACGCCGACCGGCTGTGAGAGAGGACTAGGCCGCCGAGCACGCCGAACCTGCCGACTTGGACTGCGGTGGCCGGCGGTCATGACGCGCGAGAGACATTTGTTGATATTTTCGTCTCCTTTCTGCCCCTCCGAACCTGAAGTCTGTCTGAGGTCTGCGGTTAGAGATGAATGATGGAATGAAACCTGCTGCAGAGCAATCAGGATAAACGGGTTCTCTGGTGCGACAATGAGCCATTTGAGCAAGTCTCGCTGACGCCAGGGAATGAGCACCAAGGACGAAGGGCAACAAAGTGCCAAATGGAGGGTTCGACCCACTCTTCGCGAGATCCCTTTCACTGAACTCTCCTCTCCCTCGTCCTCGCGCAGCCTCATTCTGCCCGCAGCCTCGAGGTACCTGCAGAAAACAACGATGTGCCGACTTCTGGGACTCCGGGACGCAGGATCTCGTCTTCAGGAAACGCAACATCTAAGCGCAGAGGGTTGCTCCTGGAAAACGTCGAGGAAGTGAGACCTTCGTTCGGGCTCACGACTGCCTGGGCTCTTGGTTCAGGCCGTTCAGGAGAGCCAGGAGCGCTCCTGGGGCGACCTGAACAGACCTGAGTGTAATGACATCGAGCTCCCCGGTCCGCTGGCCCCGCTGAGCCGCCGCTCGCGATCCTTGCGAACCGCACACGCCACCTTGGTCTGTACCGCGTATAGACCGACCGGACAACAACACGCAATCTCCACCGGACCGTGGCTGGTCCCCCACCCCCACCCTACCACATGACCTGCTGCGCGCAAGCCCGTGCAGCACTGCAGCACGCGGCAATCACCTACGGTATGCATCGGACGCTGACGCGGTAAGCCTGCTGAGGACCCTCGGTGCGGGCACTGCTACATGCGCCGCACTTGCACCCATACTGTGCACTTGCTGCGAGATGAGATGAGGATAGTGCTGCGCATGCGTTCAGAACAATTCATACACATGAGCAGCGTATGCTGGCAGATGGCCCACCGATTGGGCCAGGTGACAGATGATATCGGGGCTTGTTCGGGAGCGCTCGGCCAGATGACAGAGGACAGGGGTATCACAAGGACAGATGAAGGAGGTCACAGGAAGCTTGCACGTTACCGCGCTGCGCTGCCGCCATAACCGCTCTGGCCTGTGCGTTGCCGGCGCGGGCAGCGTGAGGGCGGCGCGCGGGAGGGGCAAGCAGCAATTTGGTTATTGCGCACAGACGCCTGAGCCCCGAGCAACTTCACTTTAGAACCGAATTACTGCGGCTGGCCGCTGGCCGCTCGGTCTATCCACCGTTTCAAGGCCAGATGCATCAGGTGGCCACTCGACGATTGGGAAATGGCGCTCCCACACCACTCCACCGCATCCAGGTTACGCCCAGGCAGTCTGGCTGACGCGATCACTTGTGTGATTAGCATTTCACGCGGAATGTCAAATTGCTTCGGTTGCAGCAGTGTTGTGTAGATTGGTCACGATACATAGTCTACGTGTATGATGAAATATATCGCTAATTATACAGGAGCAGCTTGAGGAGCGGTCCGGAGCCCAATGCCAGAGTCTAGGTGTGCGGGAGAGTGCGTTGTGTGTGTATAGTTGAGATTGAGTGTGTGGTGTCGCAAGAGGGAAGTGGAAGTGAGAAATGCGTTTTACAGTGTGAAAGAGGCGTGATACAACTGTGCGTGTGAGGGCCGCGAGGGGCAAAGGAGAATGCGTGTATATGATTGCGTTTGCATGGAGTGAGAGCGAGGGAGAGCGTTCGAACGTTGAAGCGAAGTTGGAAGTGTCCTGGTAGTGCACTTATTAAACACAAGAGGTGGGTTTGGTATCTCGACGGACGTGTATCGAGAAGCTGTATCGGTTGAGAGGGGAAATGGTCGAACGAACGGGGCGCGCGTCTCGGAGGCATGAAGTGTCCTGATCACTGGTGCGGGTGTGTTCTTTTGCTTCGTGTGGTTGCGATCGCTGAGGACGAGAACTCGACAGCTCTCTACACTCTAGTGCCTCCGACCACCGCGGGTGTCGTCGATGGGCCTACCCACAGGGGTAGGCTGTGGCCGAAAAAAGTACTCGCGAAGACGAAGGTCGACGGCGCCGTTCTGGTTCTCGTAGTGGTACTCCTGCTCAGGCCAGACCTCCTTCGGGGGAGTAGTGTCGTAGCCACCATTCATCGGCCCAAACCCCGCCTGAGGGGGCGTGATGATCTGGTCCAGCCAGTTCTCTATTCCGGTAGGCGCCTGGGGGAAGTATCCGGTCTGCTGAGGGTGGGGGTGGGCCGAAGGAGGGGGCGGGATGTGGTGAGGAACGTAGTCGACCTGCTGGACCCAGTGAGGAGGAGGGTAGTATACAGGCTGAATGTCGACCTCGGCGTGACCGTAGGCATACTGAGGAGGGGAATAGTTCTCGAGCGGGCTGCGGTCCTCACGCATGAGGGGAGCCGGGTGAGGGGGCGGCACGTGAGCACCAGAGGACGAGGAAGACGTCGTCGCGGTAGTCGTCACTCGGGTTATCGGTTGAGACGTGCCCATGTTGGCGGACGTCAGCGGCGCGGTAGCATCGGGTCGTCGGACGGGCTTGATCCTCGGACGGGCGGACTGGGGGTTGAGGTGCAGGCCCTCGTGACGCCTCCAGACCTCTCTCCGGACAAAGGACTGTCCGCAGTGCTCGCAAGTGAAGGCGCGCTCGCCCTTGTGGTTACGAACATGACGCCTCATGTGGCCTGTTGGTTAACGTCAGCCGCAAATTCAGTCAGACATTGCGACTGCGCCCCCCTTCCTACCACCGGCCTTGCGAACTTGTCGCCTGACTGACTGATAGACGGAAGGAAGACGAAGCGTCGAGACTACTCACTGCTTGAGGAGAATGACTTGCCACATCCTGGCTCAGGACAAGGGTAACCTCCGGGGGCCATGGTGGGATATCGGGTTTGTTGTAGTGGGATAGAGAGATCAAGTGACGAGGGGGACAAAGACGATGGCCAGGAAGGAGAAGTGGGAGCGTTATGTGGATCCTCGATGCTCCGTCTTGAGATATGTTGGGAGGAGTGAGTTGTCGAAGAGGCGAGCGAGGTTGGAATGACTAGGGAAGAGGGAGATGTGGTGGGTTCTGAGGAATGAAATATATATAACGGTTGTAAGTTGGGTTACGCTGGGTTTCGCTGGGACGAGCTAGGTTGCAGGGCTGCAGGGCACGCAGGGCTTGCAAGACTTGCCAGGGCAGGGGAGGATTGCAGGTGAAGGACAGGGGAGCCGTGTGTCGCCGCTGGCCGGCTGAGTGTCTGGCGCTGGCGGCGCGGCGCGGCGCTGCACCAAGTGGTGGCCGGTGGTGGTGTGTCGTAGGGCCGTGCGGCAGCTGCAGATGGCCGATGGCGTTGGATCCCAGAGACTCAGGGTGCAAGACGAAAAGCAAAGTGGCCAAGTGCCCATGGCCCAGATTACGGTTCGCGGTGGGAAATACAATATCCTAGGGATTGGGCCCGAGTGCCAGATCGTCGACGCACCAGGCCTCAGCCCGAGTGGCGACTGCAGATGGCGCGCGCCAGAACCCTGAGGCTGACCTGCGAACATCGGCCTAGTGCCGTCGTGACCTGCGCGCGCCCCCCGGCCCTGCAGCTCCCCTGCCGCCCTGCGCTGGTCACTAACCCAGAGGATCGAGGAACGCTACGACCGTATGGTTAAGGAACCTCGGACCGTGTAATCGAGCAGCTAAGGGTCAGGGCCAGGGCAGCGAGGCCACTCAGGGTCAGGGCACTCAGTACCTCAGGCTTTCAGGACCGTGGTCAGATGACGACTCAGGCTGAGCCCGCGCGCCCCTGCGGGCTGCAGCCCAGCGGCCAGCCCTGAGTGAGCTCAGCGGCGACAGGGGTAGGTGATTGATCAATGTTCCCAGAGCTCCCAAGGTATCCAACAGAGGAACACGCCAGGCACCACCCTACACCGCCTCACTGGCTCTGGCAGGCTGCCATACCGTCATGGCAATATCGATCCATGCCGTCTTAGTTCACTTTCCGAGCTTGAGCCAAGACACAAAAGAAAAAGTTGCTTTAATCGCCGGCCAGCGGCCAGTCGGTCGGCCAACGACAGCCGGCCAACCTCCGGCGGCCACCAGCGTCATGCACTTCATCCCGTCATCGTCGCCGACGTTCCCAGCGAGCATGAACAAGAGAAAATGCGATGCACTTGCAATGCGACGATGGCTTGGTTACGCTGTCCGTACTCAGACCTAGTCCGGCTATCGTCGCCGGGCACAGCGTTCCGCACGGGAAGAGGAGGGAAGACCCGAAAGGTCCAAAGAGCGATGCGGGCTTGGCGGACAAACAAAACTCATCGCGTCGCGCACGACGGACCGCGCGTGCCGAGCGCGCTCATGTCCATTGTCCACCTGCCAAAACTTTGTCCACTCGCTGCCCGGTATGAGGTCTTTGAGGCCTTTTGCGTATATCCTGCCGAACTTCCTGTGGCACCCGTCCATACGACCCCATGTACCTAACGGCTTTGTCTCGCGAGCACAGCGAGTGCTGCGCGCTGCGCTGCCGACGGGGAAGCATCGGTTGCATCATGAACGGCATTGAGACTGGCAAGGCTGTTGGCCGCCAGGTTGTCGCCTGGCCCATACCCGGCCACCGACCCAATCGCAATTAATTAATATACCTCGAACCCTCCGTCCCCCTTTCGCCTCCCCTTGCCTCCCTTTGTCCGCTGATCCCTGGCCTCCTTTGAGGCTTCAAGCCTGACTGACACCTTGGGTGTGGCCGGTTTGGCGTGTTCTGTGTGATGAGATGCATGCTGTTTCTCGGTGTGTCGCTGCTCGTTTCGTTTCGCTTGAAAATGGGAATTGAAACGCTTTGGTCGCTCTCGACCGACGTCGCATATTCCGGTGTGCGATGCTCCGCTGGATCCGCCCCGCGCCATTCAGCCCTTGCATACGCCTCGGGGTCTAGGTGTCGATCACGACGACATGAGACACTTGCACGCAGTCGGGCCAGCTCATTCCAGTCCGGTCCAGCTGCTTCCAGACACTCGTCCCCGGACGCCTCATTGCGCCCCCGACGCCCCGAACGCCTCATTCCCAGCCATTCTGTGCCGCCGGGTAGCCGTTGTCAGCCCGTCTCAAGCCAGGCGATCAGTGCCGGCTCGTTGCGCCGGCCATCCCAGGCCTTGCCGGACATGCTCAGCGCCCGGCGGGCGTCCGTCGGAACCCCTGATGAGTGATAACCGCAGGGTGCAGGGGTTACGTGCGCGGGGAAGGCAGACATGAGGAGACGATGACAATAGGACGTGGCCGAAGGGGAAGGAAGGACAATGGGATGTCATCACCCACCCTACTGCCGAGTTTCGGCACAAGCATCGCCGAAGCAGTCGTGCGACTCGTGTGCTTGTGCGGCGTTCGCGTCGCCCGCCGCCGGAAAAGCGCTGTTGGAATCAATCCCCGCAGCGAGAAGGCACAAGCAAGCTTAGAGATATCGTGTAATCAGCCCCACTATGAGATATCGAGCGAGTCTGATCCTGTGGCCGACGACCCACTCCTGTCCCGGTTTCCATCCCTTCTGCCCCGTTTCTGCACCTTCGACCCCTGGTGTGCCGGTTGCGCCCACTCTGATTGTGCGTGGACATACCGGGAATAACGGCTGGGAATCGGCAGCCACCGGGTCGTTGAATATGTGCGCCGGACGCACTCCCGTACCCCCGGACCGCCGGACCGTTCACATCCTCTTGCTCGTTGTTTGGCATTTCGATGCATCGTCCCAAGCATGCGATGTTGCTCCCCGACGTCGGCGGTGCAGTATGGATCTCATGGGGTGTAGCAGACACCGCTGTTGGAACTGACAAGGCGCGTTCCTCGTCGTTCCTGTCAGGTCGCCGGTGCTGCCGTTCTGTCACCAGTCACCCACTCACTGCCACTCGTGCCAGCTCGTACCAGCTCGTGCCATCCGTGCCGGTAACGGCTTCAGATCCCATCAAGTAAACTTCGGTGTCGTCGCTCGGCATGCGCATGCACTCGCAAGCGGCTCCCGCTCGGCAGTGCGCGCCGAGCAGCGCCAAAGCAGTAAGCCGCAAGCCGGTGCAAGCTCATAGGAACTCGCAGACCAGGAACGCCCGCCTGACGTAGGTTTGCAAGCGCACCCCAGTGCGCGGGAGTGCGACGAGCGAGGTACCGCCTCAGAGTTGGAAACTTGACCCGAGCCGCTGTCTGCTCAACCGGCATGCACAAGCTCTGCCCGCCACCACCCGCGCCGAGCACCCGCCGACTGCTCGCCGAGATCCATTTGAACGGCCCCGGAGTTGCAGAGGAAGTACCCCTCGTACCTCCTCCCATCAGTACCTTTGCACCTTCGATCGATCCGAGCTTCCGTAACCATGCGAAGCTTGCATGCCGTCAACCCGTGTCAGAATCGTGCCAGAGATCGAAATTTTTGGACGGCCCGCCAGTAACCACCGGCCCGGCGACGGCGCGCGGCATTCTGTGCATATCTCGACGGCACGGGGCACAATCTGCCTCATCTGTGACGTTCACAAGGTGTGCTCGGTTATGTTCTCGGCGCATGCTTCACCAGTCCCGTCGCAGTTTGGGGTCTGCCATGAGAGGATCTGCCAGAAATGATAGCATGCATACCGCGATCATGCGGAGTGTAAGGTGGGGGTGTGAGCCGATCCACAGCCGCACACCGAGCGACACCGAGCGACGCGGACCGAGCACACCGAAGCCCCCGCGCTGCCTCCGTCGACGCTGCATGCATGTGGTGCATGGTGCAGACACTCCGACGGAAACATCGGTGATGCAGCGGCGCACAATTGGGAGCACTTTGCGAACGCCGCAGCGCCGTGCGCAGCACCAGCAACGCCACACTGGTGCGAGGAACGGGGGATCGGTGGTGGTCGATGAGCCATATGCATCCATCATCCGACCATGCGGCCAGGCGGTCGATCGCGGGCATCCTAGAGCATCATTAGCACGCCGGCAAGATGCCCGATGCTAGCGCCTGTTCAACATGCGACAGAGCCGGCTAACTTCTCGGCACTACGGCTGCACGGCTGCTGGTATCACGGTACGGCGTTCGTACGGTTCGGTACGGCAAGTGGGACGGCAAACGGGGCGGCGGATACGTCGCATCTACGCACCATGTGCACCTTCTCTTCGGCGCCTCTCCGGGAATGGCGGGCACTGCATTGAATGCATCGCATTCTATCACTGGGAGACGAAGGCTCGGTGCGGATGTTGCGGTCGCGCATGGCGCATGCACCTTGCCGCTTGCCGTTCCGTAGGAACTGCATTCGGTACCTCACCGACTTGGGGCTCGCACGACTGGCTGGTCGACATTTCAGAAACAGAAACAAAACAAGGGCAGGCACCGCGATCGCAACTCGTAACATTGCTTCGGAAACCGGAAACGAACGAGAGGTAATGCAATTCGTCGCGACAGTGTACTTCCGCTTCGTGACGGCACCCTCTCGCCGCTCGCCGCCAGATTGGAATGCGGTATGCAGAGATCGCCGCTGAGTGTTTTTGCAGGATACACCCGCGCGCCAAGTCATCTGGGTGCTTGGGTGACGACGCTGATATGCAGGGATGCAGAGAGGCCTATCGGCGCACCGAACGAACAAAAGCATCTATCACACCAGCTAACACCCAACTGGCCGGAGGCTGACGCCAAGCGGGCAGTGCGAGCCGGCGTACCTGATGCCCGTAGCTTGGCTGCTTGGCCTCTTGTCTTATGCCTACGCCTGGAGGCTTTGGTGAATCACAAAAGAACGCGCTCGTGCGTATGCATCGGCGCCATGCAGCGAGCAGAACAATAGAAGAAAAAAATAAAAGCGCAGCGGTAACTCAGGGTTCAAAGCGCTGGTTCATGCTCGGGGATGGGATGAGTCTGATCGACACACAGAGCAAGGTACGAAGATCTGGCTCATGACTCAGGCTATGAGTCACTTTGGTATTACCGCGGTTGTTTGCAGAGCTTGGGTCGGATGTTCGCTGATGCGCCTGGCACGGGGCTGGTTCCATTCAGTGTGATGCGTTATTTTTTTCGCGGTTCTGCGCCTCGTGCGTCAGAACAATAGGACGCCAATTTACGCCATGCTCAGCCAAGCGCGCGCCGGTCGACGGCGTGTTTCGGCGGCGCCCTGGATCGACAAGGCTCCTAGGATCGACTAGGTACGACAGCGCGAAAGACGGACGCCACGGCGTCCAAACGGCAGAAATTGTCTAAACAGCCCAGGGCATCTCCAACGACTGAATGCACGCAGATCCTTTTTGATCGCCGCGATCCTTGCGCTCGCCACCCAGGCAGCACCAGTGTCGTCATGTCGTTCAAGCCCTCGCTAGTGCACCGTGCATGACGCGGGCAGAGTCGTCACATTCCTGAAGGAGCACCCGCAGCCCTTCTGCCTGGCACCAGCCGCCGATACGGCACACCTTGCTTGCTAAGGGTCGACTATGCCGTGCGGCATGCACCACGAACAATGGTCCATGTACCAGGCGGATGTCCAGATGTCCATGGTCTTTGTGATCTGCGGGCGTTTTCTGGCGCACCCTGGCCCAGCTCGCCGGGTCACCGTTCCCTGCACATCCGCCGGATGCTTCGGATCACCGGCCGGCGGCGAGGGGCGCAACGGCGTCCCCCGTCTTACATCATCACAACAAACCCATGCATGCGACATGCTGAGTTATGCGATGTGCGCGATTCGACCATGGAGAGAACAATGGAACGTTTCAATCTTCCCATGTCCAATACTCCTCCACCTCGCCAGCGTCGCTCGCATCCGTCGCTTGGACATGGTCCGCACCGCATAGCTCTCAAAGCTCACAAGCTCGCATGACTCAGAGATCAGGTTAGAACCGAAGTTTCGGATCTCAGCTGGCTTACTCGGCGAAGACAAAGGTACCCAGGTACAGAGCTTACGCGCATGTACGTATGGCCGCGTAGCCGTGTCGTTTTTCATGTAGAGTTCAGGTATTCAGGCAGATCGAACTGCAAGCGAAGCCCGAGGTGCAAGCGACAGTGAGCACCCAAGCTTGGTCCACAGGCAAGGTTCACACCCAGAATCCTGGGAGATATAGAGGGACAAAGGTACAGAGGCACCGCAGGCACACACACACAGAGGTACGCAATCTAACTGACAGGAACCGGGTTTTGAAAGTGACAGTCGTTGGATCTTTGGGCTTTTTTTTAGCTCGGAGGTAGTCAAAGGGGGTGACATTGAGCCTCACGCGCTCTTCTGAGCTTCCGAGGCAAGTGGAAGCGAACTTCGTCGTTCGACCCGTTCGCTGGGACGCGAAGAGCACGGGAAAACGTCCAGATTGAGTTTCAGCGCTTTCGTCGCTGGTATCTCTGCACGCAATACGTAGCGCGTCCAGTAAACGAACATGCACATCGCCGACTTGGTACCGGTCAGCGTAGGTTCATGTTGCAGACGTTCGACTCCTTCCACCCTGCGGCCCCTGTGAACGCTAAACGATGTCAAGAGCTTCCACGGCTCTGTGTTCCATCTCCGCCAGCCGTGCTTCACCTACCGAGCCTCCCAGATCGCTTTCGGTGATGAGCATTAAGGACGTCAGTTACGTAAACGGGTAAACTTTCCTTTGTGAGCTGCTGGCTGCGGTCAGGCGTGATGTGCTCGCATCGAAGTAGGGGTAGCAGTACGTTATACCGCCGAGCCGCCATACCGTTATACGTTATACTCGCGGCTGCAGATTGCAGCGGTTGTTGATGTACGTTAACGGCCGCCGCTCTGCACAAGCTTCACGATCACACCATGGCCCCTCGCCATTCCGATGCACCGCCTTGCATGGTCCGACACTGTTTGCAAGTCGCGCACGCAAGCGCTCTTCCGATAGTGGCATGCTAGCAACCTGCTTGGTGTCAAGCATGCGATCGCGACGACGACATGCATGGCAACCAGGGCTCGCTCATTCCCGGGTTTGGGTAGAGTGTCTGCCACGAGTGGCTGCCGGATGTTGTGGCTGTTGGAGTTCGACTGACGTCGCCTCGCTCATGGACGGATGCATGGATCCCATGAATGCCCTTTCCCTTGCACTCTCGCACGACTCCTTGGATTTGCTCCGCCTCCGATTCCGTCGTAGTGGTGCTTCGGCAATGGGCCTTGGCGGCCTCGTTACGGAGCACACTTCCAACGGCACCACCGGCATCGACGGCGCACAGCACACTCTGCTAGGTCGCCGTCCGCAGCAGCGCGGTGCCACCGGCATACCTCACGGGAATCCACACAGTGGAGCGATACGGTTCTCCGCGATCCATTCCCGAGGAGAGGTTCTCTCGATTGCAGGACGGATCGTGGAATCTCCATGCATGCGCGTAGCCGCTCTCCGTACATCCATGGTTTGCATCGGTTGCATTGAGATACTCCTGTGCAAGGTACGTCTTTTGTCTCGGCAAGGAAGTAACTGCACGAGGTACATGCGCGAAAGCGGTGTGGCGCACATCCTTTGGAAACCTCTGGGAGAGATACTATTCTGAGAATCGATCTGAGCTTCTGAGAATGGAACTTGTCGTCGACGGCTCTAACCGTTGGGGCGGCGCTGTGCAGCGGCTCCGACGCTCTTACCCGTGTCAGTGTCAGCAGTCAAGAGCGGGCATGCAAGGTTGGTAGCGAGGCATGCGTTCACAAGCATTACTGGAGCTTCTCAAGCGACGTTTGCCCCAAGAATTGGGAACCGATTCTGCATTATGCTGGGTGACATGAATGCTGGTGTTTCCCAGCGTCGGTAGGTGGTGACGGTGGTGGAGGTGACATGGTGGAGGTGGGTGGAGGGGTGAGTGGGTGATCGCGTCGTCGTGTGAACGACTGAAGCGCGGAGAGCAACAACTCCGCCGTGTCGGCACCGGACATCGGATGCTATCAGCGTGTGGGACCTGAGATGACCCCCTGACGTCACTGGTTACGAAAGTGGCCGCCTGGTGCTGGCTCCGGCTAACGGCGAGCTAAATGGGACTGGCTAAACTAGTTGGGATCGGGTGGAGGCAAATTAAACAGCGGCAAACAGGCAAATATGGGAAGCGCTGGGAGCAGCTAGCGTGTTCCTGGCACGTCCCAGGTTCCTAGGGGACGATCCCTTCTCGTAGCCGGGCGTAGGGTACGTGCCTGTCATGTTTACGCGCGATTCATCGATTTTGCTTCCCTCGCCGGATTGCCCTGATTGCTGCTTAATACCCTGATTTTCCTGACCGCCCTGAATATACTGCCCCCTGATCCGTGATCTGTCCGCACCCAGCACGTCGCGCCGTCTTGCCGTCTCGCTGTCTGCCCGCAGCATCCTCAGGAGCAGTGCTTCCCCCCACCGGCCCGCCGCCGGCGCGCTCGGCGACCATCTCACCTCGCGTAGCCTCATTCCTCGATCAACAGATCCCCTCCTCCTTTTGTGATTGTCAGAGCGACTTGTCTCGGTACGCTGACGTCGGAGTCTCGGTTGCACAGTTCCAAATATTCCAATCGCGCGATATTCGATATGCGACGAAAACGCCTACTGAAAAATTCTCGGAACATGACAGAGTGAAGAGCAGAAGACACTTGATCGCACCTCGGAGACGACTGAATAATGACAGGATGAATGAATGAATGTACGCAGGGATGGCAGACGTCCTCCCACACGTACGCGCTCTCACGCGCGCACTCCCTCTCGTCCTGGAGAGTGCAGAGATTAGCATGACCCAGAAACTATCAAGACCCACTATGGATGTCGACTAAGTTACCGTCCCACTGCCCCTGCTGATTCCTGCATACCCAGGTTACTGGCTGGTTTCTAATGCCTGGTGACGGTGACTGTAATTCGAATGCATACTCTTCTATGGACACACAGGTATAGGTGACTGACTGCTTCCTCGCCATATAGGCTGTTCTACAACGTCTTCCTACTGCGCAACCTCCGTTGTCGCTTCTCGCTCATCGCTTGCACCCGTCCTTCCCATACCTGGACGAGTTCCTAGACCTTTTTACCAGCCGCCGACGTCTGCTTGGTCGGGGCCCGGGAGGAACTGGCCATGGGTTCGCTCTTGCCAGCAGACGAGGTCACCTTAGTTGGGGCCGCTTTAGCAGCACTGGCAGGCTGCTGGCTCTTGCCGATCTTGTGCATCGACTCCAGCACGTCAAGGATCGTACTGGCGCTCCAGGCCTGAGTCTCACACGAGTCCTTGCAGTACTTGCCGCCCGCGTTGCACAGCTCGGGCAGACCGCGCCAGGCGTCGTGCTCAATGTGCTCCCTCAGCTTCAGAAGGATGTTGCCCACCTTATAGAGGGTCTTCTTGTCGTCCTGGACCCCGTCTCCGGCCTCCCTGTCGAACAGTAGCCAGGCATTGAGGAACCAGCCAAGAGGGAAACCCCACTCTGGACCCTGGTGGTAGTTCCAGCCCTTCGCAATGGCCATGTCATCAGAGTCGTTCTCGTTGTCATACACGGGTCGGTAAGCCCAGTCGCTGGGATCGAGGGTCTTCATGCCGAGCGGCCCGCGCAGAACCTCGTCAGCCATACGCAAAGCGTTCATCGCACGAGCCGGCGTGAAAAGCTCGGGGGCGACGATCATGGACAGAGGGAAGTTGGGTCGCAGCTGGTAATCGCTGAAAGCGCGGTCCTCCGGAGTGCCGTACACATCCTTGTAGATACCGCGGCGGTTGACGAGCTTGGGGTTCAGAACGAAGATGCCGTCCTCGGCAGCATCAGTTGGGACATAGTAGTGCTTCTCAAAGTTGGCCTGGATGAGATTGGCCCACTCCTTGTACGTCACGAGGCGCTTCGTGCCGTCCACTGGAACGTCAGCTGCACAGCACGCGTTGTGAAACCCACCTGTCGCGTTGACACCTTTGAAGGGGAATTGACCCTTGGCACTCAGTTGATCGAGCCAGGTGAGCGTGCTCTTGAGCAGTCCCGTGATCTCGACCGGTGCCCCATCGCGTGGAGTCGCTGGCAGACCCTTGTTGCCGGCCTTGACGGATGAGCCGTTCTTGTCCATCCAGGTGCCGCAGTTGTAGCGGTTACCACCATGAATGAAGCCCGTGGACCAATCAGTCCAAATCTTCTGATTGAATCCCTCGTCCTTCATGTCGCCATCGAGGTTGGGGCCAGCCTGCTTGGTCAGCCCTGAGACCCACCGCAACTCAACTCACGTTGTATTCTCTGAACTCAATGCCCTCGGCGTGACGTTGAACGATTTCCTGGATAATCTCCGCGATGGTGGAGCTCCAGGAGTAGGCCTGGGGGTCGTCCCAAGGGACCCAAGTGTCGTCCTTGGGGAAGCGCCTCTTGACAGAATCATGAAGGATGTCTAGGCCGTTCGGGCACATCTTGGTGTAGTCCTGGATATTCTGGATCATCCACCAGGGCGAATCACGACTGTTGTACCTCGGATTCCGGCAAGAGTCGAGCAAGTTAGGGATCAGGCCGTGCTTGAGAGTGGAGCTGAACGCGAGGATGTGGTCACGGGCAGCGGTGAAGTTGCCGGTCGTCAGGAAGAGACCACGAAGGGAGATGAAGACGTCTCTACCCCAACAGCGGGCCCAGCCAGCAGTGAAGTGAGGCAGGCCTGCGGCGAGGGAGGGCACAGGCTTCGCAGGATTGATGCTGGCAGACTTGACCAGTCCGTACATCTGCACGGCACAGAGAGCGAGGTCGTGCGTGAACTCGGTTCCAGTGAGGATGTGCTCAGACATCTGCTCCATGACGGCGCGGCGACTGGCCTTGTACGCCTCGAAGATGACGAGGGAGAAGTACTTCGGGCGCATAAACGAGGGGACGGTCTTCTTGATCACGTCGAAGCGGTCCTTGAACCAGGCTGTCGGCTTAGACAGGTGCGGCAGGGTCTCCGCGTCACGCTGCAGACGGTTCACGACATAGTCAAGAGCCCAAGGACCCTGTCGAAGGTGCTCGCACAGAGGGTGGCCGAGGTCGTTGTTAGCGATGATGTCGCGGAGGGGCGCCATCCAGCCTTCAAGGCCGCAATAGACGAGGTTGCCATAGTTGGGGATGTCGTAAGTTCCCTCGGCTCCAGATGTGGCATCACGCTCCTCACCGTCAGCACGGTGAAGGACAACGTTGAGGTCAACAAGGTCGAGATCAGCCAGTGCAGCGTCCGCACCCTCTCTGCAATAGTCATCTAGCGTCTGCGACATCTCGTCCATGTCGGTGCGGAAAAGCATAACGCTGCCTGGGTCAAACCGCTCGGGAATGACAACCTCGGAGTAATCTCCGTTGTCGTCTTGACCAGTTGCGATCTTAACTGCGCTCTCGGGGATCTCCTCCAGCGTAGAAGGAATACCGTAGTGCACCTTGTCGTCGTCCTTCCACTCAGCCCTTTGGGTGCGGAGACTGACGCCGAAGATGAACTGAACCTTCGTGCGCGAAAGCTTCATCGGGTTCACATATCCACGGCCCTGGTCTCCCTTGAAGGCGGTGTGGGCGACAAGCATGTAGCCCTTATGCGTCTGCGGGTGCACGCGGTGAATCATGATATACTGGCCCTCCTCGTGGACATGACCTTCCTCGTAGCCGCCCTCCATCATCTGGGTGTGGAGGTAGTTAAAGACGCGCTTGACGCGGCCAATGCCGCCCTCCTCAGGCCCGCTGACGTTGTACAGCCTCGAGTCTGTGACAAGATTCAGCAGCTTCGGGTACAGGTCGTCGAAGCCCTTGTTTGAGCCAAGGGCAGCTTTCGTGAAGGTGACAAGCGCGCCGGTGCTGAGAGCATCCTCGGCAGTACGCTTGTCAGCGGGCGACTCGTTGTCGTGAGTCACGTCGTAGAAAACCGCATGCGGGACAGACCCCTGGAGCGGTGTGATGATGCACGGCCTGGGAGCGCTGTTGGCCACGAGTGGTGGGAGCTCGCCGGGGCTCGAGAGCACAGCAGAGTCCATCGAGCCGATGGGTTTTCCAACGCCGTATCGGTAGAGCAGGCGCGAGAACTCCTTGTTATCGCCTCCGTTGTACGCCTCACGAACCAGGGAATTGATTCCAAGCTCGCGGACAAACTTGACATCCATCTCCTCAGAGCCCGTGAACAACTCCGCCATGACATAGAGGTTGGGATTAATGCGGCGGCCGGCGTCGATCATGTGAATGGCGACGTGCAGCGGCGTCGAGTGGCAGTTGTCCAGACGGAAGCCGTCGAAGATGCTTGCCAAAGTCTCGCAGTACTCCGTCATGTGGTTCCAGAGCCAGGGGTTGTCCTCTGGGCCCTTGCCGTACCTCAGCTTGACACAGTCGCCCCAAACGATAACCTCGCGGCGGAGGTAGGCTTTCGAAGGATACTCGGCGAAGTTCTTCAGCGGGTCGGAGGCCCACATCCACCCATTGTTGGCAACAGCGAGGGCCTCGTCGGGGAAACACACCGTCTTGCTGTTCTTCGGAATGCGAGTGAAGTAGGGCTCGACCAACGGCGATCTGAGAGTCAGTATCGGTTTCGAGGCAGGCTGCTTACTCTTTCGTAATCTTGCCCCACTTCGGGCCGTGATCATCAAGCCGGGTGTACTTGATGCGACCGATAATGCTCTCTTCAGCAGCCTTCAGATCCTCGTCGCACTCCTTGTAGAGGTCGACATTGACGACATCGAGAACCTTGCCCCATGCCTTTGCCTGAACATTCACGTCTTCGTTGGGGTAGGCGGCCTGGATGAAGGCAGCACCTGCCTCGGGCTTGATCTTGGTGCAGAAGGGAGCTGAGTAGGCACGGTAGTTCTCGATGAAGCCCGGTGTTGAGACTGCGACAGACGCAAGTTCCTCGGGCGTCTTACCCTCAAGGGTCTCACCAGTCCACTTATCAGTCTTGCCGCTCTTAAGTGCGCCCACCACACCCTCGACCTCGCTCTGGACGTCGATAGCGTAATACTGCCAGAGGTTCGCCTGCGCAATAGCCCCATTGATAGCCTTGGACAGGGCAGTGAGATCGGACTCCGACTTGATTTCCGTTGGTAATCCCTGCGAGGCGAGCTCGCCAGTAAGTTTGAGCATGGCATCCTCCAGCTTGACAGCAGGAGCCAGATGCGGGGTGTTGTAAGGAGAGAAGCCTGGCCTCAGTCAGCTAACAGACTTTGGTTGCCACGCACCTGCTTCGGGGTGGTCCTCCAGCCATGGGGTATCGAACGCCGTATGATTCAGAACAACATCGGTGATACTTCCGAGACCGTACGTCTCCTTGGCATGGGCGATAACCTGCTCGATCTCGGCTTGTCCCCCGTCCTTGGCCTTGGGGTTCGAAAGAAGAGTTGGGTCGAACGAGAGTTGGTCAGTGATGGAGTAGGGACTGCCAGAGCTGCCACGAGGGTGCAGAGGCGTATAGTGAATCATGTTGTAACCCCTCCGGCTGTACTCGCTGAAGTACTTGTCCCAGTCGGTGACCTTGCCCTGCCACTTGGCGATAATCGAGAGGATGATGAGGCCGTCGAGAGGCACTGCAGTGCTCTTGGCAAGCACCGCTCCCGACTTCGAGTCGTGGAGAACGTGCTTTCCGGGCTTGATCTCGAAAGTCTGACGAGCAGGCAGCGAGATGATGGGATCGACGTTGAAGTAGCCCTCGGGAGACTTGAGACGGTTGCCTTCCTCGTCGTCGTACTCGATGTAGTAGCAGAAGGCTCCGGGTGCCGAGATCGGGAGATCGACATGCACAGGTCTTTCGTCAGATCCAGATCTGGGAGCGGAGCCTTGGCTGTCACTCACTTGCTCAGGTCCTCCGGGAGCTTGCGCTCTTTCCACACTCCACGCTCGAACACGCCGCCATCAATGGGGAAGTCGCTTTTGAGCACGCCGTTCCGGGTGCAGCTGGCGCCGGGGTGAATGGTGAAGCGTAGGACGTAAGGTGTTGTCGGGGGAGGCAGGCGAACGTACTGGGCGCAATTAGCATACATGGTGCACAGTCAACTCACGCTCTTCTCCTTGCCGGGGCCGCCATCCTCGCTGAGCTCGAGCTCCCAAACACGGACTGTGCCGTCGCCGTGGGAGAAGTAGTTCAGAGCTTCATCCTGAGGCGTCTTCGGCGTACGCGGTGTGCGCGCTCTCGTCGGCGCAGACGGTATGCGCCTGGGAGGGTCGGGAATGGGAAGCGTCGGCGGACGTGGCCTTCCGTTGGCGGCAGTGGGAGCTTTGACCGTCGTGGACGGCATCGGATCGGAGTATGGGGCGCGGAGGCCGATGTGGGGAAGGTGCGAGTGGCTGGGTGATCGACGAAACTCGGGAATTCGAGAACGCGGGTATTGGTGTCTCTGAACAACGGACAGTCACTGGAGGCTATCCCACAGGTTTCGACTGTTAAGACGGGGGCGATGAAGAGGAAGAGGAAGAGGAAGGTTTGAGAATGCGGTGTGAGTGTGAACGATGTGTGGGAGGAAGGCCAGACCGTCCGCTTGCAGTAAGTGTCGTGGTTGGGTGTCATTCGTCCTTCAGGGTCGAAATTTAAGAGATGCCGGCGGGAACCCGATTCATGTCACCTCGGCACGACCCCGAGTCTGCGCGTGACGCGTTTGATGTACAGGGACCTCCGGTACGCGCGCCTTGCTCTTCTCCTTTTGAACGGCGCATGTAGAAACAAGGCTGCCGATGGGCAGAGCACCGTCGCGAAGAAGAGCCGATGTGAGTTGGCAGCCGCGTTCCAGACGTCAGTGAGGTGGAGGTGGCCCTGCCCGACCCTGCTCTCGTAATCACCTGGCGGTGCCGGCGCGCCAGGGCGGGGGCCCAGCCTCCGCACCACTTGCCTAGTGGCTGCCGCGTGCTGGCGACGATTGGCGTTCACCATGTTGGTGAGCTCTGCTGCTGCTCGCCTGCCTTCGGGTCTGGCGAACTAGCCCTACCCTTGGGCTCCTGTGTTGTTGCCTCTCGTCTCGCGATATTGATATCTTTGCGAGTGTGCAGGTGCCATGGTCGTCACATGTGGTGTAAACGGCTGCTGCGGTTGGCACCTAGCTAACCGTGCCCTCCGAGAAGCACCCCGCCAGTGGACTGCTTACACTTGCCTCGCTGTCCGCTCATTTTTTTATGGCGACTGAGTAGCGCGTAGGCACTCACGAGCATCGAATGAACTGTGTTGATAGCCCAAGAACGAATGGACCTTTTATAGTGTGTAACGAAAGAGTGAACAAATGCCCGCACCTCATCGACGGACCTCACCATTACAAGCCGATGGCCCCCCAGACCCGCCGACAGATTTCGGACAGGCGAAGATCCACATCCATAAGTACCGGAACTCCGCAATCGCGAGAGAAATACACCACTCTAGCCAGCGGTTGAAAGTGCCTCGCCATGATGTTCGCTGCGAGCTATTCCCTGATCCGTTGATCTCGACACTAGCCCCAGATGAGCAATGGGATCAGCGCACACTGGCTAGAAGTACATCCCGGTACCCCGCAAACCAGATCCTCGACAAGCTTCTGTCTCACAGACTCGAGGCAACCTCCTGTGCCACGGAATATCAGCAGCTAGCCACCGATCCAGCCCCAGCAGAAAGAGACAGCGATCGTCCTTACGTCATCTTCCCAGAGACCGCCAACCCACACGTGACTATTACACGTGATCAGCGGCACGTGACACGGGCACGTGACTGGAAGGAGGATTTTCTCATCAACCAGCGTGGGAAACTGCCTCCTTCGTGAGACCGGGCCGTCAACCGTGAGATACCTGCCAGCCTTGAGCACACGTGCGGTGGGTACGTCACGTGCGCAGATCAATCATGGAGTTGATTGCTGATTGTCGTTGAGCAGTCTTATTCTCATGGGACGGGACGGTTGGGAGGCTGCTTGGGTTGAGTTCAGAATCCAGAAGCGCGGAACAACGTGTTGCACAGGAGATCAGCCTGCCGACCCCCAGTGGACACGTTGTTCAAAGTGCCCGGGAAGCGGGGCGTCATGGAGCTTCTGAGATTATTGTTCCCTCGTTGCACGGGATACAGGGGCTGGCCCGACCACAACAGTCCAGCTTCAGCCACAGCAAACGTGACTGACAGAAAGAACAAAACGATCTAAACCAGATATCTGGAATCAAGACGACGAACATGAGACAAGATGGTGCATGGGCGGCCTGTGCAACTGATTCGGATTCACCCTTCCCCTCCCAAAAGCGCCCCGCTGGCTCCCCTGGCAACAATATCAGGCAATGGGGCTTGAACAGCGTTCCCATGAGCCCGCTGGCCATGTGGGACCGAGAAGACCATGTCTTGTGGCGTGTGCGCTGATGCTGGCTGGCCGATGATCGCTAGGTGTTTGGGCGTGAGCGGGGTGGTAGCGAGGTGGAAGCAATGGCTCGACCTCTGCCACACAGGGGGGGCGCGGGGAGGGTGGAAGAAGCATGCCTTCGAGTATCCATGAGATACCCGATCGGTGAAGCACGGCTGCCCCCTACACCTGTATCCAACCCGGTCCGACGTAGCGGCCATACATGAGGCGTGCACGCTCCACCGATGTACACGGAAGTACCGCATAGGCGACCAACGGCTAATTCAGGCCCAGCGAATGGGTGAACCCTCGCGGCCGGGCGCGGGCGAGATGGCCTAAATGATGACTTGCACTATGCGCTGCGCACAGAGCGCAGCAGCCTAGCTTCAACCTCTAGGCTCAGTGACTGGTGCCCCCGTCAACCCCGCCCGGCCCTCGGCCGTCTGACAACCTTGAACCATGACCAGGTGACTGCGATCGGGCGTAGCGCATAGCACTGAGTTTAGCAGCGTGATACCAGGTTGGCAATCAGATTACTATCTGGGGATGGCGATCCGCGCTCATCGTGCGCTCCATGATGCATAACGACAGGACTGAATTGGTGGGCGTGACTGCAGGCAACTGTGGGGGCGATAAGACGCACTGATTGTAAGTGCTTCATGCGTGCAAGGTGGCTGCTGTCGAGCAGCTGACTCGCTTTCGTCCGATGGACGATGAGGTATGCGGGGTAGTCGGCCGTCATGTCTCCCGTTGGCGCGTTGGTGACCGCAGGCGCACTGCAGACTGGCGTATCCCCGCCGGGGCCGGAATGGCTTGATTGTCATCTCGCCACCGAGAATTGTGCCCGCGCTCGGACGGCTTCGCCGTGAGCACCCTTGCACGAGCCAAGCTGTTTAGCTCTCGGGGCCGCGGAGCGGTATGTCGCACTTGCAGGCGCTGTTGACTGGTTCATACAATAGGCTGAAGCATCTCTTAAGCGTGCCCCCCTCGTCTAAAAGCCAAATGGTGGGGATGCCCAGCCAGGCCAACCCTCACATGACGATGCTAAACCACCCATACCACACGCACACAATAGACTCCGTTAGCCTGATCCTCAAACCTTGGCGCCCTCAGCCCAGCACCGCAACGGTCAGGCATACCAGCCAGGCATGGGTGACGAAGATTATTTCCAATTTCAAGCCCACATTGGTTATGGCTGGATCTGCCCCCGCGTTTGCCACCGTCGTTGCACTGCCTAAGCCAGTCTCCCTCCGGCCCAGTGCGTTCCCCTGCGGTGTGTGCGGCGAACCCTTTGGCTCCCATGCCTGACAAGCCCGCCGCCCCTACGCTGGCCTTGGATACCCCAGCCTGGCACTTGCCCAATTGGGTATTCCATCGGCGGCGGACGATCCATTATACACACTCTCGGCCTACTCTATCTTGCATCCTCACACATCTCTATATCTACCATCTTACTCTGGTTCGACATTCGTCCAACCACCCACTTCTTCTCTCAACCTTGTCTTCATCGACATCAGGCTGCAACAACAGCCTCAGCACTTGAGCGTCCGGCGAGCTCGACGCTGCATCTTCGCGGCGCACCGATTTCGACTACCGGGCGAGGCATAACCCTCGTATCCCCACCATGACCTTCGGTTAATGTTGGTTACTTGTCTGGTTGCCTGTGCTTACGCATAAGGTGAGGTCTCCTTTCTGCAACGTCAAGGCCTCTTTGGTTACCGCACAGCCAGTTGAAAATCATCGAACCCCATCGACTCAACAAGGGTGACAGCGTTGCTTGGTCAATTATCGAGGACCGCAACCGTCCCCACGATCGTTTGGCATCTTTCCACCTGGACATTCGTTTCGGACTAGAACTACCGTTCATTGTCGCGACGTCGGTCTTCCGGGAGGAACAAGGACAACCCAGTTTAAGGTACTGTCGTCTTTTCTTCTTTCTTCTTTGGTTTTTCTATCTACCGTGTGGCCTATCTTCACCATTCGTCTTTCATTAGACGCTTTTTTTGAGAAACGATCGCCTTCCCCCGCCTGGCTGCATCGCGAGCATAACAACGGTCTTTCATGCGTCTGCGCAACCTCTCTTGACCTTCACGTCTGTCGTCGGTCCTGAAGTAGCGCTTGTACGCGACCCGAGTGCGTGAGCGAGTCCCTGTGAGCCGGGTTGTGGCGTTGGGATTCCGTCTTCTCTCATTTACACAGCAGGACAGTTGAGGACTGTTCGGCTCTATGCGCTGCGCAACCCTTGCCAGTGTTTGATCTCAATCAGTTAACGAATCTTGAGTGCGACTCGCCATCTTGACCAACAAAAGTGGAACCGGATCAGCGATCCAGTTGCCTGCTTTCAATCGGCAAACCGGTGAATCGATGATGGAAACGAAAGGACGTCAAAGGTTCTCTTTGGAAGAGTTCCATCACAAACACAGTAAGGGTGCGCGCAGTGACAGGTTACGTTTGAAGCATGCTGTTGACACTCGTCTTCCTTGCATATCCCCCCTCTTATTCTTCTACCCGCACTCCCGTTTCTTCTTCTATCCGCTGCCTCTCCTAACCGCACCTGCACCTATCCCTCCTCTTCTTCTATCCGAACTCCTGTTTCTTCTTTTATCCGTCCCTCTCCTCATGCTCCCCTCTTTTATTACAACAGTCGCCCGGCACTCTCCGAGAACCGTTTGTCTGTTGTGCAAAGAGCCCATCCTGGCCTGCAGAGTTCCTCTCTGCGAGTCGGGATGGGCTTTTTTGCGTTCAGTGAAATCTGCATCTGTGTAGAACTAGCTGGGCGCTCACTTTTCGTGTGCTTGCACTGCATCTCGTCAGTGCCCTGGCGAGGCACTGCAATCACACGCATCGTGGGTTGTCTCAATGCATACATACACCGGCAGAAGTATGGGTGGTGGCTTCGGTCCGTGTGCTGTGTGGGTCTGGTGCCTGTTTGGGGGTCTTGGGTGGCAAACAGTTTGGTGTGTTGTGCGGAATGAGTCGTGTTGGGTGGCAAAAAAACTTCCGTCCACCCAAACTCCGCTGACTCTAGCGTATGGTGATGCATGACTCAGACACTAGTCAGCAACCATCGTGTGGCACTTGGTTCAAGATTTGAGTCATCCGCGACTTGGAAAGTAGAGCCGATCACGCATGCCGGTGTTCCGCTCCGTCAGCAATGAGTCGCTGATGCACACGCCAGTGTCTTGAGTACTGACTGCTTCCGGTGATCTCGAAGGCTAGCATCGAAAATCTGCATCAGAATGTGAGGAAGAGTGCGGCGCATACACTGCGGGCAACTGAACGAGCCGCCCGGTTTTGACAGTCTCCTGCTGGAAGTGGGATCGCCGTCCCGCCCATGCTGAGTTTCTACTCCAAATCTAGTTCAAAGTGACGCTGCGTGGAGTTACGGCAGCGAGTTGCTGGTAGCAGTTCTTCCTTGATATTGTCGTACCTCCGCTTGTGATGTGAACACGCCTCCCGCACGCAAACGTTGCTGTTCCCCTGTAGCCTGATAAGCCCTTTTGTCGTCACTGCACGTCGAAGACTTCTCCGGTGAACTCATGGCACAGCATGTCGGACCCATTCCTTCAGAGTTGGCTCCCTAGTCATGTGTGGCTCACCGCACCCTGTTAGTGCTGGCCGCGACCTCGACAGAAACTCACTAGTGTCAGCCTCCTCGCAAGCGGAGGAATCCAGATCCTGATCACTGCGGCGTCCATCCAGGACATGCCTGGTGGCGGAGAGGCACCGTTCACCCGGTATGCCTCTGGCACGACAAAGGTCGCTCCCGTGACAGGTCCTGGCGCTCCGTCAAAGGTGGGGTGACAGTCTTGGCCGTCGTATCGCTGAGCTCAGCCTCCCTGCCGGCTTGCCGCTGCAGCCTGCCCTCCTTTCGAGCGACAAGGTCTATCTGAAGCGATACAAGTTCTGACAGCGTGTACGGCCTCCTGCGCGAACTTGTTCCTATGCCGCACATCGCTGCGCAGAAGGTTCACGATGCCAGACATGCACACAGGCTCACATGCATGCACTGGTGTGCATGCGTGTAGGTGACACAGTGTCCAAGCAAGCGACACGAGTTCGCACGGCTTGTCGTATAACTGCCAGCACGGGTATCGGCCCGGAGGATTGTGCGCCAGGTCCAGGGCCAGGCAGGAATGGAACCCAGGTCAGCCTGGCTAGCAGGCTAGACGCGGGCTGGCGACCACGCCCGAGACAACGCCGGCAGCGCCTCTCTCAATAGCTGATCATATTTTGTGATTTTCATGCACAAATTTGAAAGGGCGAGTCGCCCAGATCAAGGAGCGAAGATGCGCGAAGCCAGGGGATCCCCCGGAGAAGTTGACCCAGGTTGAGGCATTTCATTAATCTTTAGCCCGGGAAGATCCTCAGCCATCCTTATGCATCCTGACCTTCGACCACTGGTTGATACGCTGCGCTCACGACAGGACCAAACCAGATGCTGCTGATACAGCGACTCCTGCTTGTCCTGCACCGGGGTGCAGACTCGCCCCACCCTATTGGATCTCGGGGCTTGGAAGGGCTGGCGAGGCGGTCGCCAGTCGTCCTGTTGGCGGTCAAAGCCAGGAGTGGCGCACGCCCGCGCCCATCTGCAGCAAGCGGGCATTGATTAGGACGCACTGACCTGCACCCAAGACGTGCCCTGGGATGCCCAGTAAACGTCCGAGCCGATGCCCGGCATGGCCAAGACTGCTCCGTACGCCGTGCTATGCCACAGGTTGCCACTGGTCAGGACGAGGACGTTTTGGCTGCACGGCGCAGCATCCACCCCCTCCCGCTGTCCCTGCTGCTCCCTAGTTTGAACGCGCTGGACGAGGACGAGCGAGGACGACCTACGTCTTTCAGATTCATGACGCACACCCCTCCCAGCTTGCTTCAGACTGGCGAAAGCACGAGCCGTCCCCTCGGGTGCGCATAAGTGGTCCGTTCTCGCAGCGGGACTTCGAGATGCCCCTCGGCCATAGTCGTCGTTCTTTCTCTTCACTTTTCCTCTCATCAGCAGCCCACCAACTCAACATACAGCGTGCAGCATACGACACACGCATACGCGACGCGTCCACAGCACGCAACCGGCGCCCGCCCCTCGGTGGAAGAACAAGTCCGACACGCTCGGAGGTTCTTTGTTTCAAACCTTGAGCCTGCTTGGCAGCTGTGTCACCCCTCCCTTAGCCAACAAGCCCGTCACTCCCAGCTACCGCCAGCGCCAGCAGCGCCGCAAGCAGTCACGAGGCCGCCTCCCCTTGTGCAGTCGCCGTGCGCGCATTACAAGCGTACATCTAAGCTTATCCCACGCGCCGCTATTTCGGCGCGAACGCGCGAGGCTCAGTGACGCAGTTCGTCTCGGGTCGGACAGCTGCGAAGAGAGCTTGCCAGACGTGTCTCAACTCTTAAGTGCGGCCTGTCTCGCTCGCATCACCATTCTCTCCCAACTCTCGACACTCCGAGGTACCCTTCCAGCGAGGCGACAGAGTTTGCGTTCCGCAACTTACTCAGTCGGCGTTCGAGGTTCGTTCATCCGCGAGACACGCAGCAGAGACAAAGGCGCGGCCGGCCGTCCGTCAAGATCTCAATCGGACTTCCATCACTTCCATTGTCGGAGGATAGTCACCAGACCTGTTTCTGCTTGGTCAGCTGAGCACTCGTCCTCCACAGCCTCTTAGTTACCCAGCAACACGTCCGATACCGCCTCGCGCTCTCTCTCTCGCTCTCGCCCCCCCCCCCCCCCCCCCCCCCCCCCCCCCGGGATCTTCGATCTCCATCACCATGTCCATCTCGATGCCCTCTCCCTACTCGCGCATCTCCCTCCCTCTGCCTGGCATGCAACCCCCGGGCCCCGTTTACTCCTCCCGCCCAGCGCCTGGCTTCTCGGGTGTGCCGGCTGGACACCCCTTCGCGCAATCCTCGATCTCCGTCCCCGGTGTCCCGACAACGTCTCCGAAGCGGAGACCCAGCGTCCCCGAGCCCACGAAGCGGCCGCAGTCCGCTCCTCCCCCGCCACCGGTGGTGACCGAGAAGCGGCCCTCGACCGTTCTCCGGGATCGCCACCCGCCCCCGCCAGCCAAGGATGCCAGTCCGGCCGGGAGCGTGAGCAAGTCGGATCAGAGGGCTGCGAACGGGGCAGAAGCGAAGGGCCAGCCCCAGCCCCAGCCCCAGCCTCAGCAGAAGGAGAAGAAGGAGCAGCCCCCCAAGCCAGCCCAGCCCGGAAAGCAGGCCAGTATCTCGGGCAAAGCGTCGACGGCCAAGTTCACCCCGTGGAGCTTCGCGGCGACTGAGCCCGAGTTCCCCCCCGTCCTCCCTCGACAGGCGAGTATGAGCCGCACAATGCTGCTGGCTGAGCTCGACCGGGGAGCCCCAGCAGCCACCGTGGTGGTGACAGAGCCAGAGGAGAAGAAGCGCGGCTGGACGAAAGTCAAGCGTGCATTGACGGGGGGCAATTTCCGCCGCTCTGGCCGGAAACCGAAGAAGCTCGAGCTCAACCTGGATGGTCTTGGGAAGTTGGATATTGCGGCCGAGCAGGATCGTCTCAGTCCCCTGCCCCCCATTCCGCCCGAGAGGATGGACATGACGCCGCGCGAGATTGAGATGAGCGGTGGCGGGCATGGCCGCAAGTGGGAGGCACCCATGAGCGCGGGATACAACGTGCCGAGCGTGTATGCTGGTATGCCGGGTGGGAGCCACTATGATCTCCGCACGAGTACCATTGGGTACTTTCCCAGCCACTTTGTCGCGAGCGCGGTCGATGTCGGCGCCGTTGGAGGGCTGAAGGGGAGTCGGACGCTGAGCGGCGTCAAGGGCGGAGCCTGGTAGTTCCGCCACACTGTGTAGGGGGGCCGAGTGCACTCCCTGCCCTGTGAAGACCTCGGAACGACCTAGGAACGAGTAGAATCGCGATTAGAACCCCACATTTAGTTAGAATCTTCAGCACAGTTGTACGTCAGCCATCGGCCAGTGATTACATGCATATATATGTCTTAATACCAGGTCAGACAATGTCCTCGGCCGAGGTGGTGGTGGTCTTTTGCGGGCTGGGGCTCTTCGTGTTCGGCTTCGACTGCAGGGGCGTGTGCTCGTGGATTGCCGACGCGAGTTCGGCCGCGACCTTGGGGTTCGCAGTCTGATGTCAGCTATGCCACCGATACAACAAGCTTACCCTGATGGTGATGAAGGTCCTGTCCTTGCCCTCAAAGACGGTCGTCCGCACATGCTTGCCGTCCTCGAGACAGGTCATGCCGACATACAGTGAAGCGTTCAAGATGACACGCAGCACGCCCTCGGAGCGCATGACAAGCCGGGCCGACTCTGTCGCCTTGTGCTTGTTAAGCTTGAGATTGCCGACTCCGCGCTCGCGCCAGCCGCCCTGGTCGTCGAGCGCATACAGCTTGCAGCGCGTCTGGTAGATCGTGTCCTCCTCCTCCTCTCCAGTGGGGACTGGTCGTCAGCGCCCTGCTCTGGCCCAAACACGCCTGTTCCAGCCACCGCTGACCACACGACGCAGATGCACACTCACTGTCCTGCTTGTCCAACTGGATCTTCTTCTCCTCGACCGCGTCGCCCTTCTCCTTCAGGATGTCGCCGAAGCTCGTCGACGTCTCGGTCTTCTTCTCCTCACTCGCGCTGGGCTTCTTTGCGAAGGGGCTTGACGTAGATGCGAAACTGCCGAATCCGGACGATCCAAAGGCTGAGGGCTTCTTCGCAGCGGCGTCGAAGGCATTCGGGGACGAGGAGCCGCTGCCGAGAGCGTTCGGCTTGGTGGCGGCAGCGCCGAATGGTGACGAGCTCGCGGCCGCGGCGGCAAAGGGAGACGACTTGCTGCCGGACGCAGCAGCGAAAGGAGACGACTTTGACGAAAAGGCGCCGAATGTCGCCTGGGGCTTCTTCGGGGGCTCAGCCGCGGCAGGTTCTGGAGGCGCAGGCTATCGATGTCAGTTGCAGGCTCCCGGCGCCGTATGCAGGATACAACTCACCGATGTGGACTTGCGCTTCTTGTCGCCCTCGGCGTCGACCTCGGCCTTGCGCTTGAGCGTCGACTCCTCGTCGTCCTTGACCTCGCTCTTGTCAACCTGCACCCAGTCATCGTCCTTGCTCTCCTCGCTCTTCTTCTCAGGCTCCTCCTTTGTCTCCCCAGAAGCGGCGGCAGCAGCAGCGGCGTTCGGCTTCTCACCCTCCTTCCAGTTCATCTCCTCCACTTTGCGACGAACCTCCTTCACAGTTTGCCCCTCCTTCTTGTTGGCAGCTGCTGGCTCGCTGTCGCCCTTCGCGGAGCCGTTGCTGTCCTCATCGCTGTGCGCCTCGGTCTCCCGTCCAGACGTCTCAGCGACGTCGGCAACAAGGTCGGAGTCCTTCGTATCAGAACGGGTCAGCACGTCCCCTTCTAAGCGGTTCTTCTTAGGGGGTATCGGAGCGACGGGGGCGGCTTGAGGGTCCTAAATTAATGTCAGCCAAATATGCAATGTGCAATGGGAGCCCGCGCCGAAATGCGCATGAGCACTGCACGTACGATGGAGCCTTCTCGTCCACGCTTGAGCGAGATCGATTCTGCAGAGGACATCAGCATGGAGTGATAAAGGTGGCAAAACGGGACATACCGCGAGGAGGCGTCTCGTTTGATGCTGGTGCGGTCGCAGCCGGCGTCGAGGGGGACGTAGGGGCGTTGGGCTTATCGTCGGCGTTGCTCATGCCGGTGGGAATAAGGGGGGCCGGGACAGAGTGGGTAAAGGTTGAACGCGTGGTGCGTGCAAGACGACAGTGGTCGAGTGAGGGATGGTATCGATGTGATTATCGTTGGCGGCGACAATGTTGAGTGAACAAAGCAACAAGCGTGGTCTGTTGGTGCTTGGTTGACTGGGGCGAGTGTGAGCGTCACTCGTCACTGGGTCGCGGTCGTGGGTCCGTCAATAGTCAGGGTGTCAGTTATGACATCAACCCCTTTTCTAATCGCGATTACGAAAATTCATTACGCCTTAATCAACGACCTGTCAATAATCGCTCGCCCTGGGCCTGGCAGACGAGCTCCATGGCTGTCCCCGGATCTGAGGGGGGTAATGGAGGGTGACTCGTTTACCATTGTCACTCTCGCAACGATGATACATCAATCAGTAACACACACAGCAGTGAAGAGAGGGACGTGTCGTGTGCAGATGTCAGGCGTGCTACAGGATCGAACTTTGTGTCACACAGAAAGCGGCTGACACGGCTCCGTGCAGCCGTTACCCAGCAATCACGGCGTACGGTCAGCTTCCTGCCACCCTTGCAACGACGCTGTTGCATCTGCCCCGATCTACCCGATCCTCCAGTCCCCAGTCGAGGCGGCTAGTCATTTCCAGAGGTCAGCCAGTAGCTGTCGTAGTGCCCTTGTAGCAGAAGCAGATATATCGCACCCGTAGTCCCCGTGCGGAATGCCCAAGACAACTGCAGTCTATCTCAGCCTCATGCAAGACGACGGGTGAGAAGGCGCGCCGCCACTGGAGGAAGGCTCCATCGCACACACATCCTCCTGTGATCGCTGCGGAGACATCTAATGCGCCAATCTAATCATGCATTACAGACACTCCGATTAGAATTCCTTAATACTCACCGCCACGCGACAGAGCCGTGCCGAGCCCTGAGTTCCAAGCCGACGACAGACTGACGACACACCGGACGCCGCATCTCGTTGGATCTCCATCCATCTCTCTCCAGCGGCTCAACCCATCCAACATGGGCTACACCACCTACGGCTACGGCACCGTCGGTCTCTCTATCTTGACCGTCTACGGTCTCTACCTGCTCCTCACCGGTGAGAAACTGCGAGAAGAACCTGCGCGCGAAAGCGGAGAGTCTGCACCTAAATCACGTTCGCGATCTCGATTGCGCACCAGAGATGTTATTGCTAACTCCTTCCGCAGGACAGGGATCGCGCTTCGACTTTGGAAAGTTCCTCCACGAGACGTCCCCGTACGCATGGGCGCTTGTTGGTATTGCGCTTTGCGTTGGCTTCTCGGTCATCGGCGCGGGATGGTGAGTACCTCGGATTGTCAGACGCTGCGGCTTCGACTATGCTTTCGCTTTTCCCGGTTTGGGTTAATTCTGCTCCAACTCTCTGCGCAAGTGCAACGCCCAGGAAGGCTCAACTTTCTCTGGCTGCGGCAGTGCTCGAAAGTCTAGACCGAGGGAGCTGGTCCGTTTGGACGGAGACGGAACCGGAATGTCGGCCAGCCACCCTCCGACTTTCAACATCTTCCCCTTCCTCCGTCCACAACTGACGCCGCAGGGGAATCTTCATCACCGGCGCGTCCATCGTCGGCGGAGGAGTGCGTGCGCCGCGCATCCGCACCAAGAACCTGATTTCGTGAGTAGTAGCGATCTACGGTCGGAATTTGCTTCCGTCCCGTGGCACCTCCATCCACCTCTTCACGAAACCTCAACTGACAACCCTCCAGGATCATCTTCTGTGAAGGTAGGACCTCGCCATTGCTCTTCTGACAACTTTAGTGGTGGCAATCTATGGCCTAATCATGGCTATCGTCTTTTCTTCGAAGCTCAAGGCGTCCAAGACGCCGGACGCGGACCAGAACTACTACACTGGTGAGTTGGAGAAGAGGTTGAGGGGGAGAGATAGTGGTGGCGGAGTGGTGGAGGGATGATGGCGCTAGTGGGAGGTGACTAGTGCCACAGCTGCCTCTCCGCCGATCAAAACTGACACGCAGCCTTTTCCATTTTCTGGGGCGGCCTCACGGTCGGTCTCTGCAACCTGCTCTGTGGTCTCTGCGTCGGCATTTCCGGCTCGACCGCCGCCATCTCGGACGCGACTGATCCCTCTCTCTTCGTCAAGATTCTCATCATCGAGGTAAGCTGTCCCCTTCACGATGGAGCTGACGAGTGTACAGATCTTCGGCTCGGTCCTCGGTCTCTTCGGTCTCATTGGTGAGTTTACAGCTGTAGGAGTATAAACTGACAGCCAGTCGGCCTGCTCATTTCGGGCTCTGCCAAGGAGTTTGCCTAAAGCGAAACCCCCAAAAGTTAGAACAAGATAGCATGCATTATATCAAGATTCACACTGGAGTAAAAAGTGCTGGTTGTGCGCTGTGGGCGATTGAGGTGGGCCAGGACGTCAAGGCGAGAACTGGCAAGTCCACTGCCCAATGTCTCCCGGATTGTCGAGCTGTGCCGCGGTCGGTCGTCACGATTGTCAGTTTGGGCTAGCGCTTGCAACTGCTCTTGAGCAGCAGCCAGGTGCTGCGCAGTAACAGTGAGTCGGCCGGGATCATGGCAAGAGCACAACGTCGCAGCGAGACAAGCTGCACGGTTCAGTTTCTGCCCAGCGCACCGTTCTTTCGCTGCCATGTCCTCTCCTCAGCAGACAGTCTCCGCCACCTCTAGTAAGCATAGTCAGTTCACGACCTTCATCAATAACATCCCTCAGTTCCCTTCTCTCATCAGTAGATGGTGTCAGTTACCCGCGTCGGCCGTCCGTCGTGCTTTTCCCTCTGTCCCACCCCGCTCATCAGCACCATCCAGCTCACCCCGTCAGCTCATCAGCCTCAGTGTATGCATACAACTACAAGAACCGCTTCGCAGCGGCACGAACCTTGGTCTCGAACAGCGGATTGCGGATCGGCGTGTTCACCGTGTGGAAGGGGTTGAGGGCGGCCTGGGTGTCAGCTAAAAAATACTCGGTTTCTCAGCTCGCTGTGTCGTCCCCCCGGTACACCTCCGCGCAGGTGTTCCCTTCCTTCTTCCTGGCCCCTGCCTGCGATATTCCAACCTTTGCACATTTGCAGCTCAGACGGACCGGGTGAACGGAGTATAGGTGGCCAAGTCAAAAGGGAAAAGGGGAGGGGAGGGCTAGAGCCGCCCGGACTCACCTTCGTGTACAGATCCCACACCTCGCCGAAGAATAACCGGATCCCGTCATCATTCTTCGTGTCGTGCAGAAGGATCAACTTGACTGTTTGTTAGCTAAGGTCGTACAGTAAGTAGCTGAGGAAGACGTACCGTTCGTCGCGAGGAAGGCCGACACGGTCCATTCGTTATGCCGGTCGACGGCTTTCAGATACCTGGAGTCAGCTAATGGCCGTATATGGAGTAGCTTCCAGTGTCCTGTGCACATCACAGCCTGAGTAGGACTGCAGAATGCGGGTAGAGGACCCGCCGTCGCGCCGCTGGCATTACTCACAGACTCCCCGTTCCGTCCGCGACCTCCTCCACGCTGTCGAGCGCCGCGTGCGCAATCATCTGGAGGACATACTTCTCCCCGCCCCCAAGCACCAAGTTGGCCTGCTGCTGCTGTTGTTCCTGCTGTTGCTGCTGAGCAGCCTGCTGCGTCTGGGACTGCGTCAGGTCCGAACCATTGTGACCCGTGAAAGTGGACCAGGAGGGGAAATGCGCGCTGGAAGTCGAGGTTGGCCGCGCCGAGGAGAACTGGAGTTCGAACAGGGGCGTGTCTAACGGCGAGACTATGGCCAGGTAGTACGACATGGCCCCGTCTTGATGTCGTGAGTGTGCGTGAAGATGGGAGTGTCTGGATGTAACAACAGAGGGATGGACAGCTCGTGACGTGTGGAGGCCCGGTGGAGGTTCACCAGATGACACGCGAGACACGTCTCTCAACATTGGGCGAGGCGGGGAAGCGGGCAGCCTAGCTCATCCTCATCCATCAGTGTGCTGCCTATTCGTCCAGCACGCGTCTGCACGAGCATTTGTGCAGGATGCCAGGTGCCAGGCGTGCGGGCACTTCACAATCACATGAGCCAGCCTGCAATTCCGGCCGTCGCAGTGCCTGTTCCAGAAGTGTACTGTCATCCAGGGCCTGCCTTATCTGGCTCATTCGAGGGGATCACCCACCCCATGGAACTGATTATATGCTATGTACATCAATGGCTATGGATACAAAAGAGGTGCCGAAGGGAGACCGAGGAGGGCAGCGTAGAACTGAAACGTCCGACGCGGCCTCGAGGTATGCGCGAATGGCGGGGGCGATGACCGGGCAATGGCGTAATGACCGTTAACCTGTTGGCTCAGCGCTTCTGGTTCTGCCCGGCCGCGACGACCGTGTTGCGAGTCCTGTGCGTCAGTCGTCGTGTCGTTGATCAAGAGACGTGGTGGGTCTAGCCCCACGCGTGTGCATCTGTCCATATGTACCATCTGCACGCAAATGGCCGAAAGGCAAAGGGAGAGCGGTCCGAGCGCCGGCAGCCGGCCTGGGGCCATGCCCCTGCCGAGAGCGGTGGTCAGACAGAAGGCCGACATTCTCTCGCTCGGGGCTCTGCAGTTTGCGCTCGGACATGCGGAAAGCGCCTCAGCATGCAGACCTAACTCACAGGTTGTCAATGTATGTGCCGAGGAACTCGTTGTCCTTGGCGAGCTTGTCGGCATCGGCTTGGACCTCTGTGATGCGGACGAGGAGGCCGCGGAGGCCATCGCGGAGGTTGAGACAGTCCTTAATCGTCTTCTCCTTCTGGATGGCGTCAGCGACGGAGACGTCGGCGTCGGCTGGTTGGGTGGCGGGTGAGGTCGGCGGGCCCCAGGCGCCTTGAATGTCGTCGTAGGAGGCCATCGTGGATGATGAACTGAGAAAGTTGGAGCTGGATGAAATCAGCAATGGTGAAATGGTCCCGGGGCGTCAGGTCAGGACGTCAGGACGCGAGGTGGTTTGGGCGGTGGAGGTGAAGGGTACCACCGAGTGGGTCAGCAGGCGGCGGACCAGCCAGGCCAGCCAGGCCAGTCAGGCTAGCCAGGACGCGCTCGCTCGATCCGTGCACGTCGTGGCATCATGCAAGGTGGTCGAGCTAGTCCTGGCAGAGTCCTCTGTCCCGTTCCTGTTCCCTAGTACCTAGCCTCCAAGCCGCACCCAACGTTCGCCGTTCATCCTCTCCTCATCACATCCCACATCCCCTCCGTCCCTCAACCTGCAAGACACTCCCTTAGACACTCTCCGAACGAACCAACAAGCATCAACTTGACGCCATCCCAATCCATCTTTCCAGCTTTCCATCGCGTAACGAACCACGACCTTCGACCACTCCCGTTCATTTCCACCATCTCGACCCTCGCGCTAGGGCAATCGATCACGCCGACAGCTGCCCCGTCTCATCGCACAACACTTTCTCACACACCACTCGTTTCTCAGCCTCAAGCCAGGAAGAATGGCGCACCGCGCGAGCGCGTGAGCCCCAGTCTGCTTCATCCGACAAACCCTTATCCCTTTCCCTCTCCGCTCCCTGTGTCGGGTCTCGTCCACAGGTACACCCAGTCGCCCCGAGGTTTAGCGCGCGCGCGTCCGACGACGTCGTCGTCTACTCGAAATGGCATCGTTCTTTGGCAACAGAACACCGAATAAGCACAAGTCCCGCCAGAGCGCTAGGACTTCTGCTTCCACCACCAGCAGCTCCTCGGCATCCCATAAACAGTCGACGAGCCCCACAATCGAGACCCCGCGAGGAACAGATCACCAGTATCAGCAACATTCACACTCATATTCGTCGCGCCCAATGGCCGTCCCGCCGTCGCCTTCGGCTCCGTCCCAAGGCATGCACGGCAATGGATACGCTCAGTACCTCGAGGAGCACCAGTTCGTCGTGCAGGAGACCGAGGACATGGCGTCCAGCTACGAGGACAACAGCGGCAGCTTCTCGCCGTACCAGCACCGGTCACCGTCGAGCCTGAACGTCACCTCGGAGTTCGGCGGCGGGTTCGGGCGCGCCAGGCGAAGCTCTGACAATGCCTCGGTCATGACATCGATGACTTCCGCCTCCACGGTCGCCGACACGATCCACAAGCCCAACGACGAGCTCGGGCGGTATCCGACACTGACCAAGTCGTCCTTTGGATCTGGCGCTGGCGTCCTTCCCAGTGGCTCTCGCGCGATTCCGACGTCTGCGGGCTCGTATGCGTCGCTGCCTTTCACACCTCCACCAGGGCATGTCTCAACGGGCGTCGGCGTCGGGCAGATCATGGGCGGCGGTCACACGTCGCCAACGTACTCGACGACCAGTCTCGTGTCTCAGCATTCACCGCATCATCAGCACTCGCATCTCGCCGGCGGCCCTCCTCCCTCGTCTTTCCACCACAACGGTCACCAGGCGCCGCCATTACAGCGCAACCCTAGCGGGGGATCGCAGTTATCAGTTGGCTCGGTCCTTCAGCGGCAACCAAGCTCGAATTCGCTCTCGTCCCAGTTGCAGCGCAACCCGAGCACGCTCAGCACGTTCAGCACAACCTCGACAATCAACTCTGCAGGCTCAGTGCAACGGACCCCGAGCGCTGCTTCGGCGGCGTCGTCCATGCCCCCGCCTCCACTCCCGAGTTACCCTTCCCAGCAGGTACCAGCCCAGTCACGATCGTCACACGGCCAGCAGCAATCGGGAGCCCACGCTGGAACCACTGCCGCCCATCTGGAAGGCTACTCGAGCGCCGCCGAAATGGCAAGGGCCTCGAGTACTCACAACGTCACTGTCCCTTCACGTCAAGCTTCTCTTGGATCCGGAACCGCGCCCGTCCCTCCAGCACAGTCGGCTGCGAGGACGTCGTCCAAGGTCTCAAGCGTCGCCAGCAACGAGCGGGAGCGCCAACCCAGTTTCGCCAGCGTGGACCGGGAACGCCAACACAGCTTTGCCAGCATCGACCGGGAGCGCCAGAGCAGCTTCGCTAGCATCGATCGGGATCGCCAGAGCAGTCACGCAGGCGGCGGTGAACGCGAGCGACAAAGCAGTATTCGCATTGTGCAGTCCTCGACGCCGGTAGACGACTCGCCTCTGCCTTCGCCAGTACCGACGCTGCAACCCAGCGAGCGGGAGAGGCAAAACAGTATCCGGATAGTACCCTCCACCAGCTCGGCAAGCTCGACATCGCAACAACAACCAGCCTCCACATTCCCCTCCTCCAACCCGACTCCCCCGCCACCTCCCGTCACGGCAGGAGAACGCGAGCGCAAGAGCAGCATCAGGGCGGTACCATCGTCCTCTGCCGTTGGATCGGGATCGGCTCTCCCCTCTGCCGCCTCTACTCCTCCCATTCCTGCAGGCGAGAGGGAGCGGAAGAGCAGCATTCGTGCAGTCCACTCATCGACCCCCGGCTCGTCCATCTCGTCCACCACTGGTCCGGTGCCGTCGATTACCCCCGGCGAGCGCGAACGCAAGAGCAGCATCCGCGCAGTACCAGCGCCGACTCCGACTGCGGCGGGCGGCTCATCCGCAGCGACAGGGGTTTCGTCCGTGCCTCCAACGCCTCCTACGAACACGGTACCCATGCGTCCGCCTTCAACTACACCCTCCATCGCTCCTTCCATCGCCCCTTCCATCGCTCCTTCCATCGCTCCTTCAATCGCGCCTTCGATTACCCCCTCCATCACGCCGTCGGTCGCGTCTTCCGCCCCCTCAGTGCCGTCGTCGCAGGCCCGCTCGCTGGCGTCCACACCACCTCCCGGTGGTTCCACGCGTCAGCCGTCCGTCAAGATGGTTTCATCGTCGCCAGCACAGCCTCCAAGGACGCCGTCCAAGTCGAAGCGCTCCGCCAGCAACAACCCGATCCTGTCGAACGCCGGAGCAAACTCGTCGACGGTGTCGGTTGCGACTTCCTACAACCAGACCGCGCCCGCGCCTTCTTCGTCTTCGATATCCTTAGTACCCAGTGGCAACTTTGGAACAGGCACGTCGGCCGCACCTACCACGTCGTACAACAAAAGCACGCCTTTACCCAAGTCCTACTCTGTCCAGTCCACTCACTCCGCCATGTCTGGACACTCAGCCAACTCTGGGCATTCGACCCCTGGCGTTGCGACAGGGCGATCGACGCCTGCCCCCTCAGGCTCGGCGTATTCGACCATCAGCGGTCATTCAACGACAACGGCCAACCTCAGCGGCTCGGTTGCTTCATCATACGCTGCTTCAAACCACTCGCTGTCCTCGCAACATACGGTTCAGTCCTCAAGAACCGCTCAGTCCTCGAGAACGGCTAGCGGGCAGCAAGGTGACCGCGTCCCCAACGAGTTCCACTTTCCCCGACCCTCCAACGAGGAGATCGACAGGCTGTTCTTCGACCTCGTGCAGAGCCGTAACTTGGACCACGCTGGATCGCTGTCGGCTCGCAACTCGATGACACAGCAGGCGTCGGTCAACTCGGCGGTCGCTAGGGCGACGGCGACGCTACCGATCGACACCAAGTGGCAGATGGTGGAAGCTGATCGCAAAGCTAAATGGGAAAAGGCGAAGAAGCAGCAGCGCAAGGAGATCGAGGCGATTCGCTCCGGACGACCACGGTCGCAGGCCCGCACTGTCGACCGCAGCCAGCCCGAGTACATCGTACGCAAGATGCTGGACCGCGACATCACCGTGTCGGACCTGACGACCCTGAACGTCAGCATCCGGTCAAACGCAGCCGAGTGAGTTTCTTCTTAACAGGCACGTTGCTCAGCACTGACTCTATATCAGTTGGGTCCAGCACTTCCTTTCGCTCAAGGGACAGGTCGCCCTCGCCAAGTACCTCAGCGGTGTGCAGGCCAAGGAGGGCAAGTTCTACAACCCGGGAGACGACAGTCTGGAGTTAGAGACACTGAAGTGTTTCAAGTGTTCGCTCAACAACGTTGTGAGTCACAGTGATGGATATTTGATGATGGCGTGTTTGGGTCAGTCGCACTGACTTTCTCTCAGATTGGCGTTAATGATGCTCTGCACAACCCCCCAGTCATCGAGGCTATCGCCAAGTCGTTGCTCTCGCCTAACCCGCCCACGCGCAAGGTTGCCGCGGAGATCCTCACGTTCTTCGCTTGGCATGATCAGACGTCGCCAGACCGTCGCGGGCTTGCGCTTGTGTTACGCGCTTTCGACGCTCTGGAGAGCGAACACAACAAGAAGCACAGCTCGTTAAGCAAAAAGGTGTCCAAGTTTGAGCTCTGGTTGCGCCAGACCGAGGACTTTGTCTACCACCGCGGTCGCATGGGTTCCACTGTCGGACAAGGACAGCTGACCAAGGGCATGGACCAGGTCCAGATCAATGACTACTGCGTAAGTTTGCCGCTACTCTTCGTTTACTGACGCGCAGCTTACCATGGTCCTTCTTGCGTCCGGTCTCGCGTCGGCGAGCGATACCCGAGCCCGCGTCTCCGTTCGCAACCAGCTTGACCTCGCCAAGCTGCCAAAGGTGTTCAGCCTGCTGAAGGAGTGGAAGAACCCGGACATCACCAAGTCTATCAAGGACTACGAGGAGGAGCACGCAACGGATCTCCGCGAAATAACCGTCGAGAAGAACGCACAGCCCGTACAGGCTCTTAACACGCCGAACGAGGTTATCCATGCCGTCCTGCGCGAGACCGACGGAACCGTTGCTGGATCCTATTTTGTCGACACCATGCGTCACATGCTGCTGATCAAGGAGAAGGGCGAGGAGAAGAACCGCATGTACCAGCTCATCGACCAGCTGGTCCAGAACGTGGTCATGCACGACTCCCCGGAACTCAACCAGGATTGGACGCGCGCATTCGGCCAGTCGATCCCTCACGTCCTCGGCCGCTTCTTCGACCAGCAGCAACTGCAAGACTCCCAGTCTGAGACCCGCGAGATCCGAGCCAAGCTTGCGCGCATGGAGCGCGAGAAGGCCGATCTCCAAGACGAGATTGCTGCGGGTGACCAAGGTCTCGTCGGTCGACTGAAGGCGCAGATCGCCGAACTCGAGGAGCGACTCCGGAGATCTCGAGCTGCGACGCAGAGCTTGGAGGACCAGATGAGCGGCATGCGCAAGGACTACGACAACCGTATCAACGATCTCGAACTCTACGTCCAGGAGCTGTTCAACATGCTCCGTGAAGCCAACCACCTCGACCAGGTCCAGTCTATGACCAACGGCCCCATCAACCGCGAGAAGCTGATTCACCAGCTGCGCGAGCAATGGGAGCGTAAGAAGACTATCCAGAAGCTCGAGGGCCGTAAGAAGCGCCGCCCTAGCAAGGCCGGATCGCGCGCCGAGGGTCAGGATGAGGACCGAGACACCGTTGCTAGCGACAACGAGACCTTCGAAGGCGGCTCCGAAGACGACTACGACAGCGACGACGCCGAGATCCTGGAGGGCATCAAGGGCCAGCACTCCGAGTCTCGTCTGCTCGAAGCGCGCAAGAAGCGCGCTTCCCGGGCTCAGAAGGCTCTGTCGCGCGATCCCGCTGTCGCTGCAGGCGGCTCCCCTGGTGTTCGTCTCTCTCGCGGCTCCAGGGTGTACTCGCACTCCCGCAGCGGATCGCGCTCGTCTCAGCTCGTCGAGTCGCCGGAGGAGCGCATCCGCGCGCAGATTCAGCAGTCTCTGGAGTCTGGTGCCGACCGCGTCATCTCTGGCCAGGGTCCTCAAACTGGTGTATCCTCCACGGAGGCGCGCCGCTCGCAGGACGCCAGCGCTCCGCCCATCCACGAGAAGTCTGCTCTGCGTGGGTCCAAGAAGCCTGCCCTTCCTCCCCGCTTCCTCGAGGAGATCAGGCACCGCGTCAGCCACCGCAACGTTTCTGCCCCGGCCATCGTGCAGCTCAACGACGAGGACCCCGACGTCGCGGACGCTGTCCGACAGACTCTGCTGGAGACTGGTATGACGTTCGGCGCCCCTGTCCGCCGCGCGAGCTTCGCCTCTCAGGTTCTGCAGCGTGCCAGGACCATCCGTGCTTCGTCTCACGAAGCTGAGGACTACTTCCCGAAGGACCCCGCCAGCTTGCCTACTCTAGACGAGGAGGAAGCGGAAGAGCGGGAGAAGAGAGCGTCAGAGATCCCTCCTGTTCCTGCTGAGGCTCCTGTGCCCTCCCCGGACGCCCAGCCGGCGTCAGGAGCGACTCCGGCAGCGGCACCGCCCCCACCGCCTCCCCCTCCACCACCGCCGCCTCCTCCTCCTCCTCCTCCTCCCCCGCCCCCGCCTCCTCCTCCGCCAGGGCCTGGCATGGTTGCCGGTGGTGCGGGCGGTCCGCCTCCTCCGCCTCCTCCGCCTCCCCCGCCCATGCCTGGAGGTATGCCCGGCGGCATGCCCGGCGCCCCGCCCGGTATGGCCGGTCTCCTCGCTGGCATCAAGGGCGGTGTCAAGCTCAACAAATCTGGCGGTCCTCGCAAGCCTATTGCTCCAGGTGGCGGTCCTGGTGCTCCTCCTCCCCCGCCACCTCCGTCATTCGTTCCGCGTGCCCCTGGCGCGCCGATTGGAACGCTCTTCCATGGCGTTAACGACAGCCGCAAGCAGGTGGCCATGATGGCATCAAAGAGGATGAAGCAGCTGCAGTGGGACAAGGTGTCGAAGGCTCAGCTAGAGAAGACGATCTGGTCCGAGGCTGACAACCCCGAGGTCGAGGAGCAGGTCATGGACCGCATGAAGGCGGTCGACCTGTGGTCCGAGATCGACCAGGAGTTCAAGGCGCGCGAGATCATCCAGAACGCGGTTAAGAAAAAGAAGGAGAGCGAACTGCTGTCGGTGCTTTCTGCCGATCTCCGCAAGCGCATCGAAATTCTCATGGCCGGCTCCACTGCCAAGTCGTACAAGGAGCCCGAGAGGCTGTCGGATGCGATTTCTGAGTTCAACTCGGAGCTCTGCACGGAGACGTTCCTTTCAGAGCTCCAGGGGGTCCTGCCGAACGACGACGAGCGCGGCAAGCTTCTCACGCATGTTGCCGATTCGCCCGCCGAGCTCGAGCTGCTGCACCCCGCCGACCGACTCATGGTGCGCCTCATCCAGCTGCCTCACCTAGCCGACCGTGTCCGCGGAATGCTCTTCCAGGTCCGCTTCGCTCAGAATATCGAGCTGCTGCAGAACGTGAGTTTACCAAGTCGTCTTCTGCTAACAACCAGTCCCTTGACCTGCTCACCGTTGCGTGCGAGGACCTGCGGCACGCGAAGAAGTTCCAGCAGCTGCTCAACGTCATTCTTACAATGGGCAACTACCTCAACGGAACCAACTTCGCCGGTGGTGCCTACGGTTTCAAGATCGGCTCGATCAACAAGCTCGTGGACACCAAGTCGTCGAACGGCCAGAACCTGCTCCACTTCCTCGAGAGAACAGTGTCGTCACACTTCCCCGAGCTGCAAGGATTCATCGATGAGCTCTCCAAACCCTCCGAAGCGAACCGCGTCAGCTTCTCGGACATGCAGTCGACGTCGAAGCAGATGCTCGACGAGATTCGCAAGATCAGGCGCTCGCTCGAGGAGAACTTCCAGGATGCCAGCGACGGCTACACTCGCAAGATGTTCCGCTTCGGCGCCGCCGCCGAGGAGGACCTGCAGACGCTCCGCGACGGCATCCTCAACGCCGAGAAGGGTCTGCGCGATGTCGAGACGTACTACGGGGAGGGCGAGGAGCACGGCCGACCGCTGCAGAGCCAGGACTTCTTCGGCATCTTCCGCACGTTCACGTCGTCGTACAAGTTCTGCCAACAGCAGAACCGTGCGCGTGCCGAGGAGGCAGCTCTCCGCGAGAAGCGTGCTGCTGCCCGCGCCGCCCTCACGCCCCAGGTTACGGGCTCCTCGCACAAGGAGGCCGAGACGAACCTCATCGACTCGCGCCTGCAGCGCCTCAAGCTTGAGGGCACGCCACGTATCCGCCGCGAGAAGCGTTCCGCCGCCCCGCCGTCGCCATTGCCTGCCGCCGCGGACTTCAGCGACTTATTGCTCCCATCGGTCGACGCCGAGAACGTCGACTACGGCAGTCTCGCGCAGAAGATGATGATGAACATGCTCGATGACCCGACTCAGCTTCCGGAGACGCCCGAGTTGACTATCACGAGGCGACACTCGCGCTCCGCCTCCGGAAGCAGCATCGTCGCCGAGAGCCCTACGAAGGCTACCTTCTCCACGGACCCGGTGTACCTCCTGAACGAGGCTACGGTCGACGAGGAACCGGAGAACGAGCGACGCGCCGAGGTCGAGCACGAGCAGGATCTGGCGCGCGATTCGCCGGCGCCCGAGGATGACGAGAAGAGCATTTACAGCACGCACTCGCGCCAGCCGTCCTTCGCGTCGCAGCATTCGCGCAAGTCGTCTGTGGCTTCCATCACGTCCGTGCACTCGAGGCACACCTCGATCACGTCGCTCAATTCGCTGTCCAAGTCTGTCCGCGGGCCGCCCAGCCGGACGAGCCAGGCCGGCACGCCGTTGTTCGGCGAGGACTTCCGAACGAGCACACCCCTCAGCGCGCAGATCACGGACACGCGGTCCGACACGCCGGCGGGCTCCAATGCCGAGGAGGAGAACAAGGTCGACTTGAACTCGCCGCCTGCGAGCCCGCCGCCAGCCGCCGCAGAGGAGCCGGAGAAGAAGGCGACCCTCGCGCCGCCGACGCCAGAGGACGACCCGAATGACGACTCGTACAACTTTTCCCTGGGCTCAGACACGATCGTGTTAAGCATGCCCGACGATGTTGATCTCTAGTATCATAACAGATATACCCCGCATAATCACAGCGTACCACGGTGACCCCATCCCTACGAGAGACGATTTTTCCCTGTCAAAACAGTGTACATATATTTACAGCCCATAATAGTACCCCGCATCATACTCGTCCTGAGCACAGCATATGCATGGTTTGAGCAGACAGTCTGGAAAGTCCCAATGATGATGCATGATACAGGTATGTAGCCCAACTCTAAACTACTTCTCGAGCTCGACGTCGGCGACGAACACGCCATTGCGCGCCTTGACGGTGACCCAGCGGCCGAGGCGGGGCTCGCGTCCGACAGCGGCGACGATTCGGATCCCCTTGGGGGTGTTGAGGATCTGGATCGAGTTGACGAATCCATTGACGTTGATGCTGCCGGCGTCCTCGAAGCGCTTCAGGTCCTGGTCAATCTTCCAGAACCTGATCTCTCCGTCCCAGCTACCCGAGGCGAAGAGGTTGCTTCCGCGAAGGTGGGCGAGAGCGGTGATCCAGCGCGGCTTCGGCCCCGTCTCGGACGGGAGGAGGTTGTGGCCCTCGCTGTCGGTACCGTGGGCGAGGACGTGGGTGAAGAGGGGCTTCTTCTTGCCCGTGCTCCAGAGCGCGATGCTGCCCGTGTCGCCGCCCGAGATGAAGTGCGAGTCGTCGAGCATCGTCACAACATCGACGGAACCCTCGACCCACTCGCCCTCGGGCGTACGCGTCTTGCCGCCGGCACGCAGGACGAGCTGCACCTCCTCCTCGACCTTCCAGAAACGGCAGGTCCGGTCCCTGCTTCCCGCCGTCACGCACGTCGTCGGCTTCAACGACGAGACGGAGGGGATGCTGTCCTGGTGACCGTAGAAGGTCTCTAGCGGCGAGAGAGTCGAAAGGGAGTGGAGGGTGAGGTGTCGCGAAAGAGAGGCGGAGAGGAGGTGGTACGTCGGGTTGTTCAGCGGCGGGAGGGCGAGCGACTGAATGTCAGTTCAAAAGTCGACAGCAAACTCACAGTAACGGCGTCCTTGTGCCCCCGCATGCCTGTCGTCCACTCTGGCGTCTCTCCGCTAATGTCCCACACGCCAATAACACGGTCCTGTCCTCCGGTAACGAGCCACTTGCCATCCTCGCTCGCAGCCATGCAGAGCACCGGTCCGTTGTGGCCGCCATCCGTCGAGTGGAGTGGCGTGTTCTTCAGCCCCGAGTCGAGACGCTGCACGCCACCCTTCGTCGACACGTAAATCGCCTCGACACCCGTCACCTTGCCGTCCGCGGCTTTCGGCTTGGACAGAACCATGCCCACACCCGTCGGCACGGCACCCAGCGCCTTGAACCGCGGGTTCGTAGCCGACGCAGATGAGTAGAACATGTAGATCCGGCCCTCAGCCTCGTCCACCTCCTGCTTCAAACGAGACGCGATGAGCTCGCGGTCAATGTCGGCCGCATCGTAGTCGTCCTCTTCCCGGGCTGGCTGTTAGTCACACCTTTGCAACCTGGCAGCTACACCCTGCTGTGTCCACTCACCCTGCTGCACATCCCGGGCCACCTTGTCGAGATAACCCCTCGCGAGACGGACACGCTTCTCGGCGGCGGTCTCGTTGGCGTCCACAAACTCGTCATCGCTCATAATGTGCGGCGCGCGGTCCTTCTGGAAGTCCATGTCGTCGATGTCGAGCTCGTCGCCGGTCTCGCTCAGGTCCTCGTCCTCCTTCTGCTGTTTCCGTCCTCGTCCGCGCGGGGGCATGTCATCCCTCGGTCCGCCGCGGGAGGGACCACCACTGCCGCCACCGTTGCGGCTGCGTTTCCGCTTCTTGTCCGACTTGAAGAAGGCGTCGCCCATGGTTGTGTGTCTAGGTTGTGGTGTTGATGCTACCTGCGATCGGTGTCTTGAGCTGTTCGAACAAGCGACTACTGAACTTTTGAGCCGGTCGCCACTTGAGCACGTGGTTTCCAGGCGCGCTAAGGGGTGTTCAAATAGTCCCGCGATCGAATCCACACCTATCCCATGAACAGGGCGCGATTTTAGGCCCGCGCGACGCCAATGACGGTGGTGACGGGCGCGTGGAACCTCCACGCCATGCACACAGGGTGCCTCCACGCCCCGGCCCAGCACGCAGCTCGCAAGCGGCAGCACCGTCGTCGTCTCGCGTCCATCGAACTCGCCTTCCCCTTCCCTCATCGCACATCACTCACCTACATCGTCCGACAGCCATGAAGCTCAAGGACATCTCGCGCACGGCGACGTTCGCGTGGGACCCGTCCAGCGCCGCGGCCCCGCTCCTCGTCACTGGAGACGCGGCCGGCGCACTCGACGAGAGCTTCTCCAACGAGAGCCACCTCGAGATCTGGGCGCCCAAGCTCTACGACCCCGATAACGCTCAGGGCTACGCGCTCGGCGGAAAAGACCAGCCAGGGCCAAAGGGCAAGGTCACCGTCAGCTCGCGGTGCGTCAACAACATGCAGAGCAGCAGCTGATAGCAGTTTCAACCGTCTCGCTTGGAGCCAGCCGGATGTCACGCCCTCTGGACGCGGCCTCATTGCCGCCGGCATGGAGACCGGTGAGGTCGCTGTGTACGACCCCGTCAAGATCCTCGACGGCTCGGACGCGCTCTTCTACTCGAACCAGAAGCACACCGGCCCCGTCGGTGGCCTCAACTTCAACCCGATTCAGAAGAACCTTCTCCTGTCCGGCGCTATCAACGGCGAGGTGAGCACTGCCCGGGGCGCAGACGGTCTGACACTCCCTAGCTCTACATCCACGACATGAACAACCCCAAGAACGACCCGATCCTCCCCGGCCCCGTGTCTAACAAGCTCACCGAGATCACCTCGCTCCAGTGGAACACGACCGTATCGCGTGTGTTCGCGGCGTCCTCGTCCTCGGGCTACACCTCGGTCTGGGACCTGAAGGCCGGCAAGGAGATTGTCTCGCTGCAGTACGGTGGTGGCGCCGCCCGCGGTGACCTTGCCAGCGGCATGGCCAGCCTCCAGATCGGCAAGCGGCGTGGCATGAGCGATGTTGCCTGGCACCCGGAGCAGGCTACGCGCCTCGCGACCGCGTCCGAGGACGACGAGTCGCCCATCATCATGCTCTGGGACCTCCGTAACACCCGCGCTCCCGAGCGTATCCTCAGCGGCCACACCAAGGGCGTTCTCTCCCTCTCGTGGTGCAAGCAGGACGCCGACCTCCTCGCCTCTTGCGGCAAGGACAACCGCACCCTTATCTGGAACCCGTCCACGGGCGACATTGTCGGCGAGATGCCTCGCACCGTCGACTGGGCCTTCCAGACCGCCTGGTTCCCCTCCAACCCCAACCTCATCGCGACCGCTTCGTTCGACGGACACATCACCATCGACTCGCTCCAGTCCACCAACCCCGAGGCGGAGGAGGCGACCCCGATCGCTCAGGACGCGTCGGCTGAGGACGTCTTCGGTGCCCTTGGCGCAGCCGGCCCCAACGAGGACAGGAACAACGTCCAGTCGCTTACCCAGGCGCCCAAGTGGATGAAGCGCCCCGTTTCGGCTTCCTTCGGCTACGGCGGTCTCCTTGCCACTGTCTCCAACCTCCCCGGTGCCAACGGCAAGAACCAGAGCTCGGTCGTCCACCTCCGCCAGATCACGACTGAGGAGACGATCGTCGAGCGCGCCAAGCAGCTCAGCGACATTGCCGCCGACAAGGAGAAGCTTAAGGAGTTCTCCAGCGGAAAGGAGGAGGCCGCCTGGAAGGCGATCAACACGCTCTTCCACGGCAACTCGCGCGACGAGCTCATCGCCCTCCTCGGCTTCTCCAAGGAGGACGTCGCGAAGCACGTCCAGGAGGCGATCGCCAAGATCTCCCCTGCTGAAGCCGCCGAGATCGCCAAGGAGAAGGAGCAGGCCAAGCAGGAGGCCGAGACCAAAGAGAAAATCGAGAAGGAGGAGACGACCCCCAAGTCCGACACGACGCCCAAGTCGTCCGCCGCTTCGCCCCAGAAGTCGGCCGCCAGCGAGCTCTTCGAGGACCGATCCGGCACCCCCGCGACTGCCGGCGGCGACACCGACTTTTTCGCCTCAATGGCCTCAGGCTCGCTCCGCAACCCCCGTCTCGACAACGTGATCCCCCACATGCCCCAGGACGCCTCGGTTGCTGCCACGATCGGCTCGGGCTCCAGCGTCCGCTCCGAGTCGCTCACCAAGGACAACAACTTCCACATCTACCCCACCGGCGAGTCGGAGACTGACCGTCTTATCACCCAGGCGCTCGTTCTTGGTGACTTTACCTCGGCTGTCGACCTCTGCATGGCCTCGGAGCGCTACGCCGACGCCCTTCTGCTTGCTGTTCGCGGTGGCCCCGAGCTGCTCGCGCAGACGCAGAAGGCGTATTTCCGTCGCTGCACCGAGACGCACCCCTTCTTACGCGTGTATCAGTCGATTGTCACCGAGGACCTCGCCGACATTGTCCAGAACGCCGACCTGGCCGAGTGGCGCGTCATCTTTGTCGTTTTGTGTACCTTCGCCAAGGACCAGGACTTTGGGAACCTCGCCGACCAGCTCGGCCAGCGTCTCCAGTTCAAGTGGCAGCTCCTTGCCGCCTCTGACGCCCCCGAGTCCAAGGCCAAGGCCAAGGAGGCGCGCACCGACGCCACCCTCTGTTACCTCGCTGCCCGCAACCTCGAGCACGTTGTCAACATTTGGATCAGCGAGATGCAAGAGGACGAGGCGCAGGCCGCTGGCCCCCGCTACACGGCTCACGCCGACGCCCTGCAGTCGTTCATTGAGAAGGTTACTGTGTTCCAGGCCGCCACTGGCTACGTTGACAAGGACCTGACGACCACGACTGCACCCGAGACCGAGCGCACCTACGCTCTTTCGGGTCTCTACGACCGCCTGTACGAGTACGCCGACCTGCTCGCCACTCAGGGTCTCGTGGATGCTGCTGCCAAGTACGTCCAGATGACTCCCAAGGGCTACAGCCGCAGCCAGGGAGGTGCCCAGCTCGACCATGCCCGTGACCGTCTCTTCTCGGCTGCCGGTGTCCAGGAGGCTGGCCCTTCGAAGGCTGCGTCTTCCTCGGCGTTCGGTGGCAAGAAGGCTGCCTCTGCCACTGCTTCATCGAGCCGCTACGCTGCCGCCTCGTCTGGTTACGGTGCTTCACCCTACAGCGCCAGCACTGGCGCCTACGGTGCTCAGCCGTCGTTCCAGCAGCCTTCGAACCCGTACGGTGCTCCCAGCAACCCGTACGGCGCTCAGGCTCAGTCTGGACCGTACGGCGCTGCTCAGTCGCAGACACAGTCGAGCCCTTACGCGCCCCCGCCATCGCAGCAGCCCCAGCAGTCGCAGCAGCAGCAGCAGTCGAACCCGTACGCCCCTCCGCCGTCTCAGCAGCAGCAGTCTCAGTCGAGCCCATACACGCCCTCTGGACAGCAGCAGTCGAGCCCGTACAGCCCGTACGGCGGCAGCTCGAACGGTTACGGTGCTCCCTCGCAGTCGCAGTACGGTGCTCCTTCGCAGTTCCAGCCCACGTACGGTAACAACACTGTCCCGCCTCCGCCGCCAAAGGCTGGCCAGAGTGGTAACGCTCGGTCGCAAACCCCCTCTGACCCTGTCGTGCCCGCGTCGCAGCGCCGCGACATGCCCGGATGGAACGATGCGCCGTCGATGGGCATCAAGCGCCCCAGCAGCTCTGCCCGCAACACGCCCAAGGCCGCGCCCATCACCTCGCCCTTCCCCATGGCCGACGGTGCTCCCAACCCGTACGCTGCGCCTCCGTCTGCTGGGTCGGCTCCTCCTCCCGGCCCCCCTCGCGGCGGCAATGCTCCCGGCATCCTGCCGCCCCCTCCCAAGGGTGGCCCTCGTCCTCCCTCTGCCGCTGCTAACCGGGCGTCGCCTTCTTCCCAGCCGCGGGTCATGTCTCCCCCGATCACTCAACCGTTTGGCCAGACCCCGTCCCCCAACCCTTACGCGGCGCAGCCCCAGCCTCCCTCAAACCCTTACGCAGCTCAGTCCCAGCCTCCCTCCAACCCCTACGCCGCTCCTCCCCAGCACCAGCAGTTCGGTGGACCTCCTCCTCCCGGCGCCCGGGCAGGTCCCCCTCCTCCCCGCGGTGGACCTCCTCCCCCTGGCGTCGTCGCTGGACCGCCGCCTCAGCGCGCTATGTCTCCGCTCGGCCCCAACGCCGGCCGCCCGCAGCAGCACCTCGGTGGCCTCGCCTCGCCTCCCGCCCACAACGCCCACCTCGCCGGTCCGCCGCCTCCGGGTGTCCGTGCCGGCCCCCCTCCCCCGGGACGTGCTGGCACGGCCTCGCCTGCGCAGAACAGCGCGCCTTCGCCCGCGCCCGCCGCACCCCCCGCGGCGCCGAAACACCCGGCCGGAGACAGGTCGCACCTGACGGAAACGGGCCGTCCGATCTACGAAGGGCTCAACGGCGAGCTGCAGCGCATCAAGTCGGGCTCACCCCCGGCGCACCTGAAACGCATTGTGGACGACACGGAACGCAGGCTCAATATCCTGTTTGACGACCTCAACAACGACACGGTTGCGCCTCCCACGGTCGAGAAGCTGAGCGAGATTGTCCAGGGTGAGTTCAGAATTCGTGGCAACGAACTGACAGAAACAGCCATCAGTGCCCACGACGCCAACACGGCGCTGGCTATTCACGTCGACCTCCTCACGACCGCGACGGGCGACACGACTCACTGGGCTCCCGGTGTCAAGCAGCTGATCCGTCTCGGCATCTAGCTTGTCATGTGACTGTTAGACCTGGTAGTTTTTGAGAATGCAAAAAGAGACTTGAAGACTTAGATCATTAAACATGAGCAAGAGCGTGATACGGTGTAGTTGCATGAATTGTCTATTGGGATTGACTGATGTGTGTATGGGGTTTGCGCTTTGCAGGAGTAGGGCGTGGGGTAGCGCTATGTGGGTGTGGGTATAAGGTTGCGCTGTGTGTATGTAATGAGATGCGTGAATGCTAGGTGTTAGGTGTCATGTATGGAGTGCGGTATTGGCTACAGATAGATGTTATACAGTCGGGTCGTAAATGTACGGGACGACTTCCAGTGCCTCGCCGTACGAAGGGGGAGGGACGAGCCAGCCGTCCTCTGATCCCTCCTCGGTGCCCCAGATAAGAACGGGGTTTGGCTCGTTGTTGTCGCCCACAGGGTGCAAGGACCCTTCCCCCGCCCGTCGTCTTGTCGGGACATGTTCGTGCGTTTGTTGGTGGCCGTGTGCTGGTGTTGTAAGTGAGGATGGTGAGGACGGGTTGGTCGGGGGAAAGTAGAGCTCGGACCACTCGTACTGCCGCACAGCGTCGCGGGGCTCGCCGACGCTCCCAATGATGATTGGGATGAAGATGTGCTTGCTTCCCGTGCCGAACTCGAGCTGCACGCAGAGCCGGTACTCGCACTTGACCTTCAGGCCTGCGTTGCTAGAGACAGAAGTCCAGAGGTACTCGTCATCGTCCTCCTCCATTTTATCGGCCGGTCCAACCTCAATCGAGCTCGAGGGCGTGAGCTCCGCAGCGCGCAAGTCGAGTGGGACGAAGGCTCGCACCTCGCCGTCAGAGGGTCGGAGGAGCCGGCGCGTGAGCGCAACAGTCGTCCATTGGTTCTCCGAGCTGGACCCAGGACCCACACGTGTGGTGACCATCTCCTCCCGCACGAGTGAAAGCGTGAGCGCAATGGCGTGGTGCGACGGCGGGCAGACGAGCCGCAGAGAGACAGGTATCACGGATGTTGGTCCAAATGTCGTTGTCGGCAGCGAGAGGTGTGCCGTCCACGGGTCAGTCGCGAGGCTTCGCGGCCGCGCAATCCAAAAGGTGTAGGGAAACAGCATTGGCGCAGGCTCCGGCAGCGTCGCGGGGAGGATCTCGACCGCACGCTCCGCCGCAAGGTACCCCGAGAGGTCAAAGTCGCCCACTGGCCGCCACGACCTATCAGCCGGACAGAGTACGAGCCGGAAACGGTAACTCATCTCCCACATCACGCTCACGCTCGGCGGAAGTACACTCTGCCGTGGAATCTGCACCTGCACCGACTGCGACCACCGACCGGGAAGGATGATGTCGGCGTCATATGTCGAACTTGATGACGTCGAGATGTCATCGCCGCCCTCGCGGACCCAGTTCGCAGCACCAGACGGCAGGTCCGTCACGATGTTCACGACGACGCGGGTCGTGTGTGGCGTCCGCAGCGTGCCGATCAGGTTTAGCTTGAGGGTTCCTACGCGCCGCGGATCTCTGAGCTCGAGGCCGAGTTGTAAGGGGATTGTCACTCCGGGCTTTGACGTTAGTACATCGATCCTTCATGAAATGAAGCTCGGTTCGAGGGGAGTGGGTCGTCACCACGCATTACGGCGCGAAATTGGAACCACACATTCTGATCGCAGGGAAGGTCCAAGGTAATATCTACCCTCCGATCCCATTCTTCCTGGGTCAATGGACCCACCAAAGAACGGCATGGCAGCTCTCAGGTGACGGCAACGATACTCGTCAGGCTCGCACCGAATCCGGCCGCCACCATGCACCCTCCCTTGAACCTTAAACGACTCACGTAGAATGCCGGCGGAATGTCGACTTCGCCAGATTGCAGACTGAGTCTGAGCACTCCTGGATGCCGCTGAATGCTTGGCGGCGGGCCAATCTTGAACGGCTTCAGGTCGATCTCCGGGGAAGACAACCCGGTATTGTTGTTGCTCGATGTAGGCGGGCATGGCGACTTGAGCGCTGGCGGCATGCCGTCTCGCTCGAAGCACTCGGTCATGTCTGGTTGCAGAGGGGAGGGTAGAAAGCACGATGACTGAACTGGTCGCGGCGTGCGAGTCGGGTCTGCGAAGTCCGCGAACAGGTGCCCGCCGCCTGCATGGCAGGGCAGAGCTGGAAGGGCGACCGTCATGCTTGCTACTCAGCGCGGTGTGTATAAGGCGAGGCGAGCGTCTCAGTCACGTTGAGAGACGGGGGGTGCGAAGTCTGGGGCGACGGCGGTAAGGGCCAGAGTTATGACGGACGGCCAAGATTTGTTGTTTTGAATCGCAAGAAACAAGGTGGGTAAGGGCGCCAGGTACCGAGAGTTATCGGGGGCTCAGTGTGTGCAGTGTGTATATATGATCGCTGTTGGAATTATTGGGCCGGCTTTTCGGAGGGACACGCTTGTCAGCGCGGCGCGAAGCCAAGCCTTGAGGATGGGGAGAACAACAAGAAGGAGTGCGGGCAAGACTTGAGTAAGGGGTGAGGAAGGGTGGGCTGGCGTGCATCGTACCAAAGATATAGTTGGTCCTGTTGTGTCCTGTCTGGTCCCAGCCGTGGTCGCAGCCACAGCCGCAGGAGCGGCGCAGGCGGCTGATACCAGTGAGACCAACAAGTGCTTGGTTAAGGGACGGCGAGGGACGGCTTGACGGCGAGGGACGCCGAAAGGTGCTAAAGCCTAGTAGACTGCCGTCTCATTTGAGGCTGATGCACGGTTCCTCCGGACGGAGTTACCACTAAGACGAGACATTCACGAGCATGTTGGAGCGCCGTAGTGCGTGGATGTCCTATTTATTCGAGTCGCATTGAGACCTTGCATTCAGACCGTGGGACACTCAATTCAGGTGAGACGCGCATGAATGAACAGAATGACGAAGGTTGGAAACATATGCAAGCGGCAGACCTGTCTCAATATTTTGTCTTAGGACAGTCTCTGGTTCCATCTCCTGTCTGCCCGAGACAGGGACTGGTTCCAAAGTCCTTGATCCAGGTCAACCCCCTTAGTCTCCCTCCTGTGTTCCAACAAAGTTGACGAGACTTTGGGGAACATTCTCTGACGGAAACACGCTCCGGTCGGTCTCCGGTAACGGGCGCCAGCGCAATGGCCAACGACGGTAAATCGCTGGAATTCATAGTGTGGCGCCGCCTCTTCAGGCTCTCGGGTCTGCACTCTCAGCCCCGGCTTAGAGCCCCAGGGCTGACCCTTGACCGTTGATAATGTTGTCACCGGTATGATGCGATATCCGGCGAACCCATGTTTTGGTGCGGCGAACGGAATCCTTGATGAAAAATGCTCCGAAGCCACCAGACCAGGCCTCGCCATGTCGCGCCATGCGGCGCGCTGCGCAGCCACCACCACCCAGCCTCACCTCACCCACTCTCTAGATCCATGGCCGGAAATGCATTGTTCCGCGCGGACTTCTTGAGTTGACCGTCTCTTGCTGACATAACGACACAAGACATAAGTAGCCGCGCCCGATTTCTCCTCGATTACCCCTTGCTGAATGCGTCAGTGACGTTGCGCTGGGCATTGCCAACGCCAGTGCCGACCGGCCGGTACGTCAACAAGGACGCGGCCCGGGACACGCGACTCGGCACATCGCCAGAGACGCGGCTGTCGAGAAGACATGATCATTCACTTTGACGCAGCTTGCCGCGTGATGTGTGTGATAGCCTGGGACAAGTTCTGCCCCCGGTTCTGAACCGAGCCGATCCAGTCAGAACTAGATAAGCCACAAGACAATCTGTGTTGTGCCGGTTTCACCATCGTCTCTAAAGCGGCGTAGTGAGATTGGGAGTGGTTCAACATTAGCCGCTATCAACGTCATATCTGCTCGTTAGTGTCTGCTCAATGGAGACGTTCTACCGTCTGTAAGCGATCCAGCCGTCGTTGTCCGTCATCTGTTCGAAGCCGAGCGCGTTACCATGACGTCTGGCACCGTCTCGGTGCACTGGGCAGCCCGCGACACCGGGCACCGAGGTGGCTGAGGACAGCTAGCGTCTGCGCCCACTGTGTGCTGCGCCGCCGCCAGTCACTCTTCCGTGACAACTAGACTGCAGAGGATCGCAGGCTAGACAAGATCAAGATCCATATTCTTGAGCGCTGCGTGACTGTGTGACCTAAACTGGAGTAGTGCAGTGTAGTGCGATGAAGCATCCACACGTACGCCTATGTCGTTGCTCAACGGCTGGCCCTACGGGAGTGGGCGTAACACGGACCGTGGGGCGGAGCGGCGAGCATTCAGATGTCGTTACTCGAGAATGCAGAGTTGCAAGTGCGCGGCTGAGATGTGTGGTTGGGGAACGTGAATTGATTAACTAGCGCTGAGCCGGAATGGAGGTGACAATGCGAAGGGGAAGCAGACTAGCAGGCCATCCAGACCAGGATGCTGCCAACGCCTTGGTGCTACAATGGTCCCGGCAGGAACGCCGTGAACGGCGATTTCGTAACCAGACCACCGGTTCAGGGCCTCCTTTCACGTGGTTAATTTCCTCGGATGCAACGGCGACACGACCGTTATCAGCTCTAATCTTTCCAAGTACGTCATAGACCCTTGCTGTTTTTCTGCACTAATCGGGATGTAGCCAGCATCAGAGGGAAGAGGGTGAGGGGGCATTGAACGCTTGGGCTGAACCCCCTGCAGAAACAGTGTGTAGCATGCCGCAACCTCAATGCAACACTGACAACATACAACAGGAGACAAGGGGCCGCTCGGAGAAGCCTCGCCTTCAGAACACCTGCGACTCAGCAACCGAACAGCATTCGTAGCCTGTATGCCATAGCGGATGCTTCGAGTTGCCATGTGGGCTGCAACAGGCTTGCTTCGCAGAGCCCTGTTTCCTAGCACCAAGGCATTCTGAGAAAATCGAGGCCGCGTATTCCGACGGACGAGCAGTACGCGCAGCATGTGGAGCACCGTGGTGGGCAACACGATCGGCGCAACAAAGGTGAGCGCAAAGTGTGCATAAGTGCAAACTAGTCACGAAGCCTAGCTCTCTGCTTAGCGTCCTCCTCTTGCTTTGCAATTTCGCGAGCTTTGGCACGAGGGTCGATGACCTAGTTGTTAGCTCGGCTTCAGGGCAAGTGACTTACAGTGTACTCGTCCTCAGCGCGCCGCGTCTCGTCAGACTTCTCCTCCTCAAACTTGAGGGCATGACGCATCCAACCGACGTCATCGTCGACCTCGAGTCCGTCCTCGTCTCCCCCTTTGCCAGCTCCGTCATCGTCGCCCATTGCCAAGACCTTCTGGCTGAACATGCCGAGGTCGCGGAGAAGATCCTCATCGTCGCCGCGACGGCCCTTGACACTGTGCCGCGTCGCGGCACGTCCTCGTCCCTTCTTGTACTTGGCCATCTCCTCCTCCAGGTACACGGCACCCTTCCTGCGCCTTCTGTACATGTCGTCATCGTCCGAATCAGAGTCAGAGTCCTCTCCTATCCGCTTCTTCAGAGCACGGAGGTCCTCTTGCATTCGCTCGAGGTCAGCCTTGCGAGATGAAGATGAACCCTCGCCAGCCTTCTGCCTCTCATGCTCTTCTCGGATAGCCTTCAGGTCGACCGCCTTCCGCTTCTCCGGTCGTTCCTCCTTATGATCACTGCTGTCTTCAGCCTTCTTCCGCTTCTCGCGAGGCTTGTCCTCCTCGACTGTGCCCGTAGCAACCACTTCAGAGTCAGCTGAAAGCCACATCATTTAACTCACGATCCCGCCGACCCATGTCCTTCTTGACGATCACCTCTCCCTCATCCTCCTCCTCAGCCTCGCCGAAAGACAGCAGTTTCGTGTTCTTCTTCGCCTTGGCACGCTTCTCTCTCCGCTCGGCCTCCTTCTTCGCCTCGAGACGCGCCTGCATTTGCTCGCGCCGCTCAGCAGCTGTGATACGAGGTACGATGTCGTCGAACGGGTTCTCGATGATACGTATTCCCTTGATCTTGGGGGGGCTGCAAGTGTCAGACCTCCTCACAATCGAGCACTTACACCTTGGGCCTCTCGTCCTCGTCGACATCAAGGTTCCCGATGTTGAGCACATCTGGAGTTAGCTGGCCGCGGCCCTCGGGACATCTCACTGTAGTAGGTGGGTCCTTGAACGCGCCCAAACAGAGTGTGCTTTCCGTTGAGCTCGTCCGCCCGGTCGAGCGTGATAAACCACTGAGAGTTGTTCGCGTTCCGCTTGCCGGGGTTGGCCATCCCTACTAGTCCTCGGCGGTTGAACCTCAGTCGGCTGTGGACCTCATCCTTGAACGGCTCGTCGTAGATGCTCTGTCCGCCCGTGCCCGTTCCCGTAGCTGATGTCGTGAGCTTTATAATCCAAACGTTCCGGGTACTGACGATCTCCTACCTGAACAATGAAGTTTTTCACTATACGGTGAAAGATGACGTTGTCATAGTAGCCTCAGAGGTCAGCGACGAGAAAGAGGACAAGAGGACTCACCTTCCATCGTCAGCTGGAGGAAGTTGCGGACAGCGAGCGGGCACTCCTTGCCCCATAGCTCGATCTACTGTCAGCTTTGAAGACGTTTGCTTCTTCATATCGACAGAGCTGCAGAATTGAGGGCACTGCTAGCATCATGCGTCGGGCGACTCACCTCGATCTCGCCCGCGGTGGTGTCTACGATGACCTTGCCATTGGGTACCGGCTGTATGTTAGCTTCTTGCGACTGCAATGGCAGTTTGGAGGGCCGCTTGAGCCTACGCACCTCTGTAGCGTAACTGTACTCGTCAGCATCATTCTCAGCACGGACACTCACAGATTGGACATGACTCGTAGCGAAAGTTGACCGAGATAATGGAGTTGACATCACAATAACAATGATCGAAATGCGGGGAGCCACTCCGGCGGCGTTTGCGGAGATTACCACGTGACGCGCCTGTATGCCGTCACAGGTCGCTAGCGGCCGTGCTTGGATGTTGCGTCGTGTCGTGTCGGCGTCTTGGAGGATCGAGGTGGACCATTCGTTCTGACAGCCTTGCTCGCACATATCACGCTCGCCGCCCCCGCGCAACTCAACGCGACTGATCCGCCGGGACGAACTCCTCGGCGCCTGGAATCCCCCCGACGTCGATTCCATCTCAGTAACCCTTTCCAGCCTCTGAACTCAGCACCTTCCCCCCATCGGCTACCATGTCTGAGGGCCTCACGCGCCGGCGCGGTGCAGGGCCCACGTCGTCAAACAATGCTGGCAGCTCGTCAGCAGGTGGCTCGCCCGCCCCTTCCTCCAGCGCTCAGCGCAGCAGCTCATTCGGTGGCGGCTCGGCGGTCGAGGGCAGGCCGAAAGTCGCATACGACCCCCGAGACTTCAGCGATGACAATGAGACGAAGAAGGTGCCCCGCCTGACTCTGATGGAGGAGGTTCTTCTGCTGGGCCTGAAGGACAAGGCTGTACGTCTGCCCCTCTCATGCCTGATTACTGACTGGTGCAGGGCTACCTATCTTTCTGGAATGACAACATCTCGTATGCCCTTCGCGGCTGCATCCTGATTGAGCTGGCGTTACGGAGAAGGATTGCCGTTGTTCGAGACCCGTCGCGTCGCCGGTTGGCCCTCGCTGACCGTCTTATCGAGGTTATTGATGACCGCCAAACTGGGGAGACTATTCTCGACGAGGCTCTGAAGATGATCAAGAGCAGCGAGAAGTACGGTGCCGGGGCCTGGGTGGATCTGATGAGCGGTGAGTGTGCTTCGTCGATGTCCGAGCTGACAGAACCAGGTGAGACATGGAACGTGATGAAGATCGGTTACCAGCTCAAGCAAGTTCGTGAGCGGCTGGCGAAGGGCCTTGTCGACAAAGGTGTGCTTCGGACAGAGAAGCGGAACTTCCTGCTCTTCGACATGGCGACCCACCCGATTGCCGACATGAATGCCAAGGACGACGTTCTCCGGCGGTGTCTCACACTTCTGACGGCTCGCACCGCCGCTGTTCCTCCTCAAGCTCTTCACAAGGAGGGCATCCAGTACCGGTACATGCGTGCCGTGTGCCTCGTCTGTGCCGGTGAGCAACCTAGGGCGTAACCCTGAACTAATGCCAGCCTACGCCTCAAGTGTGCTGGAGAACGCGCTCCAGCGTCTTTCCTACGACTCGCGCGAGGCGGCCTTCATGCGGTGCGACGAGATTCTGGCTGAGTTCTCGACTTGGCCGTTCGGTATCGGCACGTCCAACTCGTCCGGCCCAGTCAATATTGGCGGAGGATCAAAACGTCGCGACGGCGGCAGCGGTATTGGCCGCGAGAGCGTTCAGGAGCTCGTGCGGGAAGTGCGCAAGGAGATGGTGAGCGACGCCCGGGGTGCGGGCTCGGGAGGAGATGAGCCGGAAGACCTCTGCTTCGAGGTCGTCGCCACTGTACTTGAGATCTTCAGTCGCATGGACAGCCTTGTGAGTACTGAACCTCCCAGCTCGTTGTTTCGCAAGGCTTGAGCTTGGTAGGCGTGGCCGGTAGTTCGTCCTTTTTCGGGTCGCTGCCCGATAACAATAGCCATAGCCTAACTGTCACTTTTCGTCGAGTTCCATCGCTGACGTTCCCAGCTGTAATCGTGCTCCTGTCGAGGCATGCAAATAGACGGGTGAGGCAGTGTCGAAGCTGCTTTGCCAGAGATAGCTGGGATATAGATTTTCTCTCTTCTTTTTATGTGAGTAGTAGTAAAGGTAGCATATGGATACGACAATGAACCCAATGGTAAACCGTCTATGGCTTACGCGCGTGCCAGTTATACGCGTCCGCAACCACGCGACATCTCAGACATGCCGGCACGCCATGCGTTGAGGGCCGTCATCGTTGCTCCGTGACAGAGGCAGAACCACGAAATCCTGCTCGATCGCAGTGGATTGGAGGAATTCGAAGTGCCCCCATCAAGTGCTCACAACTGACGCTTCGCACTGACGTAGTACGCATGCCGTTTCGTCGTTCTCTCAACTCCATTCTGGCTTGGCGAAGGACTCTTTCGTTGGAGTAAATCTCCTGAAACAGATCACGCAGGGTTTGTGAACGCTGCGCTGGAAGCTCCTACCCTTACCTGTTCTGGACAGGTAACTGCGCAACTGGAGTTCGCGTAGAGACTCGATGGAGCGAAAGGACGCCACTGACACCTTCACGACCAGGGCGGACGAGAGTGGCGCTGTGACCTTGAATGTCGCCACGACATCACGTGCAGGCAACTCGCACCAGAGGCTGGTCGTGAGGCTGGGCTGGCATAGCCGCGAACGGAGATCTGAGGCGAACGCGGTGCGGAGTAGTCATGCCGTGCAGCAACGAACGACGATGACCAAGGACGTCATTGCAGAAACAAGGTTTGGCCACAACCGACTGACATGCCATAACTGCAACGACTGCGACTGCTGGGGCCAATGTCCCGCCTCCTGGATGACTCAGACCGGGAGCTCGACACTCTTCACCCGCTGGCCGCTAGCGCCACAGGCGCATGACACGAGTTGACACGACCTGACGTTACCTGCCCCGACTTCCCTTCCCCCATCCAGTCCGACGGTTCCACAGGTACGCTCCGGCCGCACTGCCGCACATCGCCTCCAGTTACTGTCAGTTACGCTCAGTTACAGTTGCAGAACGAGATCCGGCGTGCGTGAGCACTTCCAGGAGTGGGCTAGTGGGCCGAGTGGGCCAGCTTCCCGGAGTGGGCGTACGCGTGTGTGGTGGCCCTGGGGCGACGCGAGCGCGCGACAATGCTGGGAGAGCGCGTTCTAGCGAGCCGAACTCTCGAGATCGAAGCGCTGAGAACGCGACGGCAGGCTCACAGAAGCAGGGCATACATAATCCAGTGAGCCTCGTAGTGCTCGTGGCGGTGCTTGGGAGACATAAGGTTCTAGTTTCGGTACCAAGGGCCCTCCAAGGTCCACCAGGACCTGCTAGGAGATCAGGTCACTCCTAGGCCCCATCTAGGTCCGCCAGGCCCCGTGGCACCCGTCGCACCCGTTGGTGGCCCGGTGCGGGTCGACATGTCGTGCACGAGGTCCGAGTGGATACAAGGTTCAGTCAGGCCCGGCTTTGGAACTTGTTGCGAGCAACACGTTATGCCCCGGAGCTCGGTCCTTCGTTGTCCCTCGGCCCCGCAGTCAGGTCGACGCAGACGCGAGAACCGCCCCAACGATCCGTGCGAAGGACGCGCGAGGGAGCGTGAGGTGGACGAAACAGACTCTAAGAGTCTGAGAGCCTGAAGCACCGACCGGTCCCAACGAAATCATAAAGCTTTCTCTCACCGCCCGGCCGGTGCGCTGCAGACAGTGGCCTGTGGAGTGCCCACCTCGCGATCAGAACTTGCCGGGCGCGAGCTGTCATTTCCCATGCCCACTACAGGCCCCAGGATTCCAATCGGATCGACCCGGAACCAGTATGAATGGAAGCGCACGTACGCGCGCATCTCAGTTCTTGGCCCGAGGATTCGTAGGCCGACGCGCAGAGCCCGATAGCGGCATGGACGTCAGCGGCGTGAGAACGCTCCGGGGCCGCCAGAACACAGCGTCGTGAGCCCCGTGTCTGCATTGAATTCAATACAAAACCCACGATAACCCAACTCCAATGCTACGACCACGTTTGAGATGAACGGTTCCTGCGCCTCAAACCCAACCCAAACTGGACCTCGTACCAGTGCAAGATAGCGTTTCTGAATCGCCATGCGCACAGTAGGCTCTGATTGTACCTGTACACAAGCGCAGAATTGGAATGCGTAGCTGGGAGCTTTATCACCGTCGACAACACTGGCGGCAAGACGTCCGTCCCAGATACGAGATGCACGCCTCTCCACATCGCGGAAGAAGGAGGATATGTGCTGACCCTCGCATAAGCCTCCCTCGCGGGATTAGAGGCATGAGCAAGCCTCCCTTTACCCCACTCTGGGTGACAAGCTTATGTAGCATACAGGGCGCAGACTGACGCACAGATTCGATTACGGGCTCTGCCTTGTATTGGCCCGTGCTGACGGCAGCGCGCTATGTGAGATTTACACGTTTCAATGCACAATTACCACGGTCGGCAGGAGCCTTTTAGAGTTGGGACGCTGGTACGAGAGCTCTTACAGCATCAACTGACTCTGACGAAAAGCGACGGTGAGTCGGGTTGCCTCCATCTAGTAATTTCTCGACTATCGTTGGTGGAAAACAAACGAAATTGCCGAACCGACACGTCCGCTGCAACAGAGTGAACTCTGCTGGTCCCACTGTGTTAATCTTCGTCATACGCTTGCTTGCTACAGGCGTACGGCATGCGCTCGGTGTGTGTGAGAGTGGTGGTTGGTCGTCGCTGTGACCGACGAATGTCCTGAATTTCAACCTCGAGCTCGTTGTCGACAGCGGCCTGCCGAGGCAGTCTGATCTCATCTGACGTGTTCTGCGTGATGGGACCGATGGGTTCAAGCGCGGATGCGAGTGGGGAATGGATGGCGACTACAATCCTCCGCTTGAGGCTAATCCTAGTCGGTAGCAAAGCGATGGGATGGGACGTCTGCAAGTCGACACGCCAAGGCTGCACCGAACAGGCAGCAGACACCTCTGCACAGACTCCTGGCTTTACGCTTTCTCGTTCCTATCCGACGCAATTTCGTGCCATTCGGTGCCCAGTCAGTTCTCAGCTGACCGTCAATGCGTCAGCCGGTGGACTCGTCGGGGTCGCACAGTTGCTCGCTTCATGCCGCGCTCAAGTGATCCAGGGTGTCTCACAGTCTATTGCCTATGAGATTTAAGGCCTGCCTCGTCACGACGATGGCCGACGACGGACTAAGGCCGCAACCGCATCCGAACGTCCGAAGCCTTTGCTCAGGCATGTCAGCGCGGCGAGTTTGCCAGGTGGGCAGCGTTAGCGCTTGCAACACCGAGCAAGCAGCCACTGATACCTGTGCACCTGACCTTCGGTATAGGGCGTGCAATGGAAGGCTCATCACGTACGTTTCAGGTAGCGTCATCGCAAGCCGGCCGCTGGAAAAGGGTTGGAAGGGTTCCAGGATGCCGCCTGTCACGCTCCTCCTCAGGTGTGGCAACAGGGAGATCGTCGTATCCGCGCTAGCGCGTGCGCTGAATTGCAGCAGGACTGAGTGGTGTGAGGCTGAAATGCCGTTTTGGGGTGGTATAGGTTCCTCGGTGGCAAGTCAGGCAGACATACCTGACTTGATTAGCGGTACCCACATTGTGGCGAGAATGCCGTTGCAATCACGGCAGAGAAGGATCCCAGCCTGCAACTTTGTTGTTCACCTTGGCGATGACGAGAGTGGTATGGCACACACCGCTCAGGCCCGGGACCGTTCAGGTCCGCCCGGTTCGCATCCTAGTGCACGGCTTGCTTGTTCAGCATACCCAGCGCCGGCCGGTGTTCCCCAGCAATTCGGTGGATCAGAGGGACCGGTGGCCACCGATGGCATCCGGTCGGTCGCTGTTCCGGTCCTCCGTCCCCACACCTTTTGGCCTTGCAGATCACGCCACGGTCCAACCGTGGCATGGCACGGCACGGATCGGTTCGAGCCTCTTCTTCGCTGTACCGGCGTGAGGCACTGGTGGAAAGGTACCGACCGATTTGCAGCCACGCTCCCACTCTCGTGATGGCATAGCGAGAGAGCCATTTGCACTAGTGACGACGGCCCCACGATGAGCGGTAGGCATGACTGAAAGCCGCACGGACATGACGAGCAGTGACTCCCACAAGCCGACAGCGATTGAATAGGATGGGCGAGCCAGACCGATCCGGCTCGAACTGGACTTTTGGCAGAGATCGCATGAGAGTCTTTAATTTTAATAACGCAACACTCTCGCTGTGTGATTCTAGGACAAGAATCCGAAACACGTAAAGTATGGCTGAATCGGAAGGTACGGTGCACTGTGTCCGCTTCCGCGACTCAAAGGCGTGCGCCTGAAGTATGACTTCGGCCGGCTTGGCATCCTGAGCCCCTCGGATGCCAGAAAATGTAACACGAGTGAGGGCGGACTTTGTGAACGCTGAAAGACCACGGAGGACGGATGTCACGAGGCTCAGGTGACCTGGGGAAGGAATGACCCGGCTGCCGTGCCATGTTATCTCGGTTTGCCAACGGGGTGGCCGGTGCTGGCGGTGCACTAGTGAGTCAAGGTTTGCCAGGCGAAGTCGACGGAAGCCAAGGAAGTTGCAGAATCAGTCGGAAAGGACGACATCAAAGGACGAGGTAATCGCCGGTAGAAGGCAAGGAAGGAACTGGGAAACCGCGAGAAACGCTGCGGTGAGAGTACGCACTTGCTTAGTTGCAGCTGTTGCAGGCGTTGCACTAGTCGTATTAAATTGTATCGCATGGCAGAGCATGAATTGTAAACTTAGCTCTGAAGCCTGTTCTTGAATGCCTTCTGACGCTCCTTCCGGCTTCTTAGGCACACTCAAAGCTAAAACCCGCTCTTCAGCTCACGTACTGAAGGGTTCCCGGTCGGCACCAGGTCAAGCTCCAGGATGCTGCAGCTCGCGCATGCCCGTGGCCCTCAGCTGCCTGACCTTGCAACACTCCGATCTGCCTGACCTCTGGCAACGTGGTGCGTTGGTGCGCGGTGCTCGGCGGTGAAAGCTGCGCTACCTGTCCCTGATCCCTGTACAGCGCCAGTGCAATGCTGGGGGTCAGTTCTCCGGATTCAACAGTTCAGGACCCGAGTTCCATGGGCGGAACTGACCGGGGGCCTTGCAGTCTCAGGAACGCGACGAGGTTCGGTGTGAACTGGCGATCTTGATTTGGCCGTGTCGTCTCCTCGCATGGCCGTTGCCGGTGGGTGCCGCGTGAGACTGTGTGAGACATTTGGGACGCTAGACCAATGCAATGAATGGAGCGTCGGAACACCGGTGGAGCGCTATGCAGCCGTCCAACCGAACTCATCGCAATGATCAGATCGATCAGTGGATCAGTGGAATAGTGGAATAGTGGGCACCCACCATACCGGGCAGCACCATGTTGCATATGTCTCATTATTGAGAGACGAACAGTTGCATCCAGTCTAGACGGGAAGCAAAAAGCCCCCGAACGCGGCCGAAGGGTCGAGGAGCCGAGGGTCCGAAGCTAAGGCTGGCCAGGGAGCGGCGGCAGAGCGCGCACAGCTGACGTAGAGCTGACACTTACGATAGGAAAGGGTGCTTTGAACCTTAGATCGAACGTTTAGACAAAACATTTACAAGAGCCCTGTTATCTTACGTTACACTACCGCACACGTCCCAGAGTGTCATCCTGCCGGCCTCTGCCATGCGCGAACATGCCTGCCATGCCTGCCATACCTGCCCGGACCAATAGGGCCATGGTAACTCTCTCACACCGAGTTACCGACTGGTCCTTGTGGTCCTTGTGGAGCTGAGACTAGTCCAGAAAGACAGAAACCCCGTGACTCCGATACGCATGCACCCATGTTTCTAAAGTGCGCGACGACAGCGCGACAGGATAGCACACGCGCGCCGCAGAGCCATACCTCACGCATCAGATTCTCAGCGAGGTATGCGGGAGGAACGAACCAATGTGAATGCAAGTGGGCAGCTTGAATCCAGCCGGCTCCCAGGTCAGCTGCTTCTTCGGCACTCCCGTCCCAATCCGGAAGGTCTGGATGTAGCCAAGCAAGTTCGATACTAGGATGACGAGATGCGTACCCACAGCAACGCTCTTGTTGCTCCCAAAGTCTATGCACCAGCAATGTGGTTGGGAACGCAGGCTGTGCGTTGAGGTTGCATGGAGGACACAACACGGTTGTAGATAGTAGTAGTATTGAAATAGTATATGAATATTGTCCTAGCGAAACCCAGGTGACTCGACAAGTCGAGTAAACCAAACAAGTATAAACTTTATCTTACACAGTAGATAGACGAAGGGAGCTGCGCTCCAGAGAGATTACTTGAAAAGAGAAGAGATAAAAGGAAGCGTCCATTTCAGATGTGTAGCGACTTTGGCGCTTGTAGATGTAAAAGGTTCGACGGCGCCAGTCCGTCTTTTGTCGATGAAAATCGTTCAGTGTCGGTGTAAAAGCAAGAATCGAATCATTGTCTCTTAGTCTTCTAGTGAGGACTGCTTGTGTGTGTGTGTGTAAATCTATCGGTGGAAAGTCGAACGCGGATTGACCTGCAAGGCGGCGAACTTCCTTACTGAAGGTAGGGCGAGGCGTCCGGCTGGACCCAAACGTTGCCGTTCATGTACTCGTTACCCTGAACGTTGGAGACGTAAACTCCCTCGTCACCGGGACCAGGAAGGCCGATACCCAGGCCAACGAGGGGCTGCTGGGGCGCCTGCGGCTGCTGCTTCTGCGGGGGTACCGGGAGACCGGGGCAAAGCGTCGGCGAAGAGGCAAAAGCAGACTGAGCGAGAGGCGAAGGCGAGAAGGGGAACGGCTGGGATGTGTAGGTGAGAATGTTGGGAGTAGGGGTAACGGGCATGGCGTATGAGGTGCTCGCGGAGCTCTCGGTGGGAGATACCGGGGCGGTGGCATACGTAGCGTAGGCAGAGTTGTCCTCGACAGAGTGGTCAGGAACAGAGGGGGGAAGTGTCGGCACAGAGGGAATAGGAACCGACATGGGGGCCTCGACGGCAGGAACAACGGGCATCATGGGCGAAACATTGATGACCGGAACTGGGGGAGCGTTGAACCAACCCTGCTCAAACTGGGCCGGGGAGCCCATGGGGGGAGCCGAGTGGGGAATCGGCGAGTAGGGGGGCATGGTTGCCATGTTGATGTTGATGGGAGTCGAGTAGGAGCGACGCGCAGGAACGTGAGTTCCACGAATGGGGCCGTGTCCGAGATATGACATTCCGTACATGGGCGACTCGCCGACGAAGTAAGGGGCAGCGCGCTGAGAGACGAAAGCAGACTTGGCGGCCTTCGCGGCAGCCTTTTTCTCGCGAGTGGCCCTGTTGACCTCCTCGGGAACGGGCTGATAGTCGCAGGAGCGGCGAGCGCGAGTGCAGTTGGCACAGGGGGCAGAACCGCAGCACTTGATCTTGCTGCATCAAGTCAGCCACATGTGCTCTGTGCGGGAGGAATGTAGGGTACGACTCACCGGTGACGGCAGTACTGGCACGCCATGGCAATGCGCTGGCGGCGAGTTGATGACTCGCCAGGCATGATGGGGGTGTACGAAGTGTTGGGGGTGGTGTTGGCACTCTGGGTGGTGAGGGGAGAGTTGGTGAGGGTCGAGTTCGCAAGAGCGGTATCGAGTGTGATGGCGGGCTTGTTGGTCTGCATGGTGAAGGTTGGGTTTGCTGGGTTCGAAAGGAAAGAAGAGGAAGAACTGATGGAGGGAAAAAGGATTCACAGAAGAGTCGAAATCACCGAACCGTCGCTGTAGAGAAGTCGGTGAAAGCGAAAGAAGAAGGAAGTGGGAAGAGGAGAAGAAGAAGGGTAAGGTAGGGGGATCAGGCGTTGTTGACGAGCTCTTATGTGTGTCGGGGAATGGTGTGGGGGTGGTAGTCACAGGCAGACGGAACCGCTGGATGTGACAAGAGGAGTATGAAGAAGTAGGGGGAGTGTCTGAGGTGAGGCAAGCTACGTTGGAAGCAACGACGGGGAGATGGATACGGAAGGGGAAGAAGGGGGATGTTATGTAGGACGATAGATAAATGCTGGAGTGGGCCAAGACAGGTGGACAAAGGAAAGCGTGCGCCGGATCCAATCCAACTGGGAACGATCGCTGGTACGGGGCTCAGGAAGGAACAGGACCAGAGCCGGAGCGCGCGAAGTGCATGCAAGCGGTGGACCCGGTGCAGAGTGCCAGCAGCGTTGCGTGAGCATTCGGTGGATGGGGGGGGGAGGGCAGGAGAGGAGAGACAATGGCGCGCGAGTGCCCGGGTCGGCGAGGAACGCGAGAGAGTGTTCAGTCTGCACTCAGTCTTACCTGCAGTTGATCAAAGTCAGGTTGGAGTCAGGTCAGGTAGGTAGGTAGGTAGGTGTCCTCAGGCTTTCAGGTCAGCCGGGCAGCCGGGGATCGCAGAGGCGCAACTCCCGCGGGCCAGTCCCCACGGGCACCAGAGCAGAGCCTGTCTCGGACGAGGTGACCTCGAGGTAGAGCGATCGGCCGGCAGGGTTGGACCTGAGGATAGCGGGAAGCTCGTCCAGGGATTGACAGCATTGGACGGAAAGAAACCCAGGACGCAGGCAGGACGCGAGTGTCCCTGGCTTGCGCCCTGCACCTAGCTAGGCCCTTGGCTTCAGGCCCAGGTTCAGGTCCGAGTCCTGGCGACCGTCCTGGCGTCTTTGCCAGGCACCTAACTCTGAACTCACCTAGCACCGTCCTGTCCTGGCCAGGTTCGGCGTCGAGTCGCTTGTCTCCTGGTGGCGTCGCCCTGCCCGTCGTAAGTCCTGCGCACCTATGAGCCGGTGGCGTGAACGTATGATATGAACGCATGAACGCATCGAGATAGCTCGCTCTTCCCCGGTGTAAGGCAAGTAAGGTATGCACAGGCTGTCACTCTGTAGAACGCGGATCCCCACCCGTGGCTGAGACACGTCGCTTGCCTCTCTCACTGCGTGCCTGGCACACACTCGCCCCGTACCCCGTACCTCTGCAGCACCTGTTCTCTACGTACTCAGCGCAATGCATGCTACTCGCTGCCATGCGGCCTTTGCCTCTCTGTTACGGCAGCGGCGCGACAGAACTGGTCTTCGGCACCTACGTCACACCCCGAGGGTTTGCGGCCACCACACTTTGCGCCACCTTCATCAACCCCTCCTCGCTGAGTCTAAGATGATCAGGACGGGCTCCCCTGGTCTCAGGCGTTCCAGCACAAGTCCTTTGGGCGTTTGGCTCCCATCGCAAAGGCTGGCTGTTTGCAGCACTGCCTATCGTAGCTCGTGCCAAACCATGTATCTACTTGTCGCTCCTCAGTCTCAGCTTGGCGACAAGACTATGTCATGCTCGTTTCGGAGCATTCGCAGCGTTCATCCCGGGGTTCGTGCTGCATGGGCGTGCGTGGGGACCCTTAGCCACGATGCTGACACTGATTATTGCTTGATTGCACGTACGTAGCGTGTGCGCGCCTGCGGGGTGGTGGGCCCTGTTCGCATGCAGCCATGGCGCATTCATTCGGAGGTCGAACACACGCTCATGAACCCACCAGAGGAATGCAGCGATGTGACCGTTGCAAGTGGAAGTGTCTTACGCGCGTGGTGATATCCGACCATCATGAATGGTGCCAGTGCCAGTCCAGAGCGATTAGAAACCATGCATAGTCGCAGACGGTGCCGCTGGTGACGGGCGCGGGCGCGTCTCCGTCTGGCTATCGGTCCCACTACAGCTCTCCACCGGAACCAGGGAGCACGCTGGCACACCGCAGCACGCGAACCAGCGAAAGCATGGTTAAGGTAGCGTGCCGTAGTGTCTCCTGCGGTAACCGGGTGGAGATTCGGTGTGACAGACCAGGGCGGCAAGTAAGGCGACCAACAACGACTTGTGGTATTGCGATTAGGACGAACACAACGAGTCAATACTGGACACCCCTTGAATCAGGGTCCAGGCAGTCACGCTTGTCGTTAGCGCTCAGACTTTATGCCCCAGGTTACAGGGGCTCCCTAGCGCTCCATCCTCCGTCATGCATGCACCGCAGAGCCAAAAAATTAGCTCAAACAGCCAAGAGCACGCTTGCATCCGGCCGAGCTGCGGTGCTCCGTTGGACGCTAGAGATGACGCGCTCGTCAATTTGGGTGGGGGCGCAATGCGTTCATATGATGTCCTCGGCGGATATTGCGCTAGTCGACGACCGCCAAGGTCAGCGTCAGCGGCGTCGACAACAGCGCTAACATCGGCTCTTGAAAGCGCCAGTGGAGGGACCAGGTTTTTCCGGCGGTTAGAGGCGTCACTGCGCTTTCGGCTGGGCTGGCGGGGCGCGTGCCTGGCCACATCGCGGCTTACCCAGGTGCCCAGGAAAAGCGGCTGTCCAGTCACGAAACCGAACGCTAGCGCGCTCCCTCGCTCTGTCCGACTGTCAGCATTGTCCGTGCTCGTCGCCTGCATCCACATTGTGAATAACCGGTGGCGCAATGGCGTTCGCGGAACCTGGACGCCAGGCGGATAAGCGGAGCAGCGCGCTGTATTCGGGCGGGCAGCTGCAAGTCCGAAAATTGCATGGCGACCACCGCCCGCGGCCCGAAACCCCGCCTCGTCCTCAGCCACTGAGCAGCCTGTTTCGCACGAGGCAAGCGCCGAACACCGCACCCCCTTTGACTCCGCCAACAACAACAGGCGCCTCTTAATAGTGTTTCAGTGCGTGATAGACAGCGACAAGCCCTATAGAATACAAAGCGCGGAGCGGTGAGGTAGATGACAATGTGGCTTGCGCAGAATGTGGTGCAATCCTCACCCAGGGAGCGCGCAGGCCCCGCGACGCCCCTACGAGACCCCACTTTTGAGCGGATATGTGGACTACGCTGTATGCCTACCTGAACGGCATTAGACCTGCCCGAATAGCCTGCAATCAATACGTGATGATGCACACGGCGCCACAGTGTGATCCGCTGACACAGATGTCAGGTGGCTGTCGGTGTCTCATGCGGAACAAGGTGTGGTGCGCCGATGCCATATGGCAAAGCCACCGGTCCTGTAGCCCTTCGGCTCGGGGCTGCGCGTGGCTCTGACCGTACGTATGACCGACACTTAAACTGACGTTAGCTCGGTGACCTCTTCGCTGTCCTTTGCGCTCCGTGCCGTTGGCCTAGGAATCTCGCACGCAGAATTCGCCGCGTGCACAACATGTCAAGCGCGCGTTCCAGCATCGGAAGACCCGGAGCAGCCGGAGAATGCCGAAGCTTCCCACAGGTGGACGAAATGCGGGTTCCCAGTATGTATAAGCCTGCCAAGACCGATTCGATGTCGTTATCGCTCCAGGAGCGCCGACGCGCGACGCGGTTGCCTGCGCCGTGACGACAGCATAGCCATCTTGGACAGCCTAGTCTAGGTTGAACTTTCGTGAATAGACTTTCCATCGCGGCATCATGGCATTCGTAGCTTTCGCGCTGAGTACTTCATCGTCCTCGTCGCTAGCAGGCTTCTCGGGCGCGAGTTCATCGTGCTTAACCTGACTCCTGGAAATCGCTGATGATTCTGTGCCTGGGCCGTCCTCGCAACCAGGTTCCTGGCTACCGACCCAGGTAAAGGTACGGAACTACGCGTGGCGCCAAACGTAAAACAATATGCTCTGGTTAATCCTTGGGATTACGGCACAGTACAGGCTCGTCAGCATCCGCATGGCAATGAGGCTGGGGCGGCGTTCGCGAGCCCATTGGGGAATCCTGTGGGATCCCATCAGGTCCTGTCAGGTACTGTGGGGGATTAACGCGCTGACAGGGTACAGTCGTCGAGTCCTGGTTAGTCGTTTCCTCCGGTACCTGAGCCGAATTCCTATGCTCCACGGCTCTGCTGCCGTCAGGCCGTCCAGGTGGTCGTCTAAACCCGTGCCATTAGTTGGCCGCGCAGCTCGGTCAGTGTCAGCGCGCCCACGACACGCGGCCAGGCACGCCTTTCGTGCTCACTCAGCTGGCTTGCACAGAGACATCCGCAGATGCCATAATCCCAGTGGCTATTCAGCGAACCTGAATTTCGTACACCTCCGTGCGAGAATCAATTTGGGATTTCTCGGTGGCGTCAATATGTGATCGACATGTGCGCTCTGTCACCCGTCGCCGGGTATGCACTTTTCACAGCCTCTGGCAATGCAGGCATACCTACTAGTAATCAGATTCCCGTGTTCCTCTCTTTGTTCTGGGCAGGATCTACCGATCTGCAGACCCGGGCCAGACTCAAGACATGAAGGTCCGCATATCGATGACTCTGTTCCAGCTTGTAATGTACAAGCAGTCGGACAATTTACATCCAAGCGGCGTACTGACCTAGACCGTGTGCGACCCACCCGCCACTCGTCGACTGAGTAGCGTGCGCATACCACGGTGTCCGAAAGCACGTACGTACTCGATTTTTGTGGTCGGTAGGTTCCGAACACGGGGCGTAGTATCCTAACGGCAGGAACAAGAGCAGACCTCGACGCACCTCCTTAACTTTTCGGCAGAATGTATAATCATCCGCAGGATCAACCGGCGCTCGGCGGATGCTGATTCCTCTCTGCCTGATCCAAATGGCCTTACACCCTTTGGACGTACCTACGTATAGCCTATATCCCTGTGCACGGCGGACCGTTTACGTTAGAGACAGCGTTCCTGTCACCCGCGGGTCCGTCCAAGACCTTCGGTACATCCCTCAAGGACAAACTCGTCTAGATCGCTATTGCCGCAAAAGAAATTTTATGCACTTGAGAGGTACTAACCTAGCCGCTTTACGGGCGCTTCAGTAGCGAGCAAGCTTCGGAGCGAAACCGTGGAGCTCTCAGACAGAGTGGTCCCTGCGGCACCCTCAAACGCACACAGAGTTGTTAAGCTTAGCACCTCTCTCCGTAAGTCCTCCCCCGTGCGCCGTTGCTTAAACCGGCAGAAGAGAGGCTGCCTACGTGGTGCCGGCAGCACTCGCCACACCGCGCTACGGCCGTGGCTGTACAGTAGCAAGGAAGGTTCGTGTCGAGCAAACCCTAGGCTCACACTGTCGGCCACACCAGACCAGTGGCCAGTGGGGTGCCCCCAAACACGGACCTGTGCATAGCAGAGGGTAAGCTGTCGACTGAATCCTCCGACGACTGGAGACTCAGGGCATTCCGTTACCGCACTGAGAGTGCAGGCCAGCGTGAAGGCATAGTGGAGTCCTGGTTGAGAGGACAAAACGACGTACGTGGTGAAACACACCAGGCACGGTTGTAAAACCACCGATCCCAAAGTGTTTTGACATGCCATTTGGACATGCACCGCATTCGCGGACTACACCACTTGACGCGATTCGTGCGAGCACTATCCGCTCCAGCGCCCAGCCACACAGGCATCGACGTATCAGCCACCTCCTCGCAAGCAGATATCCTAACAAGTGTACGCATGTCTTGATTCCGAGCTCAAACGCACCTTCCATCAATTCAGCCTGTAACAGCGACTGAAATGTCTAGTCAGTTCGGTGGCCTACGACGTCGCCCGGCTTCGACACCTAGAAATGAACACTTTCTCGGAGAGTTAGGAAGACGCCTTGGTGTAACGCGAACAACAGCACAGCGCGTCGATGCGCGTTTGAGATCTTAATCTTAAAGCGAACACTCTGTTGCGGCTTGCGAGACAACTAACTGTGGAACTACGTCTTACCCAGCGTGACAGTGTAACAGACTTGCTAAAGTGTTTCAAGCCAAATTCTATTCGTTCGGTCTGGCGGAAGTAATTACTTCTTTCACGCATGCTAGAACTTCTGGGTGGTATTAGTCAGCCGTACAAGCAAGCACGCTGAGACGTGATGTCAGTCGCTGTCCGTTGATTCAGCCTCAAGAGGCAGTCACGCAATCGACCACCGATGCCACGGTAGCCCTGCATCAACTATTCTTTCTCCCGACGGCGCTGAATGTGCCAACTTCGTCCATCCCACACACGTATCCAAACCTGACCGCAGGCAGCCGACTGCAATCGCTGAGACCTTGGCGCATACTGTAGGCTCATAGGGTGAAGCCAGCATTCCTCGTCCTAAGTAACAACTGATGCTTACGTTGTATGGAATGACTTCCAAAAGCGACACGACCTACCCCCACTGAAAGCAGGCGGCCTTCGCATGCCCGAAGGAGCAGGACTAGTAGGGACTTCGGGAACACCGAACTGCAAGTCCGCATACATTCCTCGCAATTCATGCGCACCGAGACGGCGGCCCACATGAGAGTTCGCGTCGGTTCAGTTTCCTCCCACTTCTCTCGATACTCTTCACTACTTTCGCTTCATCTGCTGGAAATCATTCGAGATCGGTGCGCTATTGAGACGAGTGAAGGGGGGAGGGGGGCTGAGTGCGCGGAGACGGCTGCACGGTGCGGATCTGACCGCGACCGAGGACCTGGCGGCGCTGCGGATCGTGGATCAGGTGGAGCTGGGATCTAGGACATGGCGTAGCTCAAAGGGCAAGCCCGAACTACTGATAAAACTGGCCCGACCGGATTCGGAGCACAATGTACGAAAGGGCAAACGTACCCGCCCAGTCTGCGCGGTGGAGAACCGCCATGAATGGCCAAGCGGGTCGAGGAATATCCGTCAAAGGTACGCACCGTCGCGTAAACCTGGCCGAATTTTAGTGAAAGGCAGAGGTTCCAGCGTGGGGCATGCGTACTATCACTTTGTTTCGATTTGTCTGTCGCAGTGTGCCGCACTGTCTCACGGGGTACATTGTGACTAACTCCACTGCACCTGTTCCCATATCACCGGGACTCAGAAGAACAACAACACTCGCTGATGCCGATGCTGTTGCAGATACATAATGCAATTTGATTCAGCGTACTGGGTAACGTGGGTATGCAGGATGGACAGCATGGACAGGATCGTGGCCAGCCAGGCTTGTCCAGAATGCCGGCCCAGCCATGACCACGTCAGCCCATCGATCCAAGCACAAGCCTGGGCTGGGCCGATGGATCGCGATGGAGCCGGCTGGGCCACTTGTTCGGCGGCTCAATCCAGACGATCCAGATATCGGCTTGTGCTCGATCCATCTACACAAGGATCCTCTCGTTACTCGGTGATCACAGCAGCCATATGACCCCTGCCAACTCGGTGCATCGCTACCTCGCTGCGTTGTCGTACACCGGCCACCGGCCCACCGGATTTTGCAAGGATCGCATGTGATAAACTTGAATTGGTTTGGGTCAATGCCCACTTCTGTCGCTCGCTTTCAGCGATCACCGTCTGCGTATTCACTGTAACTCTCATCTGTGTGGGACGCAGTGGGTATAGGCACCGGATTAAGCAGAGTGACTGACCTGCTGCATGGTATAGCGGTATGGATCGAACTTCGCTAACGGTCGGTCAGGTACTGCCTGATCTCTGCACAGACCCGGGCCTGCTCGGGGTCTGGATGGTCTAGGTCTGCTTATGGCACCCAAAGGAGATCCCTCATTCAACTTCTCTCGGCATTAGTCTACCCGTCTTTGGTGCAATTAACACCCAGGCTGCAGACATGACCATCATCCAAATGAAATCTATGTCAGCAACCGAGGTTCATGTTGGGCTCTGTATATTGCATCTCGCTTCGGAAGAACGACACGGATCACGGCACGCAAATGTGGGGGACGACATGAGCGTGCCATTCCCAGCACATTGCGACGTCCACTCTCACGAAACTTTGGATTGACAGATGTTCAATTCAATCAACCGCCCTGTCGGGTTCTGCGTGCACTTCATCTGAATGATGCAAACTATGCATACATGCGAGTATCTGCTGAAATACTAACCTAAATCTATGCCCCGTGACCTTACGACCTAAGGCCTCATGGGCTCCAACCATTTGTCCGCGCGCTCAAACTGCTCAATGACATCGGGCTGGATGACTGTGTTGGCAACCGTCGGATTAGGACCCTGTTCCTGATTCAACGTCCGAATGGCCACCATGATCTGCGGGATGTCAGCTGAGCTCATGTGTGATTGCGATATTAGAAGACTTACAGCGTCCCAGAAGCGGAAGCCACGCTCGACCTCGTGTGTCGGTGCCTTGACCCCCGTGAATGCCTGATCGACAAACTCAAGTGCAGCCTTCTTCGCTTGCTTGACCTCGTCAGTCGGAGCATTCTCGGCGGTGATCGTGTCTCCATAGTGGAATGTGGCGGCGTCAAGGTAGGTCTTGGCCAGAATTCCGAAGCCAGTGTTGACGTCGATCTGGAAGGGGAGCGAAATGCACATGTCGAGATAGTCGTCGCGCATTCGCCTCGCATCGCCAGACAGTAGAATGTGAACATTGATAGCCTCAAGGAGGTGGCGCAGAGCCTTCGTGGTTGACTTAACAAAGGAGTTGAAAACGAGAAGTTCACGGGACAGAGGACCGCTCCACTGCTCGGGCTGGCAAGTCAGTAAGCGTTCAGCTGCTCTACACTCACGCGGAAGTTGAGAGGGATAGCACTGAGAACCCGCATGATCAACAACGTGTTGCTCTGCTCCTCATCGGTGCCAAAGCTCGGTCCTCCAGACAGTACAGGAGCGTTCGGTCCTCCGAATCGGTGGCCATGGACGACGCCCGCCCGGAGAAGCTCCAGGATAATGTAAATTGGCTCCTGCAACTTGTCCGTCACTCGGGCAGAGTTACAGGCAGCGTGGAACGCCTTGCCCATGACAGTCTGGTGGTGACTGGTGTTCACAAATCTGTTCGGCGTAAGACTCTGCACTCGGACAACTACCCACCCTCGAACGTCGAGGAAGCGCCAGATGATGTTGGCAACGATCTCGTCCTTCTTCTCCAGAATCTTGGCTGCCTTCTCCTTCTTAGTGTACGCGATTGTCTCATCCTTCTCCAGTGTGCCAATGCAGAGCTTGAGATCAATAGTCGAGGACTGGGATCAACTCAGGCCCGGATTCTAAACTTACACTCTGTCGTCGCAGCTCGTCGCCGAGAACGTGGTGCGGCACTTTCCAGGTGGCGCACTTTTCCACGAGTGATTGAGTCAGAGGGTCAGTAATGGGAACAGCAGTTCCCATGACCGGGGCAAAGGCAGGGTCGAAGTAGTAGTGAGCAGACTGCAGGTTAGTCATTGCGATTAGGGCTGGACTTACGATCCGCTTCGATGCCCAGTGGGGGTGCAGACAAGCCGAGAGGAGAGCGAGCGTTGTGCATCGCGGAGAGGTTGCCCCCTCGGTGATGATATCCTTGATGAACCGACGGTACTCTGGCGAGTCGGCCAGAGGCTGTCGCTCATCGATGACTCCTGTTGCGAGGTATCCGACCAAGTTGGCGGCGACCATGCCACGGCAAATGAAGAAGTAGAGTTCGTCTGGCAGGCGTGGAGAGAAGATCTCGTCCAGGTCAGACGGGATGTCGGCCGGGGTGATGACTGCGTTAGGGGGCGGAACAACGAGCGGAAGGGGGACGCAAGTGCCCTCTGTCGTGAGAATGAGGGAGTACTTGACGGCCAAGCGGGCACGCATGAAGACCTCGCCGTAGTTGGAAGCCTTGACAGCGGGCGACTCGCGCCACGCCTGGCAGGTGACGACCCCGGTCTTGTACTGGCGAATCAGGTCGATAGCTGAACGGATGGAGAAAGTGTCGGCGATCGGTGGGAATGTGCGAGAGAGCGAACAGCCTGCCAGGAGTCCCAGGTCGAGGAACTGGTCAGCCGTCATGCCAAGGTCGGACAGAATGCGAGACTTCTCGTAGAAGGTGAACGTGCCAGACCAATCAATGTTGGTAATGACCTTGTCCACCGTCCACAGCAGCGCTTCGGAGTCGGACCACATGGCGTGGATGTAGCCCTTCGGGTGACGGAGAAGGTAGGCGAGCTTGGTGTCAGCGCCTGCGAACCGTGTTTGACTTACCTGTGCCGAAGCGAGATAGGGGGCAATGACATACTCGACGAAGCGGTGCTTGAACGCTCGGAGAATGAGACGCACGACGTCTTGCACGTCGACCCACTGACCGCCTCGGACCTGTGTGAGGGCGACAACAGCCCTGTCAACCTGGCCGTCCTCGTAGTAAGACCACGCCTCGTTCTTCACCATGTTCTCCCGCTCAGCCTGGTTGTTGACTCCTTTGGAGGGTGGCCGAGACGTGAGGGGGAGACCAGAGAACACAAAGACAGGTTTGATGCCCGCCTTGTCGAGCTGGCGGAGATCGCTCTCGATGCGGTTCGCAAGAGACAGGGGTAGTCCACCTGTGGAGGCGATCAGAGGCTCGCGCTGGTCGGCATCTTGCAGGAGCTGCTTGACATAGTAGGTGACGTCGATTCCCAGACGTGTTCCAGCCAACGCGCTGAGTGGGGCGGTCTGAGCAAGCTTCCTCTCGCGCAGGTAGACTGGTCGTCAGAGCCGGGCTTCAAACACTTGCTCACCATCGAGGTTGCGAACGGGCATATCGGGCGTCACGAATCACGGAGGTTGGAGCAATCACAGGACAGTAGCCTGCAGCAGACGTGCAAAGCCCCAGATAAGGAAGGGAGGGGCTAGTGATGGGGAGTGTTCGTGGAAGACAATGATCGAGGCTCGGAATCATGAGGTGCTCCGGAGGTACACGTCTGGAACGCGGTCGTCACGTGAGAACTCCCTGACCCGATCCATGCGCCCCCGCACAGCCCTCCACTCAGCGATTCACATCTAAAACACAACTGGAAATACAAGCTAGCTAGTTACATAACACCGCGCACAGCCTCTGCCGCTGCAGTCGCAGGCAGGAAACCTCTCTGGTTGAAGAGCTTGTCCTTGACTATCTGGGCCGTCATGTTGTTGGTCATTTCATTGGCAATTTGGCGACTTTGTTATCAGCACAACCTGACCCAGCGCCACTCACGCGTCAGCCGTAGGCCCGGACAGTGCCGTGGGGGCAGTTTCGACAGAGTCTTCCTGCTTCTTGTCCTTTGCGTCTGATTCCTTGATTTTGAGTGCCGCGCCCTGGTCTCCCAGTCGGTTGGCGGCTGAGCTGAGTTTGGCGGTGAGATCTTTGATCTGCGAGGTCGTGTACGCTCGACTCGTGAGGATTTGGCCCTGGCTCAATGTTGCCACCCAATACTTGTTCCACAGCAGATCGAGCAGCTTTTCGTCGGTCTTGGTCTTGTAGATCTCAACCTTGAGGGGGTAGTACGAGTTGGCGTACGCACCGAAGTCTTCGATCTTGTCCAGGGGAATGGTCTGGTACTCGGAGCTACCACTGGCTGGCGGGGTGTAACCCTGCATGGTCAGCAAGGTGGCGACCGTCGCTTGTTCACCTCTGGATAGGTTCGGAAGGCACCAATCTCTACCTTGCCTGCCGAGACCGTACGGTTGGGATCGATCTCACGTTAGCAAGCTCAGGGCAGATGCCTTACCACAACGGCGAGGTATGGGTCGTTGAACTTTTGGTTCGTGAGCTGGGTGTTGACATCGATTCCAGACAGCCAGCATCCGTATCCAGGGTGTCTAGAGTCAGCGACCTGTTGAGTATCGGTTGCTCACGAGTGATACCAGCCGCGGAGAAGATCATTCTTGCCAACAGTCTTGTTGGACTCTTGGAACTGGACCATGTACTCGAACGCCTGGATGTCAGTGTGGCAGAAGGGGAAGAGTTCACCTCATTTCCGGCGTTCACTCTGGTCTCTGTTCCCTGGACTGGAAGCGCTGCTGCGTCGGTAATCCAGAAGGCGTGGTCGCGGACGCGCCCATACATGACGCCCATGATTTCGTACTGGCCGCCGGACCGCGCGTGGATGACCTGGCGTCAGCAAGGCTTGGAGCAAACCTTACCATCTTGATCAAAGCCACCGCTGAAATTTTGACGATCTGGAAGTAGTGCGGGCTGCCGTCAGCGTGGGCGATAGAGCCGCTACTCACTCCGTCTTCCACGGCTCCTGGTCCTCGAGTGCCTTCTCTTCTTCCCGCGAGTACAGGAACGCCGTCTCGGCGCCGTCAGCCAGCTTTGCGTAAGCAGTAATATACACTCCATCCTTACCTTGATTTCGTTGTTGATCTCAAAGTTTCCCCTCGCCGCTTGTTCCATGGTGGAAAGGATGGTGCTAACTGTGGTATCACTGAGGTCAGAACGAATGATGACGACGGTCGCGTGGTGGAGGCGTGCCTGAATGGACTGAGGTTGATCTCCGCGTTTGACGGACGGTTTGTGGCTGCCTCTGTACGGTCAAGTGTCTCCCTCGCAGTGCCCCCGCTTGAATGAGAGAGACTGGGCATGACTCGTACTGTTATCACACGAAACGGCACGTTTGGGTTGGTCAACTGTTCCCGGCTGAAGTACATATCCGTGGAGAATGTGCGGACAGGGCCGCCCATGTTCCAAAACGAGATGCCAGCTGCCTCCTCCAGACGTGAAGTCTGCCGCCCTAGAGCTCTGGAGATAACCACGGACACGTCCCTGGTTGCTAGCCTTCCTTGTCGTGGTCGAGGGATGAGATACTATAGGAGCGGGGGTGATGGGGAGGGTGCGGTTCTCAGGCGAGGTCAGTGATCAATTGTGCGCCTTGGGATAATTCTTACCGCTCTGTCGGCCTCGGTAGCATCGCTCTGTGCTCGGGCAACTTCAGGTTGGGTGGTCAGACACTCCTATTTTTTGGATAATGCTGATCTTCTATGATGTATCTGGGAGAGCCACCGCTGCCCCCAGGAAAGTAGTCAGCCATCTGCAGTCCGACTACGCGGCTTGGAACAATACAGGTTGGGCTACAGCGACACAATCAGCAGAGTTCTGGCGAGCTTTTCCAACCCACGGCGTACATGTCGTTCAGAGAAGAGTAAATAACTCCCGTGTCACTGTAAGCGCGTCACTGCCGGCATTCCCCGTTTTACTCCATAGTAAAGGGGCGACCTACATGGAGTGGCAGGAGTACTTTGCTTCAATGACGGGACTGGCCGTGTGCTAGACAGGGCGGAGAGGGCGACGACGTCGTACTGGCTGCAACTGCCTAAGTTGCTGCTGGGCATAAGGAACTGCCCAGTAGGGAAGCAGGCGAATAAATTGGTGCCTCACACGGAACATTCCCGTGGCCAGAGCTGAGAGAGCATCCCGGGTCGCAGGGTTTATCTGATAACGCACATATTTAGACAAGACCGGAAAAGTTACTGGTACCACCTCAAAGACCCTAGGAGGAACGGTTCCCTTCTGCTCGAAATAACCGCTGCAGACGCACAGAATGAGCAAGTGGGCATATGCCAAACGGACACTGTGCAGGAGTAAGTCACGCCTCCACCCGCCGCCTGAGCGTTCGGACCCCCGTTAATCGTGATGGTCTTTACCTCGATGCCTCATCATCACAAACAAGACGCCCACAAAGGAGTGGGCATCAGCTGACGTAGACTATGCGCTCATCGACGGATGGGAGGACCTGCTGACCGACCTGGTGTCTCGTCCACCGCCTCACAGCAGCGTTGCGGAATCGCCCACGTGGGAGCGGAACCATCCCGTTGCCGGCTGTCGTCGCAAAGCATAGACCCTCCCTCCTCTGTACTCACCTCACAGATCACTCGAGACTCGACAGCGTAGGGGCTGTCGATCCACACACCATGACAGGCATGACAGGGTTGCAGACGACGGCTCCGCACAATGGGACGCGTCGGCGGTGAACGCGTCCATAACCGGCAAGGCAACGGAAGCGCAGCAGGGTGGCGAGCGGCCCGTGTGGAACCCTGGGTGTGCCAACCGCGTCCTTGGTCACACTGGACGGGCATCCCAAGAGAGGAGTCTGAGACTGTGCTTGGCCAATTCTTGGAGAATGGAGAGGCCATCGCCCATTCGGCCCCATTCGACCTGGGATGCGGTATCATCACCAGGCACCTCTCCACAATGCTCATCACACATGCTGGACGGGCGGAGCGCCAAGCGCACGCTGCCTTGTCCCGCACACGCCTTCGCCCCGCCCTCACCTGACGAGCCCTCCGCACCCTCTCACATCTTCTCATCCTCCGTTCACTGGGCGCCCGTCTCAACCGATTACCCGTCTGCTTGGGCCTGACGCATGATCCTTTGTGGTCCGCCCAAGCTCGGTCCGCGAGCACACACTACTACTTACATCGTCGCTGACAGTCTCCTAACCTCTTTCCTCATTCACATTCTCTCATCCCTCTCCCTCACGCACTCTCGACTACGTACCGTACCACTCTAGGACCAAGTCCACCCGACACTCTTTCAACTGGCAGCGCCTAACCCCTTCACTCCCTCTAATCCTCCCGTCAACGTCAACACACCACTTCACAATGGTCGCCCTCAACGTCTTTGCTCTTGCAGCTATTCTCCCCGCCATGGTTCTGGCCAGCTCGGCCGGTCCCCAGACCCACAACTCGGTCCACCGCCGCCACCACTCCAAGGCCAAGGCCGCTCGAGCTCTCGCTGGCGAGCGCAACACCACCAAGGCCCGCAAGCGCAACCTCCACCGCAAGCGCAAGTGCCGCCCCGCCCCTGGCAGCGAGGCTCCTGCTGCCGAGGGTCAGACCCAGGAATGGTCTGAGCAGTCTGGCGGCGAGCAGCAGCCTGCCGAGCAGGGCGAGCAGGGCTCCGAGCAGCCTACCGACCAGCAGTGGTCCGACCAGTCTGCCGACCAGCCCGCTGAGGGTTCTGCTGACCAGCCCGCCGAGGGTTCTGCCGACGTCGCCGGCTCAGCCAACTTCGGCAGCGAGTTCCACGCCGAGGCCACCTCTGACGAGACCACCACCACCTCCACCGACTCTGCCCAGCAGTCTACCGGCGGTGACGGCAACTTCCGTATCGGTCGTTCCCTCTCTGGCCCCTGTGGCAGCATCAACACCAACGAGGGCTCCCCCAACGGTGACCAGTGGTGGCTCAACTGTGGTATCAGCCTTGACGACCACGACGCCCCCTGGAACCCTCCTTACATGGGTCTCGAGGACATTGTCTACCAGGACTTCAACCACGGTGACTGGGCCGGTTGTGAGGCCTTTGCCTGGGCCTTCAACGACCCCGAGGCCAACCTCGGTATCAATCCTGCCATCCTTGCTGCTATCGCCCGCCAGGAGTCGAGCTGCAACCCCAACATCCGTGGCAAGAACGGCGAGTACGGCCTCATGCAGGTCATGCCATTCAACTGCATGGACGAGTCGGTGTGCATGGATGTCTGGCAGAACGTGAGGAACGGCGCGAACGTCTTTAAGACCTACCTCGACCAGTCTGGCGGCAATGTCCTCCTCGCTCTCGGCAAGTACAACGGATGGAAGGAGCACCTCACCTACAACCAGGCCACTCAGGCTGCCCGCGACGGCAACTGCTGGGCGCAGAACAACCTCGACTACCTCCACCAGATGCTTAACGGTTTCGTCGTCGGCCGCAACGCCTACACCGCCGACTTCACCACCATGTTCAGTGAGTACTTGGCCCCTCGTCAGCACGCTAACGTTCCCAGAGAACTACAGCTGCCAGTAAATACAACCATGGCCCAAAAGCCATGTTCATGACCTCACGCCAGTGTCCATGTTGACAATGAAATCTCGGCCCACCATATACTATTCATCTTCCTATCAACTCTCCCTCTCCCACACTCCCCGTCTCCCTCCTGTGCGGCAGCCGGCTGAGCACAGCATGTTTCTACCTTTTCTGCTATGGCTATGCGATGGACAATCACGTGCCCGTGGACTGCACCTGAAACTGACCGGCGACCTGTGACCCACGACACGATTGGCGGCCGCGCGTCGATGTCATCTTGGCGTTCGCCGCCAAGAAGCTTGAGAACGCTCCCGCCGTTGGCCGCTTCTTGGGTACCCCATGGGCCACGGACCAACCGAAACGCTGAGGTTTCAACTCCTTACCTCTTGATCGTTGCGCTGAGACCTTGCCCACTGCACAAGCCCCCCGGCGCCACAGGAGATCCGGTGCCCGTCCGTCCGAGGGATTGGACCGAGCGTCGCGCCTTGGCGTCGCCCCAACGCCCTGCCTGCTGCGCATCCTCCCGTCGTTCGTACGCCGTGGCTCCCCAAACACCGCGGGCTGAAACACCGTGCGAGAGCGTTGCTGATTAGTCGTCTGACGCTTGCTGGTTACAAAGCTGCTTATGGAAGTATATACTACAGTTACAATGCTCGCAGAGCTCTGGTCAAATGAATGTCAGATGTTGATTGATGCAGTTTACGGAGCGCCCCACGCACGCTCCCAAATGGCCGGCCGCGGCCATTTCTTGTGGAACCACTGGTTCATCATCGTGCGAATGTCCGAGTAGTCCTTCTCAATGTCGTCGTTCAAACCCAAGATCGCGACGTTTTTCGAGTCGTCTATCTGCTTGAGTGATTTCTTGACCCCCTCTGCAGTCTTGAGCATGTGGAAGTGAACGTCAGACTTTCCCGACGAGTACATGTACCGTGAGAGGAGCTTCATGCAGTAGAGGCGGAGGTTGACGTCCTGGCCCGGCAGCGAGGTTGTCGCCATGACGTTGGCGAGCGAGAAGTCGGCAGCCTGCCACGTCGGATCGAGCGGCAGGTGCGGCGGGGGAAGGAAGTCGGGCGGAGCATCCGTGGACGGGTTCGTGTAAGTCGCAGAGGAGGGTGGGAAGAAGGCGGAAAGGCCAAGTGGGCCAGAGGCTGTAACGAGCGCCATGATGAGGCAGTCGCCACAGTCCGGCTCCTGGAAGGCAATGCGCTTCATCATGTCTGACGCGGGCATTGGCGTTCCACGCGTCCAGAAGGGGCCAAAGCAGCGGTCAAATTCGAGAACGCACTGGTCATGTTCCTTGGGATCTGCTCCCTTAGGCAGGAATCCGGGGAGGTGACCGTCGAGTGAGGTAAAGTCAAAGGTGGTGCGTTTCGGCCGCTCCCAGCCCGCTTGCTGAAAGAGTCGCGCCATGCGGAAGATGTCCAGCGTCTTGCGCTCGGCGCGGTGAACCTCGACCTCGGCGACCTGTGCGGCGTCGGCTCCAAGACCGAACAAGTCAATGATGGCTTGCCGGGAGGCGTCGTCCCACAGACCTTCCTGGCTGCCAAGGTTCGCTACGACATAGGTCCACAACAACGCCTCACGCCACCGGTCAACACGAAGCTGTGTCAGGAGCCACTGCATCTGGACGTCGCCGTTACCAATGTGCAGCTCTCGGAATCGACGCGTGCTGCTCAAGGTCAGGGCTTCCTTGAACATGAGCGACGCCTCCTGGTGCAGTCCCCGCGTAATGACCTTGGGCGCGTGCGCAAAGTATGGCCGTTTCCGCTTGGGGAAGCGCGCGGACAAGAGATAGTTGGCGTGGTACAGGCCGCCCATCTCACCTGCGTCCGTGATGTGGCCGTCATCAATGTCCGGCTTGATCCACTGGAACCACGCTGTCTTAAAGCGGATCACGTTGCCGTAGAGGGGCGAGTGGAAGTCGGATACGGCATGCGAGCGCAGCATGAAAAAGTCGTCGTTCAACGCAATGGACACGTCCGCAAGCCCAGGGAGCCAACTGATGCGGCTCTCAATCGACATGGAGTTGTACGTTGGAAGCGCCTTGCTCCTCCAGTCGCTCTCGCGCCACTCCTTTTCGCCGAGCTGCATGGTGACAGCGTCCCGCTCCATAGACGGGAGGTGGAAGATCTCAGAGTGCCCTGCATATCGAAGCATGGGGTAAGGGACTTGGTAGTGGGCATGCTCGGCCGCCGTTTCAGAGCCAGTGGCTGGGTGGACTGGGTGCTGAGGGCTGCGCGTATCACGCCTTGAAAAGTTCAGCCAGGTAGGAGTTTGCACGATGCGCCAGTTCTTGTTCAGATGGTCGAGGACGCTCTCCGAGACCTTACGGCCGTCGAATTCCAGAACCTTGTCTCGCGTGCTGGAGCCGTAGACCGGGCCATGCTTCTCGACAGTCCCCTCAAGAACATCGATCGTAGACTGCGGAACGAGGCCTAGATCCCCAAGTGTCGAGTTGAACGCGTAGTCGTAGAGAATCAGGTGAATCGTGTGGAGATGGCCCTTGAGGTTTTCCACCACGGATCGCATCGAGTACACGAGCTCATTCTGCTCTCTGCTGTGTCAGCACAATCGCGCCGAGGGTATCCACCGGAAATGCCTAGACGGGCTTTTCACGCCCATCTTGGCCCTGTAGAGTCGCATCTCGTCGGCCCACCGCTGGTCCGAGCCGTTGACCCAGAGCCAGGTGGCATCCAGTGTGTCCTCTGGTCCGAGCTCGGCTCTCCCACACATCGTCTCGCCGTTCATGAACCATGCCTCCATGCAGTGATCAGGTAGGAATCGTGTCGGGCGGAGCTTTGGAAAGGGGTCCCTTGGGGCTCCGTGCGGCGAGAATGGGCGCCTTCGAGGGTCAACAGAGTCAAGCCAGTCTTCCCCTTCACGATCCATGGGTGCGGGAAACTCTGGTGACAGGCGGTGGGCTGCAGCCTCATCGCTGCTGGCTGACCGCCACAGCGGTACCGAGATAACGGGGAGTTCGAAGAGATAGGTGTGGATCAGCCATATGCACAGCGTCCACAGCAAGACTGGCGCCAGGACCCGTGGCGTTAGAAACTGGCGTGCACGATTCATGGCGAAGGGGGCATGGGGCGGAGGCGGATGCAAGCGATTGGTGGTTAAGTGCAAAGGGCTGTACCGGACAGACCGTAAATGAGAAGGAGTGTGTACGTGTATATATGTGAGTGCTGGGAAGTGTTCGGATGCAAGGTCACTCATGGCTCAGATCGCGCTCAAGAGGTGACAGATTCTTTGCGCTCGGACGAGAATGACAGCGGCACAGACTGTTCCGAACCACTGTGCATGTGCCCAGGGTTCCATGATCCTTAATGGCGCCCTATCTGCAGTACGGCGGCGCAATGAGAATTGCTCGCAGTGCCACACCGAATGGTCGCGTGCCGCTGCGCACACTTGTGGAAGCCGCATTCCATCCCAGAGACAGGGCGGCCCCCTGTGCGCAGTCTCTTCTAATAGTCCTGAACCCCGATTGCTCGAATGCTCGGCACCGTTGGTTCGCATCCATACCGACCCCCACGCAGTCCGCACTCCGCACATGAGGAGATCAAACGCGCGCTGCAGTTTCGTGCGGTGCGACCTGAAAGGTCAGTGTGCTGCAACTGTCCGTCGTCAATGCGCGGTCGTCAATGCGCTGGCATTCCGTCAGTATGGCCGAGTACGGGCTGGTCTTGAGCGTGGATCCCAATCGGCACTGTACACATAGCGTCTTCGGCACATGCTCTTGCATGCCTACCGCTTGATTGCCCACGTCTTGAAAGCACTGCCCCACCAGGAGTAAGCGGAAGGCGGCTGCTCAGGTTCGCTGTAGATTCCAGCTCCATCCGTCGCAAGCCTGCATACCTGTCCCGGCTGACAGGTTTCCAAATCCACCTCGGCAGCGTCAAAGTACTTCGCAACCTGTCAGTGAGCAATGAAGAAGACCTACGATCAATGTGTGGTTCGAGGTCATGTTTCAGATAGCGTTGATCACCACTGACATCATTTGGTCCCGTTGCCACGCACCTCCCGCTTCGCTATGGAGGAACTTGAACTCAGCGATGCTCTGTACGTCACTATGGCACCTCCAGAGAAGACAACATACGTATCATCCACGGGGCAGCTGACCGCGCCTCCTCTCACGAAGCGCATTGCGGATGCAGTGTCCGATCTCGCTGAGGTCGGGTGGCTGTTTTTCGACACACTCTTCACCGTGAGTTGCTTAGTCTTCCCATGACTGACGACAGCCCTTCCTGAACCCAAACTCTACGATTCTGGACCACACCGGCGACAACAGTGGATCGACCGCGCGCCCATCCTCAAATGCTAACCGCCCCGGAGGCGGTGGTGCCCGCCTGGGGTCCCCTGGGCCCCGCGGCGCCGGCTTCATGTCCATGACCGAACTGCGTGGCGGTGACAGTGGGTGCTTCCGGTGATGTCTCCGCTGACCTCAGCCGTCAATGCTTGCAGATCTGCCTGCGGATAGAGATGTACAGTGCCGAGTTGTATGCAAAGTTGTGTAATATCGTTAAGAAAGTAATGCATTAGCGGCCAGCCGCTACAGTGCGGGTATCTAAAGTTTGGAAGATAGTCCAAGAGTGCTAATGCAGACCGGAAGTAGAATGGACATGGTCTTTATTACACAGAGCCCCGAGGTCGTTAAGCGTCAATCGTTACAGCTTATCCACGCCAGAAGATGGCGCGGCGACGAGCGGGGGCGGTGGCGACAATCTCCTCCTCAGCGCTGGGGGTGGCATCGGCGCTCTCCTCGGCGACAGAGGTAGCGTCACCCTCGGGCTTCTGCTGCTCGGTGGAGGAGGGGGCAGCCTCCTCAGAACCGGTGGGAGAAGCAGTAGGCTCCGACGAGTCAGTGGCCGAAGTCGAGGAGGCTTCGGCAGACGAAGCCTCACCGGACTCAGCAGCCGACGAGCTCGCAGCAGAGGTGGGCTCGGCAGAGTTGGCGGCCGACGAAGGCTCGCCAGACTCGACGGCGGAAGAGCTCTCAGCAGAAGTAGGTTCGGCAGAGTTGGCGGCAGAAGAGGGCTCACTAGATTCGGCAGCAGAGGAAGCGGCCTCAGTGGCGCTAGCGGAGGCGGAAGGCTCGCCGGACTCAACGGCAGAGGCGCTCTCGGTAGCGGAAGGCTCAGCGGAGTTGGCAGCAGACGAGGGAGCGGAGGTAGCCTGAGCAGACTGGGCGGCGGAAGACTGGGCGGCGGAGGGAGCGGGGGCAGCCTCGTCCTCCTCCTCGCAGTCCTCGTCATCCTCATCGTCCTGCTCCCACTCCTCGTCGTCCTCATCGTCACAGTCCTCGTACTCGTCGTCGTCCTCGGCAGCGGAAGGCTGAGCAGCAGCGGCAGACGAGGTGGCGGCGGGAGCAGGGGCAGACTGGGTAGCCTGGTCGACGGCACCACCCTGGTTGGAGCCGGCGTCGGCGGTGGGAGCAGCGCCGGCGGTCACGGTAACGGTAACGGTGACAACCTCGCCGTCGCAAGTGGGCTCGGCGTCAGGGCTAGCAGGAGAGGCAGGGGCGTCGGTCGGCGCAGAGGTGGGGGCAGCAGCGTTGTTGTCCTGAGAAGGCGTGGCGGAGTCCTGGCCGGCCTGGATGTCGCTGCCACTGGCACCGCCAGAGCCGCCCTGGTTCTGGTCCTGTTCCTGGTTCTGGTTGTCCTGGTAGACGTTGGCGCTGTGGTTGTCCTTGGCACCAGTGTCAACCGAGCCAGACGAAGACGGCTGCGAGGCAGCGGGCTCGGCGTCGTCGATCTCGTCGCACCAGGGGTAGTCGGCGTACTCATCGTCCTCGTCATTGTGCTGGGGCTCAGACGAAGAAATGGGGGCGGCGGCAGACGAGGTGGGGGCGGGCTCGGCAGACGAGGGCACGGTAGAGGAAGCGGGAGCCTGAGACTGCTGAGCCTCCTCCTCGTCCTCGTCACACTCCTCCTCCTCCTCGGGGGCACCAGAGGCGGAGGGAGTGGGGACAGGAGACGAGGTCGCGTTGCCGGCAGCACCACCCTCAGGGATGGTAGCGTTGGTAGAGTTGTCAGTAACGGTGACGTTGGTAGAGTTGTCCGCGACGGTCGAGTTGTCAGAGACGGTCGCGTTGTCGGCGGGGGCCGTCGAGTTATCGACAACGGTAGTGTTCTCGGCAGGGACGGTCGCGTTCTGAGCGGGAAGCGTGGCGTTCTCGGCGCCAGTCGAGTTGTTCGGAGCCTCGGCAGAGATCCAGTTGTCACCAGTGACAACAGGTCCCTCGGCCGACTGCGAGGCCGACTGCTCCTCAGAAGAGGAGGCAGAAGCCTCAGCGGAAGAAGCCTCGGCAGAGGTGGCCGACGAAGAGACGGCGCTCTCGGTCGAAGAGGGCTCGCCCGAGTACGGGGCGTCCGAGGAAGCGGGCTCGGCCGAGCTGATGGCAGACGAGGCCGCAGAGATGGCGGAGGGCTCGGCGCTGGCGGTCGCGTTGTCGCGGGCGACGATGCGGCCGAAGCGGCGGGCGTAGCGACCCTCGGCGGCGGCGACCTGGGTGGCCGAAGCGAGGGCAGCAAGGAGGGCGAAAGAGGTGGTGAAACGCATTGTGTTGTTCAAAGCAGCAAGCTACAGTTCAAGATGTGGGGCGTAAATGAGGTTCAGAGATTCGAGATGAGTAACGACAGTTGAGCACCAGGCCTGTTTTGTCGCTGTAGAGGGCGGGGGAAAGCGTAAAAGAGTGTGTGCCGCCTGTCGAAGTTGTCGAAGAGGATCAAGAACCCGCAGTCGGGGGTCGGCAGATGGCGGAGAGAGAGGGAGGGAGGGGGAGGGAGATAGGGGGAGAGAGAGAATAAAAGAGTGGACTAGACTATGATGGAGAGAAAGGAAGAGAAATGAGAACGCAGAGAGGCCCAAAAGACTAGTGTGAGGATTGGAGGGAGGGAGCGGGGGTGGTGTGTGTGGTGTGTCTGAGCGCGTCTGGCCCTGTCCGTCGAAACCGGTGTGCGGTGTGCGGTCTGCAGGCTGCGAGAGCGCCCCGTAAGGTGCAACGGGGTGCAACGGGTGGGTGCTCGAGGTGCTGCACTAGGAAGGTGACGTTACACGGGATGGACGAACCGACGTGACACAGGCACAACGCACACGGCCAGAGGGTGCAGAAGGCAAAAGGGGGCGCGACGTGTTGTCCATGAGTCGGATGGGACGTAGGGACGCGCTTCGGCACATAAGGCACTACCCTGACCTACCGCAACGCCATGCCTTGGCCGTCAGCTGGATGGGAGCCCAAGCACCAGTACGCGCCGGGTCTTCAGGGGCCGGCAGGGCTCCCAGGGTCCATCCAGCAAAAAAAGGTCCAGGAACCCTGGCAATTCCTTCCCACTTGGGACAAGGGCCTGTTAATCCTTGCGCCCGTTCTGTTCTAAAACGGCGACGGCGAGCTCTAAACCAATGGTGGACGGCGCTGAGACCGCTCGGGCCACCGGCTTGCTCGTGGCCGCAGTGGCCGCCGTGGGCACCGTGGGTGCGTGAAGCATTAAGCACTGCCGAGTCAGGTTTAGGATTACGCCTCAAGCCCTCCACCCTCATGCCCTGTGTCCTCGAGGTCCTAGTCATAATCCATGGCCCGCCAAGGCCTGCGGGCACTGGTCTACTGGGCCGCTGGGCCACTGAGGCAAAGCTTTCAACAGCTCGGCATGCTCAGCTGGCAGCTAGCCCTATAGCCCGGATGACAGCTGACAGGATCACAGCGCTTCAGTATACCCAGCGCCTTCCCCGGTCGGCTCTGCCCGCCGCCGCCGAGCTTGAATCGGAATTCATCGCGGCCACCCCCCCCTTCCATTGTTCATGACCCGCCGCGTCCTGAACCATTTGCTGACCCTGGTCAAGTTATTCCAAGAACGCCGACGCAGCCTCGTCGCTGCGGACGAGTTCTGTGCTGGGCACCGGCAACAGTCTGGTCCTATGTCTGGCTGGTTTGGGGTGCTAGCGCACAATGGTGCCGGACGCGTCCAGACTGGCTAGACTGGCCAGACTCGCGCTGCACCATGCAATATCCCATCGCTCGGGCCGCGGATCCAACTGATGCGCCAACGGAGCCAAAAAGACACGCACGCCGCGTTCAGGAACCCACATGAAGCAAACTTGCTTCTTTCTGTGATCACCTATGCGACCGATCGTAATATGGACAGACCAATGGAAATAGTATCCATTGGTGCGCAGCGGTCCAGATCACTCCTGCCCACTGCACTCGAAACACGCTTGAATTGCCTTGGCCGGCCGCCCGCCTAACGTGGACAAATGTAGGCACGCCAGGGACGTTTCGTTGCCAGTCTGTCCACGTGATGAATCGAGCAGTGGCCCGAGCCATGTTGGCCTGTTGGTCCACTGGTGGAGGTTGACTCCGAGACTCGGAGAAGTGCGCCCGAGCCTGAGGCTCTGCGATACCACACAAATAACCTCCCCATACCGACTTGTCGACACCCCACTTCGGGGCCACATGCAATGGTCCTGCTACGACGGTCCCATCGGTTGTGGCCGTCCCCTCGCCCGATCTCTTCTCTCCGCCTCCAACCGACATTTCCCAAGCGGCTCCATGATGAGCACAAGCCCGATGGTCCAGAGCGTTCAACAAACGATGACAGCGTGCTGCCGTTAGGGCCGCCGTCGCCCCCCCAGCATGTCCCCGTGCCGAACCCAGATGACTTTGTCCTGCGCCTTGCAGCGCAGACTGAGCATACGTCGGAGCGACCACAGACTGAGCCCTCAGCGACCGCATCACCGTCTGGTGACCCCGCAGATTCTGCAGTCATGCAGGAGCTGCTCAAACAGCAACAGGACCAGCTGCAAAAGGAAAAGGATCTGCAGAAGGAGGAGGAGCAGCTCCAGAAGGAAGCAGAGCGCAAGCTGAAGGCGTTCGAGCTGCTGGAACGGAGAAAACAGGAGCCCGAGGAGCAGGGCCGTGCAGTGACCTGGGCGGATCCAGTGTCTGTCGCGGAGGCGACTGCGGCGGCCTCTGCCACGGCAACAGCTACCGCGCCGTCGGCGTCGCTGTCGATCCCGTCAATTTCCACCGAAGAGTTCAAGAAGCGGCTGACGGAGTGGAAGACAGCACTGGACAAGAAGAGCCGAGAGCTTGCCCAGCAGGCGGACAAGAACTTCTCTCTGCTGGGACTGCGTGTCAACGAGGTCACCGGTTACCGCGAGGTTGAGTTGCTGAAGGAGGCCGTGAAGAGTCGAGGTGCGTCTCATACCAGAGACATCGCTGACCCAAGAACGAGAGATCGAGGGTAAGCGCAAGGACGTCCGCGAGGCGAAGGCGGCGTACGAGACCGCTGTAGCGACACTGTCCAAGACGCAGCAAGATGTGCAAGCCCTTCTGGAGCGCAAACATAGTTGGTCGGACCACGATGTCGCCCACTTCACGCAACTGGTGCGGTCGGACCACGCCTCGAAAAATGCGGTCGAGACAACATCGCAGCAGCTGAAGGACGCCGAGCTCGCGGTGGACACGGCGTTCACAGCTTTGATGCAGTCGATTCTCGAGCGATACCATGAAGAGCAAGTCTGGAGCGACAAGATCCGAAGCGTGTCGACATGGGCGAGTCTCGTCGTGCTCGGCGCAAACTTGATCGTGTTTGTTGGCGCCATCGCCTTCGTGGAGCCATGGAAGCGCAAGCGACTGGTCGAGGGCCTTGAAGAGCGCATGACAGGTATGATGACAAAGGTCGATAGCCAACTCCAGACGCTATCGGAGCGAGTTGGAAGTCTCGAGCCGGCTTCCTCTTCTGTCCACGCTGCGGCGCACGTTGCGGCTGTGAATAGCGAAGAGTCACGCGAGCAGTCACCGAAGGAAGACAGTGGAAGTCACACTTTGCCCTCGCCGATTCACACCCTCGAACCCCATCTCTCAACTGTGCCATACGGCCCGCAAGCGTTTGCGTGGTCCACCGATTCGCTTGACAAGTTGGCGCCGCCGTCGGCAGAGCGCGACCTCGCTGCCGCCGTCGCGTTCGGAGCAGTCACTGGTGCCGTCACAGTCGGTCTCGTGTCTCTCATTGCATCTCTCATTCGTCAATAATACTACAATGCATTCATTCTACTTGGTCAAACTCGCTTCGCGATCCATGACGCGCTGGTCGAGCTTGACAAGGATCACCGTGCGCTGCGGGTATTGATCCGTTGAAACGGTGTGCGCTGTGACTCGGGCCGGCTGGGTGATCAGTACTTGCCCCTCCACATGTCACTCACGACGTCCAGGCCGTCCAGAACTCCCTCCACGACTCCGGCTGTGAAGGCTTCGCAGCTCAGTTGCGACATGTCTTTCGGGATCGAAATGTGTTGCGTCAAAGGCGGTTGATTCATCGTGATCATGTCTGGCGTCAGCAAGGACCACCTCTCATGTCCTACATTCATCCTCGCCCTCGACACTGCGTTCGAGACCGTCGGCTGGTCGTCCGAACGCGTACTTGTACACATGCGTGTGTACGAACTGCAGAATGGGGATCAACCGATGCTCTCTCCGCGGGTCCTATGAGTCAGTATTGTCAGGCATATGATGCACACCTTCATGTTCGACGACTGGGCATTTCGCAGCAGGAGAAGTGCCAGGATCCTGCTTCCTGCCTCGTATCCGAGCGCCGTCAATCTGAGGGTCAGTGGTTGTGAGCGACAGCAGCTCACCTCTTCTCCAAGTCAGCCACGCTATCTACTCTAGACTGGCTGTATGCCACTATCTCAGCAAACAGAAACGACCATGCCGATAGAGACACCTCTGCGCCCTTTGTCTTGTTCAACGGCCGCTCCAGAATGTTCGCGCCTGCTGGAGGAAGGAGGAGTTGCTGTTGTCCCAACCCGCTCTGCGGCCGGGGAGAGCCTCGAGAGTCGATCAAAGAACGGGGAACCTGGGAAACTGTGCTTGTTGACGTGTTCGTGCTGTAAGAGTAGAGGGGTGGGTTTGGCCCGCCGCTGGAAGGCGGTCCCGACGACGACATTGTTGATGGGTGAACGACAAGCAACTGATCGAGGTGTGACGTTGACGCTATCTCGGTATCGTTAAATTGCTTCCGTCCTACCGAAAAGTCAAAATGATACCCGGATACATGCATGTTCTATGTGTTTTATGATTTAATACGAAGCAGCAAACTGCGAGATGTACTCGCAAGCGGCCTTGACAGACTCGAGCGAGACTGCATTGTAGAGAGACAGACGAATACCGCCGACGGAGCGGTGGCCCTTGATCTGGCGGAAGCCTTGCTTCTCTGCGCCATCGAGGAACTCCTTCTCCTTTCCGTCGCCGGAGATTTCGAACGTCACGTTCATCCAGCTGCGAGCGTCCTTCTCGCGGACGACGCACTTGACGGCACCCTTGGCCTCGGCTTCATCGAGCGTCTTGTACAGGAGCGCAGCCTTCTCGCCGTTGGTCTTGGCGAGGCCCTCAATCCCACCGCGCTCGGCCAGGAGATACTTGAGAACAAGGGCGGAAACGTAGATGGGGAAGACCGGGGGCGTGTTGTACAGGCTCTTGTTGTCGGCGAGGATCTTGTACTCGCTCTGGATAGGCACAATGGGAATGCCCCCGAGCTTCATGGCCTCAGTAGTGTCGACGAGGAGATCGTTGCGCACGATGACGATCGTTACGCCGGACGGGCCGAGGTTCTTCTGGGCACCGGCGTAAATGATGCCGTGGCGCTCGATCTGGGGGATGGCGCGGGAGATGAAGGACGAGGAATAGTCGGCGACAATAGGAACATCCTTGGGGACCTTGTCGAAGGGGAAGGCGTACGGCGAGTCGGAGCCAGCGGGCGGGAACTCGATGCCGTTGATCGTCTCGTTCTCGCAGTAGTAGACGTAGGCAGCGTCGGGAGAGAAATCGTAATCCTCAGCCTTCGGCAGGGTAGTAAACTTCTGGGGCTTGGTCGTGGCCGCGAGACGAACGTCGGCGAACGGCGGGGCGTTGGGGGACGGGGCAGTCGCGAGACGCTGGGCCTCGGCGTACGCCTTGGAGGACCACGAACCGGTCACGACGTAGTCGACCTTGGGAGGCTGGTATTCGGTGTCACCGGCGTGCTGAAGACGGCGGTAGGCGAGGAGGTTGAGGAAGACCGAAGCAAACTGAGTCGTACCACCTCCCTGGGCGAAGAGAATCGAATAGTTGTCGGGGACGCCGAGAAGAGTACGGAGGTTGGCTGGGAATCAGACCTAACTCTGTGGTGAGACATACCCTCAGCTCCCTCGATGATGGCCTTGAACTCCTTGCCGCGGTGCGACAGCTCGCAGACGCCCATGCCAGTCCCGTCATAGTTGACCAAACCCTTGGCCGCCTCCTCCAGAACGGACGTAGGTAGCGGGCTGGGGCCGGCAGCGAAGTTGTGAACCTGCTCACGAGTGAAGGGCATCGTGGATGGTGAATAGTGTGGAGGCAATCCAACTTTCGGCGTACACGGTTAATCAAGCAAGAGGATTTCGGAAAAATCACCCGTCACCTCATCATTCACAATATCGACTCGATTCATTCATCACACCATGCTCCGGGCGCTCCCCAGCTCTGCAATGGGCAGCGTTCGTGCGGCTCGGACACTAAGGCTTTCACACAGCCTCCGACCATACGCAAGCGCTGCCCCGAAATGGTTGACCGATGAAGAAGCCGCAAATGCCAAGCTACTCGAAGCAGTGAAAAGTCGGGTTGACCAGTTTCAGACCGCGCAGGACGTGAGTCGAAATCGGGAGTGGAGTCACTGATAGCAGACGCCTGGGACAACTGTGCAGGAGCAGAAGGAGCGCTCCAAGATCATGAAGGATCTCGGTCCCCTTGCCGACGCCTACAGGCGGTACGAGAGTGTCCGCAAAGTGGGTGGTTGGGTCTTCTCCAGCTGACCTTGCAGTCGATTATGGAGATCGAGCCGCACCTCTCCGACCCAGACGAGACGATCCGCGAAATGTTTGCTGCCGAGAAGGAGGAACTGCTGGGGAGTCTAGACGAGGCTCTGGAACCGCTGCCGGAGCTGCTCCTCCCGACTCCAGAGGTCGCTGAGCTCCCGGTGATGATCTCGATCAACGCTGGAGTCGGAGGCTCTGAATCGGCGCTCTTTGCCATGGAAATGGTTAGGGCGTACACGCGCTATGCGAATCAGCGCGGCTGGAAGGTCGAGACGATCAGCGAGACGAAGGGTCCGGACGACATTGGTGTCCGCGAAACCACCGTCAAGATTGAGCCAGCTCCGTACAGTGAGGAAGGAAATGAGGTGTATGGCAGTTTCCAGTGGGAGAAGGGTGTTCACCGCGTCCAGCGTGTTCCCGCAACGGAGTCGCAGGGCCGTGTGCATACGAGCACGATCACAGTCATTGTCAATCCCATCTACCCCGACAAGCCGGAGGCGCCACTCGTGGACCCCAAGGACGTCCGGACAGATGTCATGCGCGCTGGAGGCGCCGGAGGACAGCACGTCAACAAGACCGAGTCCGCGATTCGTCTGACTCACTTGCCTACCGGGATCACTGTCTCCATGCAGGACTCTCGCAGTCAGCACCAGAACCGCGCATGGGCGTGGGAGATTCTGCGTGCGCGACTCAGTGAGAGGAAGCATCAGGAGGAGATCGAGGCTCGACGAGCGGCTCGTCAGAGCCAGGTCAAAAGCGCGAATCGCAGCGACAAGGTACGGACGTACAACTTCCCGCAGGACCGCGTGACCGACCACCGCATCGGGCAGAGCTTCAACGGCATCAAGGACATTGTGGAGGGAGAACGGCTAGAGATCGTCATCGCCGCCCTGCGCGAAGACTTCGATTGCCGCCGGTTAGAGAGCATTCTCCGAGGAGAGGGAGACCTAGACGAATAGACATCATCATCTGTAGCATGCATCACTCATTCCTGAGCCCCACTGAGGAACTTTTTGATCGACTGCTGCTTGTCATCAAATCCAGCAGAGCCAATCCCTCCACGTTGCCTCTTAACACCGTCCAGGTGGGTCGTCACATCAAGCGCCAAAGTGTCGACTTCAAGCGGAGGTAAAGCCGGTAGCTGAGCGAGAGGGATGCGGTGTGGTGACTGCTCCCCGATGTAGCCGATCTCGTAGCGGTTCCATCCCGTCTGCTTGTAAGCTTATCATGTGAAACGGCCGCCGCTCACATTCGTCATGCCCCTGTATGTCCAATTCTTCTCGATTCCCTCCGGTCGGCGAGCGAGCAAAGCACCCATCAGCTCATAGTTGAAGATGCCATGCGCGACGATCACGACATGGAAGGATGCAGCTGGCTGGCCATAGTGCTCCTGAAGTACCGGCTCGATGTACTTGGCGACACTGATCGGTCAGTGGAGCCCGGCAAAGTCACTCACGCTTCGTTGGCGCGATCGCGCACGTCCTCCAACGACTCGCCGTCCGGGAACCTGAACACACGTCCCGACTCTCTGAAGAAGCCGTTGCCCCGGCTCGTACCGAAAGGCTGACCTTCGGCTTGCGGTTAGCCAAGACTGAAGGGATAGCTCACCTTTGCCAAAGTATTGCTCTCGGAGGCCGGCGTCAGTCTTGAGGGAAGGAGAGCCGCTGTTCTGCTTCTGAATCTGCTGTCCCTGCGGATGTCAGCCGCAAGTGCCCGGCCACGAATCTCACAGTCCAGTGTGCACGTCTCAGGTCGGACGTGAAGATGGCATCGATCGGCTCGTTCACCAGCGACGCGCCGAGTGCTTTAGCTTGCTAGGCGTTTAGCACAGCAGTCAGACCCCACATACGTTCATTCCTGTTGGATAAGTACAGACCACCTAGCCCGGTGCATACCATGGTTTGAAAGTGGAGCATCCGACCACCCAGCCCACACTGGGCGCAAGTTGTCTAGAGAAATCAGTCGTCATCTTTGACATGGCTCTTACCAGTGGACTCGCCGTGTCGGACCTGCCTGGTCAGCTTTGAAGCTTCCAAAGCACCCCGAAACACTCACGATTGTCAGCGTAATCATGCTGGGTTGTCAAAGAAGAGGAGTTGACTGATCCATCTGCGGCTAAGTCACATCCGAGTCGGACAAGGCCGCTCACGGCACGTGATCTTTAACCTCTTGGGATTCCATCCGCACTCGGTGCTCAAGATGTGCTTCTTGAGAGTGATCATTGTTGCCTAGTAAGCTAAGGACCGACAGTCATAGCGGCACAGCCTGCTGATATCGCCTCATCAAGCGCCTGCGCACTCTCCGGGATCGCGGAGCGTTAGTCAGAGCGAGACCTCGGGCCACGGGGCATCTCCCTCTTTTATGACAATGCATGCTGCAAACGTATTACGCGATTCCCATCATTGTGTATAGGACAGATGCCCTCACAGGCCGATCACAGAGGTGCGATGGGTTTGCCCATTAGGAGTGTGCGACGTATTCGACGCCTGATTGATACAGGCGCTCCAGGCATAATCTGTGTCGCCGATTGCCGACGCGCGTCAAGCCACGTTGGTGCCTCCACTTTGGCTGTCACTTGGGATTTTGTTTTCTTCAACCTCTCACCTCATGGCGAGCATAACGCACAAGGCTCCTGCCGAGCCGCTCGGCCGGAGTCCGCCTGTGCTACTGCTCTCTACGCTCATACCTATTTCCCTCACGCTCATTGTCCACCCACTGTTGCCGATCCTCCTTCCGGAACACATCGCGGACAGGATACCTCTCCCTCCCCAGCCTGCGATCCCGGCGCTGCAAGCGAGTATCGGGTTTGCCTTGCTCGCCTTTGTTGGCGCAGTCCTCGTCGTTCCTCGAGTGGCAGACGCCTTCCTCAATAGAGGTCTGAAGGGGCGCGACTTACTCAAGCCGGGTGGCCGATCATCCGGGCCATGGATGTGAGTGCAAGCGTGTAGCGGAGCTGACACAGCAGTCCCGAGAGCCTTGGGCTTCCTTGCGCCTCGCTCTACATCGGTCTGATGATGCTGTTCATCCCGTTTCCGTTTTCGCACTTGTTCCATTACGCCAATACCTCGAGCGTCGGTCGGGAGGTCTTTCCGCGTGGCGAGGTGAACCTGTGCACCGCCGACTTGGCTGACACCTCACAGCTGAACTTGTTCCTCTCTTCTCTCCTGTCTCTGTTCACCGCGACGCTCCTTGGGTTCCTCGACGACCTGTTCGACATTCGTTGGAGGCACAAGCTGCCTATTCCCCTCATCGCAGCGATCCCGATGCTGCTGGTTTACTACTCCGAAGGCGGGCTGACGTCGGTCGTTCTCCCTGCCAGCGCTGGAAAGCTGCTAACATCGTTGGGGCTGCCAGGCTGGGCCGGAAACATGGTCGTGGATCTTGGTGGGCAATCAAACCCCGCGCAACACTGACGGTGAAGGATTCCTCTACTATGTTTACCTGCTCATGCTGCCCACGTTCACCACAAACGCGATCAACATCCTCGCAGGCATCAACGGCGTGGAGACTATGCAGGCGATGTTGATCGCCATGTCTGTCGCCTTGAACGACTTGCTATTCCTTCCGATCTGGTCGGCGCGCTTCCTCCGCCTCATCGGTTTCGGTATTCCGGAGGAAGGCAGGCTGCTCGACTGGGCTGCGGGAGAAGTCGTCAAGAGGCATCTGATGAGTCTCTACTTCATGCTCCCGCTCATTGGCGTCTGCGCAGGTTTCCTCTATCACAACTGGTTCCCAGCTCGCGCGTTTCCCGGCGATACGCTGTGCTACTTTACAGGCATGGCTTTCTCCGCTGTCGCCATGCAGGGGCACTTTGCCAAGACGCTCATTCTCTTCTTCATGCCGCAGATCTTCAACTTCGTCTTATCCTGCCCGCAGCTCTTCCGCATCGTCCCCTGCCCCCGCCACCGCCTTCCACAGTGAGTCCAAGCGTATCGTAGCCGTGCTGACTCTCGAGGTACGACGCGGAAACCGGCCTTCTGTCCCCGTCGCTGACCATATTCGACTCCCCGCCAGCGCTGAAGACGCGCGTAACGCTTCAGCTCCTGGAACTTTTCGGCTTGACGAAACTCCAACGCGCGCCTGCAGACAAGCACGGAGTTATCGTCTCTGCGACAAATCTTACTCTGATCAACTGGGTTCTCGTCCACTTTGGTCCCATGCGAGAGCAGACGTTGTGTTTGGCCATAGGCACAATTCAGATGGCCGGCACTGCTCTCGCGTTTGCAATCAGATACGGTCTCGGTACGTTAGTGTACGGGGGCGACCGCCGCTAGACTAGATATAAATTTATATTACACATGTACACTCTATTAGCTCTGGAAGCGCATGTTGTAGCCGCCGCCTGGTTGCTGATCAAACTTGAACATATCGGTGCTGAGACCAAACTTGCCCAGAAGACCGTTCCCAAGTTCTTTCAGCTTGTCCATCATTTCGTTCTTTTCCTTCTCCTGCTGCGCGGCGATCCGACCGGGGAGTGACGCCAGCGCCTTCCGAGCGAGAGAAAGCTGAGGCGATGTCTTCGGCAACGCGTTCACGAGCGTTTGGTAGTCTGCAGGGTCAGCGAGACCTTGACGTCACTAACGGACCTTCTTGCGCGGACGACAATGACGACCATGAGCCGATGTTCTCATTCGCCTGCGCGCGTCGGTGGACCGCCTTCAGATAAGCCGGATCGATCTCGAGCGCTGTCGTCAATTCTCTTATGCGTGTCCACCAAATTCACCCTTGTTGCACGCTTCAACAGCCTGCTTGTACTCCTTCTCTGCCAAGTACACGGCTGCGAGATTGCCCCAGACAGCCTTCGTGCATTCACGGACGTCAGCTTCCACATCATCTCTTTCTGTGTCCTTCGGCCGTAGTCGATCGGCCTCGATTTCCGCAGCCTCCTCATCCGTCACCTCCGCCAAGCCACTCAGCTCCGCCTTGGGCTTTGCCTTTTCTGGCCGTGGGCAAACTGGAAGAGTGTCAATGGCGGCGAGATAGCTTTTACGAGCTGCGTCTAGCCGCTGCGGTTTGGCTCTGAAGTGCTGGTTGCCGTTGTCCTTGAGCGACAGGCCGCGGTGGAGTAAGTTCTGCAGGCGTCAGCTCGATACAAGACGAATATTCACCTTCATCTCTGCCGTCGTGAAGCGAAAAGTGCCTGGGGCTTCCAACTCCACGCCCGCCTCCTTGTCCGACCCCGGCCCCGACCACTTGTCCTGGCCGTCGTCGAAACTAGCGGAAGAAGCCCCGTCCTCAGCATTGGAACTGTGCGGCTCTTCCGGCTGGTACTTTTGTTTCGCCCACGCGGGAGGTTCAAAGTCTCGCGCGTCGAACGACGGAAGGTCGGGAAAGTCGTCCGGCAGTTTGGGAGGCATTGTGTGTTGTCAAATCGATCATAACGACGCCAGTTGGAACAACATCGCCGGTGGAGGTCGGACAAATCTCGGTAAAACTCTGTGAACTATGCGAATGCCCATATTGCATGCGAATATGCTACTAAATCTAGAGAGAGGCCCTGATGAAGCCCTCGAGGCCACCGTTAACCCAGAGCTCCTGAACGCTGCGACCGACGCGCGCGGAAGGGTAGAACTTCTCGCCCTCGTCGCCCATCGTAACGGTGACTCCTCCTCGGCGAGTGTCGACCTTGACCTTCCAACCCTCGGGAATTACAGTAAGCTCGCCGTTCTTGCCGCCCTTTCCACGCGCACCATCCTGAGCGAAGCGGGCGGTGAGGTCCTCGATGAGCTCCGGAGCTTCCACGCAGATGAGACCGTTGTTGATGCTGTTCCGCTTGAAAATGTCGCCGAACGAACCGCAAATGACGAGGGGCATGCCGGCGTTCTTGATTGCGGTGGCGGCCTGCTCACGCGAAGACCCAGTTCCAAAGTTGTAGCCAGAGAGAAGGACAGGGGTAGGGGAGTCCTTACGGAGATCACGGACGGTCGCGGCAAACTCGGGATCGTAGTTCTCCATGACGACCTCAGCCTGGCGTTCCGGGGTGATATCGTCCTGGTAAGTGTACTTGCCGGGGTACATGCCGTCGGTCGTCAAGTTGTCCTGGGGCGCGAAGACGAGCTGACCCTCGAAGTATTCCGGGAAGCCCTCAAGCAGAGGCTCTGGCTCGGCACCTGTCTCGGCGGGCTGGGCGGACTGGGCGGGCGTCTCCTCGATCGCAAACTTTGGAACGTCATACTTGGGGAGCGCATTGAGGTCCAGCGAGTCGGGACCGCAAATGTAACCCTTGGCAGCCGATGCGGCGACAACGGCGGGGGACGCAAGGTAGGCGAGGGCGTCAGGAGATCCCATGCGGCCCTTGTAGTTGCGGTTCGTGGCACTGATACCGACCTCGCCCTTCTCGAGGAGGCCGACACCGAGACCAATGCAAGGTCCGCAGCCAGCGGGGAGAGTTTTGGCGCCAGCGTCAATCAGAGCTTGCCAGTCGCCGGCAGCCTCCGCGTCCTGCTGGACGCGGCTGGAAGCAGCGGCGATGTAGAACTCGACACCAGGGGCAATCTTCTTGCCACGAAGAACATCAGCGGCGGCGGCAATGTCGGAGGCACGCGAGTTTGTGCAAGAAACGAGGTAAGCCTTGTTAATCTTGACAGGCTCCTCGAGGAACTTGGGCAGGGCTGTGGCGACCTTGACCGAGTTCGGGCCAGAGATGTGGGGAACAAGCGTGGACAGGTCGAGCGACAGACGCGAGGCGTAGTGAGCGCCAGGGTCCGCGGAGAGCTGCTCCTGAAGGCTCTTCTGCAAACGCTCCTCGTTCATGCGGGGGTGAACGTCAGTGTTCTCAGTCGACGGGATGGAGGGCGACGAGAACTTGCGGAGCTCAGCCTTGCGGATCTGGCTGCGGTACCAATCGATGAGCTTCTCGTCGACGGGGAAGACACCAGCAACAGCACCCCACTCGGTCGTCATATTGGCGATTGTCAGGCGCTCGTCAATAGCGAGGTGCTTGATGCCGTCTCCGGTGAACTCAATGGCGGCGTTCAGAACCTGGTCCTCGTTGAAGAGACCGGCGAGCGCGACAATAACGTCCTTGCCGGTAACTCCTTGGGGCAGCTTGCCGTCGAGTGAAACGGAAATGACACGAGGGATCTGCCACCAGAACTTGCCAGTAGCCCAGATACCGCTGTACGTCAGCGAAACCCTTCCTGAAAGACTCACGCCGCGTCGGTCCGCACAATGGCGGTACCGAGGCATCCGACACCTCCGTAGTGGTTGCTGTGGCTGTCACTGGCGACGACCATCTTGCCAGGCCAGGCATAGCCCTCCTCCACGACAATCTGGTGACCGATACCGCGGCCAGCGGGGTAAAAGTCGACACCATGCTCCTTGGCGAACGCCTCGATCTTCTTGTACTTCTTAATGTTGGTCTCGGACTTATTCTGGACATCGTGGTCAAGAGCATAAACGGGCTGACGAGGGTTGTCAAGCTTGGAGCAGTCGAGCGAGAGGAACTTGGAAATGACGGGTCCCGTGTTATCGTGCGTCATGCTAACGATCAGCTTCGAAAACTGGCTCTCACATACACATGCTCCGGGCGAATCATGACATAGTCGCCCGACCTGACCTTGGTGCCGGCAGGCAGATCAACCGCATACTTCTGCACGATCTTCTCCACGAGCGTCTGGGGAGTCGAGGTCGTCGCGTAGGCTCGCGCAAAGTGGGGCAATCTCCGCCTGGCGGCGAGCTGGAGCATGAACATGATGTTGGGCTTTTTGGTTGAGAAATAGCAACATCCCCGTTGGCTCTTTTATTTCGGTCGAAAGACGGACGTTATCCGAGTCGATCGGAATCTCGGCTGTTTTGTCACGTGAGAGCCATGTGTGGTGACTGGACAATCCGGCGCGGCCATGTTGCCTGGTGAGGGGGTGCACGGTGCGATGTACAAATCGAGTGGACAGGATGGATGCATGAACACAGCAGCCGATGGGTGTATGGGTGTGCAACTGTAGTCGGGACAGTGAGTACGCCGCCTTTCGCGCAACGATCCGTCGGGCCCGTTCCTCAATGTCCGAGTGCTGCGGCACTGCATACCGACCCGTCAATAAGTCGTGTCGCCGCCGCAAGCTCAGGCCAGTCCATGATGAACTACCGGCGCGGAGTCCTACATTCAATGCTTGGACACAGTGCACCGTACCTTCCGATTCAGCCATACTTGCCTTCGCAGCCGAGGTGGATGCTGTACTGGAAGTCCGTTGATGCATGCGAGGGCGACGCAGAAAGGTCTAAACCGTCTACTGTTCATATTCAGAGCCAAAAGCTAGACTGCCATTTCAGGCCACCCTCCGTGCCTTTGCTGTCGATCAGGGTTACGTCCGCGCGCGTCGAGCCCTAGATTGGGGTCCTCCCCGTGCACATGTCCCGCTGTAACTTCCACACCCTCTTCCACATCACAATTTTCCATCCCCGCCGGCTTGTGTTGCTTAACACTACACACGCACACATATGCGGCAGTTCAAGAGTCTCTCTCCGAGAGGCCGAGTCGCCGCTGTTGCAGGCGGCTTCATAGCCTTGATCGTGCTCCTGCACGTCCTCTTCCCGAGCTCGCTCTCCACAACCCGGCGATGGACCACCGCCTCGTCATCCGTTCTCCGTTCGACTTTCCTGAGAGGCAAGGCGAATGCTCCTCATCCCGCGATTCAGCACCCGATTCCCAAGCTGATGGCCGACGCGCAGAGCGCTTTTGAGCGCAAGGTCAAGAGCCAGTCAAAGTCTCTTCGTGAGGCTGTGGCCGAGTACCGCCGTCGATACAAGCGCGATCCCCCGAAGGGCTTCGACGACTGGTGGGAGTTTGCCAAGGAGCACAAGGCCATCATGGTCGACGAGTATGACCAGTTAGTAAACGACCTCGCGCCTTTCTGGCGTTTTACCGGCGCCGAGATTCGACAGCGCTGCATCGACGTGGGTTATCTTCCTTCCGTGGACCTGGTCCGCATCGAGAATGGCACGACTCGACTGATCGATGTCTCGAAGGGTTTCGTCGACTCAGAGGTCGGTGCTCGTGCCGTTGGTTTCAGCACGATGCTCGCCAAGTTCCAGAACAAACTGCCTAACATGGACTTCCCCATCAACGAGAAGGCTGAAGGTCGTATCCTTGTTCCGTGGGAGGAGCAGCGGTATCACAACCTGACTGCCGACACGTCCAGTGAGCACTGAATGTGCAGATCAACAGCTGACTTTCACAGAGGGTATTAAGCACGTTCTCGGAGGCGAGTTCATTCCCGACTGGCGCGCCGACGGCAGCGTGTGGGAGGCATATCGCCGCACATGTGACCCTTCATCCCAAGCCCGAAGACTTTTCAGCTCTTTGCATGCCCATCTGAAGGAGAGTCAGGTCCCCATTTCGCGCCTCGCCAAGGCGGGCGTATCGACCGATGTCGTGGACGATGACTTTGTCTTCGCCAAGGACGTCGACGACAAGTTTGACTTTTGCGACCGCCCCTGGGCTCACTACAACCAGGGACACTTCTTCTCTGACTGGCGCACTATTCACGCTCTCTACCCCATGTTTTCGCCCGCCAAGGGGTCGGGATTCGGCGACATTTTGATCCCTAGCCACTACTACTACTTCCCGACAAAGCTGTACGCCTATGGTTGGTGGTGGTTACACGAGCCGAAGGACGTGGACGACATGGAGGTGCCTTGGGAGGAGAAGTCTGACGACATTTTCTGGCGCGGGGCGACCACTGGAGGTGGTTCATCGCCCCCTGGTTACCTTCCGCAGTACCAGCGCCATCGCCTGATCAAGATGGCATCCGACCACTCTAGCACTAACAAGACAATCGTCTTTGCGGACCCGCCCGGCACAGACAACTTCATCTCGGCTCCCGTTCCCCTTACCGAGCTCAACAAAGAAATCATGGATGTCGCATTCACCAAGGCTGTTGGATGTGGTCAGTACCCTGGCGGCTGCGACCGCATGCGCAAGGACCACCGTTTCGCCGACGCCGTGCCCCTCGGCGAGAACTGGAGCCACAAATATTTGATTGACCTCGACGGTATGGGCTACTCCGCCCGTTTTCCCGCCCTCCTTAAGTCAAAGAGTGCTGTCATGAAGACGACGGTTTACACCGAATACATGTCAGAGTGGATTCAACCGTGGCTCCACTACATCCCGGTCTCCCAGGCGTACAACGAGATCTACAACATCTACGCATATTTCTCTGGCGCCACACCCTCCATGCTGAATGCAGCCAACGCTACGAGGGACCAGTTCCAGTCGGCTGGGCACCACACGCACAAGCTCGACACCGACGCTGAACTCCGCAAGATTGCCGAGGCCGGCCGTGAGTGGATGTTCAAGATTGGCCGCAAGCTCGACATGGAAATTTACCTCTACCGGCTTTGCCTGGAGTGGGCTCGTCTCAATGCCGACGACCGGGAGGCTATGAGCTACAAAGGCTAAAACCTTTCTGGGACACTTTGAACACATTCCTTATAGACAGACATGACCACATATGAATTCTGTAACATTTAGTCGGCCGGGACTATATGGTGTGGGGCTCCGTTTACAATGTCATTTTCGAGTCTGCACAAATAATAACTTTTGTCAGCGTTCCGTCTCCAACGCCTCCAACCATGTCTTCAGCACCGGGCAGTGCCAAGCCGAAAAGCACTACGACTTCAAGCTCCTCGAAGCCGATGGGTCTATCCAGCAACTCGCCGCCTGCCGGCCCCGGCGAGGAAGGCGAAGACGAGGACGATGTTCGCCTCGATGTCGCGTTCATCCAGGGATTTGCCAGGTGCGCATCCTCCCCGAAGCTCTGCTGATTGCCTAGCAAGATTCAGCTAGCTCCCTCCGAGATCATCGACGGCGCCGAAGTTCAGCGGCCGAGAATCACCATCCCGAAACGAGGAGAGAAGGATTTCGAGCCGTTACAGGAAACGGTGAACCTGCAGGATATGATGCTGCAGAACAGCAGGCAGGCTCTCTTTGATGCACTGCAGGGAGTGCGCGGCATGTCTTCGTGCGTGGAACAACTTGCACCGCTGACTGTCTTGCAGTAAATCGCTCTCACACGCGATTGTCACACCCGAGTCTCCCTACCCTCGGCTGGTAGTCGCGCGGGGCCACGTTCTTGACACAATGGGCATCTCCGTCCGATCGGCACGAGATGGTGCCAAGTCTGCTGCCCGCGTTCAGTTACTTCCGGAGGAGGCGATTTACCTCACGGAGAGGGGCTCGCTTCAAATCTGGAACGGGCGTTCCCCTGCAAATGCTCAGGAGGAGGCGGAGGGCATTGGAGCGTGGAGTGACGAGGAATTCGGTATCAGGGATGCCGTGGAGATGAGCGTTATGGAGGTGTACGGCGCATTCATGGGAATGGACGGTTTGACATGGCAACGGTACCAGGTGAGCCATCAAATGATCGCAGCTTCTGACGACTAGGCTTTCGCCTATCTACGGAGATTGGGCTACACCGTTCAGCGCGTGAGACAGTTCATACCTACTTACTTCCTGAGTCCGGAGGACTCGCTCTCCAAGCCTGCTGGCGTGTCATTAGGACTTGCTCTCAGAACGGCCGGAGAAGCTCTGGCACGCATTGTTCGAGCATTGGTCAACAACACCTTGTTCCCGGTTCGCTTTGTAACCCGGGTCGGTCTTTCGCTAGCCAGCCCCTTCAAAACTACTGGACTTCGTGTCTGGCATGGCGAGACGTACTGTGAGTACCCCCGGGTAATTTTCCTCACACTCAGCCTCACTATTCGCTTCCCTCCGTTGCATTCCTGGAGGTCATCAGAACCCAGTTCCCGCAAGCGCAATGCTCGAGGAGGCATCCGTGTACGACAACCTTGCTCGCAACCCGTATCTGCCGTTTTACCACGTCTGGAAGCCCGCAACTACTTGGAGCAAGAACAATTGGGACAAGGGTAGCGCCGAGGGCTTGGACCGACAGAAGCCCGAGTATACTGTGGCTGTAGTGGAGTGAGTTAGATTGTAGTTGTCGGCGTTAACCGCGCAGATCTCGCGATACCCCGTTCCCCACCCTGGAGCAGCTCGACGAAGTCTTCAACATGCTGCCTGATGAGCCGACTGGCCCAGCTAATCGTGTCGGGCCGCAATACAGCAAGCCGAACGCGCAAGTCCGACCTGCAGATGCCCAACGGCTCTCATTCTTCCAGCAGATGATGGTGTCGCTAGGACTGAGATCCGTACCTTCTAGGCGCACCCCAAACCCTATGGGCGCGCTGCGCAACGGCGACCGCGCCCTGGTCGTGGCTGTGAATGATTGCGGTAACACCGGTTGGATCAGGTTTGGAAGATCTGGATTTGAGAGCATCGCCATGGTATGATTAGCATCAACATTGTGTACATATGCAATTATGTTACAGAAAACATTCTCCTTCACCACGCTAGTTCCGCGTTGAATCGGTCCAGCTGAGCGTTTGCCGCCGTCACTTCCTTTTGACGCGCCGTACGGCGATAGAAGATGGGACAGTCCGCAGAAGTGCAGATGACATCCTTTAATCAGTGAGAATCGTGCCCGAAGTCACTCACCTGGTGCAAGGACCCCTGACAACGCTGACACTGCGTCCACAGTCGGGCGAAGTCTACTTGCAGCTCGGACGTGACGTCCACCTGCTTCTGGTACAGCTCGGGCAGTTTCGGACGACAGTTTACGCACACGGCGCTCTCTGCGGTCGTGTCAGTGTAGTCTCAAGAGTGGAAAACGCACCTTTTGAACCCTTCAACGGGGTTCGGCATCCTAGACATGTTGCCGTCTTCACTGCGAACTTCATGAGGCCGCCCACCGTCGGTGTGGCAATCTGAATGCTGCGAGTATGCTCACCGGACACTGCGGTCAGTTCAACTCTATAGTAGGCAACGTACGCAAACTGGTAGCTCGGGTGCCCAGAATGGGCTCGAAAATACGCATCAGCGGCTTCGATAGCTGGTTCTCCAGATAATAGCGGGTGTCGATAGGAACATTGTTCTCCAGAACGTAGAGAGGGTCCTCTGACTTTTCGTACGCGGCAGCACCCTTGATTCCTTTGACGATGACATAAGCGACGCGGTCTCCCAACGCGGGTGCGGAACCAGCGTCGCGCTTCTTCATCCTCTCTGCGAGCTCGACGTGAGCTTGCTTGCCGGCATAATCTAAAGTCAGCCCCACCGCTACCCTCCACACAAACCGAGCTTGGCCAGCGCCTTGGTAATGACAAGCTGAGACATGTCGATCTTGTTTTGAAGGAGGTCGGCGATCGTCTGCTTCACGTATCTGGGTGTTAGGACAACATTATTCGAACTCACTCTTCGGCTCCCTTCACGTCTCGATCAATGAGCATCTTGTAGAGACACGTTTCAATCATCGTGGACACTAGCCGACAGTTGTCGCGGCGAACAGTCTTTGGCGGTCAACTCAGCAGGCCGGCAAAGCTCACCTCGATACCCTTCGTGTCCATCTTGTCATACTTGTCCGGTTTTGTCCAGTAGAGACCAGCGTACCTCTTCTTGCTGATGAGCAAATACGGGAAGTACACCTTCTCGAACTCCAGCTTGATCGGCTTCTTAAATTTGGCGGAGACCAGGTCAGCTGCTTCAGCTCCAAGGCGCATGGCTGTTGGCAGGTCGGGGCAGCCGAACTTGACCATGACCGAATCAGTGTCTCCATATATGACTTGCGCGTCGTGGTTGTAACCATTCTTGATAGAGTATTGAGCCTCGACCTCACGCTTGGTCATGTCAATCATTTGGCGTCCGTAAGCGGTCACCGACGTCGAGATGGCCAAACAGGGGAGCTTTCCAATGGTGGCACCAGTGAAACCGTATACAGAGTTGGCACTGATCTGTTACGGTCAGCGGAGGTCATACTTGATTGCAAACCTTCAACGCAAGCTGTCGTCCGTCCAGGACTGCACGCTTGAACGGGTCTTTCTCCACTTTGAGGTCGGCCTTCGCTCGCTTTCGCGCGCCGAGAAGATTCTCCAGGACGTGAGGCAACAGACCCTTCCTCCGCTTTTCGGTCATGAAGAAATCTTGTCGTCAGTCGGCGTTTCGTTGGCGGCTTGGCTTACCGTTGTTCGGAGTTTGGACATAGTCTTCGTTCTCTACGAGACCCAGTCGCTGTATCGTTGCCTTGTCCACGAGCGTCGTGTAGCACAGATTGTGCGCCATCATGATTGATGGGTACAGCGAGGCGAAATCGAGCGTCGCAATCGGCGTGTCGTAATAACCCTTCGAGGGCTCAATAACGGTGGCACCTTCGTATTGCTCGTCAGTGCCCTCACTACGCATTGCGGGAATGAGGTAGCCTTTGTCCTTGGCATTACGATAGAGCTGCGAGATGACACGGATCTGCTGGCCACGGGTCAACACGTCGTTGAAAGGAATGCCCGTGACACGGGCCAATTCGGTGTAATTGACGAGACACATTAGACGGTCCAGTAGTCGTTGAGGGAGGTACGCGTCCTTGCTGTCAGTATGCCTTTCACTGGTACACTCACCTTCAGACAGTAGACAGCCAAACGACGGCGCGAATCGGCGGTACCGTTCTGTAGCTCGGTAATGATGGAGTGATGCACATCCTCCTTTTGCTCTCCCAGAAACTGGGCACACACCGCGTTGAGTGTGTAGCTACGAAGTTTGTAGTCGCGCTGGATGACCTGCAGAATGTCCATCTGTAGGCGGCCATCGAGATTGACCGCCTTGGAGTCGCGCTGACCGAAAGCTTTTGACGAGAAATGGGTGTCCTTCACCTCAGAGCGAACGCCTGGTCCGTCAGATCGCAGCTTTGATTGTTCCTCACCTTCAAGACGACCAAGATAGGCAAAGTCGGGGATCTTCAACGCCTTTGCACGATCGAGGAGGTATGGCAGATCGAAGTTTGAAATGTTGTATCCGATCACGAGATCAGGATCCACCTCCTGCACAAAGTCACGCCATGCCAGCAGTAGCTGGCGTTCATCCATGAACTGCTTCACTTGCGCTCCAACGATGTGGGCGCACGTGTTGAGCGTGAACACGTTGCGAACGAAGGGCTTTTTTTCTCCGTGTCGCGTGACCATCGCTGCAATCTGGATGACCGGATCGATGTTGGCTTCGGGGAAGATGCCCTTGCGACCTGCACACTCGATATCGAAGCTAAGCACTCGAAGCGGTGCAATGGTCAGCCAGTCACCCTCCGGTGCATGAGAAACCAGGTCCGAGTAACTGTCGATGTCAGCGCCCACAGATGAGAAGGATGACGCACTGCATGGTGAACTCCAACTGACAGCGCGAACGCTTTTCTGATCCATGGAGAACCGAATACTTTCCTCCAGGAACTTCGACCCAGTTCATGCCGACGAGCTTTGCGTTAGCGGCGGCGTCCAACGATTACGTACCTTTGTGTCAATCATGAACCGGAGAGGGAACTGAATATTGCTCTCGTACGTCATCGTCTCCTGGTTGAAAGAGTCCTTGAACGCGACTTGGCCCCGTTCGAAGAGACGTGCACAGAGGTCAGTTGCAATCGTTGGGCTGAAGACTTATCTTTCACTTTAGGGAGGGCTTTGGGCTCCGTGCATACGATCTTGATGAACGGGACGTTGTCATCGCCCTTGTATCCCCACAGTGACTTTCGGTTCGCGATTTCACAGTCAGCAACGGCAATGGTACCGGTCTGCAGAGCGGACTGCCTTGGTCAGTCCCAGAATCAATACTTCGCACTCACATTCAAAGTGTCTTTGAGAGGCGTTAAATCAGACTGAAGGAATCCGCTAGGAGCGGCGACGTAAAAGTAAGGACGGAAGCCGTGGACATGAGCCAGCATCGAGTTGCCACCCTTTGTTACACCGAACAGTCTCAATGTCGGTCCAAACTGGGGGTGGGATGATTCTGCAACTTCGATCTGCTGGAAGACTTAGGTCAGTGGATTCACGCACGTTTGACGACTCACCAAGCGTGTCTGTTGCAGGGTCGACCTTTGGAAGTGGTGGTCGTGGCCAAGCATCTTCCGTCTCGATCGAGTCTTCTATTAGCACATTGGATGCCAGTGCTCACGTACCTCCATGGTCGTTCTCAGCCTCCAAAAGATCTTGAAAGTCACTCGGATAGCTGGCGTCTCCGGATACACGCTCTACTTTCCGCCTCTTCGCAGAGGGTTCTTGAGCCTGGACCATGGCGGGTGAGTGAATTGTAAATCTACAGTCTTTGATCGTTGCTCACACCAACACAAATCAACTACGCGCAAGTGGAGGTCGCTAGGTGACGCGACTTGGAATTACGTAATCAGTCACGTGCACACTTCACACCTGAAAGCAGAGACGGTCCGTGCTCGGGAATTGACCTGCGCCGGTGAGCTCGCCATCACCTCCTCTGTCCACAGTTGGCTGACGGTGCAGGAAGCCTGATATGCACCGAGTTGCCCAATCCGCTCCGTATCCGTGGCTACTATTCAGCTGCGTCGCAGTACGTCGGAGTGCGTAACCGTCTGTCTCGTCAATCGGTCGCGCTGGCTGTCGCGCGTCATCGTCCAAGTCAAGCCGGTTGGTCGACACGTGGACGGATACACCGGTAACAAGCTTTGCCGATCAGTCCCGTTGCTGCTCAATTAAAACAGGTCAACGCGCTCGCCGAAACTTGACTCCTCATTCACATTATCAACTTCCTCGCCGCCGCCATGCTCGCCAAGTCTGGCCTCGCTCGCAATGCCCTTCGCCTCCCTCGCGCTGGCGCCGCTCATAGCCGCATCGCTCAGCGCGCTTACTCGACGCCCTCGGACGTGAAGGGTATCAACTTCGCTCTTAACGACGAGCAGGCTGCCATCCACGAACTGGCACAGAGCTTCTCTCGCGAGAAGATTGTTCCTGTTGCTGCCGAGTATGACCGTACCATGGAGTACCCCTGGCCTATCCTCAAGGAAGCCCACGAGCTTGGCCTCATGAACACCCACGTCCCGGAGTCCTGTGGTGGACCCGGCCTCGGTGTTCTGGACGAGGTACTCATTCAGGAGTCCATCGCTTTCGGTTGCTCTGGTATTGGAACTGCTATCGCTGCCAACGGTCTCGGTCAGACTCCCGTCATCATCGCCGGATCGGAAGCTCTGAAGAAGAAGTACCTCGGCCGCATGACTGAGGAGTGTATGGTCGCCTCATACGCCGTTACGGAGCCCGGTGCCGGTTCTGACGTCGCCGCCATCAAGACGAAGGCCGAAAAGCAGGGTGACAAGTGGGTCATCAACGGTACCAAGATGTGGATCACCAACTCTGGCCACGCCAACTGGTTCTTCGTGCTTGCCGTCACGGACCCCACCGCCCCGGTCAACAAGCGCATGACCGGTTTCGTCGTGGAGGCCGACACTCCCGGCGTCGCCCCCGGTAAGAAGGAGATCAACATGGGCCAGCGCTGCTCGGATACCCGCATGGTCAATTTCCAGGACGTTGTTGTTTCCGAGGAGAACGTCGTTGGTAAGCCTGGAGAGGGCTTCAAGATCGCCATGGGTGTCTTTGACGTCAGCCGTCCGGTCGTTGCCGCCGGGGCTGTGGGTCTCGCCCAGCGTGCCTTGGAGGAGGCTACCAAGTACGCCCAGGAGCGCCAGACCATGGGCAAGCCCATCATCAACCACCAGGGTGTCGGCTTCATGCTGGCTGACATGGCACTCAACGTCGAGGCGTCCCGTGGACTGACGTGGCGCGGCGCTTGGGTTCGTGATCAGGGGGAGCGCAACAGTAAGTGTCGTGATCATTATCATCAGCTAACAGGCCAGCCTACGTTGCCTCGCTTGCCAAGCTCATGGCCAGTAAGGCCGCCGTCGAGAACGCGAGTCTCGGTATCCAGGGTATGTCTTATCTTTCCAGCTCTCGCTGACATGAGTCTTCGGAGGCATCGGTTTCAACACGGAGACCCCCATGGAGAAGCTTTTCCGTGACTCCAAGATCTTTGAGCTTTGTAAGTTGACCTCTGCACTGTAGTTACTGACGCCAACAGACGAGGGTACTTCCCAGATTCAGCGCCTCATCATCTCCCGACACCTTCCCAGTATGTACCCCGCTTAAATAAAATCTATGGATATTGCATGATGAAACACCGCGAATGTTACTAGTGGCATGCCTTGTTCCGCGGCCGACCTGCTCATGAGCCAATGAGCCATTTAGTGGCCGTCACGTGCTTGAGCCTTTAAGGTCGCCGACTAGCCCGAAACGCCTCACCGCAGCCCCATTATGCCTCACTGAAGTGCGGCATATCAGTGTGCCTGACAGGCACTATCAGCCAATTGCGGCTTGGCTAGCCTTTGCCCCCTCTCGCCATCGGTATCTAACCAAGCCTTCATGCATCTATTTATAATGAGCAGTTGAGCCTGAAGAGATGCTTGCAACTCCCATCTCTCCCGATCCCAGCATGTTGACCCTCTTCACCACTGTCCTGGCTGCCTCCATGGCGACGGCGCACTTCACTCTCGATTACCCCGAGACTCGAGGCTTCGACGAGGACAAGGAGACGCAGTTTTGCGGTGGCTTTGGCACGGCCGCGACGCGCCAGCCGTTCCCGCTGAAGGGTCCCGTGTGGGTAAACAACCACCACAAGAAGGCCACCATCGATGCCTTCGTCTCCTTGAGCACCGACCCTAAGAGCTTTGACGACTTCAACAAGACCTCGAACGGGACGAGCATTCCTCACCTGACCAACTTCTTCCAGGTCCCCGAGGGCGAAGCCTGCTGGAACGTCGACTTCACCTCGTTGGGCTTGGACCTGAAGAATGGTTCAGAGGTGACGCTTCAGGTCCGCTTCAGTGGGGTGAGTGTAGGTTCGCCAATCCTTCTGACCTCGTAGGGTGACGGAGCGCTGTACCAGTGCTCTGACCTGGTCCTTCTCTCAGACTATCAAGTTCCTGCCAACGAGACTTGCAAGAACGATGCAGCTGCAGGAGCTCAGAGCAACTCCTCCACCGGGGGCGACGGCCACGAGGACCATACCCACGCCTCCAGCTCCGCGGCTCCCAGCGCTACGGCGAGCGGCCAGCACAGCGGCGCATCTCCTGTTCTCGTCCGTTCAGGAGCGCTAGGCGCCGCCGCATTTGCTGTCGCGGCTCTTCTGTAACCGAGCCAGAATCGCCCCGACGTCCAGCTCATCTCTCCCCTCCCGGCCCGCCCACCTTTCCCAAGATGCCGCCCTCTGCTTCATTGGGCATTCACTTGTACACTAAGAAGCTTTGTAGGCAGTACGTACAGGATGTATGAGAGGATATCGACCTGTCGTTCCCGGGAGTCCGTACATCCCCAAGTCCAGGGAAGGCCACCGTGAACCGAACTCTTGACAGGACTATGACCCGAGTCACTCGCTCAGAGGCTGTCCGAGTGGCAACCTGAGTTGCCGTGGCAGCGGGACAGGCAGGGGTCGTGTTGCGGCCCCGGATGCCGATCGTCGTTGGCAGTGCGGTTCTCAAGGACCTGGCTGAGTCTGGGTCGCGGGACCCGATTGCTGGAGCGCTAGAGACGACTTGTAGTCGGGTGCAGACGACGACAACCGAGACTTTGAAACCAAGGCAGCTCTTCTCCAACCTCGGGTCGATTCGCTTGGTGACTGCCGTGGGAGACATTGAAACTAGGAGAGCTCTCCTCCCACCGCTACCCAATTTCTCTAATCTAAGTAAGGACGTGGGCAACCTCGAAACTAGCACAGCCCTCCTCAGACGGCGATATAATTATGCTGGGTCAGAACTGTGGGCGATCTTGAAACTGTCGCAGTCCTCCTTTCGGTGGTTGGCATGGTGTTCTGCAGACCTTGAATGAAGCGAAGTGTTCTTCCGGCCGTGGGTGCAGATTTCACCAGATCTCGCCTCGCCAGGACAGGATCTGTTGGGGAATGTCAGGCCAGGGTCTGACGGAGACTTCTCTGCCCGTGGCCCGTTAACTCTTAACACAGTGATGACTCCAATGGCCGTGCTGCAATGGCGGGGTTCAGTTATGTCCCGGCTTCCGTTGTGCGTCATCCCGGGCGGTCCGAGACACGGAAAATGCACTACGCACCTCCGCCACTTTGTGGTGGTCTAGGCAGCGGCGCCGAGGACTGCGATGGGCTTCCATCGGCGCGCGACAATAACAACACCCATGCTTGAGGATGTGCAATAGCACTTGGTGGCGGCCAGGAACGCGTGAACGTTCCACATTCAGCTGTGCAATGAAGGCTGCGATGGTGGGACGCTAGAACCCCACACTTGCGTTTACCACCTGATGTTGCTGTAGCCACTGATCAATGAAAGGCTAGCGAAGCGAGACGTCCTTTGATGGCTGTACCTTACATACCGGTGCGATCATGTTGCATGGCCCGTTCGTGGAACGTGTTGGCCATCCATGTGACAGGAGTGACTCTGCCCCATTCCTGCGAGGAACATCCTGGCTCCCATCGCGTAGTGAGGTGACACATGCCTCGAGGAATGTAGAGTTGCATTGTGTCGTCAGGTTGAAAGACAAACTGCCCAGGCGGCTCCAGCGCATGCTGGCTGATACAATTGACTTTCGCACTCACATGCAATTGGTCGATCTGCGAATACATGTTAGCAATTTCTTTCAGCTCTGACTCGCGTTTGGCCGTTTACACGTTTCAGGCTATGCCGTAGAGGCTGGGACGATAGGTCGCTACACCCCAGGGGCTTCCTTTACTTCCAAACACCTTTGTAACATCATTATTAATCAATGGGGAACGAAGGTAGATGACCTCCCATGCCCATACCTTACATACCGGTACGGAAATGATGCACGCCCGTTTCAGGGACTTCATGCCCGTCCATGTGACTAACCTTGGCTGTGACTGCGACTGTGACTGCGATTGTGACTGTGACTGTTGTTTCCGGTCCCCCTTCTGGAGGCACATCAACCTGGCTCCGGCCACGTAGTGATGTGCCGCAGGCACCGGAGGATGCAGGATCGTCTCGCTTCCTCACCCTAGGAGGGAGACTGCGAGGGCGGCTCCAGCACATGCTGATGCAGTCACCTTTCACGCGCACATGCAATTGGTTGCCCCGCGGATTGTTCCGCGGGTACATGGTGCAGCACTTCGTTTCAGCTCTTGCGTTTCGATTTAGCCTCTTGAAGCAGTCAATGGATGCTTCGTCTAAAGTTTTAAAGATCTATACAGAAGGGGTACCGATTCGCGATCAGGCGTCTTCCGACGGGTGGGGCCGCCGAAATACCGCAAAACGGAAGCAATCGAGTAATAAACTTTTAAATATCCTCCACAGGAAGATGCGGCTAGGCCGCCTGTGATGGTATGCATGAAATTCGGGTCATACCCGTTTCTTTCCGCTGTCACCATGGCAGACCTGGAACACGCCGTTTTTTTTCCCATATGCACGATTGGTGAAGTGCAGAGTGGGTACCCCCGCAGCCTGTTGGATGTGACAGGTTGAGAGACGTGGATGCTCTGTCCATGCTTTGCATTTCGACCAGTTCGGTGCCAAGGATCCTTTTAGGAATGCGAAATGTAGGCAGTGTCATAGTGGGGCAAACTGGTGCGTGAACAGGCCAATTCTAATGTGACAGCGGGCAAGTTTGCTTTGCCAAAGTTCACCGCATCCATGCACTTACACATTCGAGCCGTCAGCAGAGTCAGGGCTTCCGTCAAGGGAAAGTAGCCGCTCTTCTTGGGGTCCAGCACACCCCTACCGCTTCGAGTTACTGTCTCGATATGAGACATCGACGTTGTGGCTGACCATGATGTGAGACTGTGTAGAGCTTGGTGTTCCATCGATCAGTGAAATCCGTTCACTCAGTCTCTCAACGGGGTCAGAACTCGTCCAAGTTCCGTTCAAGTACTGGGACATAACAGGGAGAGCTTCGATAGCCTTACGGCGACGAGAAGGAGGCCGAGAGCTTTGGCAGCTTCGGCGGGGAGTACTAGCACACCCCGAGCCGAGATGACCTGATCATCGGGAAGACATAGTGAAGGCTCCTCTCTACGCGGAACAAGAATCTGACGGCTTCCTTTCTACGCGCGGCAAACATCTAACACCGGAGGGCGAACTCCACACTGGCGTCGGAGGTGCTACATACAAGGTTTGTCCCGCGAGCCAACTGCGGCTGCCATCTCCCTACAGATCCCGAGGCTGCCTGCCGGCAAGTCGATGTGAAACGTTAAGGGATGCGAAAGTTTTAAAACCCCGATTTCCTGCATGTTAATAACATCAACTGTGGGAAACCGTACCTCCACTTTCCCACGATAGAAACCGTGACCGTGGAAAAGTGTACCCCACGTGACCTCCCGAACCTGAACACCCGTAGTAAACTTGGAGCTCGTGGAGGCCGCGCCGCGCAGCCCAATAAGCACGTGACCCTCTGCCCACCACGGAACAGTCCGGCTTCTTACCTGTCTCCCGTAATTCCGCCGATCTGAGACGTTAGCCGTGCCGGACCGCCCGCCAAGACTATGTTGCCGTCAGGTACCGACACATACCGTCTCATCCTTGGGAGTCATGAAGCGGAGCAACATGTAGACATAAGACGAGGTGGGCACGCGTTTAACTTCTCATACTCTGGAACAGCAAGCAACAGCAAGGCGTACCAAGATGACTGGTGTTCAAGTCGGCTGGATTGGCCTGGGGGCCATGGGGGCTGGCATGTCGGCGGTGGGTATGGAAGGCATGGCATCACTGATGGCAGAATCTCGTGACCCGAGGCTTCCCTGTGAAGGCATTCGATGTGTACAAGCCGTCCTTGGAGAAGGCTAAAGAGCATGGAATACAGGCATGTTCTACCCCTGCCGCAGCCGCCGAGGGCGTTCAGGTTCTTGCCCTCATGGTAGTGAACGCAGCTCAAGTGGACGAGGTTTTATTCGGGGCCGAAGGGGCTGCCGCTGGTGAGTAGCGGATCCATAACCTGCTGATCTGTCGCAGCACTTCCGGCTGGAAGCTCAATCATCTGTTTCTCCACAGTGCCACCCAGCTTTCAGGTGAAGCTCCGCCGTCGCCTTGACGACTTGCAGAAGAACATCGGCGTGAGTGCAGTGACTGTAGTTCGCTTCTGACCTGTCTAGCTTGTTGATGCGCCAGTCTCTGGTGGCTTTGTTCGCGCCGCACAAGGACAACTCAGCATTATGGTGTCGGGCACCGAGTCGGCCATCGAGGTTGCCCGCCCGGTGTTGGCGGCCTTGACCAATCCCCCAGCGGGGTCACTAGCTATCGTTGGCAGCGATGTTGGATCCGCTAGCAACTTTAAGCTCATTAACCAAGTTCTCTGCGCGATCCACATTGCAGTGTCTGGGTAAGCTGGCAGTTGGCGGCGGAGAGGCTGACCTGCAGTGAAGCCATGGCGCTCGGTGCAAACCTCGGGGTGAATCCTCGCAAGCTGTACAACGCTTTGAAGGAATCCAGCTTTATGTGTGGGTGGAGCCGTATCAGGCTGGTAGTAACTGACTCTTCCAGTCGGAAATCGTGTTCCCTGGCAGCTGCAACGCGACGGCATTCCAAAGTCGGCCATGACGATCATCCACAAAGATGCAGGTATCGTGATGGACGAGGCCAAGTTGGCAGCCTTCCACGCTCCACTCTCTGCCGTCGCCGAACAAGTCTTCACCGCAGCACTTTCAGCCGGCCTGGGAAAGGAAGATGATGGGAATGTGGTCATGCTGTGGGAACGCATGGGTGGACGAAGCGTTGCCGAGCAAGGATCCGCGCAGGAGGCGGAGGAAGAGGCGCAGAAGCCAGGGGGAGAAGAAGCCATCAAGACGGTTGCGGAACTCTTGAACGGCGTGTACATCGTAGCGGCAGCTGAAGCCCTCGCTTTTGCCAGACGCAAAGGTATGGACCTGGACGACGTGTTCAAGGTTGTGGGTACATCGGCGGCCACGTCCAAACCCCTCGTTCAGTTCAAGGACGAGTTATCCTGGCCGGAAAAGCACTCGCCGGCTCCTGACCAGCCGAGCGTGGCCACCACTTTGGCGCGCCTGAATGCTGTCTTGGGCGAGGGCAAGCGCGTGAACACGCCCCTTTTCCTCACCCAAGCCGCTCAGCAGGTCTTCACTGTTGCTGCCAGCAAGGGATGGGAGCACGAGGGAGCGAGCATAATCGGGAAACTCTGGTCGTAGAAGCCTAAGAACATGATCTTTGTGATGCGTGAACGAATGAACTATGGTGATCGCCACAGAGGCTGAATGCCACCGAAACGCTGCATCGGCACTTCCTACCATTACTTACATGCACGGAACTCTCAAAGTCTGGAACGATTATAGAGTCAGCCAAGCGTAAGAACCTGCTGGCCGATGAACTGCTCTCCGGGCTTGATCGACTTCCAGTCAGAGACGAAACCGGGCTCGATGCAGACGAAGTGGTCCCAACCACCGTCCTCCATGTCACCCATCTTGCTGCCTGTGGCTTGGCCGGGGTTCCAAATAGTGGTGTCCTGGAAGCCCCTGAAGCGAACCTTGACGGAACCGCCATCCGCATCGATGTCGTCGACGCGAATCTCCTGCGATGGAACCTTCTGGTAAACGCGGTCAAGCTCACGGTCCACGAGGAGGGGTCCAAGAGGCGTCTTCTCTTCCTTGCCACCCAAAGTCTTGTCTTTGTACACGGTTCCAGCCTCGACGCCGGTGATCTCAATCTTGGATGCGTCCTCGACGCGGAGGTACGTGTGCAGAAGCGCCTGGAACTTGAAATTCTCGGTGCCGTTGTTCAGCACGTGCAAGTCGGAAACCAACTGGTGGGCGGCCAGGGTGACGACGTAGGTGAGGCCGACGGGGTGGGGGAAGTTGTCAGGCGGAGACGGAGCAACCAAGCGGACCGAGACGCCATCATTGTTGTCGAGCACGACCTTGTCAACCTTCCAAGTCTGGTTCCTGGCGTAACCGTGTTGCTTCAAGGCCGCATACTCGGGAGGTGACGAGGGAGGCGGTCCGAACACGGGGAAGACGATGGGGATACCACCGCGTATGGCAGCAGAGCCGTCGAGATGAGCCTTCTTAGACAAGAAGAGGTGCTCCTGCCCTTTAACCTTCCAGGAAGTCACGGTAGCCCCGTAATAACTACTATCAGTTGCACCCTCTCGCGCAGAGCATAGCCAGTCTCACAAGATCTCTGCCGAAGCGCCCTACCGTCAGCTGTCGCCTCCATTCATGCGCTTACGCTAGGGTGCTTGAGTACAACACTATTCTCGTTCTGTTCGACAGGCATGGTGGTGAATGATGTTGTGGCCAATTGTCAAGACCAGCTGACTCAAAGAAGGAGGTAGACCGAATATATCGAAGCCACGACGTCATCACAACATTGATGCTGTGCGACCGTGGTAAAGCTGGTCAGTTGGGCCGAGTGCTTGCTCCACGTAAGCCGATGTTCGGTCACGTTCTGAACCCAACGTAGCTCAGTCACGACCCGACAGTACTCATTTGAAGTTTCACCTAGCTGAGAGACCTGGGGACATTGATGCGCAGTGCACTCGATCGCCCGAGGATGAAGCATAAGCAGATCGTTTTGTTGCCCAGGTGGTACCATCAGTGGAAGCCGTCACTTGCCGGTGGTCGTCGGAGAGACCAAGATAAACCAGATAAAAAGTCGGAATGCCGGCCCGACGTGACGGTTGGCCCGAGGGCGGACCCCTTGTACCGCACCAAACGTTGTTGCGTGCTCAGTAGTGCATGCGGCTCTGCACCTTGCGGATCCTCTAGCTTGAAGCCAGCAACTCTGTCAGACGGATGCAGAGTGAGGGAATGTGCGTGTGTGAGGACATGGACCTTGGTACGACGGGTGGTGCAGAGAGTCTTGCCCACGATTCCCAGGCGCGTTGGTGAGGACATCGATAGTGGATGACATCCTGGCTGGAAGCATTCCGTCAGCCAGCGGCTACGGTTGCCGAGCCCGCCGGTTGGCTGGGGGGTGGCTGGCTGCGTCAGCAACGTCATGAAGCGGACCTGGATTCCGCTCTCATGACCAAGGGCTGCCATCGGCAGTCTCCCAGACCCTGATGGAATGACTAGTCGACACTACACTGGGGACTCTCTGGACTCGGCCCCGGGGTGCGCGGGGCGGGGTGCTCAATCTGCCCCCGTACAGTCTCAAGGTCGCACCCCCAATCTCGACCAATGCCGCAACTCACCTCCTCCCCCATCTTATAACTTCTCCTTCCTCCATTGCTCTCCGGCATCCTTCCCTTTCCATCTTCTCTAATCCATCCTAAACAAAATGTCTGAAGCTGTGTGAGTCTGCTTTCCCGGAGCAGTCTCGGACACGTCTTGCTAACTTGGCAGCGCTGACATCGGTCTCATTGGCCTCGCGGTCATGGGCCAGAACCTCATCCTCAACATGAACGACAAGGGTTTCACTGTTGCTTGCTTCAACCGGTATGTCTAGAGACACTGTGCGATCGGAACTGACTTTCCAGCACCGTTTCCAAGGTTGACCACTTCATTGAGAACGAGGCCAAGGGTGAGTATCCGTCGTGCTCGGCTATTTTCTGACGGCAGGCACCAACATCATTGGATGCCACTCTATTGAAGAGCTCTGCAAGGTCCTCAAGCGCCCTCGCCGTGTGATGCTCCTCGTCAAGGCCGGTGCCGCCGTTGACAGCTTCATCGACCAGCTCCTCCCCTACCTCGAGAAGGGTGACATCATCATCGACGGTGGTAACTCCCACTACCCTGACTCGATCCGTCGCTGCAAGGAGCTCGAGGCCAAGGGCATCAACTTTGTCGGTATGGGTGTTTCCGGCGGTGAGGAGGGTGCCCGCAACGGCCCCTCGCTCATGCCCGGTGGTTCCGAGGCTGCTTGGCCCCACATCAAGGACATTATGCAGAAGACCGCCGCCCAGGTCGAGGGTGAGCCCTGCTGCGACTGGGTCGGTGGTACCGGATCTGGACACTACGTCAAGATGGTCCACAACGGTATCGAGTACGGAGACATGCAGCTCATCGCTGAGGCCTACGACATTCTCAAGCGTGGTCTTGGTCTCAACGAGGATGAGATTGCCGACATCTTCGCCAAGTGGGAGGAGGGTGTTCTCAAGTCGTTCCTGATCGAGATTACCCGCGACATTCTCCGCTTCAAGGACACCGACGGAAAGCCCATCGTCCCCAAGATCCTTGACAAGGCTGGCCAGAAGGGTACCGGAAAGTGGACCGCCATTGACGCCCTTGACCGCGGTATCCCCGTCACCCTCATCGGCGAGGCTGTCTTTGCCCGCTGTCTTTCGGCCCTCAAGGACGAGCGCGTCCGTGCCTCCAAGATCATCTCTGGCCCCAAGCCCGAGCCTTTCCAGGGTGACAAGCAGCAGTTCATCAACGACCTTGAGCAGGCCCTCTACGCCTCCAAGATCATCTCGTACACCCAGGGCTTCATGCTCATGCGTCAGGCCGCCAAGGACAACGACTGGGACCTTAACAATGCCGGTATCGCTGCCATGTGGCGCGGTGGCTGCATCATCAAGTCTGTCTTCCTCAAGGACATCACTGCCGCCTACCGTCAGAACCCCAACCTCGAGTCGCTCATCTTCGCTCCTTTCTTCACCAAGGCTCTCGACCAGGCCCAGGCCGGATGGCGCCGTGTCAACGCCCAGGCTTCGCTCTGGGGCATCCCCATCCCTGCCCACGGCACCGCTCTTTCGTTCTTCGACGGATACCGCACTGCCGTTCTCCCGGCCAACCTCATCCAGGCTCAGCGTGACTACTTTGGTGCCCACACCTTCCGCGTCATGCCTGGTCAGGAGAACGACCACCTCAAGGACGGTGAGGACATTCACCTCAAGTGGACCGCCAACTCTGGCGATGTCTCGTCCTCTACCTACAACGCTTAAGCGTGTTTATATTGTATAGGTGCGACTGTAGTTTAAAATGATATCAATTGAATCTGAAGTTCTCAGACAGTTCCATTAGGCATGCAGCGCGCAGAGTGTGCCCTAAATTAGCAGCAACCCATCTGTAGCAGCACAAGGGCCCAGTTTTTCCCGGTATGCCTTTCTACCCAACGATCGCTTCCAGAATGGCCGTTTAATGCACTGGGTACGAGCTCTTGTGAATGAAAGCCAAAGTCCCATGTCAACAAAGCAAGAGAGGAAGCGGTTGATCTTCAGGGCGTTTGGACTCGGGAGCGACCGTGGGAAAGTTCGCCATGAAAGTCAGGATTTCCATGAACGCAAGCTCCAACCTATGCTCACTCAACAACAACTATGGCTGCCACCTCGAAAAAGTCCAAAGTGAGGGCTCCATCGCCTGCTCCCAGCTCATCCTCCGACTCGTCTTCGGCCTCCCAGTCATCCGTTGACTCGGACGACATCGACATCGCTCCCGTCGCTCCGGCCACGAAGAAGGCGCGCAAGTCCAAGCCTGGAGAGAGGCTCTACTATGAGCCTCCGCCGGGGATGGAGCAGGTGCGCATCAATGTAAACTACAGCAGCGCTTTCGAGTGGGACAATCTGAACTCGAAGGAGGGACTGGAAGTGTGGGCGGTCCGCTTGCCCGTTGACGTGAGTTCTCTCGACCCCGCTGTTGCTGATGGTCACAGTTGAAGCCTTCGCACCTTGCGGGTCTGTCGACAAGTGTGAAGCGCAACAAGGTTTCGGGAAGCCTCGCACACAAATCCACGACTTATGAGCTCACTGAGTCGGACGACATTTCGGATTTGAACAGCCTGAACCTGTTGGTCCCGAAGAAGGCGAGTGGTCACCTGTTCCGCGCTCCGCTGCCCATCAAGCGCCACCTTATCCTCCAGCCCCCGAAAGAGGACAACCTTGTGTCCAGCTCGAAGAGGAAGCTGGAAAGCGAGAACAGGAGTACGGGCCCTATCCCCAACAAGACGCGCAAGGTGCCTGTGAACATGAAGTTCAGGAACCCCGTAAACGGGTTCGACACGCCGGGGCCAGCGGCGCGCCCGCAGTCGGCAGAGGACGTGAGGGCGAGCAAGGAGGACAGGACGCCGAAGAAGGAGGAGCGAGAGAAGAAGAAGAAGAGGAAATCCGAGGCAGGAGAGTCACCGGCGAAGAAGAAGAAGAAGTAGCTGCTCTCTCCCTCCTTTTCCTCATAGACTATGCATTTGGTTACACATACAACATACAAGTTTTTCACATTACTGCAGAGCCAAGGGGTCCTGGCCTCTGAACAACCAGTGGACTTTGCGCGACAGGCTGGGCCCTACTCGTCTAGAGGCTGCCGCTCCATTCTTCGAGTTGCGAATCTCGCAGTCCATCAACATGTTCTCGGCCGTAGGCACTTCGGGTTCGCGCTCATAAGCCTCCATCAGCTTTCGGAATGAGGGATAACGCGCTGTGATGCCACTTGCAGCCGACGCAGTCAACCCATTGACCTCTTGCAGCATGAGTTCAAGCGCGGGGCCCGCATGGACTGCTTTGCGAGGGTGGTCAGGAGCCGAGAACGGCAAGTGCGACTTCTCCAACAGCTTGTACTAGATGTCTCAGCGATGTTCTGGAACATGAAACTTACAGGTTTTGCAGCAATGTCTCCCGCAAGGTTGAAGATCCAGTCCTCGATGTCCTCGGTCCTCTCCACTGCGCGTTAGTGTCGACTGTTAGCCCTGTCAGGCCTCACCTTGAACAACGAGAAGGTACTGGGACAGCTGGGCTTTCAGCAACTCGGTTTCCACCTCTTCCTTCTCCACCCGCGTCCTTGAGCCTGTGCTGGTCTCTGCTGAGCCAGTCCGACCCGTTGCGAGCCCCGCCCTGGCCGAGTCCCGGAAAGCTTTGTTTGCGATGGAGCGCGTCTTGGAGTGATACTTTTCGAGTCCGCGAACGAGGAGGAGCAACTGCTCATCTGGTGCAAGGAACAGCGTGAGTCGAATGTCCGCAATCCATTCGACGAGCTCGTTGTTGCCGCGTAGAATTCGGTCCACAACCTCATCAGCACCGGCAACCAGAATCGTCGTTGTTTCCCACTCTGTTTTCGGAATGTCGAGTGGAACAAAGCGTTTCTCAGAAGCGTTCCACTCGGCGGATACGTGCCGCAAAAAGCGAATCGTTCCTCCAACGATGGTTTCGGACTCGGGCACTGCCACCAGCTTGGACAACGAGTCTTCCACGCGCTTGCGTATCTCCGGCATTGCTCCAGCTATCGGGGAGGTGGGAAGCATCAAGTCATGCGCCATGTGGATTTCGACTTCCCGCAAAGCCTCGCTTTTGGTCTTGCGTAACTGAGGTCAACGACGGATGGCTGATGACGACTCACCCGATTCACCTCCTTCAGCTTCTTCTGATAAGACCGTTCAGCCTCTTTGGCAGCCTAGAGGGTCAGTGGAGCTCGTGCAAGGGTTTCATTCACCTTTGCCTCGTCACGGGCACGCTGTCTATCATGCTTCTCCTGTAGTTTTTGACGCTCTCGTTCTTCTCTTGCCGCTTCCTTCTCCCTTGCCTCTGCCTGGGCTGCGTGGGTACCCACAGTGCCCATCACAGCCGTCCTTCGTCGCTTCTTATGAGGCTCGGGAGAATCGGTGACCACTGCAGGAGAAGGCGGCTTATCCCAATCATTATTATCCAAAACGCTAAGTATTGAGCGAGAGTTGGCGACTATCGAAGACCTCCGCGAAGTCTCGGTCGACACCGTCTTTGTTGACAACGCGCGCTGGACGGTTGACGCAGAGGCACTGTGGTGGTGTTGAACAGAGGTCGAAGATACTCCGTGCCGCCTCTCTCGAAGAGATGCAGAGACGAGGACGGAGTCGAGATCTTCGCTGTCCGAGTCAGTGTCGGTGTCGATCAGCAAGTACACCTCTGTGGTCCTTGACGCGCGGACGAACACTGGGGATGTGGACACTCGCGCCGTCTTGGGGCGAGAGCCCACAATCGCTACGTCGCTGTCCGAGTCACCATCCGACAGGACGACAATAGCTGTGGTCGTCAGCATCCTGACAGAGGAGAGGGCTCACCTTGACTGGACATTGGTGGATGGTGGAAAAACAATAACAGAAAGAGAGCGACGAAGATGACTGGACTGATCAGGCACGGCAACACGCGTTTAGCTCCACCGGCCGCTCCATCATATGAAGACGTGCAACGCGACAAAATCATGCCATCGCAAAATAATTCTGTACAACTACATACGTGTACGAAAGCCTTCGTATGAGTGGACCGTTGGCCGGGGTATTATAATCACATGACAATGCAGCAAGAGTTTTGCTGGAGAGGTCAGCGGCGTAACCTTTCGATTGTGCTCACCTTCTTGGCAGTCTTGTAAAACATCTTTGACTGAGCGGAGAGAGTGTTGGAGCGTTCCACAAGGTTGTCAAGGTTCTCGCCTCGCTCCAGAACTGACTCAATAGTCTTGTGCTTGGACGTCAGCAAGCTAGCAAGAGCACATCACTCACGAGGACGACCTTGGTCTCGTCAAGCTCCTGCTGAACCTTCATAATGGTGTCAGCCTGCTTGGGGTCCTGGTACTTGGCCAGATAGGTAGACAGCGTCCCCTCAAGCTTGCCCTTCTGGGCAGGCGGCAGGCCGCCAGCAGCGTTCTGCGAAGGGTTTCCTCCAAAGGCTGAAGCAGCCGCAGACGCAGCCGAGGGCGCGGCATCGGGGTTGGGCAGCTGAGCGAGCAGGGACGCATTCTCATCGAGCAGCTTGTTCAGCAGGGAGAACGCCGGGCGAAACGGGTACTCCATATCGGTAATCATAACGGCTGAGGTCAGACGAGATGTCAACGATGACTCACCAGCCATGCCGGGGCTGTTGGCCGTGCGGCCCGGAATACGCATGATGTGGGCCTTGTAACCGTTCTCCTCGACTGATGACGGCTGGTTGGCAGGCGTCCTCTCAGCGACGGTCTGCTTTGTCAGTTCTCATCCGACGGTGGAAGGCTTACCTGTGCAAAGAAGGACATGAACTGCGCGATGCTGCCACGTTGGAACATGGAGAAGCTGCTGAGATCCTGGGCCGAGCCGAGGACGGCAGCCTTAGCGGGGTTCCCCGAAGACACTGAAAGAAGCGTGAGCTGGTAGACCTTCATCGTTGAGCGCTTCGGTGCGAGGGGATGGGGGAGATGCAATGAGCCGACCAAGTGAGTGGGATGGGTGGTGCTGTCAAGACAAGGCGCAGCGTTGCCGCCGCGGAGGCAAACCGGCGTCCATCATTGCTGGTGGCCATCGGGTGTCTACAACCACTCTAGCGTGACGCAGGACCACGTGGTTACCTAGCGGGCTGCCCTACAGTGGGTAATGTTGGTTGACGTCGTCGTCTCTCCACATCTCCCAACCACCGATCCCGTACATTCTTTACACATCCATCCATAACTTTTAATCCCTGATACCCAGCGTCACCTCTATCTGCGCGATTGGAACACTGGACATCTCCGAAATGTCAGAAGGGCTGCCGGACGATGCCTGGGCCAGTGCGTTCCAGACGGCCGCTGCAAAGCCCCTCCTTTCGGCCTTACAACGTAGGCTGCATGCCTCGACCAACCATGTGAACTCACTCGCCGAACTGCTCCATGAACGGTCCGTCATTGAGCAGGAGTACTCTGCCAAGCTGCAGAAGCTTGCTCGTGCGGCTGATGCAGGCCAGCTCGGCGGTAAGGGCGGTATTGAGTGGGAACGCAACGGCGGAGAAGCTCGGCTGTGGAACACGGTCGTGTCAGACCTGACGGAGGTGAGTTTCGCCAGAGGAGGGAGCGTTAGGTGAACTGACATTTCAGACCGCCGCTTCGCATTCCACGTATGCGAACATCCTCAAGTCCGACTTTGAGCAGCCAGTTCGCGATCTCCCGAACAAGATGACGGCCTGGCGCAGAATCGGCGACCAGGAGTCGTCTCTTGAGCGAGCTCTCAAGGACTATGAGAAGGTCTCCATCAAGCTTGACAAGGCGTCGTCCAAATCCAAGTCCAGCAAGGCAGAGCAGCTTCAGCATGAGCTGAGTCAGCTGACGTCTCAATTGAACCAGTTGACACCGGCTACCTACAGCACCTTCCAAAGGCTCGACGAGGAGAGGCTTCGCGCTCTCAAGGAGGTTGTTGTGCGCTGGGCCACTCTCCGGGGAGATATGGCCACCAAGGCGGGCGAACGTGCAGAGACAGCGGTCGCTTCCATCTTGGGCTGGGAGCCGACGGACGAAGTCATCTCTGTCGGTAACCGCCTCTCGAGAGCGCACAACGGATCCGAGATCCGGGGCTCACCTTCAGCATCCTCTGGCGGTGTGGCCGGAGCCGGGAACCTTTCTGTGGAGAGCACCCGTACGTGTATAGCGCTGCCAGCACTTGCTAACGGAGTTCAGCTGACCGACGCGCTTCTGTGCAGTCTCCACCCGCCCCCGATTTCGGGCCGCGTTCCGGCAGCGTGTCAAACGGCTCTGGTCAGGCTCCCACTCAGAGCGGGTTCAGCGGGCTCAAGTCTATGCTCGCCCGCAAGGCCACGGTGCGGAATCGCAGTGGCAGCGAGGCCACTTCCGTTTACAGCGGTCGCCGCGCGCAGCAGAGTGAGCCTGCCTTTGCTGCTCTCGGCGAGGACACTGTCCGTCCGACGTCGAGGCAGCAGATTCAGCGCGAGCTGTCGGACCAGACTACGCCTACCAAGCCCCAGTTGCCACTTGTTGACGCCGAGGGCTTCTCGATTGCTCCCGCCGATCGCCACCGCAACCCGTGGGACGAACCGACTGAAGACTCGCCGTCCCGAGAGTCCTCTAACCAGCACGGTGTGGGTGCTCCGGCGGCGGCTGCAGCAGCCGCGGCGGGTGTCGCTTTACCCTCGGCCATCTTTGCATCGCAGAGAACCGAGTCGCCGACTCCTGTTCACAATGACCGCGCGAGCACCGTCGACTCGATCTCCAGTGACCAGAACCCACCCCGCCTGAACCTGGCTCTGTCGTCGACGCCCATCGAAGAGACTGAGGAGCAACGTCGGGCCGCTCTTGCAAAGATGCAGCAGACGCTACAGATGCCACCGCCGGCCCCTAACCGCCGCTCGACTATCAACCGCGGCCGACGTGATGCTCGTAACACGATGCAGGCGTCCGCGGCTGGACATCCCATCCCGCAGGCGCACATGGCAGCGTTGGCCCGCATGGGAGAGGAAGAGCAACTCGCAGAGTCGCAGGGAACGATAACTTCAAAGTCTCAGCCCGCCCGACGATTGTCTTCGTCGAGCATGACCTCGGCCTCGTCGCGCAACCCGTTCGATTCCCCCGGCCTGCAGTCGGCTAGCCGGCAACCGGCCGAGATCGAAGAGAATGCCCCTTCTGCCTCCTCGCAGAACGGCCAGCGGGCCCTGTCGCCTGGCCAGGGCGTTTCCAGCGGCGCAGCTGTGCCGGCTGCTGCTGGAGCGGCAGCGGGGCTTGGAGCGGGAGCGCTTGCTGCTGGCGCCACGTCTCCCCACCAGATTAGCATCGTGCCCGAGCATTCCGCTGCACTTACCTCCCCCACGACCGCTAACGGCGCTCAGCCAACAAGCGCTGCACCGATCAATGCCGCCGTCCAACCTGGCGCCTCTTCCGTTCAGCCTGGTGTGTCCCAGTCTCAAACCACGATTCAGGACGGCCTCAACGCCACAATCGTTGAGACGGTCAACACCAACATGCAGAAGTATGCGGCCCGGCAGACTGTCATCACTGGCGAAATCCATTTGACATTGTCGGCACGGCCGCCGCCCGGAACCTCAACGTCCATCAGATTGACAGAGTTTGACGCTTTGGAGTCTGTTTCGCCCAACCCTGCCTTCTTGGCCCAGGTCCCTGACAGTCCTGGGGAGTACTACTTGAACACGGACCTCCTGGCTCAGACCACGTCGAGCGCAGAGGCCGGTCCTCACGGGCCCGTGCTGTTCACGTATCAAGTTCTTGTGCCGGAGGGTCAAGAAAACGCAATGTCCCCTGTTAGCTTGAACCCCGCGTTCCAAGCCAAGGAGGGTGAAACGCGTATGATTTTCCACTACCGTGCCAATGCGCCTGTACAGAACCTCGGTCTGTCGGCCATCTTCCCCGCTGACCCGAGCGTTAGCACCACGCAGTCAAAGCCAGTTTCGGCGAGTTGGGCGCCTTCCGCCGAAAGCCCAAACCTCACGGTTGCCTCTTGGGTCGCCCCTGTTCCCCAAGTCGGAGCGGAAGGCAAGATCATTGCCCGCTTCTTCACTGGCCCTGGGCAGAAGCTTGTCCCCAGTGGCGTCGACGCTCGTTTCGTCATCCCCAATCACCTCGCTTCCGGTCTTGGCATTGAGACGACCTCTGCCGACGGCAAGGAGAGGGTGTTGTCGTTCAACAATGTTATCCGCACCACCGTTTCTGGCCGATACGTCGGCGACGTTACTCTGAACCCGTAGTTTTTCTTTCTCCCCTCTCTTCGTTATTTAAAACATATTTACATAGCTAATTATGCAAAGGGAATTCTCAACAGAAAGACAAAACAAAAATATCTACTGAGGTGCTTCTCCCCGCAACTCGCGGTTCACATCCTCCAGACGCTTCTCCCACTCTCCGACGTCGTTGCCAAGCATGCGCTCGAGACGCTCAATCTCCTTATCGAGCTCGAGCTTCTCCTCGTGGGTGCCCGACGACAGTGTTGTGAGCTGCCAACCCTGCGAAGCCAAGGGGGTAGAAGGCGTGCCGAGCGCATTCTGCAGGTTTGCCGTAGACAGGGAAGGGTGCAGCGTCGGTTCGCCAAGGCGGAGGTGGCGGTTGTGATACTTGAGGAGGGAGGGGCGGTGACTGCTTTGTCAGCATTGGCCACACGTCTCGGATACTCACGAAATGGTGATGAGGGTGATGCCAAGCAACTTGGCGTGCTCGTACATGAGACCCTCGACGTCTGTGGAAACAGCCGAGGTGCACTCATCTAGGACGCCATACTGGGGGCGATGGTAGAACAGACGAGCCATGCCCATGCGCTGCTTCTCGCCTCCCCTGTGATAATGTCAGTGCGGTGCCCCCCTCCCCCCCCCTTGACGGCCGTGCACGGTACTCACGACAGGACATCCTTCCACTCCTTCCTCGTGTCCCAGCCACCTTCGCGGCCCGGCAGGTATGCGAGGTGCACGTGCTTGAGAATGTCCATGAGCTCGCTGTCTGTCCGTCCGCGTGCCTTCATCTCGGCATACGTGTGCGGGTAGATGACCTGGTCGCGCAAGCTGCCGATCGACAGGTAGGGCTTCTGCGGCAGGAAGAAGATGCCCCCCTCGCCCTGGATCGGGCGCTCGAGCAAGCCAACCCAAGCAGGCCACAGCTGGGCAATGACGCGAGCGATAGCCGTCTTGCCGACACCGTTGGGACCCGTGATGAGAGTGTGCTCGCCCTTCTCGACGCGCAGGTCTAGACTGCGGATGAGCTCCTCTCCGCCGCGCTCCGCACCGGCAGCACCACCCGCTGGCGCGACGATGGGAACGCCACGAAGAAGGACGTGGTTCTTTCCAAGAATCACGCGCCCAGAGACGTTGGACAGGTCATAGAAGCGCTAACGTCAGTGCCAATTTTCTCTACTATACCCACCTCGTTAGGCGGCAGCGACTCGGGTCGCGGGTTCTCCGGGTAGCGGTTCTCGTCGAGAGCGTGCAGCGACGCGAGCAATGAGTACACGCGGCTCGTGTATCCGGAAAGCTGAGCAAGCTCCTTGCCAGAGTACATGAGGCGGCCGCCGGCGTCGCCAAGCGACAGCAGCAGGCGACGGTTGGAAACGTAGCTCTCCGTGCGGCTCGCGACCTCGTTGTGGAGCTCCGCGGCCGACGTCCCCCCTTGGATCGCTTGCGTGGCGACGGGGTAGAATACGGGGATCGACATGAGGCCGTAACCAACGGCTGACCAAAAGTACTTGATGACGAAGTCCTCGGTCATGCCGTACGGGATGCGCGACTGCCGTTAGTCACCGTCTTGGGGATCGGCACTCACCTTGTAGATTGTGTGCACGTGACTCGTCAGCTTGTTGTACGCCTTCCACAGGATGGACAGCTCGCGCTTGCCGCCGTCGTAGAAAGCAATCTCCTCGCTGTCGCGTCCGATACGGCCCAGCCCGGTGCGGTATTCTCCCTCCAGACGTGCCTGCGTCGCGGCCATGCGGCCAAAGGCGGGCGTAGCCTTCTTCAGAACCCAGGCAGTGAAGTAGTACTGGGCGAATAGACCGCACGTGCCGACGGGACCGAGGGACGCAGCGAGTTGCGATGTGAAGATGACCATGTCCAAGAATGGCTTGCCCATGTTGCCGTACAACGCGGCGAGGGTCTCACAGAAACGGGACAGGTCCGTTGTGATAAGCTGGTCGGCACCTCCAGCCTGTGTCTCTGAGGTGTCATCCTTGCGGCCGGGGGCAATAGCCCCCCAGCCTTGACCGAATTTGTAATAGTTCAAGTTGTTGTTACTGCCGGTTAGACAAGGGGGAAACGTCCGTACACCTACAGGTAAAGATCGTGAATGTAGCGAGTCAGATTGGTGCGGAAAGCCAACGCAAGTTTATGCTCAAGGAAGCGGATCATCGAGTTTGTGTATGTACTGGGCACGGCCAGAACGAACCACCATCCCAAGCCGCGGAGGAAGCCCTTGCCGTTTGCGGACACGAGATCGCGAACGATCCGGCCATCCAGGCGCGCCACAAGCACACTGAGGTACGTCCTTGCGACAAGGAAAAATGTATGCAAGACAAGCAGGAAAGCCTCCTTGCCGGTTTTGCTGTTCGTCAGCGCGCGCAGTTGGCCCCTACCAACTCACCTCGGGAACGCGATGCGGAGGACGGCCGTAAGCATCTGCCAGAAACGCTTGTTGACTCCAAGCTTCTCGCCAGCCTTCAGCGGCGGGAAGAGCTTGCGGTGCTCGGCGTAGAGGGAGGCGGGGGTCGGAGTCACGCGGACCTTGGAGATGACGCCGCGGTGGGGGACGAGTAGCGTGCGCGAGCCTGACGGGTCGGGAATGTACAGGTCGACCATCTTCTTCTCGAGAGCGGGCGTGTTTCTGACGTCAGTTGGTTGTTTCGGCCCGCGGATGTGCTCACAGAGGAGTCTCGCGCTCGCGTCGCCGGCGCTCTTCACGAAGCTGCTTGCGCGTCTCGCGCCACTCCTTGAGGGACAAGGCATCGCTGAGATCCTTGAGCGCTGGGATCGGAGCTGACCGCGTCAGAGCCAGCGCAACCACGATCAGGATGGCAGCCCGTCGTCGCTCCGCCTGTGGAAACGATAGTGACGGTAGGCTAGTCATGTCGAGAAAGGGGTGGCCGTGTTGGCCTCCGAACGAGTGTTAGGTTGTGCGATGATGAACGGGTGGTGACCGTCGTGATGCAGGTCATTGCCGGTTAATGCGTAGTGGGAGCCGACGCCTGCGGAGCTAAACCCATGCGGGGGCCCATGGACGGATTGATCCCGGGATCCTTATCCACGCCGAGCGTCGTGTCATGTTTTCCGCGTGGATTCAGTGCAACTCCATTTACCGCGTTCTGACGAAACCATGGACCGCGAAACGACTCCGACACCTGCGTCTGCTCGCAGTGAGCGCTACAGAGGAGCTGTGGTTGAGGTGCGTTGTCATCTCGTGCTAATGCATACTAACGTTGCAGGACCTTCAGCTGCCCCCGGCGTTCTGTGTCGACTACAAGGCTCCTCTGTCAATAGCCCTCGAGAAGGCGTACGAGCGCGAGTTTGATCAGCTGCCGTGAGTGAGCACTTGCTGGCTACAGCTAATGGCAGTGTCCTCAATGACAACAGGCGACCGATCGGTTACCTCGCTGTGCCCGTTCTGAAGCAGAAGTTTGAGAGGAAGGAGGTCAGCCCGTCGGACCCGATCGGTGAGCATCCTCACACTCCATCGTCCTTTGCTGACTTTAGCCTCCTACATGACCCATTTCCCTGTCTCTTCAAAGGCGCACCCTTACACCGTCATCACCCCGGACACACCACTGGAGAACCTGGAGGACTTCTTCAACCAGAAGGGCACGGATTTTGCTCTCGGTCAGTGTGTCGCTGAGAACTTTTCACTGACGTGCAGTGACCGACGCTGAGCGACGATGGGTCCTTGCAGTCGCGACTAGGGCTGACCTTGAGGTGAGCAGATTCGAGGAAAGCGAAACTGACATGTAGACCTTTGTTAAGCGCCGAGGTGGTGCCTGATCGTGTGTTGTAGTATTTCATGGGCGTCGGGCATATGGAATGAGTGCCACGAGACCTCTGGTGCTGCTGTGGTCCAACGTGGAGCGAGGGCATGCTTGCCAGAGTGCAGCGCATGCAGCATTACGTGAGCGTCAAGATGCGGCACTGTCCCACCAAGAAGTTCTGTGAGGTTGAACGTCGCATCACGTATCGATCGCCGCCGTCAAGTTCGCATGGATGACGTCGCGGTACGTGGTGGCGTTCCTCTGTACCCCCCACGCGTCTGCGAAACTTCAGCGTATGTGATCTAATCGGTTGTGGGGGTTAGGCGTAGGATGGGAGACAGCAGTGTCGGTGATTTCTGGGCGTGGTTGTGCATGCACAGTGACTGCATTCCCAGCTCGGACATTGTTACAGCGTCATGGTCGCGCTCCACATCTCCCGTCATCTGGACATCAAGTCCGTCCTGTTCGGGGATGCGGCGGTCGCCATGAGAGTGAATTGATGGCGGTTGGCCGGGGTTTAGCCGCGTGTATTCGCCGTGCGTACTGTTAAGAGTTCTGGCTCGGCCGTACGAATGCCTCCGTGGTCCTCTATAACTCGGGCTTCAATGGGCTTCGGGGATCAATTGGGTTCCAATCTCGCCCACAAGGTCGGGCCGTTTGTCAACCCGGGCCGGCATGACCCCGGCACAGAGATCTGACACGTGCGGACAGAATTCTGAGAAGTGCACTAACCTGAACCGCTCACACACTCATAGACCGAGCTGCTCTCGGCCTCTGAATCTGGTGAATCGCCAGTGTTCGGGCATGCTCGTTTAGCTGCAATCCAACGCGTTCGCGCGCGTAGCGGTGCGCGGATGCACTGGCGGCGTTGTGCAGGAACGCACCAGCGTTAGCTCGCTTGGTAGCTTGGTATGGGGAACGCGGGGGATCGCATGGGCGACCGGGAGCTCCATACATGTTGCAATGCAAACGCTGAGCATGCGCCGCAATACGGCCCGACCACGACGGGGGTGCAAGCATTCCAGCAAGCCGATCCACTGTGCGAAGAAGATGATCTGCATGGAATCCCCTTAACGCCGCACGCGCAGCACCACACAATGTCACCGATGAATGACGGCGATCTCTGTGGCAGTCACCGAAGGCACCCCACCACTCCGGAAGCCAGTGCCCAAGCAGCCGATGGCGGACGGATCGCCGACGCAGCACAGAGCACTGCTCCGAGCCGCAGTTGGTGCTCCATTGTCCTGGAACAGAATAGTCCAGAGACGGTCAAGCACATTAAGCGACGGCCCCTCGCGCACGATTGGTCTAGCCCGCGAGGTGCGTCAGGGGATGGCGCCAGAGAGATCTTAGGGCCTGGTTCTGGAGCCTGTAGCAAACGGAGTATCGGAGGTGAACATACCTCTGCTTGTCCGGCGCAATGTTCGGAAATCCTCTTGGACTCCTGTCCCCTGGTCCCCTGGCAAGGCCAGCCCTGGGGGACCCTTGGCCCCCTGGATCCTGTGGCTCAGTGACCAATTCGCCGCCACGAATTTGACCCAAGTCGGGCATGGAGGAACAGAGGCACCCAACGCGTATGTGCTGACTCCACCCCCTTCGACCCTTTCTTCAGGGTCCCAGTTACGTAGCATGGGCCGTCGAACCTCTCGCCGTGCCCCTCGCATGTCCTGCCGGCCCAGCAGCAGGCCCTGCCCTCTGCCGCCTGCTCCTGTCGGCCACCAACTACGCCTCCAGGACTCACCGTCCACCACCAATCATCCATAGGTCTTTCTTAAAGATCCCCGATGCTTGGTCGTCTCCTCATCTCCCAACACTCGTCTCTCTGTCACCTTACACTACACTACAACTCCTCTGAACGCTCGCCTGCCTCAACTCATCTATCAGCTCGGCTCTTCGCATCGCAAAGATCAACGAGTGACTGTTTCGACTCTTTCACGTCAGTCACACGACTATCAGACACGACCCTCATCACCTCCATTGCCCGCCCGCCCGCAACTCGCAGCACTCAACTGTCCCAAACATGCCTTCCGGACACGCCGGCGCCTCTCTTCTCCATCTGAACCGTCCCACGCAGCTCAACATTCCTGCCGTTCCTCCCCGCCTCGAGGTGGTAGTGAACGATGATGAGTCGGTAACCGACGGACCCTCCCAGGTTGCTTGTGAGTGTACAGTCTACGGGCCCCTCCCCATTGCACGCATTTGCTGACTGTTGCAGCCTCCCCCACTTCCTCTATCCACTCCTCCACAGCCTTCCTTCCCCCGCGGTCTGAGCCTACAAGCCAGGTCGACCTCCACGCCGCCCAGCTGGACCGCCCTGCTCCCTTCCGCCGCTCATCCGACGAGAGCGGCATCTCGACGACGAGCGCCAACTCTGACAACATGGAGTGTTGTGTGGACCTCCTTCGCTCCGTGCAGCCGTCTCTGCCGGTCGCGAAGCCCAAATCCGAGTGGCAGGTGAGTTTGGGACTTTAGGCGGTCGGAACGTGATCGGAATAGTGGAGCTGACCTTAAACAGCTGGATGAGGAGTCTGCCCTCTGCAACCACCCGTTCTGCTCCACCATGTTCGGTAGCACCACCTTATCCCTCGGTCCTCGGCGTCATCACTGCCGTCGCTGCGGCCTCATTTTCTGCAACACTCACTCCTCCCACCGCCTTCCCCTCAATGCCGTCAACTCGAAGGGCGCCCTTGCAGTGCAGAACCTCCGAGTCTGCGACGGCTGCTACGCCGAGGACGACGCCGAGCGGAGGGCCAGCGACGCGACTGCTCCTAGTTTGACGAGCTCGGTCACCTCGGATCCCGACGCTGAGCTCGTCTCGCCCCGTCCGTCGTTCCACCGGTCACAGTCGCAGCCCACCATTTCCGAGCTGCAGACCCCGTTGGCGCCGATCGAGGACTGGATGGACCGCTCGGGCATTCTCTCCCTGTACCCGCTAGCTGTTCAGGCTTCCCACTCTCGTCGATCTCCATCGACTGCGCGTGCCGCGGCGCCCCTGTTTGCGCCTTCGCTGAAGGAGCGACGGTACGTTCAGGAGAAGGAGCTCGAGCGCCTGTTCCTGCGACAGAAGCGCAACACACGCCCGTTCTGGGCGCACTCGACCAACGCCAGTGACGCTGAGTCTGACGCCGAGGGAGGCGGCTCATTGGCCTCTTCCTGGAGCAAGGACGAGGTGCAGTCGACGGGGACGCGCACGCCTCTTCAAGAGCGCGCACTCGACTGGTCGACGTTCTAAAGGCGCACACTGCCTCCTAAACGAAACTAATAGAATTGCATTTGGACTTTTGGACTAGACACTGTTGTGATATTGTATATGTTATCAATTATATCGATCTCGAGATCTTGTCGCACGTGGGTTACCCCCAGAAGCAGTAGTTTGTCAGCTGGCACCGCGTGTTGCATGCAGGTGGTCACAAAGTGGTGAGCCCGTGATAGTGATGGGACTGCGGAGGCCTCGCCGCTGTAGACAGTCGCCGGGGCTGAATCAAAAGCCCACTTTTGGCGTTCAAGATTTCGAGGGTTCCGTGCCTGGAACCCTCGTTCCTGAACTGGAACCCGTACAAACTCAATCAAGCCGACCGTGAAGCCAGCGCGCGCTGGTTGAGCCAAGCTGACTCACCTGATGTCATGTGTCCATTGAAATACCAGGACACTTGCACTCAACGTCCGAGCCGGTGGCAGCCACTTAATCGAGATTCATCAAGCTCATCGAGGATCAAGATCATGGCTGGGATCTATCGTAAGTAAGAGACAACGTAGGTGGCTGACATTGAGGTGGTCACTTGCTCGAGTTCCCCCTCATTCGGGTGGACTGCTTCACCGCCGCGCGGCCCGAAGACTTCTTCCTCCTTCCCCGACCGCTGGTACCCGAAGTCACCGTTCCGGCACCCCAGGCGCGGTTGTTCCTGTTGACGCACGTCCACACTGACCACCTTCGAGGTCTCGACAACAAGTTTACGGGTGTCATCCTTTGTCACCCCGATACGAAGCGCATGCTACTCCGCCATGAGGACATAAGTGCTCGGCGCAACCTTCACGAGGGCAAGACTGAGCTCGTAAAGAGGAAGTACACGGGTTTCGTCGAAAGGCGTCAGACTAACAGCATTGTGCGTGTTTTCCTCCATACTTCCGTGCCGCTGATATCGCCCCAGGAGACACTTCCATATGGTGTTCCGAAAGAGTTCGATCTGGGGTACTACAATGGCGAACGTTGCGTGGTGACCATCACCCTTCTGGACGCAAATCACTGCCCTGGATCAACGATGTGAGCTCGCTTCAATTCAATCATTGAACTCTGCTATTGACGCAAACCCTAGGTTCCTCATCACCGCCAAGGACAAGGCCGTCCTGCACACTGGTGACGTGCGGGCTGACAAGCTGTTCATGCACCAGCTCATGCGGGAACCAGTGTTGCAAGAGTTCCTTGTGCCTGCGTACAGCCCGTCCACCGACCCGAGTCCGACGCGGCGACTCGATCGCATCTACATCGATACGAGCCAATCGTGGGTGTTCTGCCATCATGCCTCGCTGATCGATTCCAAGTCCGGACACCCAGGACATGCCCCAGAAGGTAACGAATGGCCCGGAACTCGGCTGCTGACAGAGCAGGCTGACAGAGCAGGAGAACTCGTTGCGCGAGATGATCTATTGCATGGCGCAATACCCCCCGGATACGGTGTTTTTCCTGAACACCTGGTGCTGGGGATGGGAGGAGGTCATCATTGCCGTCGCAAAGGCTTTCCGCACAAAGGTGAGACATTCGCCCAGCCCTTCCTTCTGACGGCAGGTGCACATCGATCGGTACAAGCGCGACGTGTACCAGGTCATGTCGACCAAGATGATGGACCCGTTTGTGACGAACGACGAGAGCGTGCGCTTCCACGCGTGCGAAAGGTACTTTCGCTGCGACCGGTGCAAGGGCCAGTGGGTTCTACGAGGTGGTTCGACTCTGACGGCAGGCGTGTTGTGCAAGTGAAGATGGGGGAGTGGAACCTTGCCGGCTCGGACATTCTCGCCGCCGCGTTTCGTTCTACACTCACGCAGGCGAGCACTGGAGAAATCGAATGGCCGTCTGAGATTGTGAGTCACCTCCCCACCAAATACAGCGTGCTGACGGCAGGTCGTCCCGTTCGCGAGACACTCCTCGCTGCCCGAGCTTCGCAATCTTACGGCGCACTTTCAGCCCCGCTCACTCTCACTGAACACAAAGATGAGCAACCGCCAGCTATATTGCTTCCACGAGGCGTTCTTGGGTGCCGTCCCCGACGACGCGGTGCTGGCCATCCAAGCCGAGGCGCGCGCCTGGTTTGCCGCCTCTCCTGAGCACGGCCGCGACTGGCTCATGAAGATGGACTTGTCACCGGATCTGCTTGACGCTGCTGATGATCCCGACCCCCTTCCTCCTCCGTTCCTGGGCCTGGAACTCAACGCCGGAACGACCTCCAACCTTGACGAAACGAACCCGAACCCCGACATCGGAAACCCGAAGAGCATGGTGACGGCCCTGTCCGGCGGTTTCTTCGGTACCTCGACCCGTGTCAAGCCTTTTGCCTCAACCGCCCAAGTTCGTTCTGCTTCCTCAACTGTGGGACTGCGCTCCGCCTCTTCGTCTTCTGCTTCCTCTGGACCGCGCACTGCCTCATCCGTCGGACGTGTGTCCGTTCAAGCTCGTTCCGTGCAACGGGAGGGAGAGCCGAAAACAGCAACCGTGCCGAAAGAGGAGGTCAAGCCCGAGATGGAGATTAAGGTTGAGCCCGAAGCCGCCACCCCGAAAGTGGCAAACAGCCCGAAGGGGGTGCTCTCGCCCTCTAAGGGATCGCGCAAGAGACGCCGCTCCGAGCGCCCGGCGAGCAAGTACGCCGTCGATGCGGGGAGCCTGAGCAAGCTGATCAAGCGGGAGCCCGAGGACTGACCGACAAGTGTATCTGTATATTATCCTCACCTGTGTATCGACTTTATGTAGAACCAAGCCAAGACGTCGTTGTACCATACAAGTAGTTCCCTTCTGTTGCGCAAAGTTACATTGTAAATACCTTGATGCATGTAAAAAAACACTACTGTGAACAACCTCGTGGAATGAATGAGACGTGAAGCGACCCTAGTCCATCTCGTTGATGATAAGCACGCCTTCCCTGTCGTCCTCGGCTGCGCTGCTCGCGAGCAGCAGCTGGCGCAGGTTGGCAGCGCGCGCCTCAATCTCGTCGAGCATGTGGACAAGCTGCGCGACCTCTTCCTTGGGCGTTGTCGCGGCGCGGCGGGCCAGAATCTGCCTCACGGCCTCGGTGACGGCGTCATCGCTAGGCCCAAAGCGCTGCAGGCGCTTCACCTTGTGCTGGCTCGCCGGCCTGTTCCAGTACGTGTACACGTTACTGAGCAGCAACAGCCCGATGACGCCGACCATGAGCGACGTCTTGGAGAAGCGGCTCTCGTCAATCATGTCGGTGACCAGCTTGGCGCCCATGCCGATGCCGGACGCAATCATGCTGAACCCGCTCGTGAACGAATCGAGACACCCCTGCAGGAGCCAGTACTCGTCTTCGGGCTTCTTGCCGCGCCGCGATGCCGCTTCGGCGTACGCTTGCGCCTTTGTAGGTCCGGACGGCTCGGTCTCGGACGGCGCGGCTTCGGACGCCTCCGAGTCGGGCTCGGCACCAGCCACGGCGAACTCGGACTGGTGCTCCTTCATGTACGCGCGCATCTCGCGCGCCAGGTCGTCATGGTACTGCTTCTGACCGTCGACCGCGGACTTTTCAACAATGCCTGGTAGTTAGCTAGACTTGTCCACGACGACATCTCCGATACCTCGAAGACAAAGCGACCACGCTCGCTCGCTTCGCTCGCACTCACCCTTGACCCACGACTTGCCCGTCCACTCGACCTCGGTCGTGACGAGCACCCGCGTGGAGCTCGCGCTTGCCCACGTAAAGCACGTTTTCGTCTTGACGCTGAACACACCGCCAGAGGGGACGTCGGGCGTGCGCGTCGTCGTCACCATGGTGATGTAGCTGTCAAAGTCGCAATGCTCGTGCACGTCGACAATGTGGCACTTGGTCTGCTTCGGCCCGATGCTGCCGTATAGCGGCTTGATGTATGACGTCGTGCGCATGAGCTTCTTGTCGTCTCCGGGGTGCCACTCGGATGACTCGATGTCTGCAAAGGTCAGTTGATGGAACTGCAACAGGTAGCTCACCCCGCAGCTTTTGCGAGTCCGACATGAAGGCGCGATACCACCCGCTATTGAACATGAGGTTGTACACCTTCTCCGGCGTGGAGGGGAAGGTCGTGTCGAGCGCGACTTCGGCGTAGTGACCGCCCGTCTTGGAACACTCGCACTGCGTCGACTTGTGCGGCAGGCCTTTGGCTTTGGCCATGCTGTCGTCGGCGGCAGAGTCGTCCGGGGACGCCGCGTCGTCGGCACCGTTCGGCGCCGTCGAGCTGGTCATCTCCATGTCTGGGTGCGCGATGCGCCAAATGTTCATGAGCACGTCGAACGTCGAGTCGCGCGAGATGAGCGACGCAAACGTGTACCGCTCCTTTGAGGTGTACACGCCGATCGCGTTTGGGATCACGAGCGCCGTCATCTTCTTCTCAATCTCTTGCACGTCGGCAAACGGAATCACGACCTGGGGTCAGCCGCAGAAAGCAGCGACACTTACATCAGTGACCCAGCCAAACAAGTTGGAGTGGAAGCAGATGTGGTTCTCTGACACATAGAGTCGGCCGTGGACGAGAATGTCCTTGGCGAGCGCGCAGCCATAGTCTGTTGTTGTCAGCTGTGAGCAATGGCGGAATTGTCTTACCCTCTATAAGGTAGTCACCCTCGTCAACTGTGGGGAAGAGGGAGTGGAACTCTGCGTTGCGACGGTTGCTCGCAACAGCAAAGCCGGTGACGGGGAGGTTGTCGAGCGCCTCGTCGTCGGTGAGGACATCGCTCTCGTCTTCTGAACCGTATCCTTCATCGCTCTCGTAGTCTTGGCGAACCAAGTACGGCGAGCGGCCAGCCGATGAGACGGCGCGATTGCCGGCGGACGCCCTGAGGACCTGCTCGTCGCCCGCGATCTGTAGCCCAGACTTGGCCAGCGCCGCCGCGATACCGTTAGTACTTGCGGAGGCGGGGAGAACGGGAGGCGTGCGGCTCATGTTGGACGCTCCGGTGCCGGCGGTGGACGTGGTGGACGCACGGCGTCGCCGCCGCCGCTTCCCCTCGCTGGGGCCGTGGGGAGACTGCAGACGCTCAGCCACGCGCTGCACGATCGAGTCGCGATGGGCGTGCCGCCCTGCGCGCTGCTGCTGCGCGGCAACTTGCGCGGCCGCCCCCAGGCCTACTGGCGCGGTTGGTCCACCCGGTGCGCCTTCCGGTGGAGGGGACGCTGGCGCCTGGGCGTGTGTGTCGTCGACGGCCGCCATTGTCTCACTGGCCGCTGGCGTGGCCTGCTTCTCTTGCTTCTTGTCTGTGTTCGAGTCTGTGGGCGTGGGTGGAACCGCGATGGGCGGGGGGCTGGCGATCGTGCCGCTGTCTCTCTGAGAGCGCGAGCGCGAGACGATGCGCAGGGGCGATAAACGGGAGTTGTTGGCTTTGGGAGTGGCCGAGAGACGCGATGAGTTGCTAACGGAGGAGGGTGTGGATAGGGCGCTGAGGTTGTCTGACGAGTCGGCGACGGACACGGAAGGAGGGGCTAGGGTCGAGGACGGTGTGTCGTCCGAATCTGAGACTGGTGGTAGACGGGAGGAGCGTCGAAAGACCGACATGGGGGGTGTTTGCTGGGCACGCTACGTGTGCGTGTGCTGCGCGCAGAGGCCGGAAGACACAGGGTCGGGATGTTGGTGGGTCGGTGCCGATGACGCCAGTGCGCGTGGCCGGGGCGTCAGACGAGTGGAGCCAAGCCAGATCGCGAGGAATGAATAGAGGCGACTTGATGCCGCCGAAGGATTACCAGGAACGACGCAGTGTCCACCGATGTTGGATGAGTGGATGCAACCGCATGCCCGTCGCGCCGTCGCGTCGATCGTGTCACGTCCCGTTCGTGGAAACAAACAAAGCCACCGTTCATCTGGATATCTGCCCGTCAGACGGCACATTCCAGCCCCTTATCATCCAAGCGGCCAGGTGGTCCGATCGTCGCACTGCACTTGCCGCGTCATAGCGTGCAAAAAAAAGTCTGTCTGCATTGCGTACAAAAAATGTCCGGGGCATTGTGACTCCCACCGTCAACGGGAGTGCCCTCCCTATTGCGCGAGCCAAAGTAGCTCCCGGTTGCTCTGAGAGCACCACTGCGAATTAAACGCTCCACGAGTGTCAACACTGCTGGTAGAGAGCCCCAGCAGAGGTTCGTGGACGGGCTCCGTGTATAGAAAATTGGGAGAAACCTTGAAGATGGCTGCGTCTGAACAGTTTTGTACGACAGTTTCATCACGTGACATGCATAAGTGCGTGTTATTTTGTCCTCCCATCTAATATGTTTATGGCTATGATCTACGTCTACTCCTTCGTGGCGAGCGAGTGGCCGGTCATCTCTGCATCACGTCAGCATTCAAGCGGGGATTATGTCACTCACCCTTGGGCTGGGGGAGACCCATGATCGAGAGGATCGTGGGGGCAACGTCGGCGAGCGAGCCGTGCGTGTCCTTGACCTCGATTGTGCCCTTGTCGCCAGTGACAATGAAGGGAACGGGGTCTGTGGTCAGCGTGAATGCAAACAGCACACTTACTAGTGGTGTGGGCGGTGTGGGGCTGGCCAGTCTTCAGGTCAACCATCTGCTCGGCGTTTCCGTGGTCGGCAGTGATGCAGAGAACGTAGCCTTTCTCCTCGCACGCGTCGTAGATGGTCCTGACGGCAGCGTCGGTGGCGGTGATGGCCTTGACAGCAGCCTCGTAGACACCAGTGTGGCCGACCATGTCGGGGGGAGCAAAGTTGCACATGACAAAGTCAAACTTGTCGTCCTTGATGAGCTCGGCGACCTTGTCGGCGACACCCTGGGCGGACATCTCGGGCTGCTGGTCGTAGGTGGCGACCTTGGGCGAGGGGATCATGAAACGCTCCTCACCGGCGTACTGCTTCTCGACACCACCGTTGAAGAAGAAGGTGACATGCGCGTACTTCTCGGTCTCGGCGACGTGGGCCTGCGAGACGCCCTCCTTGGCGAGCCACTCGGCAAGGACGTTGTCCATCGAAACGGGAGGGAAGGCGACGGGAAGGGTCCACTCGGGGTTGTAGCGCGACATCGTGGTGATGTTGAGTCCGTTGGGGATGTCGACGTCGATGGGGAGGTCGTCGGGGAAGGCGAACAGCGAGGTGATCTCGCGCATGCGGTCGGAGCGGTAGTTGAAGGTGAAGATGGTGTCATTGTCCTTGATGCGGGTCGAGTCGTCACCGAAGATGAGGGGCTTGATGAACTCGTCGGTCTCGTCCTTGGCGTAGCAATCCTCGATGGCCTTGACGGGGTCGTCGGCCTTGGTGCCGTCGCCCTTGACGAGCGCGTCGACGGCAATCTTGACACGGTCCCAACGCTTGTCGCGGTCCATGGCGTAGTAGCGGCCTACAAAGGTGACAAGCTCTCCGCAGCCAATCTCCTTGATGGCGTCCTGGAGCTGCTTGACGTACTTGGTAGCCGACTTGGGGGCAGTGTCACGGCCGTCACCGAAGGCGTGGATGTAGACGTGGGGGACACCCTGCTCCTTAGCAGCGCGGATAAGCGCGATAAGATGATTGATGTGCGAGTGGACACCACCGTCGGACAGCAGGCCCATGAAGTGGAGACGGCCGTTGGTATCCTTGGCGTGCTTGAGGCAGTCGACAACGGCGGGCTGGCTCTTGAGGTCATCGTTCTTGATCGCTGGGTGTTAGCATTATCTTGTGTCTTCCTCGCGCCCTTGATCGTCATCCTCGTGTCCTTCCTCGTCTTCCTTGGGTGCTTCCGCGTCTTCCTCGCGTCCTCCCTCGTCTCCCTCGTCTTCCTCGTGTTTGCCCTCGCGTCCTTCCTCGTGCCCTCCCTGTCTTTTTCGCGTCTAGAGGGTGCCTCGTCCTTCCTCAGCACTAGGCATGGACTCACACTGGTCAATGCGGACGATGTCCTGCCAAACGATACGACCGGCTCCGATGTTGAGGTGTCTGTGGTCAGCATGGCCCCTGATCCGGTTGCACTCACCCGACCTCCGAGTTGCCCATGAGGCCCTCCTTGAGACCGACAGCGAGTCCGGAAGCGTCAAGCTTGGCAAAGTTGTGCTTGTCGCGGATGTGGTCCATGTTGGTGGTGGTGCCGTGGTAGATGGCATTGCCCTTCTCCTCGTCGGAAAGTCCCCATCCGTCGTGGACGCTGCTCGTTAGACGTTTCGTGCTGCGCAGCGCTTCTCCTACTTACATCAGGCAGACCTTCTCTGCGCGGAGTTAGCTACGCAGGCTATGGTCTGGGGGGCGATGGCGCGATAGCGCGGAGTGCACTCACTCTTGACGGAGGTCTTCTGCTTCTTCGAGTCATGCTCGGGGCTTCCGGCGGTACGGGCAGACATTTTGGTGGTGTGTTTTCTTCTCGAAAGATAAGGAGAAGAGAAGGTGGGGGATGAGAGGACGATTTAAACGTCGAACGTCACAGGCTGATTGATATCGGACCGGAGGGGAGCCGAGGGCCGAGCGGGGTTCCATGTGCGACGATGCGGGCGGGTGAATGGGTGCCCCGACGCTTTGTTTGTGCCACCCACTTAGAGGTAATGCCGTGTGTATCCTCGGTATCACGCGTGAAACCCTATCTGGGTGCCCTGGGGCGTTGCCCTGAGGATGCAAACAGGCTCCGCTCGTAGCCAACCCGCCAGGTGCCAGCCTGCAGCCTGCCGCCTGTGGTGGGACCGGACCCGCACGGTGGGTCTGAACTGTCTCTCGCATCGCTTCACATTGGTACAGGGAAAAACGACCCTAGCTCACGATCACCCTCCCCTTGCACTTCTGCTCGTCACGTCCATCTTTGCATCCTTCTCTCTTCACCCCTCCCAACTTTGGGCCATCTCTCTCTCTTCTTCACGCGCCTGGTTGCTCGTTCGTCCTCACGGCCGCCGTCATCATACACAATATCTGGCAGTGCTGTGCATAGCCTATACCCTACCGACCGCCCTCCGTGAGACGCTCAGCGACCGTTCCCACTTCCAACCCAACACCCACGTTCCTCACGTTCCTCACCTTCCTCACCATGACCACCACCGCCCCGTCTTCGGCCACGACGGCCGCCGCGTTCAAGTTCGGATCCTTTGACTGGGTCTGTGAAAGAGCTCAACTTACTGTATGCCCGCTGCTCGGATCTTCGACCGGTATCGCACCTACGTGCTATGCCCGCAATGTCCAGCTCGGAACCCAGATCGTCTTCCAGCCTGGTAGGTCACCAACGTTCTTCCCTCACTGACCCGCAGCCACATGTATAGTGCACATTGCGGCTCTGGCGATGACTCTGATCATGCTCTTCCACGTCCGATCCAAGTACACGGCCGTAGGCCGCAAGGAGATTGTCCTCTTCTTCTATATTTACATGTTTGTCGAACTCCTCGGCGCCTTCCTCGACTCTTCCGTCATCCCGACCTCGAACGTTGTATACCCCTGGTTTACGGCTATTTACGCGGGCGCTATCGGCGCTCTGTACTGGTGCCTGCTCGTCAACGGCTTCGTTGGCTTCCAGCTTTACGAGGATGGAACTCCCATGAGTCTTTGGGTAGGTTGTGATCAAAGAAAGTCTGCTAACGCCAAGTTCCTGCGCCTCTCCTGTCTCCTCGTTGGCGGCATCTGCTTCATTGTCGCCGCCGGTACTTTCCAGGGCTGGGGAACGCTCAACTACCAGAACACGATGGGTCTCTTCATAACCTACCTCGTGTACCCCCTCATCGTCGTTGCCATCTACATTGTGTCCCAGTTCATTCTGGTTATCCGCACTCTTGACGACCGATGGGTCATCGGCGACCTCCTCTTCGGCATCGGCTTCTACGTTGTCGGCTGCATCCTGCTCCTCGCCTTCAGCACTACCATCTGTGACGCCATCTCCCACTACCTCGACGGTGTCTTCTTCTTCACGCTTTGCATGCTGTTCACTGTCATGATGGTTTACAAGTACTGGGACTGTGAGTTGACGAACCTTGTCCACTGCTAACGCTCAGCGATCACGAAGGAAGACCTCGAGTTCTCGGTCGGCTCCAAGGTTGCGGTCTGGGAGGTCAAGGACCCCCTCCTCTCTGGCGTGAGTACACTCGCACTTTCCTTGCTGACTTTAGCCCAACACCGACTACATCGAGGACGACTCCCAGTCGGCGTACCGCGGAGCGGGCGGATCGCTTGTCGGCGGCTACGGCGGCAACGCCTACTACCAGGGGGGCTACTCCAAGTCCTCCTCCTCTTACGACCAGTTTAACGGCCAGGAGTACAACTCACATTACTAGGCTCTTTGTAACGGACAATGCATTCTGTACATTCACGCATGCCTCGGAGCGGTGCAGTGGCAACATGGAGCGGATGGCTGATCGACGGAACCAAATTCGGACGCGTCCGGTTCATGAGGGACGCGACGCGTGATTGACTTTCCTAAGCACTTCATGACACCCAGCGATGACGGTGCAGCAGCGGCGAACACGGAAACCGACAAGTTACGTCGACGTCGACTTGACGGCGCAGTCGGATGAGGAGGTCATGCCTCTCACGACGAGCAAGCTGCAGAACAAGCGCAAGAGGGTGAGCCATCGCTCAGAATGCATGTTGACCGACAGGAAGTAGCGTCCCCAACACCGAGCGAGTACAGCGATGTGCCCGACTTGGAAGAGGAAGAGTACGAAGTCGATTACATTGTTCAGTCTCGTCTCAAGCAGTACGGCAAGAAGGTGGTCCTGGAGTACTTTATCCACTGGAAGGACTATCCCGAGGAGGAGCGGACATGGACGTTAGCAGACCAGTTCGACGACGATGACCCGCCGGTCGTCGCTTTCTACGAGAAGAACCCGCGAGCACCCCGAAGAGAATCGAGTACGCCTTTCTCTCTTCTCATGGGCAAGAATGCCAAAGCTGCAACGCCCAAGAAGGCTCCGGCGAAGCGCTCCTCGAAACCTACCCCGAAACTAGCCAAGGCTCCCGCACCCGGCAAGGAGAATCGCGCGATCAAGAAGCCTCGAGTGACCGAAAGCGACGAGGACGAGGAGTTTCTCCCGCCAGAGAATGACGATGTCAAGGACGATGACGATGACGACTACGACGACGACGACGATGTTGTCGCCTCGGAATCTGACGGCCCTGCCGACGACTTTGACGAGGAAGACGAGGACTCGGAACCCTTAAAGCCGGCCAAGGCTGCGAAGAAGACTCACGGAAGCTGGGGTGTCGCGAACAAGGGTGCGAAGAAGGCAGCCGTCAAACTGTGAGTTGGGACCCCATGCTTGGCTGACCTCAGTGGGTCCTTCAGGCCCAAGATCAAGCCTCTCAACATTGCAGAGTCGACTGGTGCCGCTCACAGCGCGAACGAAGACTTGCCACCGATTCACGATATCCCCGCAATGTTTGACCACATGGTGTCCCGTGTACCCACAATTGTCGACGTTGTCAAGCGGCTTAACGGGCGCAAGCTTCGTGTCGCCACCATGTGTTCGGGTACGGAATCGCCTCTGCTCGCCCTCAACATGATTGCCAACTCGATGGAGGAGCAGTACGATGTCAAGCTCAACGTGGAGCACGTCTTTTCTTGCGAGATTGAGCCCTTCAAGCAGGCGTACATCGAGCGCAACTTCCGGCCGCCGATCCTCTTCCGTGACGTGACCGAGCTGGGGCGCAAAAAGGCGCACACCGCCTACGGCTCCCTCGTCGATGTCCCGGGTAACGTGGACCTCCTCATCGCAGGAACGTCATGCGTCGACTACTCTGGACTGAACAACGTCAAGCAGGACATTGATGCCAACGGTGAATCGGGACGGACGTTCCGCGGCATGCTGCAGTGGGTCAACAAGCACCGGCCACCAGTCGTCCTCCTCGAAAACGTCTGCAGTGCCCCTTGGGACAAGGTCGTTCAATACTTTGGCGAGATCAACTATGACGCAAACTATGTTCGTCTGGACACGAAAGAGTTTTACATTCCGCACACTCGCACCCGTGTCTACCTCTTTGCGACGCCGATGGAGGGCAAGAAGGCGGAGCACTTGCCGGAGAAGTGGATGGAAACAGTCAAGGCCTTGCGACGGCCGTGGTCGTCGTCTTTCGAGGCTTTCCTGTTGCCGGCGGACCACCCCGACATTCACCGCGCTCGTCTCGATCTCGCGGCTGCCAAGTACTACAACGACGGCTCGCAGCGGAAGCCGACCGACTGGGGACGTTGCGAGTCTCGTCACGCTCGCGCACGCCAAGAAGAGGAGCTGGGCAACCTCCGCCCGCTCACGGCATGGAAGGAGGCAGGCGTGTGCAAGGGACTCGACTGGACCTGGAACGACTGGCTGCAGGCGCAGACAGAGCGTGTCGTCGACCTTCTCGAGATTTCGACTTTGCGCATGGCGAAAGAGGGCATCGATTCTGGTTTCAAGGCGTGCATCTGGAACGTCTCCCAGAATGTGGACAGGCAGACTGGCTCGTCTCGCACCGCCCTCGCGCAATGTCTGACGCCCAACATGATCCCGTGGGTCACCAACCGAGGTGGACCCGTCATTGGTCGTGAGGCGCTCTCTCTGCAGGGCATCCCTGTGCGAGAACTCCTCCTCACGAGCGAGAACGAGGACCAGCTTGCCGACCTCGCAGGTAACGCGATGACCTCGACCGTCGTCGGCGCCTCGATCGTTGCTGCCCTTCAGCTGACCGTCGACAAACTCGAAGAGGGCGAGGATGCGATGAACGCGGCCGCCGAGCTGGAGGCTGAAGAGGCGGAGAGCAAGCCCGCCACGATCGTTGGAAGCGGGTCATTGACGCCCCAACGCCTGGACCTCGCCAAGGTCGATTCGGCTCCTCTTCAAGAAGTCCTGCGCGCGGCGCAGACGAGTTCGCGTCACTGCGAGTGTGAGGGACAGTCTGGAACAGCGTCCGCCCCGATCGACGAGTGCACTCTGTGTGGCTATCGCTCCTGCACTTCATGCGGAGGTCGCCCGGAGCACGCGTACCGGCAGTGCCGCACGAAACGCTTGGAGCCAACACAGTTTGAGCGCCTGTTCAAATCCCTTTTGCCTATGCGCGTCAAGGTCGCGGGCTTCACCAAAGCTTCACTCGACACTGTGCGCCGCAGGGCCAGCCGGGAGGGCAAGGGCACCATTCCTGACGCTACGTGGAACATGTGGTGCGACGCTGTGGTCGAGGGAGTCAAGGACGTCGAACTGCGTTTCCGCCTCCTGAAGCGCCAGAGTACCTGGACCGCCGTGTACGAGGGTCAGACTGCCATTCTCGAGCTGTGGCTCAAATCGACCCCGGAATGGCGCCTGACAATCAAGACTCCACCCGAGGAGCCAGTAAACAGCCCGCTGCGAAAGCTTTTGCTCCGCCCCGTCGCTCGTCTGCGACTCGACCCCGGGAGCGACAACCTTCTCAGTGGCGACTGGGAGGTCTGCGTCCCGTCCCAGCAAGAGTTCCGCATCGAGGTCACCGGGTGCGGCGACAAGGTCCCGACCTGGCAGGCGTCGCTGGGTCTCCAGGGCAGGTTTGTCGGCAACGAGCGCTGGTCCAAGATCAACGTCAGGGTCCCGCCCGAGGCTGGGCGCGCCCTCGACAGGGACGTGTCGGGCGTCTACACTCTGCTGCCCAAGTGCGGACAAAACCAAGGTTCGCTTCACAAGCAGGAGGGAGACAGCGAGGAACCTCTCTTCTTCTACCTGAATGCAGACCGCGTTGGCAACTCGTCCGACGACCAATACGTTTTTTCCACTTCGATCGAGCGCGTCGACTATGGCACCGAGCGAGACATTGTCGCCTCGCTGGACAAAAAGTGGCGCGAGTCCACCCGGGCATCTGAAACTCCCAAGCTCCTCGTCAATGGTGGCTGGGTTGTGGCCGCCGAGGCCAAGCTGACTGCTGTCAAGGGCGTTAACATTGCCGTCGACGATGTCACCGCTCATGCGGACGAGGCGACGTTCGCCATCCCGAGCTCATCAGACGTCATCTCCACGGCTACGTCCGATTGCGACCAGAGTGTGGCGATCCTGTCGGTTTCCGTGCCGCTCGACGCCAAGCACGCTGAGAGCATGTGGACGCAGGGAACGTGGGGTCAGATCGACCTCGACAGGGAGGGCAACACGACGTTTGCTAACCTTGCCTGGATCACGGAGCGTCTGCCGCCTCTCGACAGCTTCTCCTCCTGGAGCGTTCTGAACGACTCCAAGTCGACGTGTCTCAAGTGCGCCCCGCAGCCTCCCACTATTCACTGGATCAAGCAGTCTGGCAAGTTTGACAAGGCCGGTCGCAAGACGACCAAGACGATGAGCACGGTCATCGCTTTCGAGGACCGCAAGGAAGCAGGTGTCTACGAATACGTGAGTGACGTACAGTTGCATTAGCTGACAACCATAGCGCCTGAAGCACAGGCCTCAGCCGTTCTCGGTGCAGCTGCGTCTCGACGACGGTACCGGCTCATTCCGCATCGGTCTCAATCCCTCGTCTCTGGCCCACCGTGCAATGGCTCGTCTGCCGCACGCCGAACGCGATAATGTGACGCTCTCGTGGCGCCTCGTCACGTCCCTTGTAGCGGAGGAGCCCCAGCCGCCCCGCGTGTTCCTTCTCCCGAGCAACAAGCGCGACCCCCAGCACCCGCAGCCGGAAGGCTTCCTGCTGCCTCTCCGCAAGGAGCAGCTGAGGTCGCTCTGGTGGATGCTTCAGCAGGAGCAGGCTCCGGGCAAGACGCACACGTTTGTCGAGGAGGAAATCTCCGAGGCTGCACTTCCCGCTCTTGGATGGCGCGCAGAGGGCAAGGCTGAGAGTCCCGTCATGGTTCGTGGCGGAGTCATCGCCGACCAGGTCGGTTACGGCAAGACGATCATCTCACTCGCCCTCGTCGCCGAAACTCGCAACGAGATTGACGGGGACACACCCGAGCCGCCCGGACTCATCGACGTGAGGGCGACCCTCATCATCGTTCCTGGTCATCTCAGCAAGCAGTGGCCGAGCGAGATTGAGCGCTTCACGGGTAAAATGTTTCGCACGGTCGTCATTCAAACGATGAAGGACCTCGCAAACGTCAGCATCGCCGACATCTCCAAGGCAGACATTGTCATCATGGCGGCCGAGGTGTTTGACTCGGACGTCTACTGGGAGCGCTTCGAGTATCTCGGAGCGCAACCGGAGGGCTGGCTGAACGACAAGCAGGGCGGCCGTTTCTTTGGAGAACGGCTGGACACGGCTCTCGAGACTCTCCGTCAGGAAACCGAGGCGCTGAAGGGCGGTGCCGACAACGCTGTTGCTCTCATGAAGGATCTGCACCAAAAGTCCAAGCAGGATGCACAGAACAAGCAGAACGAGCTGCGTGCCTCCAACTTTGGCAAGCGTCTCAAGGGCGCCGCCTACCGTGACAAGTACAATGCGACCGCGCCGCGGATAAAGGAGAAGAAACCGGCCTCCGGCAGCCGCTGGGAGGTTGATGACGATGACGAGGAGGACGATGGCTCCGAGGACGTAGCCACCCCCGCGCCGACGTTCCGTGGAGCCAAGGGCACCGAGGCCTACAGCAGCTCCAACGTCCGCAAAAACCACAAGCTCCTCTCCTGTCCGTTGCTGCACATGTTCCGGTGAGTCAAACTGAATTGCTTTTGCTGACTTTCAGCTTCCGCCGTGTGATCGCTGACGAGTTCACGTACCTCGAGAAGCGCCCTCTCGCCGCTGTGCTTCGCCTCGCGTCCTGCTACAAGTGGGTTCTGTCCGGCACACCTCCTGTCGACGACTTTGCCTCGATCCGCACGATCGCCACATTCATGGGCATCCACCTCGGTGTCGAGGACGACGCCGAGGGCAGTGCTCAGGCCAAGAAGGCGAGGGCAAAGGAGCAGACGGCGGCCGAGCGTTTCCATGCGTTCCGCGAGACGCACTCTGCTGCCTGGCACCGTCGCCGCGACGATCTGGCCCAGGACTTCCTGAACACCTTTGTCCGTCAGAACATTGCCGAGATCGACGACATTCCAACGACCGAGCACATTCATTCGATCCGTCTTCCCGCGTCTGAGGGTGCAGTGTACCTCGAGCTCGAGCACCATCTTCAGGCGCTCGAGATGCAGGCGTAAGTTTTCTTTCGTAGCCTAACTGACACACCAGGCGCAAGGAGACTAGGTTTAAAAACGTCACTGTCGGTGACCGCAACGCTCGTCTCGAGGAGGCTCTGGCCGACTCCAGGACCGCCGAGGAAGCCCTTCTTAAGCGCTGCTGCCACTTCACCCTCGACCTGACGAATCGCAAGTTTGATGCGAAAACGGCGCAGGAGGCGTGCGAGCACATTGCCTCTGCGCGCCGTGCCCAGCTCCTCGCGTGCGAGGATGACCTGCGGCGTACAATCAACAGTGCTGTCGCGCTAAACGCCTACGTCAAGAAGAAGGGCGGGTTCAGCTCGGACGAGCGCCAGCCCTTCAAAGAGTGGGCAAAGCTGTCGTTCGACGTCTCCAAGCACGACGGCGACGTTGAGGCAGCTGAACGCCTTATCACCGTGCTGGAGGGCTGCGGCTTCGAGAAGGGCACCATCCCCAGCGCTCCGGAGGATGACAAGGCGTCCAAGGTCACCGGCAAGCCTGACGACGTCAAGTGGGAACTGCGTGAGCAGACCCATCTCCTCCGTCGTCTCGCCAAGGAGCTCGTCGGTCGTGTCCGCTCGCTCCGCTTCTTCGAAGTGGTCCGCAACCTGCAGCTCCGCGGCGACGAGGCAACCGCCGTCCTCGAGGGCAGCGAGTGCGGCCACACCCGCTCCGACGACAAGATGGCCATCCTCAGTTGCTGCGGTCACGTTGCCTGTCTGGAGTGCATGACGGAAGCTGTCAACAACCAAAAGTGTGTCAAGCCCGACTCGTGCCACGCCCCCGTGCGCCACACCAACATTGTCAAGGTCTCCACTCTCGGCGTCGAGGGCGAGTTGTCCTCAGGCCGCTATGGCGCCAAACTGCAGCGCCTCGTCGACCTCATCCGCTCGATCCCCAAGAAGGAGCGCATCCTCGTGTTCTTGCAGTGGGACGATCTCATGGCCAAGGTGTCCGAGGCGCTCGACGCCAGCAATATCGGACACGTCACGCTCGCTGGCGGCGTCAAGGCCAAGGCGAACACGCTCGATGCTTTCCAGAAGGGCAGCAGCGCCCGCGTCCTCGTGCTCAAGATGAACGATGCGTCCGCGGCTGGCTCAAACCTGACCATGGCAAACCACGCCATCTTCATCGGACCTCTCTTCACGCCGACGCTGCTGAACTACCGCTCGACGGAGACGCAGGCGATCGGCCGTGTCCGCCGCTTTGGACAGGAGAAGAAGGTTCACATCCACCGCCTGCTCGTCCAGGACACGATCGACTACACCATTTTCAACGCGCGCACCAAGGAGCTATCCGAGAAGGCAGACTACGTCGCGCTGCCCCGCGGCGAGTATGTCTCTGGCACCGGACGCAAGTCGCGCGTCACTGAGGACGTGATCGAGATCGAGGACGAGCTGTAGCGCAGTCAGTCCTATTAGAGATACCGTAGAAGTAGAGCTGTAGCGTAGTCAATCTCACAGAAGTAGTAAATAGGTCAAATGTAAATTGTTGTGTTGCTACTGTGAGCGCTGCATTAATCACATATATCTAAGTAACCCGTTTAGTTGCTGCCCTTCTGAGCCTTGTCGGTCTCGAGCGTTGCGACCATCTGGTCGAGCGTGTCCTTGGCGACGTTCTTGTGGTCCTGCTCGGTCGGCTCGCGCGTGATGTTCGGGAGGTCACCGTAGCCGACGACGGGCTTCTGCATGGGCTCCTCGACCTCGGGGTACTCGGCAGCGTCGGCGGAGAGCTCTAAACTTGTCAGCTGGTGTTCCTCTGGGTATTGGGGCAGGGGGCTTCCCTCGTCTCGATTAGGCGTCGGACACTTGAACAACGCTCTTCGGAACGCCTTCCGCCCCTCGGTTCACACGGACTGCCCGTTTACTCACCGTCAAGCTGCTGCGAGGTGAGGTGCTTGTGGGGATGCGGCTGCTGGCCCTGGGCGCCAGTGTTGGTGTTGGTGTTCGAGTTGGCGGACATGGTTTCAGTGCAGTTAGGGGATGCGGGGCAGAAAGCACCCCAAACACCTTATATAGTTCCTGCACCTGGTGATGATCTCTGACGTTCTACGTATTCCACCACCCAGCGCGAGCGCACTTGGCAGCAGGATGCAAGCGAACGGAGGGCAGCACGCGGAGCAGAAGGTTAGATGGAGTAAAGGCACGCAACACCCTTGGCCAGTGACGTCAATCACATTTCGATGGTTGGCTGGGGGTCAGACTTCACGCTGGATATATCAGGCGTCGACCGAGCTGGACACCGAGGTCAGCTTCGTATCCCTCCCCCCTCGTGCCCTCGCCTAGCGACCGTCGCGCAACGTCGGGCAAAACGAGGCGCGCCAGATACTCCGATTCGACAAGGGTGTGCTCATACAGCGGTCCGCTCGACCTCTCGCTTCAGGTTCAAGGTTTCTACCACGCACCGATGAGCATACTTCTCGCCATCGCGGACTGGTAGCCAGCCAAGTGACCATACTCTGGTGATGGACTGCGGACACTGCGCGAATCCGAGACGGGCCGTTTCCTCCGCATCAGTTGACGTCACGCACGTGCTGGCTTTGTTTGGTTCCTCGTCAACTGTCGTGCATTCCGTCGAGCCGTATAAAGGTAAGAAGACGAGGTAGAAGTACGGCGCCGTGTTGCATGCATCGACACCTGATGATTTTTGCGAAAACGTCAAGAAGTGATCTGCAAGGGCCCCGGATCCGAATTCACCGGTCACCACTTGCAACTCGAAGCCATTGTTCTTCTCTCATCAACTGACACTTCACTCATCCTCGACATGTCCGGCTGGGCCGAGTTCTACCGCAACAAGACGCGAGCGTACGGTGCGCATGCGGCGCAACCGTCAGACTGGAAGTGCACGCCTGCGCCTGCGCCGTCCCTGCGCGTCGACCTCGGATATCAAGCAACGTACACAGAAGCACAGTACGCGGTGCTCGCCCACGGCTTCGTGCCGCAGGACATGGACGAGCGGTGGTTCGTCGTCCTCGACGACGGATGGCTCAACCTCTACCGCTCCTGGACCGGAATCCACATCTACGGCCTCCATCTCGCCCACAACCCCGATGGAGGGTGGACCGTCGACGAGTCATGGGTCTCACGCAAACCGGAGGAGTACAACCCGCCTTTCCGTGAGGGCGACGGACTGGAGCACGATCGCGAGACAGTCACATCGATCCTGAAGAACTATTGCTTCAAGCAGCATGAGGAGTGGCTCAAGCTCAAGGCGGAGGATGAGGAGAAAGAGAAGGAGAAGCGTTCATCGTAGGACCAGGTGTGGTGTCATACGCTTCGATGGTTGTATACTCGGTGGGCTGGAGGGCGATCCGCGGCACCGGCTACTTGGGTTCGCTGTAACGTCACTTTCATGTTTCATGTGCCTTACCTCCTCTGGAACAGCGGAATCGCTCATATTCGCCGCTAGCTCGCAGCGCTGGGTGTGCAGAGCGGACGGGCGCTATGCGTAGCACGTCTAGTAGGCTTCGCATGTGCATAGTGCACCGGCAAAAGTGCGACAGCAGCACTTACGCACCCCAGCGTGACTGGGCAAACCGTGTCTTATGGCTGGAAGGGTGCAGTGTCAACCGGCGGGCGCGCCGGACCAGCGGGCAAGCGGGGGCAGCGCGGCAACGTTTCGTCTCACCGCAAGGTTCACGTATGACTGCATGCATGTAAACAATGTCGGAAGTGAACAGTCTGCATCGGTGCGTGTGACAAGCAACCACGAACTGCAGGAATCCGACCACCAGCGATACCACGACCAGCGACCCTATCTATGGCCATGCTCCCTCCCTCGGTGATCACGACCTCGCCGCCGTTGCCCCCGGTGCCGACGCCCCTCTCACCGACGAGCCGCTCCTCTCGCTCCCCGATCCAAATATCTGTTCCAGCGCCGGTGCCCGCGCCGCCACTGCTCGAGCTCTTCGAGGGCGATGACGGGTACCCCGTCGCCGAATTCGTCAACATGGCCGAGTACATGATGTCGGCGCACGCAGACTACTACACGACAGCAGCGCGGCGCATAGCTTACGTTTCGAACAACTTTTCCGGCCGCGCCCGGCTCTGGTTCACGTACATTCTCGGCAAGAGCCCGCGGCCACACTGTCTCCGCTCCTGGGAGGAATTTCGTGTCGCGCTGCTCCAGTACTTTGGCGACGTCGACCCCGTTCCGCACACTGTGCTGCTGAAGCTGAACCAGGAAGACCACGAGACGGTCTGGTACGCGAGGGAGTTTCGCGAGAAGGCCGCCGCGTGCCGCGTTGACGTCAACCATGAGTACTACCGACGTTGGTTTGTACTCGGCCTCCAACCGGCTATTCGCGATCGCACGCTGCGCGCATTCTACCACCTCAGCTCGTTCCAGGAGGTCGTGCGACACGCGCGCGAGATCGAAGTCGCCTTGCTCAGCGTGTTGCCCAACTCTCACCACTCCCACACTTCCTCTCATTAGAACCTTCTGACATATACACCACTTATAGATCTATTCTGCAGACGTTGTACTACTCTTTTACTCCTTGCCCTGGACGTGGAAGATGGCGTGGGCGACCTCGTACGTCGGCGCGGAGATGCTGTCGTCGCCGTCGGCCTTCCAGTCACGGTCGGCGGCGTAGCCGAACACGCCGCCCTTCTTGCCTCCCTCGGGCTCCCACTCGGCATAAGCGAGCGCACGCGAGGTGTTGAGGGGGCGCTCCGTATCGTGCCACCCGTTCGTGCCCTGCTCCTCATAGAAGGAGAACCCGGGCACGAAGCGGCAAGAGTCGATGTGCGGGGCAAAGGTGTTCCAAGTGTCCTGGAGGCGGCCCACGTCGCGTCCGTAAGCCTGGAGGAACACGAAGGACACCACGTCCGCAATCAGGGGGAAGAAGCGGTCCGCGTCCTGGTTTGTGTCGTAGATGAGCAGCGTGTCCGGCTTGCCCTTCGGGCCGATATACTTGGAGAGCGCGTGGAAGATGGCCGAAAAGTGCTCCGCCTCCTCGCCTTCGATGCGCTCCTCAATGTCGAAATCGAGACCGTCCAGGTTCCACGGCGTCACGAACTTGGCGATCAGGTCTTGCGCAATCTTGTCGTAGTTGCCGTCCGCGGGCTTCTGGATCGCACGCAGGCCCTCGGTGCCGATCGAGCGCGCGAGGAGCGTGCCCTGCGCATGCAGCTTGGGCACGTATTCGTCCTTCAGGACCGAGTAGTACGGCGTGTCCTCGGCCCCCTCGGCCTCGAACACGAGCGCAACGTTCGTGCCCTTTGGCAGAGAGTCCATACGCGCCTGCTTGCCCTGAAAGCCGGTCGCGGCATCATTCCATGTCCTCCAGTACGCGCCGTAGATCTCAGTACCACACGAGGACTGTGGTCCGACGGCGCTCGAGCTGCCCGAGCTGGATCGGGGGGTCGGAGCTCCCAAAGCGGGAGAGGCAAGCAGAGCAAGCACAGGCAGGAGGGAAACGAGCATGTTGACGAGTTTGGAGATCTTGATGTCCGTGATCCCAATCTGTCATCAACGTTAGCGTCTTATATATCCTTCCAGATCTCAGCCTGCCATCAGCTGCGAGCGGCTTGACGCCTGCGACCGCAATGCTCCCCCGCTAGAATTCTGTTGAACTCACACCCCAACAAATGTCCCGATCGGGGTCAACGCCGAGTCCGCTTGTTTGTCAACCCTTCAGCTTTCACGGCATAAGCCGCATGGAGAACAGGACGACACCAAAACGCATTCCCCGAGTCGTTGTTCGAGAGGGCACACCGACATCGCATCGGCGCACATGCTGTGCTTCCCGCCCCGGGCGCTCGGGGTGCCCGACCGTCCCCCGAAAGCTTAAAGTTCAGCCTAGAGGCAATCAGAGCCCCATCAGATTGGTCTGATGTTGCCCAATCGCTACATGTCAGTGGACACTATCTCGGAACGAGGGAAGGAGGTCAGGACGTCCAGGACCACGATCGAGGAGTTCCATGAGGACTCCGCGCCCGCCGCAGTCAGGCGATGCAGACGGGAGGCGGAGGGGATCGAGGGTGCTCGCGCTTGCGCCGAGGTTGCCGAGTCCTTTTCGGTTAGTAGCCCGAGAAAGGAGGGGGAGCACATGGTGCACGGGGGGCAGGCGTGAGAGAGCCGGGCGCTCGAGAGAACAAACAGATTGAAAGAGGAAATAGGGCATGCGCCGTCAAGTTGTATCGTGACCCTCGAGCTTGAGGCTCAGCGATAAGATTGCGGTGGGTTAAGGTCCAAGACAGCGGTCCGTGCCTCGCACTGGTGCACCGGGACGTGGGCCGGAAGTCTGCTGCGACGTCACGGCCAGAACTAGTCCAAGCTGCTGCGGTGCGCCAAGCCTTGGGTGAGACCGCAGATCACCTCGCTATTCCAGACGAGATTGCCATGCATGCAAACTCCCTCACGTGACGCCGGACTCGGAGAGCGAGTCGCATCATGGCGGTGCGGGCGTGGTGCAAATGCGGTGTGGAGGTGAGGCTGACCTGTCGGGGGCAGCGTGCGGACCAGCCCTAATCCGAGGCATGCAGCCGAGCCAGCCGACGCTATCGACCCTACGCGAGCATGCCGAGGCAATGTGCACATCGCATTCCTCGAGGGGTGACCATGACTCACACACACTCACCAAGCGTGCATTGAGCTCGCTCAGAGATCATGCTCAAGCCATGTGCGGTGGCTGTGGGCCTGCCGAGTAGATTCGGACCCGGAGCTTCCTGGCGCCAGACCGCGTCGGCGTACTGCGCGGCATACTAGCGACATACTCAGATCTGACCACGCTCGCCCGGCTCGCCTGCGCTGCGGGCATGCGGAGCGTCTTCAGCCCACATGCACACCTCACAGGCAGCTATAAGACTCGCCTCGAGACGACACCTCAGCGCATCTCACCGCTTCCGACGCTTCTGTCCCAGCCTCACCAGCCCCAAGCCATTGCACTGCAGTACAAGTGTCCGTCCCCTTCGGCCAGCAACTCCGTATCCACATCCGTCAACCACATCGTATCCGACGACCTCGATTGCATTATATAACAACAACACAGCGGAACAACATGACCACCACTAACGCTTACGACACCAAGTCCCCCCTCGAGCGCGGCGTCCGTGACCTGTTCAAACCCCCTCTCGAACGCGAGTATCGCGACCTCATCTCGGACAACATGACCCACACACTCAACTCTGCCCCGGCTCCTCATGCCCCGTACGGCACCTCTTCCCCGCCGGCGCCTCACGCCCCCAACGCAGCCTACGGCACGCAAGTCACTCTTCCCTCCCAGTCGTCCTCGTACGCGAGCGGCTCCTCCGAGGTCGAGTCCCTCGTCTCCGCCCCACCTCCGTACAGGGATGACGGCAGCCTCGCCTTCCCCGAGAAGTCGTCAGCTGCACCCACCGAAGAGCAGGAAGGCGACGTGACACGGACGGACAACCCCTGCGCCGCCATCGGCCACGACCTCACTGTAAGCAAGTGCCAGCGCCGCGCGCGCGTCGCCACCTTCATCATGTGTCCCGAGGTTGCGGCTTGGCTCATGCTGAAGAAACGCCCGTGCAGGCGCTGTGGAGAGAAGGTCCGGCCCAAGGACACCATCTTCCACCAGTGATCCTCCTCAAGTCATAGCACACTCGGCACCGAGGACTAATGCCGAGCAAGAAGATAGACCCCCACGACCCTTGTATAATTATCGTCGACCACGCAACGCAGATGTATATCAGAAGAGCCAGAGTTGTAGCAAGATAACAGAAACCCATGCCATGCATTTGTGTGTAGTGTAAACTAGGGTCACAGGTTAAGTCGAACGAGTGGTGCCACAAACGAGGCCGTGAACTGTCGACCTCGCTGCAACCACGAATAACTCATGCATATGCATGTTTCTTGCTCTATAAACAGTTGTTCCACGTGCATGGGAGTCTTGGTAACCTATATACGAAGCATGGTGCACCTGGGATCAATACTTAATGTGTCCTCCATTAGCAGAGATGGTGTCCTTGATCCTGTTAGGCATGGACATGATAAGTCGGTCGATCTCATTCTGATCATAGGTGTTCCAGAGCTCCGTAGCGGCAGCGAATAGCCCCTCCTGGGTGGTGGGACGAGGGTTGAGACGGGCCAGGCGGCGCTTGAGGTTGCTCCAAAGGTTCTCAATGGGGTTGAGGCAAGGAGAGCAGGGAGGGTGAGGCAGGAAGCGCATGCCAAGTTGCTCTGCCTTGCCACGGGTGGCCTTGGCTGTGTGGACGACAGCGTTGTCCTCTACAACCCAGGGCAAGCCATAACCACGCCACTGAGTCTTGACACGCTTCCAGCAATCAAACAACTCCTTCTCAGTCACCTGGGTGCGATAGATGGCCGCATTGACTCCCTTGCGCTTGGAGGTCGACTGGGAGGTGTCAAACCACACCAGCTTCGACTTGCCGCCATACCAGATAGCCCCCCAGCACATAATCGACCCACAGCTCGATCTGAAGGTGTACTGGATGTACCTGAGTGTCAGCACTCTTCCACAGCATGTAGAACGTCAGGAAAGACACTCACCGCTCATTGGCACGGTCAGAACCGATGGGGCGCGTCACATATGCTCTGTGGAGCTGGTCAATGTAGAGAGGGACCTCGTCACAGAAGATCACCTTCCTCCACTCTTGGAAGAGTCGCTGCTGCTCAAGAGCATAAGCGAGACGCTTCTCCTTGTGAAGGGGGCTTAGATACGGCCGCACAAGAGCCACAAAGCGGCCATAACCAAGCTGGCGACGTGCACGGCGCAGAGTCATGAGAGAGAGGACAATGTCTCTGTCTGCAAGAGTGTCCAACACCTCACGATTGCTGGCGAAGGGCTGAGCCTCAAAGACCTCGTAGATCGCTCTGAGGTTGTCGGGAGTGAGCTTGGTGTGGCTGCGGGGGATGCGGATCCCCTGGACAGGGTGCAGAACAGCCAGAGCAGGTGGAATGAGAGCCTGGAGGCGAGCTAACATCACACAGTAACCCACAGTGCTCTTGGCGATGTTGTACTCCCAGGCGACAGAGGAATAGCTGCGGTAGCGAGCCAAGGACGCAATCTTGGCGCGGCGGCGAGGTGTGAGGCAAGGGCGAGGCATAGCTGCAAGTTCTGATGAGGTAGAGCTGTTGTGGAAGAGAAGTGGCACTCAAGGAGGCTTATATGCCACAAAGATGGACAGTCGGACGGACTCCGCTGCCGATATGCATGGTTTCGACTCAATTCTTGGATTTTCCAAAAGCCCAGCTTCGGAGCTTGATACATGAAAGATTTGGGGCAAGCACAGGCCTCGGTGGCTGAGATCTAGGGCGATAAGGAGGGTGGTGACATGCAGCTTTATTGTGGTGGTGTGGTGGCCAGTATGCACGGTGCGCTCTGCAGCTCCATTTGTCCGAGCTGCCAAGCATTCCTTTCGGCTCTACGCGGAGTTTCTAGGCATAAAGAGTACCGTTGCATGAGTTATGGATCAGAACATGAGCCACGGCGAGGTTGACGATGACGGGACCGTGCGCATCCGTTCGACTTAACCTGTGACCCTAGTTTACAACTTAATTAATCTTGATGCCCTAATGTCAAATGTTACTGATGCCACCACTCGGCGCTTGAGTGCGCCGAGTTCTCCCCCTTCACATCGTGCGGATTCACGTCCATGTCGAGGAAGCTCTGTGTCCCGAACAATGTTCTAGCCGCCGCGAGGATCTGTCCTGTCAGCTTTCCAGTCTACGTTATAAGCTCACCTCATCGATACAGTTGATGGCCTCGGTCAGCGCCTCGTTCTCCGCCATGGCGTACAGCACGCCGAGCTCGGCGTGGTATGCCTGCTGTCCTCCCGCCGAGTCCTCTCTGTCGTCCGTACTGTCCCTCATGCGCCTGTGCTTCTCCCGAGCCCGCATCTGGCGTACTTCGCGGGCATAGTCGTCCGTCGTCTCCATCACTTCGCTGAGGGGGTTGCGGGGACTGGGGAAGACCTGCGGCAGAGGCGAGCGTGAGCGGAAGGCTTGGCCGCACGCCCAGAGATTGACTAGGATCGAGCTGACGAGCTCTCGCCGGATAGGAAGCACGTCGAGTACGGTAGCCTTGCGCGGGAGGGAGAAGCGGAGCGTGCGGATTTCGCCGAAGGTCTCAATCAGACGCTCGAGGAGGTCGACGATCTCCCCGTACAGCCTCGTTGGGCGGGGGAGGAGACTGATCTCGCGCTGCTGCACGGACTGCAGCGTCCGGCACCGGGCAATGTTTGCCCTAGCCCGCCGTTCGAGGACACGGTACTGCTTGCTGTTCGCGTTGTAGACTGGTGTCGGGCGGAGCAGATCGCGGCTCATGCGGAGGTAGTAGTCGGTGATGTTCTCCATCGTATCGCCCACGGCCGAGAAGTACTGCACACGCGCGTGGATGGGCCAGAGCCACGATCCGAGCAGAATCGCGGCCGCGATACCGATAACAATGTCCACGAAGCGCATCCACGACAGCTCGAAGATGCCCTGCCCCTCGTCCAGGTTTAGGTACTCCATGAACAGCAGCGGCGCTAGCGTGATCGCGTACACGATCATCATGGGCGCGTAGTGCGTGAAGCACACGCCGTAGCTGATCGGGAAGGCGAAGAAGGTGCCGAGCGTCACGAGGCCGTACGCGTTCTTGTGCGCTATGAGCACACAGACGTAGCCTGTGACGCAGCCCAGGAACGTCCCGCACATCCGGTAGAAGCCGATACGCAGCGTCGCGCCAGTCGTCACCTCGATCACGTACATGAAGCTGACGACCATCCAAGGTCCACGCGAGCGGTCGTACCATACCCGTCCGGCTTGCCCGGGCGGCATGAGCCCCGGGATGGAGAGGAGGCAGATGCCGATTGTCTGCTTGACGGCGAAATGCACGTGGCGCGAGTGCTTGATACCGTAGAAGATCTTGCTGAGCCAGACGCGCGCCATGACGACAGCGTGGCGGTCCCAGATCAGGCGCCATGCGTTCGCAATCCGCTTCCCCAGCGAGCCTTCCCGCGCATGAAGATGCAGTTCGCGCTTCTCGTGCAGCAGCTTGTGCACGTAGTCGAGGTCCTCCTCGCGCGGCGCATCCTGCCCATCATCCTGCGGAGGGACGGATACCTGCTCGATTGACGGCATCGCCGCGTGCGGCGCAACCGGAGACCACGGCCACGGTATTGGCGGGAAGTACCAGCGCTTCTTACCCGAGGTCTGCTCTAGCTCCTCCGCCTTGTTCAGCAGCTCCCTTGTGTCCTTCGCCAGGTCGAGGAGGGCAATCATGTAGAACGCTATCCGGAAGCGATCCTCGTCATCCAGCCAATCAGTCTCGACGAGCTCGTCTTCGAACGTGATTGCGCGTGCCGATAAGGGCGAGTCCGACGTCGTGCGTGTCAGTCCATCCGCACCGTAAATCGTATCCACGATACCGCCCAGTCGCTTTTGCAGGTCCAGTAGCGCTCTGTCCAGCTGAGACTTGAGCTCCTGAACGTGCACCGCATCCTTCGGCGCCTGGTCGCCCTGCCAATCGCAAGCAATTGCAACAAGGTTTCCGGTGCCGTAGAGAGCGGCGGTGATCGTCTCCGTCAACGACAAGCAAGCCTGCTTCAATCGAAGGCGAGCGCTGTCTCGACCAGGCGAGTCTGGACGCATGATCTCCGTGCGAACGGATCCACGAATCGATCCGTTGAGTGAACGCGGCCCACCTCGGATCTCAGTGAGGCGGTTGAGCTCCAAGGACAATTGGCTGGGCGACGGCACAACCATTGCGCCCTCGACAGCGCTCGCAAGACTGTGTCTACTCAAGCTTCGACGGGGAGTCTTGCCCATTGGTGAATGGTTCGCACTCCGATGAAACAAAGGCGACGCGTACGTTCGCTCGAGAGCCGCACGGATACGATCGCCTGGTACATGTCCGGTCGGCCCAAGCAATGGGTTCCGCTGCAATCGAGCCAGAAGGCGAATGACTGGTGTGAGAGCCTTGGGATGGTGTCGAGCGTGGACAATGTCGAGCGAATAGTCCTTGTGAGTCTGCTGGATGTCCCTGATCTGAGAGCGAAGCTGCTTAGCGAGTTCCTGCTGCTTGACCCTTGCCGATGGATCGACCAGGCCGGGGACGCCCTGAATGCCTGCTTCTTCGTCTCTGGCTGAAGATGAGGAAGAATCGTCAGTACTGATCTCCGAATGAAGAATCGTATCCAGCGAAGTTGGCAATAATTGGCACGTCGTCTCCACCGCTTTCATGAAGTGCGAGGCGAGAGCGGGAAAGCTGGAATGCTCGGCGAAGATGATGCCACACGCAGTCGCAATTCCGTACGCAAAAAGGAACGTGAAGAACTGGTCCGTGAACATGTAGGACTGATACTGCGACGATCAGCAGGGCTACAGCGAATGTCTTACATGTACGATGCGTTGATTTGTCGTCAGAAGGAAGATCGGGAAGAACATTGCTGCTCGAGATGCCACATTCAGACGGGGCACTCGAGAGCGCAGGAAGCCGACTGAGGTCAGTCACCGTCTCGGCAAAGCAACTCACAGAACAGAGATAGTGTGGCCAGGCCGACGCCCAGAATCGCACGGGGCGTCGCCGTGTCTGCACCGTATACCCGCCCGCAGTATGCGGCAATGGCCAAGGTCGCCTGAGCCCATGCAAGGCCTGCCAACGCCCCGATTAAGCTTACGGCTGCATGTCAGCTTCATAGTCCGAGGCAAGAAAGCTCACTGTTCAGCTCAACAATCTGGCTCACTCTTCCCTTAGGGAAGAAGAAGAGTGCAAGGCTCGAGGTGATATGAAACGCGTACCTGTGCCAGTTAGTCATGGCGGTGCTCACGTGCCACCTCGCCACAACCTTGGTGGAGTGCACAGCCGTCGCCAATGCTGCGGTCGTGGAGCACTCACAGTCCGCATAGCTTGCTGATAGGGTGAATGACGGTGAACAGGAAGGTCAAGAAGGCGGCTATGATTGGAGTGACCAGGACGCGCGCCTTGACGGCCCAGGGGGGAAGCCTCGCCGCCAGTGAAAGTCTCCATGGCTTTTTGACCCTGGTCGGCGATGGCTTGGACGGTGCCTCGCTCGGCTTCTCCCCGTTGGCCAAGCCTGTGGCCATGGTGAGCAGAGTGAGCGCGCGAGGCCGAATGAAAATCCGGAGAGGTTATGATGGGTTAAGATGAACGTTGAGGAGGAGGAAAGCGGCTCGCTCCATGCTGAAAGGGAGGGGCTCGGTAATCTCCGGACAGGCCGCGGGTGCGGGGAGGGTCGGTTCACGGTGATATTATTGATAGTGTCAATTCTATGTAAAGACAGTCATAGGGACCAATCAAGATTTTGGTTCCGCCCCGCCGGCAGAGGCACATGACGAACAAAGTCTGATAGTGAGATCCAGCCAACTGCTTGCTGATAGCTTGTTCGACCATATCCATCGCACTCGCCTCGCACCCACCGCCATGACGCATCTCACGGCTCTCATCGAGTCGCACAAGGGCCCCGTCCACACCTACGAGTTCTTCCCCCCGAGGACTGAGCAGGGCTTCACAAACCTCCTCGACCGTATCCGCCGTCTCACCCTCCCCCCGCTCCGACCCCCAGTCGCCGTGTCCGTGACATGGGGTGCCGGCGGCAGCACCTCGGACCGCTCCTTGGAGCTGGCTGACGCCATCACCAAGATGGGTGTCGAGGTCATTCTCCACCTGACCTGCACCAACATGCCCAAGGAGAAGGTCGACAACGCCCTTGCTGTGAGTTGGACGAGAAGATGCACAACTGACGACAGCGCGCCAAGAAGCTGGGCATCACCAACATCCTGGCCCTCCGCGGAGACGCCCCTCGTAGTGACGAGTACGCGACCGACGCCGATGCGAACATGGACGAGTTCCAGCACGCCGACGACCTCGTGCGCTACATCCGCAAGCAGTACGGCGACTACTTCTGCATCGGTGTTGCTGGCTACCCAACCCCTCACCCGGACTCTCTCGACGCCGACGACGACCTCAAGTGGTTGAAGGAGAAGTGCGACGCCGGAGCCGACTACATCGTCACGCAGCTGTTCTACGACGTGCCGGCGTTCGCCGACTGGGTTCAGCGCTGTCGCCAGGGCGGCATCGCGCAGCCCATCATCCCCGGCATCATGCCGATCCAGAGCTACTCGTCGTTCCGCCGCCTCATCAACCTCACGAAGTGCACCGTGCCCGACTACATCATGCAGGAGCTTGAGCCTATCAAGACGAACGACGCCGCCGTGAAGCAGTACGGCGCCTCGCTCGCGACCGAGATGGTCAAGAAGCTCATGGCGTCGAAGCTCGTTCCGGGCGTTCACTTCTGCACGCTCAACCTAGAGAAGTCGGTGCGGACGATCATGGAGAACCTGCAATGGAACGCGAAGAAGGTGCACGACTTGATCCACTCGTCGCCCGTGAGCCGGCACAACCAGCTGATCAGCGAGGAGGCGCTCGAGATGGACGACGGCGCGGAGCGTGTACCCCTCGCCGTGTCGGCGGCCGATGTCGCTCAGTGGGTTAAGAACACGCGCGAGCATACTGCCGTCGGCGGCGAGCCGAGCTGGGACGAGTTCCCGAACGGGCGTTTCACGGACGTGCGTTCGCCCGCCTACGGTGAGATCGACGGATGGGGCAACGGCCTCAAGATCACGCCTGCTCAGGCGCTGAAGGAGTGGGGCACGCCGGCCACGTTCGAGGACCTCTCGGACATGTTCACGAAATATCTGCGCAGCGACCCGGGAACGCCGACAACGCCGTTCTGCGACATGCCTCTGTCGCCCGAGTCGCAGACGATTCTCCAGTCTCTCATCGCCCTCAACGCTCCGAACAAGCGGTACTGGACTGTCGGATCGCAGCCGGCCGTTGACGCCGCGCGATCCGAGGACCCGGTGCACGGCTGGGGCCCGCCGGGCGGATACGTGTTCCAGAAGGCTTACGTCGAGTTCTTCGTGCCCAAGTCCGAGGTCGAGCGGCTCGGGAAGAAGCTCGCGGGCGAGAAGCCCACGCTGTTCAGCATGTACGCTGCCAACCGACAGGGTGACACGGCCGGCAACACGGACCAGGAGAGCGTCAACGCCGTGACGTGGGCCGCCTTCCCGGGCCAGGAGATTGTGCAGTCGACCATCATTGAGGAGCTCTCCTTCCTGGCGTGGAAGGAGGAGGCGTTCGAGATCTGGGACGAGTGGGCGCGCCTGTACCCGCGCAACTCGCCTGCGCGCAAGCTGATCGAGAATGTGAGCGACGAGTGGTGGCTCGTCTGCCTGATCCACCACGACTACAAGGACACGGAGGGGCTGTGGCGCTTCCTCCTCGAGAACTAAACCTAGACAACATAACCCGCTTGTAACATTATGCACATCACGTTGAAACATTGAGCTTGTTGTATGCTGCATCTATAGTAAAGTCTTAGTGGTACAAAAACAGTTTGCTACTCGTCGTCGCTGTCCTCCCTCGTCGCGTCGTCGTTCTCGCGCTGCGCCGCCGAGATACCCGCGAGCAGATCCGGCCCGTCGTCATCCTTGCGCTGCGCCTGCAGCCGCTGGCGGAAGATGGTCGCGATCGCCTCGTTTGTTCGGCGCTCGAGCTTGCCCATCCGTCGGCTCATGTCGCGCTTCAGGTCGGCGTTCACGCGCTGCGGCTGGATGTTGAACAGGTCCTGAGGTGTTAGCTACCACACACCGGCAATGCAGCTTACAAGTTCCTCGGCGCGGCGCGCCTCGTCCTCAGCAACGATCTCCTCGGCCAGTCCCTCAACGGCCTTCTCAACCGTGTCCTCGCCGCTCTCTCCAGGCTGGCGGAGGCGGAGTGTTCGCGTCTCGGGGTCGTAGTTGCGAAGCTTGATTGTGAAATGTGTTTCTCTGTCTGTCAGTTTCGTCCCACAGCACGTAACTCACCCGGTCTCGCCCTTATCGTGAGCCTCCTTCCGCTTCCGCAGCTCAATGAGCCGCTCGCGACGCACCGCGTTCGTAGCAGCGAGCGTCGTGTCCATTGTGGATGGGTGATATGAGCTGGACGAGTTCGATCAATATCGGGCTGCATTTGTGTTGCCAGTTCAGGCACCGTCCACCGTGGGAGACTGAGTTGCCACCCCGCGCTTGAATCAGCAAAAGTTGGATTCGGCCGGCGATCGGTCGTCTACCACCCATCTAAGACTCGTGCGATCATGTCGACCGTCCCCGAGCAGCCCCCGGTACAGACAGCAACAGAGGGCGTGGAGAAATCGAAACCCCGTCGCCGGTTCGTGGGTAAGACGCCCGGCTCGGCGGCGCGCACGGCCCCGCGCCGAGTCGCGAACCAGGTCCCCGACGAGATCCTCAACGACCCCGCGCTGAAGGAGGCGATGGCGGCGCTGCCGGGAAACTACAACTTTGAGATCCCGAAGACGATCCACCACGTTCGGCGCGAGGGCGTCAAGACCGTCGCGCTCCAGATGCCCGAGGGTCTGATGATGTATGGCTGTGCTATTGCTGATATCGTTGAGAGGTGAGCTTCAGGTGCTATGCAAAGCTGACAGACAGGTTCACCGGCGCCCAGCCACTGCTCCTTGCCGACGTGACGTATGGAGCGTGCTGCATTGATGACTTTACCGCGCGCGAGATGGGAGCTGAGATGATCGTGCACTACGGCCACTCGTGTCTGAGTATGTACTGCTACGAGGAACCTCCGTGAGCTAACAGCCAGTCCCCGTGAACCAGACGAGTATCAAGACGCTGTACATCTTTGTCGAGATTGCGATCGACTCGCCGCATCTCGCGCTTTCTGTGCGACGAAACTTCCCGAGTGACAGGGAGGCGTTCCGCCGCTCGGTGCTCGGTGCCGGTCCCGCCGAGCCCGGAGCCAAGGTCGACATCGCGCTCGAGGCGGAGGAGGTGAAGAAGCTCTCCGACGGAGTTGCGGCCGAGGGCGAGGTACCCACCCGGTTGGCACTGGTGGGAACGATCCAGTTCGTCGCTGCTGTGCAGGCGCTTCGTGACGATTTGGAGCAGGCCATGCCGCCGTTGGAGGAGCAGGCGGACGCGGAGGGAGCCGACGACGCGCTCGCCAAGGTGCGGAAGGGCGAGATCGGCGTCTGGCGCGGAAAGTACGATGTGACGATTCCGCAAGTCCGCCCGCTCTCGCCTGGAGAGATTCTGGGCTGCACCGCGCCGCGCCTGCCCCCCGACGTCGACGCGCTGATCTACGTCGGCGACGGCCGCTTCCACCTCGAGTCCATCATGATTGCGAACCCTTCGGTGCCTGCGTTCCGGTTTGACCCCTACTCGAAAAAGTTTACGCGCGAGGTGTACGAGCACAAGGAGATGCGCGCCATCCGTGGCGATGCGGTGCGCAATGCCCGCCGAAACCTCGTCGAGCGGGGAGCCGACTCGTGGGCTATCCTCCTCGGCACGCTGGGACGGCAGGGATCGCTCAGCGTCCTCAAGACGGTGCAGGGATCCCTTCCGCCGGGAACAGATGCGCTCCCGCCACTTCTCATCCTACTCTCCGAGCTCAGCCCGGCCAAGCTCGCCCTTTTCTCGAAGGACGAGATCTCGACCTTCGTGCAGACCTCCTGCCCCCGTCTCAGTATCGACTGGGGATACGCCTTCTCCCGCCCCCTGCTTAGCAGTTACGAGGCCAGCGTCGCCGCCGGCAGGATACAGGGCTGGGAGGGAACAGAGGTCGACGGCAAGAGGGGGTCGGGCGACTACCCGATGGACTTCTACGCCGACGGCTCCCTCGGTCCGTGGACGCCGCGACACCGCCCGCCCCGCCCGCCCCGCGAGCCCCGCGCCCCGAGGATGACCAAGGTCGCTACATAGAGTAGGAGTCTACATGTATCTTATCTAGTCGTACAACAATTACGCGAACTCTTCGTCCTCCTCGGGCGAGATCATGTCGTTGATGCAGTGCACGAACGGCGCCATGACCTCGACCGTCTCCTTCAGCCGGTCGACGAAGTGGGGGTCCGTCACTTCCTCGTCCGAAAATCTGTTGTCAGCTTCCAGCGTCGCCTCTCTGAGCTTACCTCCTGACAGCCGTAAAGCTGCGCATGCGGAGCAGGTCAATGTCCTTGTGCATTTTGTCGATTCCTTTCGGCGCGATCTTGAGCTCGTCCTTCTGCCCGAACACGTTCTGCCGCTGGCCCTTCGGGTGCGGTTTCGCCGGTCCAAACATGGCGACAAACTCGGGCCGCTCGATGGCATTGCGCAGCTGTTGGGGGTTGGACAGGATGCGACTGCGAATGTTGCTTAGCACCTCCTTTTCAGGCTGCCACGCGCCGCACGCCATGGCCGTGTGCCCTCCGGGCTCAATGTAGAGGTGGTACCCTGCCCAGATACCCTTGCGCCCGGAGCGCGAGTACGACAGGCCAAAGTGCGACTTGTACGGCGACTTGTCGCTCGAGAAACGCACGTCGCGGTAGATCCGGTACTAATGTCAGCTTAGAGTAGTGGGGAAAGCTCACGCAAATGTCCCGCGATGGCAGGACTGGCAGCTCGTCGTCCGCCTCATTGAACTTGATCTGCATTACTTGCACAAAGTCGTGCCATTCCTTCTCTGCTTGCCGGAACGTCGGCTCGTGCGACTTGAACCATTCGCGCGTGTTGTATTTCGGGTACTGGAGGTGGGTCAGGAAGTCGAGGGTGTTGCGCGAGATCTGCCCGGGCGGCACTGCACATCAGCTAACGATCTACACCAAGAAGCTTGCAACCACCCACCTTGTCCGGTCTTCGGCGCCGGGTAGACTTTGATACGAGCCACAATCTTCTGTCCCGGCTCGAGCTCAACGTCGTCCTCGTCGTCATCGCCTTCCTCCTCGACAGCCTTTTTCCGCCTCTTCGCCGCCGGAGCCTTCGCACCTGCCCCGCGTTTCGGTCCCGCCTTCGGCGTAGCGTCGAGATCCTCGCTCGCGACCGACTCGATATCGTCCTCGGCCTCCTGTTCGGAAGCGCTGGGCTCGAACGCGTCGCTCTCCCCGTCGGCCTCCTCCGACTCGGACGCCTCCGACGCCTCGGACGCATCGTCCTCATCCACCTCGTCTGAGGAGGGTTCTGATTCACTGTCCTCGTCAGACGTCAGCCCTGTGGGCTCGTGCGCCTCGCCATTGTCCGCGCGCTCGTTGGTCTGTGTTGCCCGACGCCCCTTGCTGTTCCCCTGGGTGGCGTTCGAGGCGGTACGCGCGTTCGGCTTGGAGGTCTGGGCCGCGGCTTTGCGTGCGCCGGCGCCCCTGCCCGCCTCGCTCTCGTTCAGCTTGGGAGGCCCGCGCCTCAGCGAATTGCGATATGGCATATCGCAGTGTTGGAGGACGTGCGTATCGTGCTTGTTTGCTGAAGTGCTGCAGCGAGAGTCGGCGAGCGTTGGGGTTGCGGGTCGCGGGGTCGCGGTTTGGGCGAGGGAGACCCAGGTCGAGTTCGGGCAGAATCTGGTTTGCCGTCTGCCGTCCGCTTGCTTTGGTTTATCCTTGCTTCTTGCTTGTTGTCCTTTCCCGTCTTTCAACTTTCGTTCGCCACCCAAAATAACCAAGTAGTCGTCCGGCCGGCCGTGCAAGCGCTTGCGATCGTGTTCGGAGCGTTGGAGTAAGTGTTGTGGTGAACGCAGGAAATATCGGGCGCGTCGCGCCGGTAGATGACTTCATCCGCCGTGCCTTGGTTCCAACTTCTCCCTGGACAACTCTCCCACGGCCGCACGCGCTAGACAAACCGGAGCGGCGGCGCCAGGTCAGGTGCGTCATGGACCACTGGATCCGGTCTCCCCGACATCGCATCCACCTCGATAACAACCATCCGAGCACCCTCACCATGTCCTCGGCGCAACGACGAAAAGTGAGCTGAGTATTCTCCGTTTATAGCTAACGGACAGGTGCTGCTGATGGGCAAGTCGGGTGCGTGTCTAGTTGTTTGCCACCCTCAAAGCAACTAACAAACAGGGTCTGGCAAGACCTCGATGCGCTCGGTCATCTTGTGAGTCGCCGCGAAGCACACGACTTGGAAATCTCGCTGACGGACAAGCTCAAACTACACCGCAAAGGACACGCGACGACTAGGCGCCACGATCGATGTGGAGCAGTCTGCTGTGCGACTTCTCGGCTCGCTCGTCCTGGTACGTCGGGCGTCCATCCTTGCAGCCGCCGGAACTGAACAGTTGAGCTGACAATCAGAACCTGTGGGACTGCGGAGGCCAAGATGCCTTCCTGGACAACTACCTGTCTGCTCAGCGCGACACAATCTTCTCCAATGTCGCAGTGTTGATCTACGTCTTCGACATGACGTCGACGGAGTGGGAGAAGGACCTGCACTACTTCGAGGACAACCTCGCCGCGCTGCGGGAGAACTCGCCCGACGCCGGTGTCTGGGTCCTGATGAACAAAATGGACCTCGTCGACAGCGAGGACCCGAAGCGGACCAAGTACCAGGAGCGGCGGGACGAGGTGCTCGCGCTGAATGAGAAGCTGAGCAAGGACGTCGACGGCGCCGGCCCGTGCCGCTGCTTCCCGACGAGTATCTGGGACGAGTCGCTGTACAAGGTGAGCTACCTCGCACCCTCCAAGCTGACAAGTCTAAGGCCTGGTCGAACGTGATTCACACGCAGATCCCGAATATCAAGCTGATCAGCGCACACCTGACGTACCTCCGCGACATGCTCGGTGCGGCCGAGATTGCCGCGTTTGAGTCAGAGACCTTCCTCATCATGGCCAAGTCCGGCTCGCCACTGGACTCGGACTCGAGCGAGGCCGACGCCGTCGAGACGGCAAAGGGCGTTCCCGGACTGGACCCAGAACGTTTCGAGAAGATCTCGGAGATAGTCAAGAGTTTCCGCAAGACGTGCCAGAAGACGGGGGAGCAGTTCTACGGCTTCGACGCCCAGTTTGACGGCGTCACCGTCGTGCTCGAGCCCATGACGCGGAACACGTTTGCCATGGTTGTCGGCGTCGACCCCACTGTCGGTGAGTATGGGCTGTAGCTTACAGTGGAGTCCGTTAGCTGACGCAACAGAGGCCGGACTCGTCAAGTACAACATGAACCAGGCGCGCCTGCACCTCGCCGAAGTCGGGACGCTGACGACGATGACGCGGAAATGCGGCGTGTGCGAGCACAACGTCAAGCTCGAGCACAACATCAGCTACAAGCCGGCGAACCCGAGCGGTCGGGCTTGGGACGATGTCGGGATCGATGTCCCCGCCGCGGCGTGAGTTAGATACCATAGATAGGGAACCAAGGGGTAATTGAGATCTTATGTACATGTTGTAAGTACAGATGGATACAAGTCTAATCAGGCTGGGGGCGGGGTGTCGGCGCCGGGCCGGGGCGCGATCTCGCGCGTGGATTAGCTGGGGTTGACAAGGTGACAAGATTCTAGATCGTTATAGGGTGTGTGTGTGTGGGAGGGTGTAGGGGGAGCAGCTAGATCAGGTGAACTCCGCGAGCATTCTGTCAAAGTCGGGGTCGTTGACGTCCGGCATGATGTCGCCGAAATTAAAGTCGTCAAAGTTGATGTTCATCTCGCCCATGCCATTGCCCGTGTCGAAATCGCCAAGACCATTGGTGTCGTCGATCTTCTGCTCAGGCTCCGGCACGGGGACAGGGAGAGGCTCCGGGGCCGCGGCCGGAGCAGGAGCTGGTTCGGCAGCGGCAGCGACGACTGGGACAGGAGCCGGTTGAACAGGCGCAGTCTCGGCTGGGGGCTGAGCCGGAGGCGCACTCTCGGCTGGTGGCTGGGCGGGCTGGGCTGGTTGAGCAGGTTGGGCAGGTTGAGCAGGTTGGGCAGGTTGAGCTGGCGTAGCGGGCTTCTGAGGCGATGACGACTGCGGCTGTTGCGGCGTCGGCTGTTGCTGTTGCTGCTCCTGGGGCGGTTGTTGCTGCTGCTGTCCGTTTTGGTTCTGGCTCTGATCGCCCGCCGTCGCAGGTTGCTCCGAGCCACCGCCTTGCGGGTGATCGTCCTTCTTCTCCTCGGTCGACGGGGCAGGTGCGGATGCTTCAGGGGCATTGTTGGTCGCGCCCATAGCATTGTCGATGGCCGCGTCGTTGCCAAACAGGTCGTCAAACGCAGTCAAATCGATGCTCGTCAGGTCGACGTCGCCATTCTCGCCAAAGTTGAAGTCGAACTCGCCCGTCGGTTGTGGCGGTTGCGGCTGCGAGTCTGCCTGCGCATTCTGTGTGGCATCGGTCGTCGTGCCCTGGAGCGTGTTGAGCAGGTTGGACGTGTTCGGCGTCATCGCCGTCTGGTCGGGCTGGTTGTCGGTGTTCTGTGGGACGTCCGGGACCTGCATCTGCTGCGGCATGTTCATGTCGGTGCCGCCGTTGGCATTGCCGTTCTGCGCACCGCCGATGAACGCGCTCAGCTCGTCCATGTTCATGCCGTCCAGATTCAGGCTGCCATCCAGCAGTCCGTCGGGGAAGCCTCCGGGGGCGTTCGCTTGCGGCGCCGGTTGGTTCGACAGCAGACTGGCGGCGCCAAGCTGGATCGGCGACGCAGCGGCGGCAGCCTTCGGCGTGTTACCCTGCATGTGCGCTGGAATGCTCGGGCTGGGTGTCGGTAATGTCATGGGTGCGAGGGGCAGCGGCGGAGGTCGAGCCTTCATGAACTTCTCTGGGGCAGCCGCGTACTCCACATTCTGCGCAATAAACCACTCTACCTGCCGTCGTACAGCGTCGTAGTTCCTCCAGGCCGTTTCTAGTCGAAGTTCGAGCTTCCGTGGCGTCTTCGACTTGTATCCGATTGCTCGGCTGTCGGCCTGATACTGCAGAATCATCGTAGCGGCTATCAGGGCGTCCTGGAAGTCAGCACAGTGTCCGTGCAGTAGGCATAGGCCTCGCTTGGTCTTGTCGCCAGCCATCTGATCACACGACCCTCTGCGTCTGCCGGGAAGACTACCCTCTCAGCGATGCGTGAGAGTCGAGCAGGACATCGATGACTTGCGATGCGATCTCACTGTTGCAGGAACTCACCTTGTACTGCTGCTGCATCACCTCCACCTTGTCAACAATCCATGACGGACCCGGAGCGAGCTTGGGCTTCTTAGGATCTCGCTGCTTATCGGCGGGACCTGCGCCTCGCTTTAGCGCACTGGGGCTCGATCCTTGCGGGCTGGGTCCGGCTAAGCTAGCTGGTGACGGGCGGGTCGGAGTCGAGAGGTTGCGCTGAGCGACGGCAGCAGCACCAGAGGATGCGACAGGGCTGGGAGCTGCTCGGGGGCTGGGTGCTGTGCGGGGACTGGGGCCGTTGATGGGCCGGGGACTCGGTCCGCCGAGTGGAGAAGGACCAGTTCGCGGACTCGGGCCGGGGCGGGGACTCGGGCCACCCAGCGGCGAGGGGCCAGCGAGGGGACGCGACATGGGGGTTGGTGTCGTGTGTTAGGATGAGATGGAGGTGTGTGTGTGCTGGTGGTGTGTGGGAATGGGTGTGTTGACAAAGGAAGTCGCTGGGGGTTGAGTGAAAGATGGCGGCGAGCAGGGAGCAAGGGCGACTAGGACGGCTAGGGCGAGATGCCCGGGACGAGCTTGGCTTGAGGCGGCACGCGCCAGTGCGTGCAGTGCAGGGGCCAGGGGTGACTGACGGGGGCCGCCGATGAGTCCCTGTCCCAGCCCTAAGCCTAATCCTCTCCACATGCACTGAGCCCATTCCTCTGTTCAACCGACTTCACCGCCGGCATCACTCGATATCTATCCTTTGACATTGTTCCGCTTGCCATCTTCCCATTATTCTACAGCTTCTACACAATGCACCATAGTCGGAAACTCATCGACTTCCGAACGCATCGCCATCTGGATTCCTGAACGCTCTAGCAGACATTGGCACCCGGCTCATTACTAGTCTGACTTGCCCGGGAAAGCATCCGAACTTCCCCACGCCCGTCTTTCGCTTCCAGGAATAACGTCAAGGGAATACTGACGATTGTACTTGCGGACTGGCTCACAACAGCCCTCTACCCCTTTGAATCAGCCAGACCATTCTGGCGTCGACAATAGGGACTGCACTGTTCAGCCCCCTTCGCGCTGGCGCAGGCGTATGGTCCTGACTCTGCCTGACAGGTCAACGGCGACGGCGACGTCGGAGATCGGATCCAGCGACCTGGGGCCCGTACCTGAATCTAGCAAGTCTGCCAATCATCAGCCTGACGCGTCGAGTCGTCGGGTGACAAAGTGAGGCGCACTCAGCGGGGTGAGGGCGTCCGGGCAACTTTTCCGGCCAAGTCGACATGCATGGCCGTCGAACGCAGAACGGGTACAGTGGCATCGAGGCTCCAGAACGGCTCGCAGCTCTATTGCGGCGTTCTCAACTGAGCCATTGCACGGTCACATCGACTGCCTGTGGCAGCAAAATAGTAGCGACGTTGCCGCAGCCCAACGCATTCAACACGGAACGGTCACCGCAACGTCATGAACAGGCATGCACACGGGGGCAAGATCATGTGGCGACCTGTGCACCGCAGACATCGAGTGCGTTTGTCGTATGCATTGCGCAACACTCACGAACAAGTCATGTCAGGTAGAACATGAGATCCAGTCGGTGTACTTACACTTATCATGACGCTCGTCGTCCGACGTCCAAGAGTCGATGAGCTCGACAGTCTCGCAGACTTAAAAGCAGCAGGTAAGCGGTGTCGACCAGTCTCGCTCTCATGCTCACTCACGCGCTCTTTCTCGTCGTCAGGCACCTAGCCAAGTCAATCAAGAACATGGGTCTCTTCGACTTCATCTACTCCAGCGGCGGCAAGCTCGAGGCCGTCCAGGAGCCCATCGGCGTCCACCCCCAGATGTGCAAGAACCAGCTGACCACACTGGTCTTGAAGGAGTCGCTCTTCTCCATCAGCGGTGTAAGCCCATAGGGCGTCAACGGCCACAGTAGCTAACGCGCAGGATGACTTCTCGATCACCGATGCGACCACGCAGCAACCCGTCCTCAAGTGCTCTGGCAGCATGCTGTCCATGCACGACCGTAAGAGTGAGCTTGCATTGCTGGGAACGAGCTGATACTCAGAGCTGTACGACACGAACGGCCACCTGCTCTTCAACATCTCGAGCGACAAGAACTACAACCCTCGCAAGTCGATGGTCGGCAACCTCGACAACGGCAAGGAGGGTTTCGAGGCCCACGTTCGCCGCGGAAGTACATTAACAGGACCGTTCCGGTGCTAACGTTCAGTGGGCACTAAGCTCGCAGCGACCTTCATCAGCATCGGCGGCGAGCGCAAGACCCTGCACCTGGACGGTGACATGTGGGGCCGCACCGCGAAGCTCAAGCTTGACGACGGCACCTCGCTTGGCCACATTGCACGCGAGCTCATCAACGTCACCGACTTTGCCGCGGACAAGCAGACGGTGAGTATCTGTGGCTTCCCCATCCCGCGCCTAATGCCCCGCCAGTACTGCCTCACCGTCGCGCCAAACGTCGACATCAGCCTGATGGCCGCGATCTGCATCTGCTTCGATGAGATCAAGAATGACACCGACGACGAGGAGAAGAAGAAGGACGAGGACGCCTGAGGAGGCCGCAGCCCGCAAGACCGCCGAAGCTAAACCGAGCCCGCGTGGGTGCGTGCGTGCTTGTGCCTAGCGGAGCTACATAGTCCGGTCGGTCCCAAGGCACGGCCGGAGGCCGGAGAAGTGATGTGCATGGCGGTGTCGGAAATCGGAATATTACTGCGTAGTTCAGAAGTTAATCGAGTGAATCTGTGAATGTATGCAATGCGAGGCGCACGTAGGCGCAGAGGCGCAGAGTAAATAGAAATGGAGCACGCAATACGCGCCGCCCATGCTGCCATGCTGCTAGCTCCCCCGCACCCCGCATCGCGCTTGGCCGATGAACGGTTGAGCCGGCTCCACACTGCCAAGCACAAACGTGGCAGGGCTTCTGTGGTCTCAGCAGGGCGGGCAGGGCGCATATTCTCGACCGCTTGGCCGCCGAGTGGGTGCAGATCTGCTGCCGAAGCTTACTCTGTGTGGGCTGGCAATCGACGCGCGGCGCTCACTATTACGATCTCTCATCAATCGGGGTGCCGTGGTGCCTCTCGCTTGTGGATGCGCAGGCGCGGCCCTCCTGCCTGCTTTTACCGCCTGACGAGACGGTGGACCCGCGGTCTACGGCCCCGGTGAACGGGTGGGGCAGGCGCGCACAGGGTAAAGCATCATCATCGCAGGGCGCGCAGGGTGGCGCTCTCGTGTGCTCGGGACGCAGGTCGGTCGACTGCTCTAGCGTTGCTCTCGTCCGCTCGTAAAGTGGTGTGGCTCACATAATTTCGCGCCAGCACGCACTCGCTGCACTGCACACGCTCATATTTCCATCACTGCAGCTGCAGTTCGTGTTTGTCCATCTCTCACGAGACCACGACCACCGCTCGCCCTCCTCGCACTGCTCGAGATGCCCGACGTCGCCAGCCTCGATCGCCTGGACAACTTCCGTGAGTCTCGCCACCCCCTCGTGTGACTGGTCTGACGAGCAGAGCCCCCGCTCTCGCGGCCCGAGAACGAGTTCGTGAACGGCTATGGCGGCTGGGCCGAGTTCTGTGCCGTGTACGGGTTCAAGCCGACGAAGGCGACCGACATCGAGGAGGCGCACGCGGTCGTCAAGCAGATGGTGCAGGCCGACCTGTGGTATGGCCAACAGATCTCGCGTCGTTGATCACCCCACCCGTCCCCCGCACCACCCCAATCGAAATAAGTTCGTTAGCCCACCGGGGCGAGTGGCGTATCTCGGCCTCTCTCCCTGCCAAAATCGAGCTGTACCGCCCCATCGCTACAGCCCGCCTTAGAAGTTGTATTCTGCGTCTTGTTCACGAGACCGACGCTGGCAGCACTGGTCGTCGGACCTCCGGCGACGGGTGTCTGCGCATGCATGCATCATTAGTCGCACAGCAATGTCCGCTCGTCGCTTTCGTGCTTTCGTCGGTCAGGAAAACATAGAATGCGGGGATAAACCAAGCAGCCCTGCCCTGACGTCAGGTCACGTGTGAAACCCTGGCGCGCTCCGCCATGTCTGGCCCATCGAGGACGCGTCTCGCATTCCGTTGTCATCGTCCGGTTCCCATCAGTACCTGGCACACTTGGCTTGGCCCTCCCCTCATCAGCTCATCGTCGCTCTCGAGCTCGCCATCGCAGACTCGTATCCAACAATGCCCGCCACCAACGCCCTCCGTGAGAGCTGGCCTGACTCTTCTACTGGGCTGAAAGCTGACAGGCAGAGCCTCCCCTCAAGCCCGAGGAGCGCGCCATCATCAAGAGCTACGGCGACTGGACCAACTTCTGCCTCGCCTTTGGTCTCAAGCCCTTCAACCCCGACGAGAACGAGGAGGCTCTCCAGATCGTCCGCACCATGGCTCACGAGGACGTAAAGCGCTAGGTAGGGCTGCGCCAGGGACCAGTGACTGAACTCAGGGGGGACGCTCATCAATCTCGGTGTCTTCCTCGCTGCCCTCCACCACTGAATCTTGGCCCTCCGGCCCCCCATGAAGCCTCAAGAAGACATGTGTGTATTACTCAACACGGTCATCGGTACTCAGGTTGTATCATAGCTGTATGCAGTCACTGAACTCTGTATGCGTGCTGCCGTGTATGCTGCCGCTACCCTTCCCCGCTATCTATACCTACAGTGCGATCGGCAACTAACGTCAGATGCACGCGAAACACGTGGCAAAGTGCCACAGCCTAGCCGCCCGGCGTTTTGGTGGTGGCCAAACTGGACCGCCACGTGTTGGGTGCGACGAACGAATTTTGGGAAACGCCGAAACGCCGAAAAACTCTGACTGGCAGGAGGCAGTTTCGCTGCTGCTTGCCTGGCTCAGTCTGGCGAGTTAGTAGGTCTGCTTCAGTTCGTTGACTCTCCATCCCTCAACTCGATATCAAAAATGGCGGCTTCCAAGTACGTACGACGACGACAGACGATACCGCGAGCAGCCCACTGACATGCACAGCGTCCCCTCGAACGAGGTTCGTACCGATCACCGCGGGTCCGACAGTTAAGAGAGCTGGAAGGGTCGTCTGAACCTCAAATTTGCGGAACAGGTTGTGGATCTTTGAACCGACAGAGATGGAGATGGACGACGGATCTGGGACTGCGCACGACGACGGCGAGGTTATGCGCGTTGGAGAAGGACTGGAATGGAGGCGACAGAAGAGGATTGGAAGGACAGATTGGTGTTCGCACCAGGATGGAAGGGATGTTCAAAGTTTCAAGCGCCACAACCTGACAGACGACCCCCTGCTCTTCGACTCGACGACCCGTGTATCCGATCACCCAGAATACGTTGCTAACATCCCCACAGCAGATCCTTGCCCCGGAGACGCTCCTCAAGAAGCGCCGCACCAACGAGGCCACTCGTGAGGCCAAGCTCCAGGCTGCCGCCGAGGCCCGCAAGTCGCAGAAGGCCAAGCGCAAGGTCATCTTCAAGCGTGCCGACGAGTACGTTAAGGAGTACGCCGCCAAGGAGCGTGAGGAGATCCGCCTGAAGCGCGAGGCCCGCAAGTCTGGCGACTTCTACGTTGCCGCCCAGCCCAAGGTCTACTTCGTCATCCGTCTTAAGGGTATCTCCAAGCTTGCCCCTAAGCCCAAGAAGATCCTCCAGCTTCTCCGCCTTCTCCAGATCAACAACGGTGTCTTCATCCGCGTCACCAAGGCTACCGAGCAGATGCTCCGCCTCGTTGAGCCCTACATCGCCTACGGTGAGCCCAACCTCAAGGCCATCCGCGAGCTTGTCTACAAGCGCGGTTACGCCAAGGTCAACGGCCAGCGCATCCCCATCACCGACAACGCCATCATCGAGGCCAACCTCGGCAAGTTCGGCATTGTCTGCATGGAGGACCTCGTCCACGAGATCGCCACCTGCGGCCCCAACTTCAAGCAGGCCACCACCTTCCTCTGGCCCTTCAAGCTCTCCAACCCCAACGGAGGCTGGCGCCCCAGGAAGTTCCTCAACTACATTGAGGGCGGTGACACCGGAAACCGTGAGCAGCACATCTCCAAGCTCATCCACCAGATGGCTTAAGCGCTCTCTACGTTATAGATCGTATAGCGTGATGGTTGAGGAGTTAGGGACGAAGGGCTGGCGCCCGGGGTCAGTCTTTCGTATTGCATGTACCCATTCTCGGACAACGCATGACATTCTCGTCGCAAACAATCGTTCCCCACTGGTGCAGTCAGCTTAACGTCTACTTATCGGGCCGCCGGTAGCAATAATATACGCGGCGACCCTTCATAGAGATGTAGAGCAGCCAGCTGTAGATATCGGCATGAAGGGCACGACGCAAATTGGGTGGTCTCTTGCAGATGGTTGGCACGGAGCAGGACGAACGAGCTAACGTATCAAATCCGCGCCCATGCTTATGGGGCGGTGCATCTGAGTCTGAGTCCAGAGTCTGCAACGGCTAGAAAAGCCAGGAGCAGCTCGACCAGTGGGGAACACGACGGAGCAGCAGTGGCTCAGAACGTGTACAGCATATTTTTTTTAATTCATTGGGGGCTCTAATTTTACAACAACGGTAACGGTCGGAAAGTCGGAAAGCAAGGGTCGATGCGGAGAAGGGTGATCTGTTATGTCAGCTACCAGTTCTCACAGAAATAGCTGGTAACAATAGCAAAGAAGAAAGAGCCTCAGTCCCGAAAGATGGTTAACGTTTAACAGCATTGCAGCGCTAGTTTAACAAATAGCGACGAATCGCACTCTCATCATCGATTCTTTCCTCTTTGCCGTTGTTGCTTGCTTGTGGTGTACTCACTGGTCGTGTCGTTGGGCCACCTCGCGATGGCCCTCGCCTTCGTTGGAAGGAATGGATGGGGGATGTAGATGTTGACAGCGGGCAAATGGCTCTGCAACTTTATAGGACGCGGAACTTTTCCGCCCAAACTTCGAAAGTCCGCTGGTGCGAGCGCCTGGCTGGTGTGGCGACGCACCGAGCTTGCCCAGTTTCGAGCTCAGCCGGATGATGGAGCCCCGCGAAATCCCACGTGCAGACGAGTCCAAGATGACTCGCAATGACACCTGCCGGCTGCATTGACGGTTCCGAAATCACAACAATCACCAACGCCATCACACACGAAAGGACACCGGCACGATGTCCAAGCGCCTGAACAAGAGGCAGATGCGCGAACTCGAGGAGCTGCAGGCGCTCAAGGCTGTCGAGTCGTCTACGCCCCGCGGCGAGTCCGAGGGAGAGTCCGAGGAGGAGGAGGAGGCCGCGCCTGCGTTCAACCCCTTTGCTGCTGTGAGTTGGCAAAGCCTGACCGATGAACTGACCTCAGCTCGAAGGCGACGAGCCAGAACCTGAAGAGGAGGAAGAGGAGGAGGCCCCGGTAGCCGCGAAGAAGAAGGTGAGTGCCTTGCGTACGAGCAGTGTGCAGCTACGCAGCCAGGACCGCGCCAGTTAACCGCCAGAACAAGAAGAAGAAGAACAAGAAGAAGAAGAAGGGCGGCGAGTCTGCGGCTTCGACGCCAGCGAAAGCGGACGAGCTCGAGGGACTCGACGAGGTCGACCGTGCGCTCGCAGAGCTCAAGCTGAAGTACGGCGAGGACGCCGCCCCCGCCCCCTCGGCGCCCGAGACGAGCGAGTCGCGCTCAGCGCTGAAGTTCCGGAACCTGCTCAGTGTGGACCCGAAGAACCTTGACGCGGACGCGGAGCTGCGCCGCTTCTTCGGCTCTAAGGTCATCGCGTCTGCGGACGCGGCGACGCCCCGCCACCGCGGACACGCCCGCATGCAGGCTGCACTCAGCAAGATGCGCTACACCCTCGCCAAGCCGAAGGCGACGTACCCGCCTCCGACATCGCTGGCTGGATTGAACATGCACGAGATGGCTGATGAGGACGTTGCGGACCTCTACGACCGGAGAGGGTGGGAGCAGACCGATCCCGGAGAGAAGTGGTATACGTTCGAGCACTCGCCGGCGTGGCGCGAGATCGAGCGGCAGTTCCTGGGTGCGGTGCGAAGTCACGGTGGGTCCTTCTGCAGCTTACTTGGTGTCAGGAAAGCTGACCCCAGACCCGAACGAGCTCATGGCTCTGCTGCAGGTATACCCGTGGCACGTGGACACGCTCCTGCAGATGTCGGAGGTGTACCGCCTGCAGAACGACATCGGCGCCGCGTCCGACTTCGCCGAGCGCGCGTTGTACGCCTTTGACCGCTGTCTCGTCCCGGGCTTCAACGTGCAGAGTGGAGCCTGCCGCCTCGACTTCGACTACGTCGAGAACCGACCCATGTTCACGGCCCTGCACCGGATCATCGGCTACCTCGGCCGACGAGGATGCTGGGCGACAGCCTTCGCGTTCGCTAAGGTGCTCTTCGCGCTCGACCCCGAGGGCGACCCGCACGGCGCGGCACTGTGGCTCGACTTCCTGGCCGTGAAGAGCGGGAACGGACAGTGGCTGCTGGACGTGCTGGCGCAGCGCGAGACGAGCCGCGCCGCAGCGCTCTGGTACGGATACCCAGGCATGGGGTGGAACCGGGCCCTCGCCCTGCGCCAGAAGGAGACAGCAGAGAAGGACAAGGAGCACGCCGAGAGCACGGCCGCGCTCGTGCAGGCGATGAAGACGTTCCCCGAGGTCATCGTTCTGCTCGCGGACAAGATCAACGCCAACATCCCCGCCGCAGCCCGGCAGAGCCCCCTCACGCAGGTCGAGGCAGGATACTCTGGCGACCCCAGCGTTGTGATCCACCTCCTGTCGCACATCTACGTGGCGCGCAACGAGGCGTTGTGGAAGGAGCCGGCCGTCCTGGCCTGGTTCGAAAAGACGGTGCGGGAGAACATCGACTCCATCGACGACGGGCAGGCACGAGCCGCGCGCGCCGAGGCGCACGCCATCGCCCAGACGCCGCGCGACCTCGGCGCAGACGGCGAACTCGCCATCCCCCTTAACATCTGCCGGCACGTGCTTTGCTCCGAGTCGACGAGCTGGCTCGGCTTCCTCCCCCCCTCCGTGACATCGCGACCGTTCCACGCTTACGACCCCCTTCCGCCTTCATCGGCTCAAACGGCGTACGACGCGCAATACTTCGACCCCGTCGCGCGCGTGCGTGGGGCCGGCTTCAGGGGCGCAGCGGGCGGACAACAAGTCCAGACCGAGATGCTGGCGCGCTTCCTGGGCATGGTGCGCGGCATCGTCGGCCAAGAGCCAGGACAGTGGCCGCAGCCGCTGCACGAGGCGTTCCAGCAGTTTGCGGGCCGCGCACCGGAGGATATGCCCGTTGCTGAGCGTGCTGCTCTAGTCAGGGATTTGGTCAGGACGTGGGAGGAGATTGTCGCTGGTTTCCAGAATGGAGAAATCGATTTCGGGGATATGGGCGATACCGGAGCTGGGGGGATGCCGGGGGCGTTTCCGTAGATGATGCATGATGCATAATATTACAATGCTACGGTGCGCTTCTGCCGGGATGGGGGTAACCCGCTTAGAGTAGAGGAGCGATGTAATGAGTTGGGCGCGTCGTCTGATGTCAGCTCACATCTGCGGTCGAAGCTTTCGGGCCGTACACCGTCTCGTTGGTGAGCACCGATATCAGCTTGTACAGCGTTGGCGCAGCTCACAGGCCGGTTAGTTACCAGTCCTATCTGTCAGCTCTTTAGGGACCAGGCCAGCCCACACCGTCATTTGGGGCAGCTGGTGTCAGCTGGCAGTGAGAATCGACGAAGCTTACAGGGCAGGATCATGCCTCTACATCAGCCAGCTGTGTGTCGGCTGCAGTGTTGCCGACCAGCTCACAAGAGCTTCACGGCTCCTGCGAAGTCAGCTGTCAGAAGGAGGATTGCAGCTTGCCCTGACTGAGGCGGTGGATTGGTCATTGTGGTCCCAGGCCCGAGTCAGCTAATGTTACAGTACACGACGGTTCGGCGTGAGGACCTAGTTCGAGAGTGAGGGGGACACTGGTATCAGCTCCGAAGACCTCATGGCACAGCTTACAAGCATATATCCGCAGTAAAATGAAGCTCACCCGTTTCTAGACTTGATCGCCCCTGCAGTGACGTGTGATACAGGCAGCAAGAGTCTGCGTGTCAGCTACAGACAACACCAGCTTGCAGCTTACGAGTCTTCCTCCCTAGCACTAGTCTCTCTAGTCCACTTTCGCCTTGTATGTCCCTGGATACGCTGGGGCCTATGGCTGGGTGGTCTGCTGGTGAGCTGTTCTGCGCACAACTCGTAGCTCACCGCTTCTCTGCAATCTGTGTCTCGTTTGCGATGACTGACACCAGTTGCCGCGCACGAGAGCAACATTGGATGCTGCTTTGTTAGCTGTTGTCGCAGAGCAAGCAGCTCACTCAGCAACTTCTAACAAAAACTTGCACACCACAGTGGGTTTTCAAGTGGCCGTCGCGGCGAGATGGAATGGTCGAAGGATCGCAGGGGCTCGGCGCTGACAGCACAGGGGATGACAGCAACGACATCATCTGAGCACGACTGCGTCTGCAAAGTGCAGCTGGTATGAGTATCGAGGAGAAAGGAGTGAGTGGAAGCAGAACTGGCGCAAGAAACACACAGTATGCGTCGTGGACAAACGGACGTGTCGATCGTGTGTCAGTAAGATTCCGGGGGAAGACTCAGTTGCTGATTCCACATGTGCCCTACGTCGTCCATCACCCACACGGCCCCCACCTACCTATGCCAAGCAAACATCGGACTCCTCTAATGCAGCTGTGGAGTTCATCATGGATGCATGCCCTGCCTGCCGGAGCGCCTACCATCTACCGCCCGGAATACTGCTCTCAGGAAGGAAGACAACAAATCAGTCGCCACACTCGTCCAGTCACGTGACATTACCTTCCCAGTATCATGAACCATAGGGTAGCAAGCTTCGCCAGCCACCGAGCTGCGCCACCTAGTATCTTGAGCACAGACAGAACAGCATCGCTCTCGTCAGCCACGTGCCTCGCCCAGAACCAAGTGGCTCGAATGACAGAGCCCACGGCGAAGCCACGGAGCCTGCGATCGTACGCGATCGTGACATCTTCCGCTGTCCCCGAGCTGCCTGCTTGTCGCCTATTGCAATCTGAAGTCGAGTGGGACCTGATACGACCCGGAACTTGCAGGGGCGTCTTGGCACCCAGCGTGCCTCGAGAGAGCCGCGAAACGTGCCCCGCTGGGCGCAGGACTGGGAGTCAGCTGGGAACCCCCGTGGACGGGGATTAGGTGTCGTGCCAGGCTGTCTGGGTAATGGGCGGTGTAAGCCGCTTCAGTGCGGTACAGGACCCCCTCCACAATAGCGGCATGAGGGCCGAGAGACAGACACTCCGGGCAAGGAGATAGGGGTGATGCTCGGCTTGGGCGGCCAAAGGTCGGCATAAGCTCGCCTATGTGGGTGTACGGTGGGTGGGCATAGAGCGCCCCAAGGGGGGGTGCTTGCCCCGCGCTCACTGCAGACGGTCGCGCTAGCCGTGGCCGGCCCTGACGAGCCTGACGGTTGCCGCATACAGGAGGCAGGATACCCAAGGATCCAGCCAAGAAGGTACATCGGGGCCTCCGCAATCTTTCAGGGACCAGAGTCACAGGGGTTCATTCCTGCAATGTGGAGGAAGACTGTGCGGTACTACTGTAGCAGTGTGGGCAGTGGTAATCGATCGGACCGGACACTCCAGCTCACAGCGCAGAGCACGCGTGCTGTCCCTCTTTTGATTACAGATTGACACAGACCTAAGACCAACCCCACGGTGACCGCACCGAGCGCACCGAGAGCGGACACACCCCTCCCCGCGCTGCCTTGGGCTTGAGACCTGAGGCCCCGCCGTGCCCGGCATGACCGGCACGTATCCGTCAATGCTCGCAAGACACGAGGCTCAGGACTTAGGTCGGCTCCAATCTCGGCAACAAGCCTGCAAACCTCGGATCAGCAGAGCTGTGACACTGGCCATGATCACACCTTTATAAGAACACCTCCCCCACCCTTCGCCGTTGCCTCCTTTCCCTCCCCAGACACCCGTGCTCTACACGCTCTCTCCTTATCAGTTGTACATAACGACCAAACGTCGAGCACACGGCAGCCGACAGCACGCACACACCTCCCCATCGACACCGAAGCTACAGTCGATCCACACACAACACTAGCGCCGCCGCTAACCGTCTCCTCCACCTCCCCCACTCTCCTTCGACAATGTCCCAGAACAGAATCTACACCTCGTCGCGCCCGCAGGTGCACCTCTCCGAGAGCTCACTGTGGCACTACCTCTTCCCCGCGACATCCAACTTCCACCCATCGCAGCCCGCCTTCATCGAGGGCCACACCGGACGACAGCTGACGCGCGCCGAGGTCGAGGATGTCGGTCTCCGGGTCAAGACGGGACTGAACCGTCTCGGTCTCCACCGCGGGGACACGGCCTGTCTGTGGGGCCTGAACAGTCTCGAGTGGGTCAAGGCGGGCTACGGCGTCATGGCGGCGGGCATGGTTGCGTCGACTGCCAACGCGTCCTACGAGGCAAAGGAGATTGCGCACCAGCTGAACAACTCTGGCTCGACGATTCTGTTCCTCGACCCCGAGTGCGTGCCGCGGTTCGAGGAGGCGCGGGCGCAGCTCGACTACGACTTCCCCACCGAGCGCGTGTACCTGCTCACGACGCGCGAGAAGAACCACACCAAGTACGGCGTCGTGGACGACCTGGTGCGGGAGCGCGGCGTCGCCGAGGTCTTCTCGGGCAAGGACGTGCACAACACGTGCTGGCTCGGCTACTCGTCGGGCACGACCGGACTGCCCAAGGGCGTCAAGACGAGCCACAACAACTTTACGAGCCAGCTCTCGATCGTGCGCCAGGGATACCAGCCGCTGTCGCAGGCGGACGTGCTCCTCGGCTTCGTGCCCCTCACGCACGTCTACGGTTCCGTGCTGGTCCTGACGCAGCCGTTCTCCGTCGGGTGCACCGCCGTCATCCTCCCCCGCTTCGACGAGAAGGCCGCCCTCGAGTCCATCCAGAAGTACAAGGTGACGCACGCGCTCTTTGTCCCGCCCGTGTTCATCACGCTCGTGCACTCGAAGATTCTGAACAACTACGACATCTCCTCGCTCACGTCGATCGTCTCCGCCGCCGCGCCGCTGAGTTCCGAGCTCATCGAGGCGTTTAAGAAACGCGTCCCGCAGGCAGTCATCACGCAGGCGTACGGCCTGACCGAGACCTCCCCCCTTATTACTGCCTTCACGACGGCCGAGGCAGCCGGCCACGACGGGCACATCGGTCCCCTTCTGCCGTCATGGGAGGCGCGCCTGGTCGATCTGGACGGCAACGACGTGCCCGTCGGCGAGCGCGGCGAGCTCTGGGTCCGCGGCCCCTGCGTCATGACAGGGTACCACAAGAACCCCGAGGCGACCGCGAACGCGATGCACAACGAGTGGTTCAAGACGGGCGATGTTGTCGTCGTCCATCCCGACGGGTTCCTCCAGGTCGTCGACCGCGTCAAGGAACTGATCAAGTTCAAGGGCTTCCAGGTGCCCCCCGCCGAGCTCGAGGCGCTCCTCATCACGCACCCCAAGATCACGGATGTGGCCGTGCTGGGACTGTACGACAAGAACCAGGCGACGGAACTGCCCGCCGCCTTCGTGACTACGGACGAGACCATCAACGGACCCGCGGACGCGGCTGCTTTCGATAAGGAGATCCAGGCCTGGGTTGCCGGCCGCGTCGCCAAGCACAAGCGCCTCGCGGGTGGCGTGCACATTGTCGACGCCGTGCCCAAGACGCCGTCGGGCAAGATCCTCCGCCGCTTCCTCCGCGAGAAGGGACAGGCCGACTACGACGCCAAGCTCGCCGCTGCCGGTGTCCAGGCCAAGCTCTAAGCAGCTGGCCAAACCGGGGCGTGTAGTTGCAGTATGGAGATGGCTGCCTCAATGGGCAGGCAGGCAGAAGTCGAAGTCATCTAAGTTATCTAGTTTCAGCAGTATAGGTTTACTTTTGTTCCTTAGGTTTTTCACATGGTGTTAGTGTAAAGAGGTATAGATCATGAAGAAGATGCAGAATACATATTGCCAATCAGTCCGCTTGCGGTGCTACACCAGTCTAAGGTTGGGCGGAGATGGCGCTGGGCAAGGGTGAGTTCAACAGGCATACGCCACCTCGATGAGTGGCCACAGACGCTGGCCATGTACACTGCACTCCCATGACCAGTTCCGTTCGAAAGCCAACCGCGTCCGCTTCGTGCTGCACGTAAGCACTGGGTGCGCTCAGACCCCTACGATGAGGACGTGCAGGAGAAAGGTGCCTCACAGCTTCGCGTCCCACGACGCGCTACCGGCGCGGAATCAATCCATACCGCGTTTCAACGTCATCGATCGCCTCCACCTTGCGTCGTCCACAACATCCACATCCTCCACGAGCAGTGAGCTACGTTGAGCCAAACCCAGCTGACCCCAGATGGGCGACAGACAGCACGCCTTCCAATCTCCCCACGGGCAGCCGTCCACCCCGCCCTTCTGGCAGGCGGGAAACTACTACCAGCCGGGAAACCTGGTGTGGTGGGCGGGCTCAGTGTGGAAGTGCGAGAAGCCGCACACGTCCGGCCCGTTCAATCGCGAGGTGAGCTTCCGCACGGGACCAGCTGACAGACCAGCCGACGATAGCGTTGAACCTCTGGACGCCTATCGGGTCTTCGCTCATGGGTGCTCCTGGCCCGCCTCCGTCGTCTTCCTTCGCCATGGCGCCGGTGACCTCGTTCGTGCGGCGCGAGGACCCAGCCCAGCGCGCCGCTTTGCTGCAGAGCGAAACACAGGCTTCCTACCAACCCGCCAACCTGCAGGAAGAGCTGCTGGGCAAGCGCATCTTCCGCGTCGCGGGTGTCAACGCACTAACCTACACGCCCGAGCAGGAGCTGGACCAGCTCCGCAGGGCCACTTGGGTCGAGTATCTCGGCCGTAATGGCGAGAGCGAGCCGCTGTGGACTGAGGGATGTCGGGGCCGCGCGGCTATTATGGCAGCCAGCGGGCGCGATAACGCCCCTCTGCCCCTTGTGCGCTGGCAGTGGGTCGAGGTCGATGGACCCATCCCCGTCGACGCCATCCCGGTTGGAAACGAGGCGAGGGGCCAGGTCCTCTTCGCCGGCCGCGTGTACATCAACGGCGGCATCCACCTGGGCAAGTGAGTCCCCTTTGTCCAACTTCACACTTTAGCCGTCCTCCCTCGCCCTTGCAGCAAGGCGGGAAGAGCGGTGTGGCTTGAGGTGTCCCCTGTATAAACTAACATCCAGGGTCGGCGAACACCTGCAGAACCGGTTCAGTGTCTCGTGGGGCGGGGCCGAGCGCACGCACCAAGGCTTCGAGGTACTGTGCGGCGACTACACGTGCGTCGAGTGGATTCGCGTCGGCAAGGGACAGGCGGCGACGTTCCCGAACCGCCTGCCCGTCGAAGGGGGAAGGGAAAAGGACGGCCGCGGTCTCCTGGCCGCGCGTGTCGAGCACGGCGGGGGTTGGCATCCAGGCAGTGAGTATGATTTGGTGTCCGACTGTCTCAATGCCCGCCAACGTGCATCAGAGCAGGACAATAGCAGCAGAGCACCGCAGCTGGCAGAAGGGCACCGAGAGGGGCGCGGAACAGCTGTGGGGTCGTTGCGTGCAGCTGACATGAACAGAGGTCCAGGTCGACTCGCAGCACGCGTGCATCTCCTTCGGCGGGCGCGAGGTGCTCATCGACGAGTTCGAGGTCGCCGTGTACTCTGACCCGAACAGGCGATAACGCGCGTCGCAGCGTGATAAGTGGATAGGTTGGCCAGATCTAATCGGCCGAAGTTGGCGAAGCTTTGTATCTGATAAAATGTATGACGTAGTGGATGGCATGACTAAGCATGTGGCTTGGAGATCTGCACAATCCAAAGTTCAACTCGAACCCATGTACAACTGACATTCTGCCAACGCATAAACTACCACATCGCTAACTCACGGGGAGACATCCATACGACTAGAAACTAGCGACAATGAGCACGGAAGAGCATGCCCAGACGTGTATCCCGGACGAACTCCGGACGGCAGCCGAGGGCGGCAAGTTCGAGTACGGCGACAAGCCCGAGTCGTCCATTTTTGCGCGGGACGATGCGCCCGTGCACAACGTCCCCATGGCCGTTATCCGACGACCACTGCCGAGCGAACTGGACGAGGACAAGGTGCTGGCGTTCATGGAGGAGATGAAGGTGAGTCTTGTCCTCTGCTCTGTCCTTCGTCCCTTGAGTTGCAGCCGGTGGAGGTCGTGGCAGTCGGTGGAGGTGGACTTCAGGCGACCCAGTCACCTCACCTCAGCCTCACCTCAGCCTCACCTCAGCCTCACCTCAAGCCTCACCACAGCAACGCAATAGCAACGGCAACAGCCCTGCAAGCTGGGACGGAGAAGGGCGAAGCATGGACGCAGTACGATGGGGACAATATGCTGACAGGGCTCAGAACGGGGACGCCTTCACCCCCATCGAGGTCGTCAAGGTCCAGGCACCCCTGAAATCCGACCCAGACGGCAAGGTGCACAACTTCTACTTTTCCATGGGCGGGTGTCACCGCTTCGAGGCGACGAAACGACTTGGTTGGCCTACAATCCGCGCGCGCATCATTCAGGTGCCCCCGAGTAATATGAGGATATACCTCGGCGCTGGGTGTCCTTTCTAGAGATCATAGACTTGTAGATTTCGATGAGAGGCTTGTGAGGGTTGTGGCATGATCACGTGGCTCTTGCGCGTCGAACAGAACTTCGACCGACTCCGAGCCGTCTCCGCTATCGATCACACCGAGCTAAAACTGACCTGACATGCCAGATAGCGATCGCGCGCGGCTGACTGCAACTGCGACGGAGAGACGCCTGACCTTGTGGTTCACGGGTTGAACTAGTCCAAAATGAAAGCGAACCCGAGACGCCAGAACCCTCTACGCGCATCTTCCCTCAAATTTTCTGCAACCTGTTTTTGGGTGGCCCAATCCATGCATTAATGGTACATGATCAAGGGAAGAAGATGAGGTGTCCGGGATAGGGGGGAGGGGAGGACGAGACGCTTAGTCGAAGAGACCGAAGCCCATGTCGTCGTCAGACTCCTCCTTGGCCTCCTCCTTCTTCTCCTCAGCGGCGGGGGCGTCGCCACCGGCAGCGGCGGCGGCACCACCAGCAGCGGGGGCACCAGCGGCGGGGGCACCGCCACCACCGACGTTGGTGAGCATCTCCTTGATGTCCTTGCCCTCAAGAGCCTTGGCGAGGAGCGAAGCGTAGATCTGGTCGATCTCGAGCTTGGCAGCCGAGGTAAGGGCGATGAGCTTGTCGGCCTGGGGAAGTCAGCTCCAATTCGCGTAGTGGATAGCTTCGATAGCAAGCCCGAAGGCCGCCTGCTTCAGACACTCACGGTGATCTCGACAGCGTCGTCGGCCAGGATGAGGGCGGCGAGGGAGAGGTTCTGGATCTCAGACTGCACTGTTAGCTGTCGCCCGACAGATTTGAACGATCGACCTCCGACGCCGACGCAGCGAGTTCGCGTTCCGCCCTTTCCAGTGTCCAAGCTGTAGTTCCAAGCGCGGTCGTGAGTCGCGACCCAAATTTTGTCCCTCCAAGACATCCCAAGCCCACAACCCGTCTACTCTTCCAGCATAGAATCAAAGTCCGGGCGAAACAATGAACATTGATGCGCGGTCGTCGTCGAGGTCGTTGTCGTCGTGGTCTCACCATTTTTATACGTTAACCGAGGTTTAAGCCGGAGAGAAAGGCAGGAATAACGCTTGAGTGGAGAAGAAGAAGAATGGTCGAGAACGCAACTTAGACTGCATCCAACCCCGACCCGTCCAAAGGGTGCCACACGAAACTATAGATCGGGGTTTCGCCGATCGCATCACGTGATTTTGAGCTGCCGCTCGTGTGGAAGTCTCAACCTAATTCTTATATGGGCCCACCGTTTGTTTATCACTGGGAGTAGAGTGACGTTGCTCCAAAATTGTCGGTCGACGGAATGCCGGACTTACAACGAATCGAATTTTGAGTAGTTTCTAGTAATTGTCCTCTGACACCAATATGGTGTGACCAAGTCGGGAACTGATGGGTGTCGAATGCATATGGCAGATGAATGGTGGTTGGAGGTGTTGGAGTTGTAAATCGTGGTTTTTTGGCCGACCTGCGGGCATGATCGGCGGTTTCGAGCCCTCTTTCGATGTCACCTTGCCTAACAGCCACGTCAGACCCGAGCTTCACGTACCACACTCCACGCCCACCGATACTCCATTAACACCTTCGCCGGCGCCGTTGATCTGGCCGTTGGGTTGAGATGATCGTCCCTCGCTCTCAGTTACCTGCTGTGTACGCCTAAGCCCGTCACCATACGCCCGCACACCTACCCGTCATGCTGCGTCCCGCCCCGCACGGTCTCGATTCACGTTCTCGGAACCGAAATGCACGGTTCTGATTACGCATTGGGACACTTCCTCTCGACGTTACATCCCCTTCCCACCGCCCTTCCTCTCGACATTACACCCCCTTCCCGCACTAATGACAGCGACACTTTCGACGAAGACACTTACTTCATGCCTACCCTCGCCGCCACTAATAATTCCACCTTACCCTCATGCTCTTTTGATGTTACGCCTCCGAGCATCACTGTCAGCGAGCGGAAGCGAGCCCCCTCTACCGATCACGACAGCAACCTCGGCAACTCTGGACCCCGTGTCGCCGACTTCACCGACTCTTCGGCCATCAAGGTCAAGTTTACGGTCAAGAAGCGCAAGACCACTGCCCGTGGCGCCGCCTCGCGTCAAAGAGCCGATTCGATTACCGCCCGCGAGCTTGGCGACAACCTCTCGGAGCCCACCGACTCAAATTCACCTCCGGGCAGCTCGTCGGAGTATTCCGACTCTGAATCTGATCGCCGCTCAGACGACAGCGACTCAGACTACATCAATGAGTCGTACAATGCCAACCTCGTCAGTCCCATACAGTTCAATGGCCAGCCGACGCCTACCGGCTGAAGTGGACGAAGGAGGTCAAGGTCGACGACAAAATCCATCCCGTTGCGCGCCGCCTTTTTGAGGAAAGGCTGTCGGCGAGGAAGGGGCCTTGTCGCCAGTTTAGGCAAGCCCTCAACACGGCCTTCAAAGCCGACACGAAGCGTGCTCAGGAACACTTTGTCCTGCCACCTCCGAAAATCATCCCGCAGACTGTGAGTACCTGGGCGAACCTCAAATGGCTCCTTCCCATGCATATGCTCATAACAGCTGTTGGAAGGCTACCCACGATCGTGCACCTTCCCCACACCCGAGCAGGTTGAGGACTGGCCCGTGCGCGATGGCCCACCCCTGCACCCGACCGACAACCTGATCGAGTCGGACGCGGTGCACACCCATATCCAGAAGGCTCTGAACCTTCTGGGACGACTTGAGGCAGCACAGGCGTCACCGGACCTCGTGGACCAAATCTATGCTGACGCCCGAACCGGGGAACCTGCCATGTTCCCTCATCACGGCCTGGGAAATGTCCGACCCGTTCCTCAGGCAGTCAGTTTGGGCAAGGGTGGAGGTCATGTGCACTGCAACAATCTGACGATGCTGTGCATCCTCGAGTACAATCAGATCGACGATGAAGGCAACGAGATTGAACATGTGAGCATGGACGGGGCGGCCGCCTCGTTCAACACTCTCGCCCTTTTCGAGTACGGGTCCCTCAACCGGCATATGCTCGACCACGACCTCAACGAGAGGAGGCAAGGTATTCCAACTGGCTCAATACCGGCGACGACACCTACCGGTGGAAGAGCGCTCTGCCACCAGCCGACATCGACGCATTCGAAGCGTCGTACGGTTCGACGCTTACTCAGGTCGATTACTTGGCTGCACAGCTGCGCGCCAACGCGCCAGATTGGAATGACGTCCCGGTCAAGGACAGCGATGGCGCCCCGACCCTGTTATTTGCTGCAGACACGCCCACGGAGAAGCTTGCGGCATTGCTGGATGTGGCCGTCCAGAGGATGCGTGACCTTTGCAGCTATAGGCACGGCGTTCGCGACGCAGAGCCAGGAATGGCCCCTTCCTCCTTCTGGGTCCGAGTTATACGTTCCCACGGCTACACGAGGGCAGATGGGACGGTGGGAGTCCGAGACCCGGCCATCAACTTGCCCACAGTCTTCGGTGTTGTCAACCACCCGCTCAGAGCCTCTCTGGCAGCCTACGGCGCCACGGAGAGACCTTCGGCCTCTCGGGAGACGACGCCAAGAACGCCTTCGAACTCTGGCCGGTCAACCGGTTCAGGCGGAGTTATCGCACCTCCGGCCTTCTCGCGGTCTTGGATATCATGCGTCCGATGCTGCAGAATCTTCGGGACAAGCTCGTCGACAGGGGAGTGTTCGCCAACAAGCGGACCCATGGGCGGCCGAGCCCTCGATCGGCGGCTCTCTGGAGTCGGAACGGAATCAAGCGTCGTGGAGCACTTGCTCACCGACCCCGACTATCTGCCGGAGCTGGAGCGAGCTTGGCAGCAATACCTCGAGGCGATGCCTCCGTCGGAGAGTCCTACTGGCACCAGCTGCTTGCACTGCAGCAAGCCGCCCGGGGGCAAGCGCAAGCTGTGCACGTCGTGTTACCGGATCAGGCGAGAGCTGGACCTCGCCAGGGTGGCCCAAGCGGAACTGGAACGGGCTGGAGGAGCCGCGCCGATTTCCCTATTGCTTATGGACGCAGCTGGGATCACCCCTCTGCCGCGGCACCACGCCGGAGACTGTGAACACGGCGCTGGTGGCGGTCTTCCAGAAGAGGGTGAATCTGCGCCAGTGCTGCGGGTGGAGTTCGAACGGACATGCGCCTTGTGCAAGAATTCGTTCCCGCACAAAGCGAAGTTGGAGACAATACCTGGACCGCAATTTATGAAGTTCATCTCCCAATGCCGGCTTACGCCTAGGCTTGTGCAAGTCGCCATGACCGTGCGGCAAAGTTCAAGCGAGCGTCGGATTCGGACGCCCCCGTAACCTCGACACAGCAGCATTGGAGCAGCTGGGGCTGCCAATGCTCATGTGGCTGTTCGCGCTACCATGCCCAGAGAGCCACAGAACGCGACCAGACGAGGGAGGCGCAGAGCGTATCCTGTCACTGGCGGTGCTGACGGTACTTCAGATATGTGGACCATGCTTCAACAACTGGTACGATTTTACGCCCTTTGGCAAGGCAAGAGGGCGGCGGCTCTGGCCGCGAAACAGGCCGAGAAGCAAGCCGCACAGGAGGAGACGTCTGCGCTCAGGCTGCTAAGCAGGTAGCTGACCAGGGCATAGGATCAGGCATCCTCTTTGGAGCACTGGATTCTCCTCGCATCATTCCACCAGCTGGTGGCCGAAGTGAACGAGAACGCCCTCGCCAGGAATGCTCAATATCTCTCCCCAAGCCGTCCGTCATGAGGTTCCGGATCTACGATCGAGCCTAAGGAGAGGTAGAGGAGGTTGCTCGAGTCAGCTTTAGTCAGCTTTGGAGCACCAGAGCTTGGTAAGAAGGGAAGCAAGCGATCTGGAGAGGGATGACGCCTCGTCCAGGGATGCAGCCAGGTTGGCTAGGAGCCCGGTTGTAGACAGTCGGAGCTTATTTATATGCACACCACATTTAACCTGCCGAGACACCCGCTTAGCGATATCTAATCTAGGTACCGCGGCGGTAAAGCTAATCATGCTCAGTCGGTTAGCCGTTGCAGACAGTACAAGCTGGTGCGTTGCAACTCTGGTGGCAGCATACTGGATGCATTCTAATAGGTAAGGGAGTCTATCCGGGTAAGTAGTACAAAAGTCCGTGGTATGAAATTAGTTGCGCGAGACATCGCGACCGAAGAGCTTGACCTTGAGCCAGTCAGCCATTACGAGGGAGCGGTTGCGAAGGGAGTAAAGCGTGGAGATGTAAGCGGAGCGCCAGAAGAGCATGGCGGCACCACCTCCAGAGGCGAGGTTGCCGTTGAAGAGGGGCAGGTCGGCGATGGCCTTCTCGCTTCCGATGTAGGCGAGCGAACCCTGGTGCGAGTAGTGGAAGGGGGTAATCTTGGAGACGCGGTTGAGCTTCTTGACAACGTTCTCAATCTCCTCGGCAGAGGCGGTGCCGGACTCGCGGAGCTTCTTGAGCTGGCGCTCGTACTTGGCCTTCTGGCCGATCTTGCCAAAGGTCGTGGCGAGGTACTTGCCCTCCTGGGAGGCGACCTGCGCGGTGGGGGCGTACGAGGTGGCAGTGCAGTCTCCGATGGCGTAGACGCCGGGGGCACCGAGCATCTCGAGGTAGTCGTCGACGACGATACCACGGCGCTGGGTCTGGACAGCGGGGAGCTTGGCCATCAGGTTGCGGGTGATGGGGCGCGAAGTGTTGCCGGTGGCCCAAACGAGCAGACCGTAGGGGATCTCGCGGGTCTCCTTGTTGGCGTCCTGGACGATGACGCTGTCCTCCTTGACGTCCTTGACCATGGTGCGGGTGAGGACGTCAATCTTGTTCTCCTTGAAGGTCGACTCGGTGTACTGGATGAGCTGCTTGGAGAAGGCGGGAAGCACGTTGGGGAGCGCCTCAATGAGGGTGATGCGGAGCCTGTCGGCGACCTCGGGGTACCACTTCTTGAGGTCCTCGATCAGGAAGTCGTGGAGCTCACCGGCGTACTCGACACCAGTGGGGCCACCACCGACAACGATCATGTGCATGAGGCGATCCACCTCGGCCTGGGTCTGGCCAGGGAAGTGGGCAGTCTCAATGCACTCCATGAGCTTCTCACGGATCTTCTCGGCGTCCGGAAGCTCCTTGAGGAAGCAGGCGTAGTCGGTCACACCCTTCATGCCAAAGGTCTGGTTCTCGCAACCAACAGCGTAGACAAGGTAGTCGTAGTTAATCGTGACCTTGTCGGTAGGGCCGTTGACACCAGACAAGTCCTGGAAGGAGACGGTCTTGTTGAAGGGGTCGACATCCTCGGCGTTCGCCTCGTAGACCTGGACGGCACGCTTCTTGTGACGGGTGATGAAGCGGGTAGGCTGGATAATTGAGCGGGGCTCGAGCGTTCCGACAGTGACGGACGGGAGAAGAGGAGTGAAGAGGAAGTAGTTGCGGGGCGAGATGACAACAACGTTGAACTCATCCGTGTCAAGCTGCTTGAGGAACGAGGTAGCGCCCCATCCGGAGCCAAGGATCACGAGAGTAGGCTTCGACGGGTCCTGGGGCTTCTGGTCTCCGGGGTGGTTGTCGGCATTGATCTCTGCCGGGCGTTAGCATCGGCTTGATGGCTATGATATCATTATTTGGGGGTGACGCACAGTGGTCACGTACCCGGTTACTCACCGTAAAGGAAGAAGGCAGTGCCTCCAATGAAGACGACAGCGGTAAGCTTAACAATGTTGCCGAGGATCCTGCGGAAGCGACCCTTCTGCTTCGGCTGCTCGTGCTGCTGCTGGGGTTGCTGAGAGTACTGGGGCTGCTGCTGGCCATCCGTGGCATAGGCACGGATGCTGCGGAGCGTTGAGGGGCTACCAGCAACAGGAGCCGCGAGGCGGGCGACGGCGGCGCGGGGCGCAAGGGCCGAACGCGCTGAACGCGCTGCAATCTGGGTGCGAGCTGAACGTTACATTTGCGGAGTGGAAATGAAAATTGTATCCACCATCGCATCGCGTCAGCATGTCTGCTATCGCGCCCTGCAGATAACCGACCATACCAGACAATCCACGCACTAGCGGACTGTCTAGCCCGCTCGATCAGAGCTGAGAAAGAACTCACCAATCTGGCGGAAAGCCATTTTGGGCAGAAGTTGTGGGGAGAGTGGTGACCTGAGATGTATCAGCAACCCGTTCCCAAGAGCGTCAATAATATCTGCGCGTTCGGCGGTGACGCAGTGGGCGCCGGTGAGAAATTGTCAAGGGTGATGTCGGTCCACGTGGCCGGGATCTTCGTCGACCCAGGACCGAAGGCGGGTGGCATCATGCGATTTGCTGATGCGCCGGCGAACGTCGGCTTGGACCAAGCCTCGGAGTGCGAGAGATGCAGTGCAGGTAGTAACGGACGGACTCACGAGAAAAAGGGTGCACCGGTGCAAGAAAAGATGAGGAAGAAGTGTTTAAGTAAAGAGTGGAGAGTCCGAGTCCGCTGATTGCGTTGGCCGAACTTGGTCGAACCCGGCAAGGTGGGGAAGGGTTGAAGCGGGTTCAGACTTGAGTCGTGAGATAAAGCCACGGTCGGCATGACGCGCCGGGCCAACAAGGCCAGAGAACGCCAGAACGTCAGGACACCCAGGAGATCAGGACTGCCATAGCCGCAAGAGCCCAAGCGCTGACCCGCCCAGCGGCGCCCAGACATGCCAGGACCCCGCCGTTCCCGGCGGCTCCCTAGTCCTCTGTCAATGCATCCACGATAATTTTGGCGAGGTTGAAGCGGCATTGGCAGATGCAGTCGAGCCAAACCCTGGCGACCACAGCCGCTGAGCCAATCGCGTCCCCCGTCCGGAGCGGCTTTGGCTCCCACAAGTGACAAACTCCGCATCTCCTTCGTGCTCTTACCGCCTCTGCCGCCGGTTACTTATCACAAGCCTGCCCCAGTGCGTCGAATCCCCATTTTACGAATCACATCGCGACTCGTCCGCAACCTTAACGAGAACCCATGTCAATTGACATCTCGAGGTGTTATGCATGCCGAGCTCGATTGCGTGCACGAAACTTCAAGCGATCGCCCTCCAGGAGGGTCAGGTGACCTCCGCGCACGCATGTTCTCAAGAGTAACCGAGCCTCAAAGTGCGATTTCTTCCGACGACTCGAAACCGGATAGTGGGCAGATTCCGAAGGCGGCCGAAGAATGAACTGGCGCGTGGTTGGGTCGTCACGTGATGTTATCAGAGAATCAATGACCTGTAAACGGCGTCAGGTCGAGGGCTATGTCATCCACACGTGGCTGTAACACTGGTGGCGCGCTCGGCGGTAGCCGATCCGTCCACAGACATTGACCGATCGCGGCCAGCAGAATGGACAGACGTCGCGCGCGTTACTTTGCTCGTTCTGACCATCACTCATCGCACCACTTCCACTCTCAGAGTAGTTGCCACCATGTCTCTCTGGAACAACACGGTGGGAGCTTGCTTCCCCGCCGCCCCCCAGGGCGATCCCACCCTGCCTGTTACCGCATACGAAGGCGATCGTCGTGTCGCTAGCGGCCATCGCGACAAGCGTCCGTTTACCTTCCGTCGCCTCATCAAGTCGTACTGGTCCGACTGGGCCCTTATCGGTTTTCTCTGGTGAGTCACAGAAGGCTTCAAAAGTCAGCGGGTCTACTCGATGTCGCCATCGGTTGAACGTGTCCGGCTGCCAACGTTGTCACGGTTGCCGTTGTTCGTTTGTTCGACGACAGTTCAAACCAGTGGCAACGACAACAGCGCTTTGGAGGAAGGCCCCACGAAGGGGAAGGTCACGCAACTAACGTAACAGGATCCTCTTGTTAGCCATCGCCCGTGCGCCCGGCTACAAGCGCGAGTTCTCGCTCAAGGATATTTCCATTCAGCACACCTTCGCGGATCATGAGCGTGTTCCTCTGAAGTAGGTGACCGCAGTCCTTCTGATAACTGACAGACAGCTCGCTGATCGTCATCTCCCTCTTTGTTCCTCTGGGAGCTCTCCTTGTTCTCTCACTCATCGTCGCCCGCAATGCGTGGGACATCCACAACTCGCTCGTCGGCTGCACCATCTCGTGGCTCATGGCCGGTGTCGTCACCAACATCATCAAGATGGCTGTCGGTCGTCCCCGTCCCGACCTGATCGACCGCTGTCAGCCCAAGGCTGGCGCGCATGACCGCCCGGTGTACGGTCTCTCCAACTTTACGATCTGCACGCAGACGGACTGGCACAAGCTCAACGATGGCTTCAAGGTATGTCGAGTGCTGCAGCACAGCTGACTCACAACAGTCTTTCCCCAGCGGCCACAGCTCGCTCTCGTTCGCCGGACTTGGCTTCCTCTCCTTCTACCTCGCGGGCAAGATGCACATCTGGCACCCGCACGGCCACCGCAACCGCGCGTGGGTCGCCCTCTCGCCCCTCCTTGGCGCCATTATGGTGGCTATCAGCCGAACTGAGGACAACCGCCGTGAGTTACGCTAGCCTTGAGAACGAACTGACATCAGACCACTGGCAGGACGTTCTTGTCGGTTCTCTCCTGGGCTACCTCGTAGCCTTCATCACGTACCGCGCATACTACCGTGAGTTTCCGCAGTGCTCGCCAAACTGACAATCAGCCCAGCTCGCGCACCCCGTGTGCCACCTGCCGCTCTTACCCAGCTCGAGCGAGGACGACGCCGACGAGGACTATGGCACGGACCTCTCGAACGGCGTGCGTCTGCTCAACGACGAAGGCGTGCCCCGCCAGAGCGAGGACACTGCCGGCTGGCAGAACCACTCCTAGTCCTACGAAGACTCACTTGTACCCAAGTACCGATCTCCAAGTTACCCAAGCTAAGCGCATAAGCTCATAGTGTCGAAGTTCGACACGTAACTGTGAATTATAACCAGCGATACGCAAGTACCCTATCCGCTACGCTTTTACGATGTCATGCATTCCAAGCCAAACGCATTCCTTATGGTGGAGGGCGCAGCGCGTGAGCGGCCGCGTGGCGAGAAAGTAGTGATCGAGTGAGGCGCTATCTTATCTCGGCCTAGACCACCGAGATCTGAGACTGATGGAGGCGTCGCAGTCCAGCCTCTTGTGTAGTGGTCATGTGCAATGTGTGCGTCAGTGCATCGTGTACGCTAGTTTGAGCATGTGTCATGTGGTCGGTTGGACAAGCTCCCCACAGCATGTGCCATGCGCGTGTGAGGTGCAGTGTACATGTGGCCACCCGAGTCGAGCGTGCCCAAGGCCCACGACTTCGAGTATGTGCATGTCTCTGCAGCCGCGCACGTCCTTGCCACGCTGTCACAGATGTGCAAAGTGCTGGTGCCGCCCTCTCTTGCCCGCTCGTATGTCTGAGAGCAGCGGTGAGGACTTTTAACAGAACTCGGGACCGACGGACGCGAGTGGCGAGCCGTCCTAGGAGGTAAGTGCAGCAACGGAACAAGTGGCAGCAAAGAGAGTTTTCGCTCGTGTACCCAGCGTGTGTTTTGCATGAAAATCATCCATGTCCCATGTGTGTGGGTGGGTGGGTATAAAGTACAACATCTTCCTCCTATAAAAAGTGGTAGACAACGATTGTTAAGCTACTCTGCAGGTCTCTCCTTCCTGTCGTCCTTCTTCTTCTTCTTCTTCTTGTTCCTATCTTATAACCTATCCTTGAAACCCTCGGAAACCCTCAGAAAACCCTCAGAAACGAACCCATATAACGAACCCAGTCGAAACCCTTGTACGAAACCTAGAGACAGAAACGGAACACACGAAACCCGGACAAGTTGGAAAACCCATAGAGACGATGAAATAATTCTTGTATGATGGTGGTGGCGGCCAAGAATGAGAGACTGGAGACGGCTGTGTTGATTTTTCTCCAAGCACCCGGAATGCTATGCACCGATGGCAGCGGTCGTCGCTTCGCTCGGTCACCCGGTCCGCGCGGTCGCTCGCTTAGGCGACAATGTTGGGCTTGCGGTCGATGTCGATGTTCTCGATCGTCTCGACCTCCCACTTGCCGCCCGCGCCCGTCTTGACATGGAGGTTGGACACCTTTGGCGTGACGGCGTCGACGTCGTCGTCCTGCTCCTCGATCTCGTCCTGCTCCTCCTCCGGGTCCTGCTCCATGATCTCGTCGACCTCGGCGGCCGAGTTGCCACTCGTGCCCCGTGTCAGGACGGGGGTGGGGGCGCCATTGGCGGCGGAGAGCTTCTTGAGCTCGTCCTGGAGGTAGTTGATGTGGAGCACGGCCTTGCGGAGGATGATGGCCTTGGAGTCGGTCGGGATCGCGGAGGGCAGCGCGTTACGCAGACTCTTGAAACCGGTGTTGATGCTCTCGCGACGCTTCTGCTCGCTCATGAGGTGCGCCAGGCGGCGGCTCTTGGCACCACCACCTGGGCCGGGCTGAGGCGCAGCAGCGACGGGAGGAGAGTAGTACCGCTGCTGGTCCCAGTCGCGGTGCGAGGCAGAGTGGCTGCGTGCCCGGCCGCCCATCGGTGCGGCAGGCTGGGCGTACTCGTGAGCGTAGAGGGAGTTGATGCTCCGGAGGGGCGGGGAGACCTCAGCAGCCTGAGGGGGAGAGGAGCGGTAGCACCCCCTCTCGCGCTCGAGAGGAGCGGGGGCGTTGCGCGGCGAGGACGCCTCGTAGCTATAAGAAGGGCGGAGGCCCTTGGGGCTTCCTCCGGGCGGGGAGGGGTGGGCCGGCGGGCCCATGGAGGGGTTCATGGCCGAGGTCGGCGAGGTCGCAATGCTGGCAAAGCTCGGCAGCGAGTAGCGGTCACTGTACCTGTCGCTCTGGGCGCGGGGGAGGGCGGGGCGACCCGCGGCCTGCTGCTGCTGCTGCTGGCGGTACTCTCTAAGTTCGCGGAGCTCGCGCTCGCGAAGAAGCTCACGCTCACGGAGGAGCTCGCGCTCACGAAGCAGCTCACGCTCGCGGAACTCACGCTCCCGCAGGAGAAGCTCGCGCTCATCCAGGTCGCGCAGGTGGTCTCGGCCGTCCCTTGAGTGAGGGGCGTCACGGGGGTCTCTCTCGCGCGGGTCACGGGGGTCGCGCTCCCGCTGCTCCCTCATGAGCTCCCTCTCCCGCATCTCGCGCTCGCGCAGCTCCCTCTCGCGGAGCTCGCGCTCGCGCTCGCGCTCGTGGAGGACGTGAAGTGGCGTACCGCTGTTGGGGGGCGGGAGGAAGCGCTCACGCCCCTGCTCGCCGCGCTCGTCCTGCGACGGTCGGCGGGGGTATGGTGCCACCTGGGCTCGGTACGAGGAGAGAGACGACTGGGAGGGTGAGCGGGACGAGCTGCCGGGCGAAGGCAGAGGGCGCGATCGAGGCGACGTGCCGCCGCCACCGGAGTAGTGCACACTCGGGATCGGAATCGAGGTGGACATGGCGTGCTCGGATCGGGGCGAGGTCGAGTGTGTTGGCGACAAGGTCATAACAGGTGTGGATGGAGGCGAGACGAAGTCTGGCTCTCGGCGGGGGTTCCGTCGATGGGTGGTTGGTGTGAGGTGGGCTCTGGGGGTGTGAGAGGGTACAGGTCAGACACAGATGAGAGTAGATCGAAGAGGAAGATCGAGAGGGGTGTCGAAGCTCGAGGTTTGGTGGGAGAAGCTTGGCTGGGTTGAGACGAGAGGTGAGAGGTCGAGCTAGAGTGGGGGAGGGAAGGCCAAAGGGGCTGGCGGATAGGCGAAAGCAGGTGTATGGGTGAGGAGGGCGGGCTGCTGGGCGTCGAGCAGGTGGCTTGGCGTGGTCTGCTGCTCGGTTTCTCGGTTGCTGACAGGTGGTACCGGTGGTGTGCAGCACTGGAGAAGAGTGCTGCAGACGAGTGAAGTAGTCTAGTGGTCGAAGGAGGAGAGAGGGGTGGGTAAAGGGCGCAGGCCTGGACTTATAGGTCTAGAGCGTTGGTGTGTTCCGGGATACGAGCTATTTCAATACCGGCGGTATGGACAAGAGGAGGGGGGGGGAACAGGGGGAAGCCAAGGGGGGCTCAGCTGAGAGACGGGCAGGGGGAAGATCGGGGGAAGGGGCAAAGACGGGCAGACGCAGGCAGGATGCGAGGGGGATGCAGCTCTTGGGAGGATCGCAGGTGTCGCAGACGCAGAGCCGTTGAGCGAGCAACGTCTTGGTGTCTCTGGTCTGATGTCTCTCTGGCTCTGGCGAGACTCGCGCGCCCACCCACCCACTTACCCACCGAGCGGTTGCGATTTTAGACTTGGGACTTGGCCACCGGAGGCTAGGATGGGACCTGGTCGGCTGGGCTGGGCTGGGCTGGGCACACGGGCAGGCGACGCAGGGCAGGGAAGGATGGAAACCGGGCAGGAGCAGGAGGCTAAAGGGCGGGGCCAAGACGAAAGAAAGAGAATGTGACCCGTGCCTATATTCTGTGGGGCAGCGGGGGGCAGCAGGACACAGGGTCTAAGCAGGCAAGCAGGGGCAACCGTCCAGCCGGGGCAGCGCGACCGCGGCCTGGGGCCACGGTATTGAGTGCAGACGCGGGCCCAGCATTGAAGCGCAGGCTTGGCCACCGGAGCAGAGGATGACCTGCAGGCCGTAGGGCAGGGAATCCGGAGACACCGATACCCAGACCTAGGGCCCAGCTGGCCCGGGGCGCACCCCAAGGGCAGCAGGGCCCAGCAGGGCTAACAAGGGTCAGCAGGGCTTCAGGACCGGTCAGGAGCTCCAAGGCGGTCAGGAGGGCACAGGCCAGGGGACCAGAGGCTAGTTGGCCAGACGGGTGACCCTGCATGGTTGATCCCGACTATGCTCCCCCCGCTGCCCGATTGGGCGATTCGGGTCTGCGCGACTGTTCAGCTGAACACGGCGACCGGGCGATGTGTCGCTCAGCGTGCTCAGCTGACTGTCTATCACCCCAACCATGGCCAACCATGGCCCGGCTCGCATCTCCTCCCTCTGCGTCTCAGATTCAGCCAAGACTGACCTGCCTTGCATAACGGTACACATTAGTCGGCAAACCCGGGCGGTTCCCTCGTCGCTTCGCTCGGGTCTTGCATCACTTGCTGCGATGTGACGCTGGCAACGCAGCAGCGTCCAGCGTGCCAGTTCTTGGCGGCAAATGCCAGACGTCAGGCCTGCTGACAGGCGTGACAAGTAGCGCGAAGTCGATCCATTCAATAGGCTACGCCAGACGCGCGTCGCTCGTGTCATGGTGGCAAACTCGTGCGATCCAAGCCGTGACGCAGGCTTGCAGCCTGGGGCGATGCAGTCGTGCATCGGTGCGTTTGTTTACGATACGCGACAGAGGGGTCTGGGCAGTGCAGATGCAGATCCTTCCTGCGGGCTGTGATTGGGAGCTTCGAGGCGGTGAGAACCACCGCTTCAGTCAGCGACCGGCAGGTGGGGTATGCCTCGATCTCGGCTCGGACTGCTCCGATCCGCTCGCTGCCCGCCTTCATGCTGCATACCTGCGTTCCGCCGCCAGCCTGAGCGGCGGGGTCTTGCGATCTACTTTCCCCTGTTAACCCTGTTGTGCACTCGAATCGACGAGTCGCAACTCCCTTTGATGCCTCTCGAGATTTGCATCCTGTGCATCTGATATGAACCCCCAGATCCGGTTGGTCGGCTCGCCGTTCGGTTGGTGCGTTGTTGTCGTACGCGTGCCCCCGAGTTCAGCCTGGTTATGCCCCTATGCCCTTATTGCCCGTGTCAGAATGCTTGGCATGCACCTGTCGAGCTTGAATGAACGGGGGCATCGCGCCTTGTGCGAGGGCCCCCCAGCCGTCCACCAACGAGAGGTAAGTTGGGGTAGGTCTACGCCTGCCGCACAGAAGCGGGCAAAGCCGCCGCGCTCGTGAGGCAGCCGACGCGCTTGCATTGGTCCGGTCGGTGCGTCGGTGTGGTGGAGGGCACCAAGACATGAGATTTCGGGCAGCTGCCCAGCTGCCAGCTGGCCAGGTGGGATGCCGCAGCCGCCCACCGGACCATTTTGTCCCAAGCCATGGTCAAGCCCTGCAATACAGCCCGAGGCGGCAGGAGGAATGAGACTGCTTATTGCTGCGAAAGTGAGAGTCCAGGCGCCCTCAGCCAGAATGTGGCTGCCGTGCCCATGGCGAGCGGGGGCCGGAGCCTGAGCCTGAATGCAGCCTGAGTGAGACCCGGCGCATCGTTTGTGCGCACGAGGGCTGAGGCGTGCTGTCCTACCAGCGGGCGTGCCATTGTCCGCATTCCTGCTCTGTTTCTTGCTGACGATATCATCCTGTCGGCCCGCTAACGCTCGGTATCTTCTACGAGCCGGTGCACAGAGTCCGATCATGGTGACCAGGATAAGGGCCGCCAAGGGGCAACCGGGGCAGCAATAGATAGATACGCCGCAAATGGACCGAGTGTACGTCGGGATCGGAAGAGAGAATCCTCTGGCCTGCTGTAGCAGCCGTGCAGACGACACAGAGAAGGTCTGTGTGCCATATCAAATCTCGTACCCACTCTCCATCGTTCCGTTGCCCGGGTGGGTGCAAATGTGGCGACTGTGAACGTCTGCCCTAGCGACATCTCCACCCGCGCCAGGGCTCCGGGTATGCGCTCAGGCATCAGAGGAGAATAAGCGGACTGCAGATCCCACAGATTACGCTCGGCCGTCATTACCTCCCCTTTGTCCCCATGCCCTCCCTTCCTGCGGGCATCAGCATTGCAGAGTCATGGAAGAATTAACCGAACGAACGAATCGACGTCGAGCTTTGACCACGGCAAATGCAAGTAGACCAGACTCAAACACGCAACGAACACAGCTGCATTGCTAAGCATAGCCGACATGGCCGACCGGCGCCACACGCGAACGGATTCTGCCAATGAGCACTGGACTCAGAAGCCATGGGCAGGGAGTCGGAAGTTAATGAAGGGGGCGGGGGCGACTAGGGCGATCGCGCAACTGGGCCGCTCAAGCTCGCTCACATGGGTCTCTCAGCCGGCCTTGAACCGCGCTGTAGTCGGGCTCGGATTGGGGCATTAAGGGATGCTGCGTCTCTAACCGCAACCGCGACCGCCATTGCAGGCAGCAGGCCGAGCAGGGAGCGAGCGAGTTTACGTATCGCTGCCCTTCGCCCCCTCAATTTTCGATGGTCTTGCAACCCCTGCATAGCCAGCGTAAAGCCGGTCTGTCCTATGGTCCACTTGAGTTCACCGCGCTCACCGGTTCATTCTCGACTTCCCTGACTCGTTAGACACACCTCTGGGGCACCGAACACGGGACACCAGTCGCCATTTTTGCAGTCACAGGCACTTTCTTCCTTTTTCTCTCTGGTCTGACAGCCGTGCCTGTCGGATGCCCCGGTGAGAGAGGCAGAGGCACCCCCATCTGCGCCAGGAACGCCCCCTTCCCATCAGACGGCACGAGACCCAAAGCTAGCGTGGTCTGCCGTCGCCGTCGGCGGAGAAACCCCGTCACATGCAAGTCTCAGCTGATTCTCTGTGCCCGAATAACGTACATCCGTTATGAACGTTGTCAACTTTGTCAACACGGATCCGACGTCCCACCGTGCACGGATTTGTCCACCTCCCTCAGCTACGCACGGCTATGACAACGCAGCGATCCCCGCCACCAGGCCAGTCCCAGTGTTCCATCATCCCGGCATGAGAAGTCTGCCTTGAAAAGCGTGGTATGCGCAGCGGTACGGCCAAGACATCCATGGGCGTGTGACCGTGTCTGTTATCAGCTGGGGTCGGCTCGTCGGTACCGTGTACCGTGAGGTCGGGCTCTAAGGCCCACTCAGAGTCCGCAGATGGCTAGCTGGCGTGACGTCGCATTTGGCATGAGGCAGGCGAGGCACGCCCATGCCCATGATACGCATACGTATGATACGTACCTGCGTGCATCAGGTGCCAAGCTTGGTTGCGTGGTGCGTGTCAGCGGATCCATTCTCAGGATTTGGGATCTGCCGCGTTTAGTGCAGGCATGGCAGCGAGCGAGCAAGACATGACTGAAAACCGTATTCCACATCTGGGTCTGGGCCCGCCGTGGCCCACCGTCGTCTTCGGATCAAGCCCCTAAGTCATGTTCCACAGGTGCCAGGATCCAGGCACGACGCGTCCTCCCCTGTCCCCTCCTGTCCGCTTCTGTCCCTGGGGTGCCTTGCGTGCCTCGCATCCCGCGTCCGCTGGGCGGCTCTGGGATCTCTGGTCTTGTGCCCATCACGTGTTGTCGCATCATCCGGGTCCACGCCCCCAGATACTAATGCTTAGCGTGAGCGGGGCCAGCGAGCCAGCGAGTTGGCGCAAACTGAAATGAGTCGGCCATGAGTCGTCAAGGCAGGAGGAGGACGGCTCAGTAGTCGGCTCTTTTGCTCTTTCGCAGTTGGTTCTGACCACCGACGCTAAGTGCCAAGCAATTCAGACTCATGTCTCACGGACGGTTAGCACAAAAGACGACGCGAGCGAGCAAGCGATGCGAGCGACCAAGTTAACCTTGCCAGCAGGCCAGCGCGGCTGCTGCGCACCATAGCTGGTTCCAGTGGGTCCAGGTAGTCCGGTCTAGCTCCAAAGTCTACCCCTGCCCGTGATATGCGTGATCCGCGATCATGCCCCTATGCCCGTGATGCATGATGTCCCATGGTCTATGGCCCGTAGTTCGTGCTATTATGGTTTAGCCAGTCGTTCGCTCATTGCTCATGGCTTTGCGAATTCGCGCGATCTCATCCGCGCTAAGTAGAGTCACTCGGAGATCTGGGCTAGACTCTCCAGTGGGTCATGGGCTCATTAGCCAAGACGGGCCAGACAGGATTGGCAGAAGCGAGCGCAGCCGAGCAGCGCAAAATGTGCTGTGCGCGATGTGACCTGCCTCGCATGACTCGCATGAATGCGGCAAAGCTGAAGACGCTGACGATGTTCCAAGCGCTCGAGCAGCGGAGTACGTCAGCTGTTCTGCGTCAGCTGCATCAAACACAGGCATCAGCACGCAGACGGAAACGCCGGGACAGGTATGGTCCGAGACGTGCATTCCCTTGCTCCCCTGCCGCCCGACAGCGCAACAACCCACGTCCAAGCGCAACTACTTCCCCCACCTTTCCCCTTGCCATCGATCAACGATCCGCACAGATGCACTAGACACCAGTGGGTGCGGCTCTTCTTCAGGAGCACACATGGGAAGCCAAGGGGCTGCTGGGCCCGCCGGGGCGGCACGTGTAGGGAGGTGGGGAGGTGTTTCGGTGTATGCGGCGTTGACTCGACGCACTGACGTTCGCTTCTGATCTCGTGTCGACGGGAGGCAGCGCTCAGACCTTCTGCTCCCCACCTTGCTCTCCATCGAGAAACTCCATGTCCCCACCACGGAAGTGCCGGCGCGCCAGCGAGCGCCCGCCGGTCAGCCTCTAAGAGGCCAGAGCGGTCAGCTGCTACGAAGAAGAGGGCGTCGGAGGAGGCGGGGCGGCGAGGGTGCCCCAGATCTGTTTGTCTGGGGCTCTGACGGCGCCGTTCTCACCGTGACACTGACAACCGTGCGCCGTACCGCCCAGTCGTGCCACATGCCTCGTCTGCGCACCTGCGCACCTTGGCGCCCGCTGGGGTCGGGTCCGTGATCCGTGAACGCCTCCCTCGTGGCCTCTGCACCAGGCTGCACTGGGCGTTATTCGGCTCCCGCCATCTGATCAGCGATACGAGTCTACAGTCTGGTCACAGTGTCGCGGAAGCCGCGCAGGCGAACAAGACTCCGCGACCCGGTTCCCACTCTTCAGATTCAGCCAGGCAGTAAGACAAGCCCGTCGCGGAACAATGCAGGTCCTTTCGATCCCTCCCCTGAGCGGAGGCTGAAGTTCGAGCCCGCTGCACACCGATACGAGTCCTCTTCGAGTTCTTCCCTTCGGGTCAGCATGCCAATCTGTGCCAAGTGCTCACCGTCGGTCGAGCAGTGGCGCAGTCCTCTCGGTTTCGTCAGCTCGCCAGAGGTAGCCAGAAATACAAATTAATTTGATCCACCAAGGGGACGGCTGACACGGCTCCGTGAGCCAAAGGCGGAGCCCAAAACAGCACTAAACGGCACCAAGATCCACGCTCCTGTGGTAACCGCGATCCGCGGGAGAACGGGGAAGGATCCACGGCTATGCGCACTAATTGGAGCGACAGAAGGTAGCGAGGTATGACATCGAGGCATGGAAAGGGCCAAGGGGGCAGACGCTTCTGCCGTGAATCGGTAATCTGTCATCTGTCATATCGCCCATCGTCCTTAACCCGTATCTGTAATCTGTAATCTGGCATGGCTGGCATATCTGGCATGCCTGTTGGCGCGTTGGCAGCTGCGGTAGAGGGTCTAGAGGAGGGCCCAGGCGCAGGCAGGAGGGCCACCTGACCTGGTCTGCTGACCGTCTCTGATCCGGGAGACGGCTACTGCTGCCTCAAGCGCTTCGCTCCGCCAGACTCTGCCTGCCTCTGCCTATCCCGCGCCCATCGACGCTCCGTGCGCAGACTCGCTCCTGCTTATCAATCTCGTGCGGGCAACTCCACCACGCCTGCGCGCCTGCAGGTCTGCACGCCAGCTGACCCGTGGGTCCCGTGGTGTGCTAGGACCATGAGTGATGCCTTCTCATGGCATTCGGGTTTCGATACCAGTGGCCCAGAGTGGCCAAGTGGCCCACCAGTAACGGTTGACATGCATGGCCCCCCCCCAAGGCAGAGACAGCGGTGTCAACGCTCCTCTAGGTGTAACCGACAGAAGCGACCGGAGCCGCCATCATCCGTATCCTGTCCCCTATCGCCTACCTCTTGCGTGCTTCCTCATCCCGAGTTTACCCATATTAATCCAGATGATCCCGAGAGAAGGGATCGAGGGTTGACATATCGCGGACACTTGCGTGCTGGGGATGGGGCGGATATGGCCGGTCACCTCGGGTGTGCCACTTCCAAATCCGACTCCGCTCCTCGTTCTCCTTCCCTTTCCAAGACAGGCAGCCATCGAGATCTGCGAGTTGATTCCGTCGGATTTGCCTTTTCCTTGGCCCCCTGTTCCGTGTGAGCTGCGTTATGCATGCCTCCGCCTCCTGCTACGTGACTCTGGCGAGGACAGCGATGAGAATGTCAAGGCCACAGATAATCAGCCGATGGAGGCGGTGGCGTCTTGCTGCGGACTACTAGGGGAGGGAACGGGCTGGGGAGAATGGAGCAGAACTGGTCCGCGGGCTCGCTTGACCTTGCGAGTATTCGAGGGTTGCGAGGGCTGCCAAGACAGGGGCATGAGCGAGGGCGGGCCACGAGTCTGATCCGGTCGTCTTAGCCGCCTCCACCCTCCACTCTCCCCCATCGTTGTCGTCCTCTGGTGCTTCTCTGCCTTCCCTCTGCGCCCTCTCGTGCCCTTCCTGGAGAGACCCCCTCGCCTCACGAACTCCACTCCCCCAATAGCAACATCGACATGGACAGGGTATAGGTCGGTCCCCAAGCCATGTGGCATAAGAGCCGAAGCGGAGGCACATCCACCCAGGTGGAGCGGACGAGCGGACGCCAGAGTCCGTGCTCGCATACCTTCCACGAGCCCAAGAGCGAGCAAGCTTGGCTTGGCAGGTCGCCCTGACACCTGACAACCCTGAACTGCCGTGGCCCCACTGTCTGCTGACCAGAACGCTTCCGCTGCCGCGCCTGTGCCTTGCATTTGTGCCTGAGCTCGAACGTTGGCAGACCAGAGCAGGCTGCGTACGCTGTCAGCTGCTTTCTCGTTGCGGAATCTGTGACTGACACGTCTGTGAGACCCGCCCGCCCGTGCCGCGCCGTGTTGGAGCAAAGTGAAGCCAACCGGTAAACTTGTGGTTGGGTTGGAGCTCTGACTGTCGGTTGGCCGGTGGAGCGGTACCGTCTTCGGAGTGGAGAGGGGGCTGTGGAGTCGGTAACGAGTGCGCGAGTGCACAGGTACCAGCGACGCGCGGCACGGAACTTGGCTCAGAGTACACCATCGTACCCACGCCCATGTCAGCTGAACGGATAGCGTGCATAGCGTGTTTCGGGTGCACGCGCCGTCCCACCCGCTACTCCATGGGTGAAGCAAGCTTGGGGAAGCTTTCTGGACCCGGGGCCCGGTCTGATCGCCGCGTATAGCGCAGAACATGGAACGCGTTGCTGCCAGTTTTAGAACTCTGGGTCACGCTAGTCAAGAGGTACAGAGGGATATACGGCTCCCCCCAATCCCGCAAAGCTAGCAGAGCTCGTGTCATGTGCTCATAGCCCCGTGGGTTCGTGTCATTTTCATTATTGTTTTGTCTTCTTTCGGTTCAAAGGTGGGTGGTCGCCTGTCACCCTCCTCTGTGTGCCTGATGTAGTTCTGTCTCTGGTTCACGGCACGCGGATCGTTGGGGCCACGACTGGGGAGAGGGGGACCGAAGCTGGGGCACTGGAGGATGAGGATTTGGGGAAGACGAGGAAGACGGCGAAGATGGCCGGCGATGGGGGGCAGGGCCGGGCTAGCAGGGCTACGGCGCGACATGGTGACACAGGGGCTAAAGTAAGGGCCGGTGGGGAGCCCGCCCGAGTCTCAGTACCATGGGTCCATGTGAGCGGACCCGGGCGCTGCAGGGCAGGGCAGCGGGCACATGGGCAGGAGCTCCGCGTCCACCCTCCCTCACCCTGCGAGCCGAGGGCAGCCCTCTGCTTTCAGGTGCCTGTCCCTCCGCGCTCGGCGCGCTCGGGATCGGCGACTCGCCGCCCGCCTGGCCCACCGCCTGGTTGCACTCGCGCGACCAAACCAAACCCTACGCTGCCAGCCCTGCAGCCTGCAGCGTACCGCGGACCCTCGTTCCTCACCGTTCCTGCCAGTCATGTGAAAGCACGCCTGAGCCTGATTCGTTCCCCCGTCAAACCCATCGCCGGCATGCATACGCGCAGCAACGTCCTGCTGCCTGTGACGTTGGTGTGTGTCTGCGACGAGCTCTCGGGCCAGGATTGCGCCCACCTCTTGCCTTGCCAGGCTCATCTCGTCGCTCTCACAGACACCAACCCTACTCTACGCGACAACCACGGCACGCACAACGAAGTCTTGCGCAGGTGATCAGCCTCGGACATGTGCTTGAGCAGAATCTCCCCCACCCTGCTCCCTATTCACGGCCAAGCCAGGACACTCCAGGGAGGATGAAGAGGGTGCAGACCGGTTCCGATTTGAGCACCTTCTCTTGATTACTCCGTAAAAATGCAGGGGACAGGATCCGGGGTGCAAAGAGGTACGCAGGCGCGTGGTGCGTGGCTCCGCGCTGGCCGCGCTCCGTGCTCGGTGAATATGCGCCAATCCTCGCCCGAAAGTCGGCATTGCGCCTCCCATTGTGCGGTCTACCATTGGCCAGAAGTGCGAGGACGGAGTGAATCTGTGCTCTACTTTTGTGGTGACTTGCGTTGTTTCTGTGTTCCGACGCAGCTGGGATGTGCAGGGCTGCATGCACACTGCAGGGAAAGGAGAAGACAGGGGGAGACACGATGGAGGTGCGAAGGCGACGAAGACGGGGGCCGCCGCAAGCCCAAGGGTGGTCAGGTCATGGAAAGATGCAACCCGAATTCCAGTCCCGACTGTGGAGGACTCCGACGGAGCGGCCCACCGACAAAACGGTCTAGCGGCGGCGAGCGCTGCCCATGCCACTGGCGGCATACCTCGTATGCATGCATACGTCTGATATTGTACGCCGCAGCACCAGAACTCCGAAGGACCTCGGTCTCACCCTAGGAAGTACTGAGCGGCATGTCTGCGGTGTTCGAAGCGTCGCTTCCGTCGGCCTGGAAAGTTGGCCAGTTGGTCTGCTGCGGCTCTGGCATGTCAGCTGTTTGCCCAGCTGATGCGGCCGCACGAAGCCGCACGCACCTGATGCACCTGGTTGCACCTGGTGCACCTGACGCGCTAAACGGGTCGTGTGTCCGGACCGGACTTGTCGTTTTCAGTACATTTTGGGCGCATCTGATGCTTGCGATTCGTCACGCTGGGCACGCTGGACCCTGCAGCTGCGCCTTCCATTGCACTTTGCAACGCTTGCAATGCGCCGACGAAAGAAGGGGGGACGAGCGAACCGGTGCGTTTTGGTAGCCCTGCTGGTGGAGGGTAGCCAAGAACACCGCAAAAGCGCGTCACCCGACTGGCTGACCCGACACACCGGGCTGGCAGACCCACGCACTTATCTCCGCCGAGGAGATAACTGAGGTCAAGTCGCCGTACCACCCGCCTGACATGAATGCGCCGATGTCGCGATCACACCGTGCATGCCGGACCCCTGGCCCTGTTCTCACGGATGAGGTTGCCTACTGGTCGCCCCACCTGGCACTCGGACACCTGGACACGAGCGCTGGACACGGGTGCGGCTCTTGCGGCTACTGCGGCACTGGGCGATCGCGAGAGCTGGCTCGTCGGTACGTCGGGGTGACAACCACAGGTCGCAAGTCACAAACAAGGCAGAGACCAGGCACGAAACAAACGAGGCGATCGCACTCAGCGACTAGAAATCAAGAGGCTAACGTTCACAAAGTGTTGCATGTTTTGGGGCAGTTCCAGTCTATAGAATTGTTCTGTATTATCGCGATTGCGTTGAGATTGCGTTGCAGAATGGCACAAGATGTGACCGAGGTCTTCTCGCTTAAGCGTGGCACTTTAGGTCTCGATCAGCGTCGCGTCCGATGACTCGGACCCGTCCGCTTGCTCCTTGCGCTCGGCAGCACGGTAGAGCTCATCATACTTGCCGCTCTTCTGGCAGAGAGTTTTGAACAGTCCGCCCTTGCGGAGGAGGTTCTGCGTGTCAGCTAAGGTAGGGGTGAACTGGAAGCTTACCATGGGAGTGTCGAACTCGGCGACACCGCCGTCCGCCAGCACGAGGAGGCGGTCGTAGTCGATGACACTTGACAGGCGGTGAGCGATTGAAAGCACGGTCGAAGTCTTGAACTCGGTGCGGATGGCAGCCTGCAGGACAGAGTCGGTAGCTGCATGTAAGTTTCCGCCGTGAGCAGATCAACTCACCAAAGTCGACGCTTGAGGTTGCCTCGTCCATGATCTGAGGTCAGCTTCGGACATCAACTTGCCAGCTTACAATGAGGTTGGAGCGACGGAGAAGAGCACGCGCCATGGCAACGAGCTGGCGCTGGCCCTGCGAGAAGTTGGCACCACCAGCAGAGACCTCGCTGTTGAGAGTGATGTGCACACGCGGCGTTCCAGTGCCGCTGGTGAGCGAGCTTGACGACTCGTTGCGGTTCATGGCAGCATCCTGGGCAGCGACCTGGGCCAAGCGCTGGTCGACCGCAACGAGGGAGGTGTTGCGCGAGATGGAAGGCGTACCAGCCCTTGTAGCGGCAGCGGTCTCCGGGTTGACGAGCTTGACGCGAGTGAGCGCCTCGATGAGCTCGGCGTCCGTGTGCTCGCCGAAGGGGTCGAGGTTGTCGCGGATCGTACCGCTGAACAGCACGGCGTCCTGCGGGATGTACGTGATGCGCGAGCGGAGGTCGTCCACACCGATCGACGTGATGTCGATGCCGTCCAGGATGATCTTGCCCGCAGTCGGGTCGGTGAACCGCAGCAGACTCATCGCCACGGTCGACTTTCCAGAGCCCGTGCGGCCAATGAGACCAATCTTCTCTCCGGGCTTGATTGAGAAGGAGCCCTTGAAGACGGTGGGGAGCTCGGGCGCGTACTTGATCTCGACGTTCTCAGCGCGGATGAAGTCGTCGTTGCCATTGTACGAGGGCCAGTAGGCAGGAGGCTGGCGGCCGGGAATGGTCGAAGGTGGCTCAGACGGCAGGAGCAGGTACTCCTCGATACGCTCGACTGAGTTGAAGTCCATCTCGAGCTCTCCAACGAAACGCGAGACCCAGTAGCACGCCTGGACAAAACCCTGCGCACTGGTGATGGCGACACCGACAGATCCGGGGTAGACGGCACCAGAGAGACAGAGAATTGTGGTCGCGTACACCGCAATGGCACCGAGGACGTCGAAACGCAGCAGCAGCCAGCGGTTCGTCATCCAGTAGTAGTAGAACGCAGCGTTCGCAACGTCGACCTGCTTGCACATTCCGTCGAAGAAACGCCGCTCAGCGCTGAACGCACGGACGCTGATAATGCCGTCCAGCAGCTCGGCGAAGCCGGAGAAGATGGGGGACTTGGACGTAGCCTCAAGGCGACGCAGACCACGTCCGGTACGCAGGTACAGGACAGCATAGCTGTAGTACATGGCCATGATGCCGATGGCCGGGATGGCGAACCAGGGCACAACGAAAATGACCATGCCGGTGGCAGCGATCAGAGAGCCAAAGTACACCATAACCGTGGAGAGCGATCCAGCCAGGGAGCCATCGACGGTCTCGATGTCCTTCGTGCAGCGGTTCAGGATGCGGCCCATTGGGGTCGTGTTGAAGAAGCGGATGGTTCCCCTCAAGACAGAGTCCAGCAGCTCGTTGTGAAGCGTGCGGGCGGCACGGTAGCTTCCCCATTTGCTTGCGGCGGAGGCCGCCACGGTTGCGAGGATGGTGAGGATGGCGATGCCAGCGTAAACGCCAAGGTAGAAGAGAGGATGGGTGTCGGCAGAGGGAAGCTTCCTGGTGTAGTCGCCCATGGACTGCACAGCGAAATCCGGGGTAGCGTTGGCAGACGATGCCACAGAGTCGTGGTAGATCCAGTTGTGGCGGATCTCCGAGTGACTGTGCTGGCTGTACTCGTGTGCACCAGCAAACTGGAACCAGGAGTGCAACCTCGTGTTATAAGCCTCTCCCCAGATTTTCAACCACCAGCGCTCGAGCAAGCTAGATCCTTGCGTGAGGAAGAGCGCGATGAAGAAGAAAACCCAGGTGATCAACGTCGCGGCACGGAAGTAGCGCGCATAGGTCTGGAACTTGACATTGCCGACGGCACGCTCCTCATCCTTGACAAGCTTCCGCGCCGGACCCTTCTTCTTCTCCTTCTTCTTCAGCGCAGCTGCGTCCTCCGTGCCCAGCTGTTGCGCTTCCAGTGTTGCCGCATCGTCAGCCGAAACGGGAGCCTCCTGACGCGTGACAGCACTCTCGACGGCAACGAGGCCGGCGAGCTCGCTGCTCAGCTCAGAAGGTGTGCCCTGGCAGGCTATGCGGCCGTCGAGAACGCGAACGATGTAGTCGGCGGACGAGACGAGGAGGTCGAGGTGGTGAGACACCAGGATCTGGACATGGTCAGCAACCCGTTTCCGGCGAATGCGATTTCGACTCGGCTCACCACAGTGCGACCTTTCATGAGCGGGCCGTTGAAGCACTGCTCGACGAGGTGCTTAGCCGTGTGCGAGTCGACAGCCGCCAGGGGATCATCCAGGAGCACATGCTTAGTGTATGAATAGACTGCGCGAGCGAGGGCGACTCGGGCTTTCTGACCGCCACTCAAAGAAACCTGGAGGTGATTAGATACGAACGCAGGATACCAGACTCACTCCCTTAGCTCCAATCTCGGTGTCATCGCCGTCCTCGAGGATGTCGAAATCGGTTCGGCTGTCGTTAGCTCACGGGCTTTAAACCGTAGCGGAAGCACGTACAGAGCACAAGCATCGATGGCAGCCTCGTACCGCTCCTCATCTAACTCCTCTCCAAACAGGATGTTATCCTTGATGGACATCTGCTGCAGCCAGGGCGTCTGAGCAGCGTAGGCGCTCGAGTTGCGCAGTCCGGTGGTAGGGTCCACCTGCAGGAGATTTTTGGGAAGGAAGACTTCGCCCGACAGCACGTCCATCTCTCCGAGAAGACCAACGAGCAGAGCAGACTTGCCCGCACCGGTGGGACCGGTGACGACAGAGAGCTTTCCGACGGGGAAATCAATATTGACGTCGGTGAGCTCGAAGACTTCGGGCTCCGAGGGAGTTGCAGACTCGGTGTCGCCGTTTCCGTTTGCACTGGTGCCATTTGTCGTTCCGTTGGTCTCAGAGACTCTCGCTCCAGCATTCCAGCGCAGAGTAGCGCGCTTGAAGCCAACTTTCTCGGGGCCAGTGGATTGGTCAGCGGGACGCTTCAGCGAAGAAACCCAGTCGGGAACCTCGCCTTCGCCCAGGAAGTCACTGATACGGTCCACAGCGACCTTGGTTTGCAGCATCATAACGATGAACGTCGGCAGGATATTCAAGGGCATGCGGAGCATCTGGAAGAGAGCCAGCGCAGTGAAGCCCACATCGACAGTCAGCTTGCCGTGCTGGAAATAGATGAAGCTGAAGAAGGCAAGCAGCGTGATGCAAAGCGGCACGAGTCCCCAGAGGAGGTAGAACGCCAGACCGTTGAAGATGCTGCGAACCATCTGCTTCAGCTCGGCGTTACGGGCGTCCATCGCCCTCTCCTTCCACTTGCCTGTCCACGCAAAGAACTTGATGAAGGTGATGGAGCTGATCAGCTCGGTCATGATGGAGATACGCTTGTCGCGGGCCTTCAGCCAAGCCTTCTGAATCTTGACCGAGCGCCTCGACAGGAAGGTGTTCAGGGGCCAAGAGATCGCCAGAACACCGACACCGACAAACGCAGACCAGCCAAGGAGCCTGCACGTTAGCTCAACTTTCCCAGAAGAAGATAACTCACTGGTAAAGGTAAAAGGAAGCGATTGCGATTTCGAACGGGTTGGTAGAGACCTGGTACAGGAAGCTGACCATGTTGGCAATGCGCTGAGCATCGCCGCTCATCATGTTCACGACCTTGCCTGTGTCGGCAGCGTTCTGCTTGGTGTCGACCTCCTCGCTCTTGCCTTCCGCCTCCTTGATCTGGACAACGCCGGCCGTATCCTTCCTCTTCAAAGCCTTCTCATAGATTGAGGCAGTCAATCCGGCCTTTACGCGGATGTTTGCGCGGCGTCCGTGCCACAGGTGGATCAGGTCAACAACCGCCTTACCGACTTGCGCACAGAATCCGAGCGTTCCGTAAACATATGCACGACCGATCGACTCAGGGGTGCCCTCCATGACGCCGGACAAGATCCTTTGCAGGAAGAACGGAAGCAGGTACTGCAGACAGCAAGCCACAAAGGTCAGAAGAACATCGACGAGCAAGTCGAAGCGGTTCGCCTTTAAAATCCTCCAGACGAGGCTGGATGCGATCACAGAGCGGAAGCTGTCGAATACGATCTTGGTCTGCTGGGTTGGACTGAGTCTGGGCACATCCTCCGGCTCAAGCTGGCGCTCAGAGCCCTTCTTGATGAGGGGGTTCATCCAGGAGAAAGTTAGCCACTGGCTGAGCGTTACGACATCGTCCGGGGCCACGTCTGGGGCGAGCGCGAGCACCTGCGGCTTATTGAAGCGGAGGAAGCTGGCGACGACGGTAAGAGCAAGACACAGGGCGGCGTTCAGCGACTCGAATGATAGGACCTGGTTGGTCGCCCATGCCGGCAGGGCGCCGCGAGCGTACCTCTGGTATGCGGCGGCTGCGAGAACGACAGCTGAGAGGACAGCAAACCACAAGTAGACCACCAGGTTAGTCCAGGGGGGAACAATGGGAGGTCGCATGAGATTCCGGAACAGCAACACAGCCTGGGTTTAGCCGCTAGAGGCAATTCGACGACTCACCCAAACAGCCGCGACAGCCGCAGCAGTGAGGACATCCCTGACGGGGATTTCGTGCTCGATTCCATGGTAAAGCTGCAGTCCGAAGGCATAGCTCCAGAGCGCAACCTCGATGGCGCTGATGGCGACGAGCGTGTGATGCAGGATGCTCTTGGGCGCGTACTTCCACGAGTCGGCGATGACTTGAGGGTCCTCAGGCGACTTATCAGTTGGGACTGATTTCAGCGGAATGGTGTCGGTGAAGATCTTGCGCACGACGTTGAACGGGGGCACACGGCTGACCTGCTGGACGGCGAGGAGGCCAAAGGCAGTCGCCACCCGGACGTTCGACAGCGCTACCAGACTCGGTACAGTCGCCTGAGACAAGGGTCAGCGGTAGGACAGCGAGGTTATTGTTTACGGAGGGTACGCACAGACATGGTGGTGACGTCTAGGCAGTGCCCAAGCAGCGTCCAGAGCGCTTTAAGAGCCCAGAGAGATCCGGGGTTGCGCCTCGGGCTGGAGGGATGAGTGTACGCGGGCGGGGCGAATGTACACGTCCTTCAGCGGAGAGAACGGCGAGGTAGTGACTGATGGGGGTGAAGTGAGGAAGCCAGATCAGATCTGCCCAAAGGATATAGCCTCTGAGCGTGCCAAAGGTGAGTCTCGTGCTCGGAGCAACCGCCGACGGCCATGTGACGGACGCGTCCCGATTTACTCTCACCCTGGCTCACCGTCGGCTTCGTCCGCTATCAGCTATCGTCCATCGTGCGTAGTGGAGGTTGGAAGGCGTGCAAAATTCCTCCGCGCCTGTCGATTTTAGGCACGCCAAGATCATTTTGCGAGTTGCAGTTGTTTTCTGTCCACACCGTCGTCATTGATCCATACATCCCAAGCAGGTTGCTGCACGCATTGCATCCCTCCCACAACCTCGACGGCGACGCTTTCCTGCATTCTATCGGACTCTCCGCACCCCCCGCTGCTTCCTCCGAACCGATCGACTCTCGCGCGACCGGCTGTTCCTTCCCTGTCGCCTGACAACCTTCCTTCAGACCACTCTCGAAACCTACACCTCCAAAATCTTATAAACAATGTCGATGGACTCGGACCGCGAGCTGGCGCGTCTCTGGCGCGTGTCGAAGACGGTTCACGAGATGATCCGTGACCGCGGCTACGAGGTTGCCGACTACGAGATCAACATGTCGTTCGACGACTTCAAGGAGACGTACGGCGGTGGTGGCTCGGTCGACCGCGGACGCATGGCGTTCCACGCGAACCACAGCCGCGACTCCCGGGATCGCATCTACGTCTTCTTCTGTGCTGAGGAGGCTGTCTCGAAGGCGACGTACAAGAGGTGGGTGTTGAAGACAACTGCTGAGTTGCCCGAACACACGAACCCGACCTGTGTTCGGTCCGCTTGAGCGGGAATCAGCTGGAACTGCGACGGGAGAGCTAACCTTCCAGCTTTGTCACATCACTCGACGCAGTCGGAGCGAAGCGCGGCCTGATTGTGCACGGCGGCAAGCTGACGTCTGGCGCGGCCAAGACGCAGAACGAGATGCAGTCCGAGTACCACCTCGAGGACTTCAAGGAGGCGGACCTGCTCGTGAACATCACCAGGCATTTCCTCGTGCCGAAGCACACCATCATGGAGCCCGAGGAGAAGAGCGCCCTGATCAAGCGATAGTGAGTTGGTCGAGCGGAGCGGTGTGCAATGGAAAGGTTTGGGAGGGAGCTGGCCGGCGGTCGCTATTGTTCGGCAGTGCCCAACTGCGACGAACACTAGCGTGGCCATTCTAGCCATCGGGCCTGAGTCCAGCATGCTGGACCAGCTGGTTTGCTGTTGCAAACTGCCCGTCTGGACAATCTACGGCAACGACCTGCACCTGCAGCCTCCCCCACACAGAATCCCCCTTCACTCCGCTCCAGCTTTCATGTTTGTGTTCTGGCTAACCCCCCAGCCGCCTGAAGGACACGCAGCTCCCGCGTATCATGGTCACCGACCCCGTGGCCAAGTATTACGGCCTGCGCCGAGGACAGGTGTTCCGGATCGAGCGTGAATCCGAGACTGCAGGAAGGTGAGTAGCGAGCGTGCCGAGTGTGGCTTGGGCAGCTTGCGAGCATGTCAATGCCGAGTAGCGAGCCGCCGAGCCACCGAGAAGCGGTGGGCTTGCCTGCTGTTTGCGAGCACAAGCACTCGTGAGCGGGAGCGTGAACGCACGCTTGACGGCCGGGTGTACCCACGGGTGTACCCAAGCTCCAGGTGCACCAGGTGCACTTGCGCATACCGCTCACTGGCTCTCGCGCTGGAGACGCGGCTGCTACATGCTACATCGTTGAATCGCAGCTGACATGACAGGTACATCACTTACCGCATTTGCATGTAGACATAGACCGGGATATGCATTGTATGATAATGGGCGACGCACGAGGACGCCGAAGGCGTCCGTAGGAGGTCTTCAGTCTCATTCACACTTCGTCTCAAACAGTCAGAGAGATCGGACCCCAGTGATGAGTTGCGCGACAACATCTCCGCAGCCGCGCCGCTCTCTGTACTAGCTCTAGCTGTTCTAAGACGTACTGACAAAATCCAACCTTTGTGGTGGAACAGAAATCTAGTGCATAACAATGTATAAAATGGGTGGCCCATGGGTGGTAAACGAGTGTCCAGTGTGTGTATGTCATGATGATGATGCTCTCCTCTCCTGTGGTCTAGTACGCCTCCACCCTCCTCCTCAGCTCGGCGAGCTTCGTGTCCGTCTCCAGGATATTCTCGCGCAGCTTAGCAAGGGACTTCTGGAGATCCCCGTCCTTGCTCCGAATGTCGGCGGCCGACATGCCGAGCCGCTCGTCGTGCTCGTGCGTCTTGGGGTTGATGAGCATCTTGGGCGGGGCCGGCTTCTTCTTCTCTCCTCCGGCTGGTCCTCCGGCTGGTCCTCCAGCGGCTCCGGCTCCGGCTCCGGCGTCGGCGTCCTCGGCGTCCAGCTTGGCCTGCTCAGCCTCAAACTCGGCATCAGCCTTATCCTGCAACCGCCTCAGTTTCGTCAACAGCCCATTGTTCAACTTGATCTCGGCCAGGAGTTCCTGCTCCGTATCCGCCAACTCGAGCCTTGCGCTCTCGAGTCCCCTCAGGAGATTCCGCTCATGCAACCTCAGCTTCTCCGCGTCCTGCGCGGCGATAGCCTCAGCCTCCTCCGGACTGATCTCGGCCTGCTTCCGGCTGCCGTCGTCGCGATGATCCCGCATCCAGGCGCCCGCATTCGGACGCGCGGCACGGCGCCACTGCTGTTCCAGCGCGCGCTGGGCCGTCATCTGTTTCTCGAGCTCGGCCTGCGCCTCGCGCGCGTCGAAGACGGGCTGGCCGGGCTCGAACTGCTGGTCCTCCGTTGGTCGCGCCTTCGGGCTGGGAGAGGAGGGGTCGACGTACCCCACCCCGGCGAGGGCGCCGACGAATACGAGCAGGGCACTGCAAGTCAGCTCATGGTCTCACGGCAAAGGGAGCTGGGGCGGCGGGGCGATAACGATTGACGGACTGGAGCATTCGTTGCTACCCACATTCCTTCTGTAGCGACCAGTGGCAACTAGCCGCATTGTGGTGAACGCATGGAGAGCTCGCTCGCTCCGCTCGCCGCTCCAAGTACACTTACATTGTAAACACAAGCATGAAGGGGAGGTTCCCCCTCTTGACGGCGCGCACGAAGCGGGCGCCGATGGCGCGTCCGATATTCTTCGGGCTCATGTCGATGGCGTTCAGGCCTGCGCGCCTGCGGTCCTTCTCCTCCTCGACGTCGTCAAAGTATCCCCGTCGGCTCGGGTTCGAGAGCGGCCCGCCAGAGCCGGAATGCGAATGGGCCGAGGTGAAGTGGTGGCTGTCGGAGCGGGTGTGGTGGTGGCCGTGTCTGGCTCGGGTCGCTGTTGCGTTGATCGAGCTGTGCGCGCTGTGGGAGGGGGTGTAAGGAGCGTGGTGCGCGTGAGCTGTGTCGTGGAGTGTGTGGATGGATGAAGAGGAAGGGGTGGAGGAGCGCTTTTCCAGCTTGTCGTATTCCATGGGCATGGCTGGGGACGCGGGATCGTGCACGAGCACCTGTGTACTGCGGAACGAGGCCTCGAGGGGCGGATGCGAGGGTTTGGATGGAGGAGTTGAGGGTCTCGGCGTGCTAACTGCGACGCTAGCGCGGTTGGCTTGGGTTGGCTTGGCCCCCGGAGCGAGGGTGCGGGCGGAGGATCTAGGCGTGAGCGCGATCTAGGACTGCGCGACTAAGGCTAAGGTTTCAGTTCGAGGCTGAGTCTGTGTGTTCGGGGCAGCGTGCTCTCAACTGGGAGTCGGGAGGAAGGGGCGGAGCACGACGAGGGCGAAGGGAAGGGGAGTGCGACTGTAGGCGTGTGTGAGGGTGGGAGGGTGGGAGGGAATGCTCTGCCTGTGTGGTGGGACTTGAAAGTTACGAACCCAGGGAGAGGAGAGAGACGCACCGATCGCTGCTGCGTACTGGGATGGTGGGTGGTGTCGCGGTGGACGCGGTGGACGGGCCAGGGTCAGTGACACCGTGTCCTCTGCATCCTCTGCCTGCGTGCAATGCGGGAACGGCCCGGGCCAGGGTCGAATTCACTTTTCGACCACGTTCCACCTCCTCAGACTCGGCGATCCGTCCTACGAAGCGGGACCAAATCTAAACACTGATTGACACTGAAATGCATCACCCACACTCACGACACGTGATTGTCTCGGAACCCGGCGCTTAGCGTCTTTTTGCCTGTTTTCCACTGCAGACAGCGAGATCGAAGACACGGGTCGCCCGTGTATCGAGCCGTGTTGGCGAGCGCCGAACGCCGCGGCACGCCCGGCATGCACGGCACACGTTCTGCATGCCGGGCACGCTTTGCAGTCACGCCGCCACGGCACGCGGTATGCAGGCCGAATCTGATAATGTAGGCGCAGATTAATTAGACCCGTGCTGCAGACAGGGAGCCTCGAGTTGGACAGGAAGCTCAAGGTACTCATAGGCCAGGCCAGGCACTCACTGGAGTTTTGACCCCTAACACGGGCAGACTTGTTCACACGAGGAGGGGCGCCCTCCAAAACTGACAGATGAAAGGAAGGATGACATACTCCCTTCCTTGCTAGGATGCAAGGTTGAGGGCACCCCACCGAGCTCGGGATTGGCGTCTCACGCTGCGTTAAGCTAGGATCATCGCGGCGTGAAATGCTCCTGGGGTGCGTCGGACATGCATCGAGGACTTCGCGATCGCTCGTTTGGATCCAGTGCACATGTGGGTGAGTCAGTCGCACATAGATGAAGCTCGAAGTTGAAGCCGAGTTTTCCGCAGCACCGTCGCACGAGTCATTTTGGCTTTGTGAATCGCTCGACAACTCATAAAAGCTCATTAACAGCGTATCGAGGACAGCTAGGACATGAGACTCTGCCAAAGTGTTCCGTCCTACAAATAGGTGGTAGTCATGGCGCCTGCTAGTGCGGGTTCGAAACGCACCCAGGTGGACCACCTGTCATATGTATGACGTGCAAGGTGTCGGGCGACGCTACAATTCGCAGTCATGCAGCCATGCAGCCATGTCTTTGAGTAATGGACGGACGGTGGCCCAGACCGGCCAGACCAGCGGCGATACGAGACACGAGACATGCGCAGTATTCATATCGGGAAGCGGACATGAATGCGATATTGAAGCTGGCTGCGCGTCGGGCAGTCATAAGGGAAATGGATGCTCGAGGGATGTCCGATAGTTGACACCAATCGAGAGCGAGGACCTGTGCGTCATGGTCTGGCTTGGTCTGACACTAGACCCGGCGCTGGCCACATTCAACGCTGCTGCATTCAGCAGCTTCTCGAGCAATTCATTGCCCTCTCGCCCAGACCCCAGAGTTGTGGTACTAGTTCAGCCGTCGCCCAAAACTGACACGGGCGACGCCGACCTGCTAGCTGCTAGTCCAACTTGCTCTGCATCCCTTGCTTGAAACAGGTAGTGAGTTATGGCGAGAACCACTCAGCGCTCTCATTCACTCAGGACGAGCCAGGATGTGCCAGGAAGCATCTGCAACGATGTCTTCTCCCAACGTGAAAAGTGAAGAACCTGCCCAGTGGTACCTTTCCGGTTTTGTGCCAGGGACAGGCCGTTCTGACGCATGTTTTACGTTACGACCAGTCCCTTCACACTGCCCAGGACCTCCACTACCTCCACCCTGGTCAAGGACCGTCGTCAAGGGCGATGTAAGCTACACCGACATGCAGCGCATGCAGCGCAGCGGCGACGGTCTCGCCGTTGCTGTGAACTACGGCTTGAAGCATGCGCATGAGCGTGTTTAGCATCTCATGCGCAAACTCAGTCGGGCGCCGAGAAGCTCTAAACACGTCTGGGTGCGGACACTCCGTACTTCTGGTGGAGGGCATCAAGAGCATGACTCAGAGGGCGGCGTCAGTCCGACTGTCCATGCTCTGCAAGCCACGATAGTCAGGCGCCTCCTTCCTCTAGTGCACACAAGAGGGGAACCTGGCAAACCCATGCATGCTGGATCTTGAAACGAAGTCCTAAGAGTCCTGGAAGCAAAAGAGGCGTTCGGATCTGTCGCAGGATGACACAGCGCAGATCTGGGCATCCAGGTGATGCCAGCCATGGATCCTGGCAAGCCACGGTCTCGCACTCGCCGAGCGCCGAATGCGCACCGAACCGACACCGAACCGAGAAACCGGGGCTTACGGAGGGCTTACGGCGGCGTCTCGCCTGGGCCGGGTGTGTCACCTCTGTTGACAGCATATGTCTCGCACAGCTCACGTCTCGGTTGTGTTGGCTAAAACGGACCGGGAAGGCTACCACGACTGCAATGATCTGCTTCACTGCCTTCCCGAAGGAGAGCACATGCAGCACAAGGTCATCGCCCTGTGCTTCTTCTGCGGGTGAAGGGGATGTACAGCAGCAGTGTACAGCGGTGAGAAAAAGCGACGGATACTTCCCACCTCACACCCTTCCGGACCCCTTTGGGCAGTGTTCTGCAGTGTCGGTGACCGCCGCGGCGACCGGTGCCGTCATCTCAGCAGAAATGCAGGGATTAGTGTAAGGGAATGTCATCCCCAAGATTATGGGACCAAATGCGGTACCCTCCACTGTTCAGGATTTGCTCCACCGAAACGGGTCCCAAGGGCCAGGAAAGAGCGACCACCAAAAACCCACCCGTCGGACGCAACTTCTCTCCAGACGATCCAAACGGGCAACAGGCATGTCAGGACATTGAATGGAGGGGACGATCGTCCTACCCATGGACCATTGAGGGACCCTTGGAGCCGGCCTTGGAGACAGATTGCGCGTGCGTACGTCTGCATGCCTGTTCGCCTGGACGATCGCTTCGACGGCCGCTTCCATTCACGGCCTTGGTCGAAGACCGCTGCGCTGCTCGGTGATGGACACTGCATTGCGGTATGCACTGTCAGTCACTACAAGGGGAAGGGCCATGCAAGCAGAGTGATTGTGGGATCGCAAACATTGTCCAAGATGCATTGCGGATGTCTAGGTAACAAAGAAAATTATCCATTATGCCCCACCCTGCCTGCACCGGTGCACGGGGGAGAGGGAGGAGCTACATATGGCATGCCCCTGCTAGAGGCAGCCGTTGATTCCCGAAAAAGGAGAGGTTCGTTGACGTCGCTTTGTGGTGGGAGCGATGTATTGCTACATGATGTTTGACGTGAGGTCGATTATAGATGAAAAGGACCCCTTTGGGCTTGCGGAGCAGGCGTCAGGGGCATGACGAAGAGTGTTTGTTGTCTTTTAAAGGTCTATGAGGAGATTCGAGTCACTACCAGAGTGAGGATGCTTAGGCGGCAACACACTCGGTGGCGGCGGCGTTGGGCTTGAAGCCGGGCTTGCACTTGACGACCTCGCACGAGCCGGTCTTGCAGCGGACGTCGGTGGCGTTGGCAATGTCGTTGCAATTCTGGCCCTTGCCGGCGCAGCCACCGCAGAACTCGGCGTCGTTGAGGGTGTCGACGCACTCGACGCCGGCGGAACCGAACTCGCCAGGGATCATGCAGGCCTTGAGGTCCGAGGGGCAGTGGTGGCGGTCAAAGTCGGTGCGGTCGAAGACGGTCTCGATGCTCTCGTCGCGGAGCTGGAGCTCGGTGAGGCCAGTCAGAGCAGAGAGGTCACGGCGCCAGTGGGTGCGGCCGCCGAAGTAGCCGCCCTTGTGCTGGTTGTTCTGGTTCTGGGGGATACCGGAGGGCTGGGGGGTGGTGGGCTTGCAGCAGTGCGTGTTCCAGTCCCACTTGTAGCCGGGCGGGCACTTGAGCTCGCATCCACCAGTCTGGGGAAGACACTTGCCCTCCTTGCTCAGGTAGAAGTTCTCGGGGCACTTCTTCTCCTCGCAACGCTTGCACTGGTTCTCGTTCCAGTTGTTGGCGCAGCAGCGCTTGCCGTCGACCCACCAGAACTCGTCGGGCTGGCACGGGTGCTCGTCACGCTTCTGGACGCAACGACCCTGGCGACCGAGACCCTCGAAGATGTAGCCCGAGGGGCACGAGCAGCGCTGGTTGTTCTGCTTGGGGAGACAGCAGCTGGCGGAGCCGTGCCACCACCAGCCCTGAGGGCACTGCCACTGGTTCTGGCGGGGAGGACTGAGACAGAGTCAGTTTCTGAGACACAAAGGACGACGATCGCGGATCACTCACGAGCCACAGGTGCGCTGCGAAGAGCAGAGCTGCTGGTTGTTACCCCAGCACCAGAAACCACGGTTGCAGTCGTTCTGGGGGCGGTTCTGGGGACGGAGACAGTCCCAGATACCACCACCGCCTCCCCACTTGTGGAAGAGTCCGAAGGTGGCCTCGGCCTGGCCGGCGGCGAGGAGGGCGGTGACAGCGGCGGTCTGGAAGAGCATCTTGGTGTTTGTATGTGTCGGTAAAGAGCGAAGAGGAGTGGGTTACTTGAGGAGAGCCCTAGCGAAGCAGTCGAGGCTGGCGTTCACTGAAGGGGGAGAATACAAAGAGTACACGAGGGTGGGAGAGAGAAGAGTTGGTATTGGTGTGGTGAAGAAGAACCTTCCGAACAGACCTGCCTCGCTCTCTTTATAACTCACGAACCGGCTCTGATCGGAATGTCGTCGCATAGGCGCAAGGACACTGGGACAGCTTTTGTCAGAGCGGAGCACATGTGCTTTGCGCCGCCGTGCACAGGACCCCTTGCTCCTTGCTCCTTGCTCCTTGCCGAGCAAGCATGCTCTGCGAGTTGATCTTACGTAGCACTTCCCCCGTGCGTTTGTGGAAGGCTGAAGGGTTCGCCGCGTACCTGCGAACTCTATGGGTCGCGAAGGGCCCACTACGAGTCTCCCGCGCTGATGACATGTAACGCCACACCCTGTCTGCGCTGCCCGGCCTGCCGCCCGGGCCACGGTGTGTCTCGCTCTCCCCTTTGCAGAGCCATCCGTGTGCTGTCCAGAGTTGAGACAAGGGAGATCGAGCTGAGGGGACAGCTCCTGACCGCTCCTAGCGCCAGGGCACAGCCCAGGGACGGTCATCCACCCACAGGGCTGTCGTGAGGTGGGCTTGCTAAACCAGTTCCGATCTCTCCCAAGGATGCCCTGTGCAAATGTGAGCACTGCAGCCAGCAGCGCTTGCACAGTCACCTCCTCCTGAGCGCCTGCCAGCATGAATTGTCTCTGATGCGCACTACTGCCCAGCAAGGATGGACTAGGGAAAAACGAAAAGGCACGAAACTCCGTAAACTTGTTTCGTTTCGGCCCAGCAGAATTACAGTTTGGTTCATTCGCGTCCTTTCCTGCGCTGATTACCCAACTGAGAGGGGGGAATGGGGCATCGGGGAGCCGCTTCTCTCGAGAGCGCATGGGAGTGCGAGTCTGAGTTTGATTTCTGGGTTTGTCTGAGGGTCCTGATCCTGGGTACGCCGATGTGGCCGAGCATGCATGCAAATTGCAGAACACGTCGATACCGCGCGTACCGCGTACCTGTACCTGGGAGTACCTCGACGGGCGTCGCGACTGTACACAGGCGTGCAGGTTACGTAGGGCCGGTGCGCTGAGTACAACACGGGACCACCCCCTTCGTCAAAAAATAGCCATCGCTAAGACCGGGAGCGTTCTGGCCACCGGGCCCCCGAGTCCAGCACGGCCAGCGAACCACAGACCTCCAAGCAAGCCCTCAAGGGAAAACCCAGGGTCCCCGTCCAGCACCGGGTATTCTTTCATTATCGTCCCAGTCGCCCGCTGGCTGGTCATTACGCCTGCCGCGCGCATAACGGGTAGTCTGTCGAGTTGCTGGCGCTGCAATCTGGGAAGCGCTCGCTGGAATGCGCCACCGCCCCTCTTGCCCGGTCACGAGCCATCCGACGTACTTGCCGCCCGAAAACTACTCTTGGCTGACGTTGAGGATTGATCTGAATCATCGTGACAATTTCTGTTTACTGTTAGTTTAGGTGAAAGAATTTCCGCCATCCGTCGCAGCTTGGAACACAAACTGCCTAAACCTCCGCGAAGGACCGCCGGATGCACCGATTGACCACTCCTATTGCGCTCAAGCTTGATGCTTGTCGCGCTTGTGCTGGACAGTGTTTGCGATTACAAATCTGCAGGATGCTTATTGACACTCTATGAGCGTGCGACGGCAGCGACGGACTGTGAGACAGGCTCTGGGTGCCGTCATGATGCTCCGCCAGTAGAGCAAAGATGCATGCGAGGCAAGGTTTCCAGCATCTAAGCGCAGCCGCCTGCGAGGGTGAAGGGGAGCAGGTGAGGGTGTCTGACTCGGAGCCCACTCTTGCCACTGATCCTCGATCCCAACGTCCAGCATCCCATTATGCCAGTCCCGCATTAAGGGTGTGCTCCCAACCCCTCGATCCCCCTCGCATTCCCCCTCTTGCACCAGGCGCAGGTCCCAGTTGTGCCATGGACGGAACGTGCCTCGGATTGGGTTGTGCCTGAACCCTAATCGCGCTCAATGGTTTGGTGCCGTAACCAGCACCCAACTGACAGAACGCGTCAGGAGCATCCGAGCAGCTGCTCTCGCATCTGATGCTAGCTAGTCGTCTTTCGAAACCATCTTCAACCTTCTCTCCAGAGGGTTCGACGACCCTCTCCTCCCCTTACTTGCTCCTGCGTACCCCTCTTAGGGGCCGGGCTCTGACCAGAATAGCAAGCCCAAGAGATCCATACGAAGGCGCACTCTGCTCCGAGCAGAGCTTCGGATTCGACGATCGAGAACAGAGGAAACGCCAGGAAACGACCGAAGAAGGGGGAACAAATAGCACACACGTAGCGCTGTCGCACCCTGCCTCCTGTCTCGGTGCACGGGGCGCCCGGTGCCGCATCCTGCAGGCTGCAGCATGGCTGTCGGTAGGCGCTGATGTAAGCCAAGGGGCATCGAGTAAGCCACCCGGGCAAACCAATACACACTGGACCCTGCAGATCGACGGCCGGTGTGGCGTCGCCGAGCCGAGGGAGCACTCCTGTGGGGCCTGGGCAGGGCTGGGCCAGCCTCACGACCACGATTCCATAGCGCAGGTCCAACACAAGTTCGGCGACACGGAGAGCACCTGGTAATCAGACTGGGAAGTGCGTACGACCACTCCTCGCCGGTTATCCTCACTGTTGCCGGCCAATGGTGTGCTCTCGAGATCCATACCAAACAATTGGTCTCAGCGCGCCTCCGCGCCTCGCACTCGCGTCGCTCGCACCGGCAATGGTGAAAGACCACATGACCGCGAGAGGGAGGCTGGTAACAGAGGATTGTGTACGAGAGATATGCGGTTGCAGATGCCGTCGTGGGCGAGCGTGGCACGCCAGTCTGTCACGGACAAACATACAGCCCGGATGGACCTGGAAACCTTGAACTCCGAGATGCCGTGTGCTCTCACATGCCATCCTCGCGTCGTCCGGCACGGCTGACTCGGCATGTGTGAACGAGGACTTGCGGTAAGCTCGGTGGCTTCGCCGACCCACCGACCCCACAACCTCATTGCGGTGCATGCCTTCTCGCCCGCGTCGTTGAGTGCGCGAGTGCGGAATGCTGCTGAGACGTGCCGCTCCTCCGGCACCAGAGTAGTCCCGCCAACATGGCGCAAGCACTTTGCGTCCGACTCTGGTCCCAAACATCCGTCCGGTATGCAGATGGCAACCAGGCGGTCTGCAGCCCGGAAGCGCGAGTCGTCGTTCTGGGAGCAAAGCAGGAAGGCGGCGTTACGTCCTTCTCCCGCCCAACTGGTGCAACGGGGTTGCTCTGCTCCGTCCCGTCTGCGAGTCGTCGTACGCCATCTCGTACACTGCTGACCGCCAGATCCGGCAACCCCACTACGCACCCGCACCTGTGGATCTGCGTCGCACCACACCCACGGGAGAGCGTGCGGTACACTGGATTGCGCTTCCGTAGCATCTGCCTGTTTCCGCGGGCACACGCACGCCGATGCGCAAGTCCTCGAAGCCGTAAACACGCCGATACCGATGTTCCACCCCTTCGGTCGCAATGTGCATGGGTCTGGGGTGTGCATGAGGGCATATGCAAGGGGGAGACGCTAAATTAATGAATCGTTTCGGGAACACACCACCCCGACGAAAGAGGGGGTTAGTGCAAGGAGAAGAAGGCTCGTGGGGTCGTGGGGATGCCCAACCTCGTTTCGCTTCATTAACGATTGGGGCACTTTTCTCATCAGTGTTTCTGGAAAGTTTTCTGCTTCTTCTGTCATGTTTGGAGTCGCTGGGAATCGGAAGGTGGAAGTAATGCCGCAATCGCAAACATGCCCACACCACATCGCTATGTGGCTGACAAAGAGCTCGGCTTCGCTTCCGACCTCGCTCAAAGCTTTGTCTTGGACATGAGGCAGTTTCAGTTGCGGCGTGGTGAGCGTCGTCCTGTGTTTGCAGTCTGAGCGAGTGTACCTCGTTGTCTACACCTTCCATCTCGCCGAGACAACGAGGCAAACATCCACGGCCGTCGCATCGTGACATTGCCACCGCCGCCACCATCAGTCTGCAACAGGTACGCCGAGCTAAAGTGGCTCCTTCGAGGCTTGAGTGCGTGTGTACGTGCGCGGGGGCGCCTTGGACTGATGCGGGCCTTGCGTCACTTTAGCTCTATGCTGACTCCCGATGCGTCAGCAGGCATCAGCAGGCATCAAGATGCATCCCCGTGAAGCTTCGCACCGTTGTGCGTACGAAGCTACGCATAGGCGCTGCGTCGTGGCGACACTAGCGAGACCGTACTACGCTGATCTGCATGCGCAGCTTTGGATCGACATGCTGCGCTCGGAGGATACGGAACGGCCGAACAACATGCTCAGTGCCTCCGGAACAGCCGGGAGACGACAGCCGTAACGCGGTGCCCGTTGCGACGTGTTGCATTCTGCCAGACGACGGCGGTGGCCCGCTGCAGTGCAGCCAGCTCAGTAGACGGGTGCGGACACGCCACCGTTTCGCCTCGTTGTTGCCTCCTGCTGTCCCGCCTGCAAGAGCATCGTTGCAGCATGTCCCGAAGCCACGCAGGGTGCACTAAAGAAGCTCAACATGTGCGAGGCAGTCGTCGAGAAGCATACCGTCGAAGCTCTGCAACACCCTGGTTTGGAGATCGGAGCTGAGCTCAAAGCCTGTCCAACATCCTGTCAGGCAGATGTGGCATGTTCCGAGTGGAAGACAAAGTGGGCCAAATGTGGACGAAAGACGAAGGTAAACTGGGTTAAAGATGTGCACGAGGCGGAGGAAGGTTGCCTCGTTCTGCGGCGTACCGCCGTGTGCCGCCTCGCCTCGAGCCTGGCCACAGCCCAGTACGAGACTGGGTCGAGCCCAGAGTTTGACGGGCGGGAGTTTGGTTTCGCTGGGCCGCTGGAAGCAATTCATCCTGTGCAAGTTTTGGGCTTATGGTAGCTCTGGACTCTTGACAAGTGGAGGGATTGGGAGAGTGGGGAGGACTGGGGAAGCATAGGGGGATGGTACGATCTGGGCACGAAGTTCATCGGGAGAGCAAGGGACACCCGGGGCCATGGACGGGGAACTTTCGTCGGAAGATCGTCTGGAATCAGCACCCGCGCACCGTCGACACGAACCCCGCCGCGTCCGCGAATCACGGTACGGCTGTTTCGTCGGCGCAACGCGCGCAACGCGCCCGCACGCGAACAGAACATGGTTAGCTCGAAACCTTGTTCGTGACATGGCGTAAGGTCATGCTACGGCGTTGCAGCGTGCCGGTCTGTCACGAGCTGTGCCGAACAGCTAAAAAGATGCAACGAAACATGCAAACCTATACTGCGAACATGGACATACGAGCTTTATACGTTATCCCGAACCTACGAACTCGCCCCGAGCCAAGGCACAGAGGCACACACCTACTCAGACATGGAGGCACCCAAAACGCAAAACGAAACACAACCCAGACCTCACATGGTATACCTTCCTCGCCGCCCTTCTCTTTCATTCTTCCCAACACTCTACGACCATGCGCGGCGGCGTCGCGCACTGGCCGTTCCAGGAGCTTGTCATGCTCGCCAGGAGCTTATGTTGACAGCGGCGATCAGACGGAAGGCCATGGCGGGTAACGCGCGACAGACGAAGGCGGAGACCGCGAGTCGCCGCGCGGCTGACAGGCTCGAACTCTACTAGCCCGCCCGAGCCTAAGCGGGCGGCTCGCCCAGGCTCTTCCAGTCGATCCCCCCGTCGGCTCCGTAGCGCTCCTGCAGCCAGGCGTTGCTCTTAACGAAGTGACCGTTGCCAAAGAATCCTCGGCTGGCGGAGAGAGGACTCGGGTGCGCAGACTTGAGAACGAGGTGTCGTCTCTGACTGTCAGCGACTGAGGCATCGTGCGCTGGGGAGTACAGCACGAGCTGGTCTGGTTCCCCATTGTCGCAGCACTCACCGTGTCGAGACTAGCGATCATCTTCTGCGCATGCGCGCCCCATGCCATGAGCACGATGCCGTTCGCGGTCCCGGCGGATGCCTCCGCCGGCGCAGCATCCGAGGCCGTTCCTACAAGCCGGCTCGTCACGACCTTCATCACCGCAGCGGTGAACTGCTCCCAGCCCTTGCCGGCGTGTGACCCAGCCTGTTCTCGTCAGCGTCCCGTCCTACATGAATGTGTAGAGGCCGTCGAGCTGTGACCTGCATACAACTTGGCGTTCGGTCGCTGCCCGCTGCGGGCAGCGGGCTGAACAGGTGCCCGCAGGGCCGTCCGGCTACTCGTGTGAATGTGGGGAAGGGGGCTGGAGGTAACGTTGCTTCACGTCTTGTGGCGCCATCTCCAGTAGCACCTGACTTGAGCGCTCCCCGCCGGCTGCGACAAACGAGCACGCACCGTTGCGAATGCATTCGCCACTTCTCGGATTCGCACTTACCTCGGATGCTCGCACTGTGAGCGACGTGTTGAGCAGCAGGACGCCGTGCTTTGCCCATTCTGTCAAGTCGCTGCGATTTTGTTAGCAAGTCTGACCAACGTACAACAGGTGAGCCTGCACTTACCCATGTTTAGGGGCAATAAAGCCGGGGACCGCCGTTGACATCTCCTTGTACATGTTGCGCAGAGACGGAGGGATCGCAACACCACGCTTCACGGAGAAGGCCAGGCCCTGACCGTTAGCAACGTCGTTTCCGCAGCGGAGAACTACACTCTTCCTCCTCACTCACATGAGCTTGCCCCGGTCCCTGCTGGTCAGCTTCCTCTGCCGCGCACGCAGCTACTCACGTGATACGGGTCTTGTCCAACAATGACAATCCTGACGTCCTTCAACGGGCAGAAACGAGACCATGAGTAGATGTCTTCAGCTGGAAAAGGTCAGATCGGACAACTGGTAGACCTACCAGGAGGGAAGACCTTCTTCGCCTTCTGCTCGGCCATCACGAACTTCTTCAGCTGACAGGTTAGCACTGGAATGTTTATGGAATGTTTAAACCTCACATTCAGGAAGTAGGGCTTCGTCAGCTCATCTTGGAGGGCAAGCAGCCACTCCTCCTCCATTGTCTCCAGCTCGAGCTCCAACAGAGGCAGCACTGTCGGGTGGCCCTCGAGGGCTGTGCGCAGCTCCTCTCGACTCGTGGCTCTGGGAATCTTAATGCTCAGAGCTGTTGTCAGTTCGTTTTCGCTTTGCTTAACTTACTGGTCGCTGCCGGCTCGTTGGCGACCTTGGCCCTCTTCGCGGGGCGCGGCGACGGCACCTCCTGGTTCAGGTCCTTAGCCTTCATGATGGCGTCCCTCGCTGCATCGCTCAGCGCACTCCCTGTCGCGCGTGCGCTAGACTTGGTCGCAGCCGCTCCAGCCGGCTTGAAGTACGATGCAATGGACTTGGGCGGCATGGTCAGTGTATGGGTTGGTGGTCGGAGCACGACGCGTCTCAAGTCATGTCCCAGTCGCGTCAACCGCGGTCGACCTCCACACTGATTTTCCTTTGCTTCCGGTGGCGACGGCGGCGAGGGGTCTGAGCGCCTACGCGTCATGTGACAGTGGCAGCCCCATCTCGGCAATCAGATTTGGGGGCCAATCTCCAGAACCACGTCATGTCAGCGAGACTGCAAACGTCGAATCGCTGGAACTTGAGTCTTGAAGGAGCCATTGGGTGTTCGGAGCCATCTGACGCTGCCCACCTGCACCACCCCACCGGTAACGATGGTTGGCTCATCTGCATGCATTCAGCCCCTTTAACGATAAGCGGGCTCAGAACGGAATGTCCGCAGGCACGTCAGCGGGGACCCCACAGATCGATATCTAGGATTGCCCAATCGGGTATGTGGCACCACTGGCAGACGACCGCCGGCTTCCAACCCCGGTTCTTCGGAACGAAGCACCCCTCCTTCGTTTGTCTCCATACATCCCCTCACAACCACAACATGGCACCCTCCCCGACCCCGAACGCGCCCCGTACGCTCGCAGAGCTTGTAGAGCTGCTCAGGGATGACGAGATGGTCAAGGTCGCCGGTGAGTTAGCGCCGTTTCAAACCCGATTTCTGACCCTCAGGCGTCGACGTGGACGGAGTTCTTCGCGGCAAGATCATGTCCAAGAGCAAGTTCCTCTCAGCTGTCGAGTCTTCCTTCGGTTTTTGCGGTGTAGTGTATGGCTGGGATAGTCAGTCTTGCGTCAAGAAACGACGAAAAACGATGCATTCTCGGCGTAGAAGTGGTCCGAGAAGTTGGTGGGCAAGTCCGCGGGTGGTGGGGTGGTGTCACTCCGCCGGAACTGCCCAGTGCCCATCTCGATAAGGATTTCAACTTCCGCTACGTTTTTCGCGCGTCTTCCGCTATATCTGCTGACTATCAGTGCATGATGCTACCTACCCGCGCGAGCTCCTGGTGTCAAACAAGAGCAACGGCTACCGTGATCTGAACGCGCAGATCGATCTGTCGACCTACCGCCGAATCCCGTGGGAGGACAACATCCCGTTCTTCCTGGTGTACTTCTACGATCAGGGTGACGACAAGCCGCTTCCGGTCGACCCTCGCAGTGCACTTGCGAAGGTCACGGATGAGGCCAAGGCTCTGGGCTGGGACTGCATGACCGGCGCCGAGTTCGAGGTGCGTGATGGCAGCCGTAGTCACGCTTACGCCCCAGTACTTCCAGTTCGCGGAGACTGCCCAATCTGCCGAGGCGAAGAGCTTCGTGAACCTCACCCCCCTGACCCCCGGCAGTGCGTATTAGCTTGCGAATGATGCACTTGAAGCTGACCTCAGACCACGGATACTCCCTTCTGCGCACGACCCTGAACAAGGATTACTTCTATGACCTCTACAAGGTCTCGTCCAAGATGGGCGTCGAGATCGAAGGACACCGTGCGTCTTATCTGCAATGTTGCACTGACTACCACAGATACGGAGACTGGACCTGGCGTGTTCGAGACCGCCCTGGCGTACACCGACGCGGGCCGCATGGCCGACAACGCGCTGCTGTTCAAGCTCATCGCCAAGAGCATGGGCATGAAGCACAACGTCCTTCCGTCGTTCATGGCCAAGCCGTGGGAGAACGTAGATACAGTGGCTTTGTCATAGCTGACAACCAGCTCTCCGGATGTTCCGGTCACATCCACGTCTCGCTCCGCGACAAGGACGGACGCAACATCTTCGGTTTGTCGAAGGAGGAGACCGCGGCCGGTGGGCGCAAGGACGCCAAGTGGAAGGACCTGCAGTACATCTCCCAGGAGGCGGAGTGGTTCCTCGCCGGACTGCTGGAGGGCCTTAAGGACGGTGAGTTGACCTAGATGTGGACTTAGCTGACCCCAGTCATCCCGCTCATGTGCCCGACGATCAACTCGTACAAGCGTCTGCTCGGTGGCGAGGTGAGTGAACTCTTTGTTACACTGAGCTGACGGACAGCAATACTGGGCTCCCGACACCGCCTCTTACGGCTACGACTCGCGCGCCGCGTCGATCCGCATCATCTCCGCCCCCGGCGTCAAGCCCTCCGCGACCCGCTTCGAGGTCCGCATTCCTGGTGCTGACGTGAGTCCCCTCTGAGCTTCCAGCCCAGCTTCCGCGATGACTGTAAGCTGACATCCAGATGAACACGCACTACGCCATCGCTGCCATCTACGCGCTCGGCCTGCGTGGTATCAAGAACAAGACGCCGCTGCCGTACGGCCCCATCGGAGCGCCTGGCGTCTCCCGCGCCACGATCACGCACCTGCCCATCACTCTTGAGCGCGCGACCGAGGCCTTCATGGCCAAGGACAGCATTGCGCGCGAGGTGTTTGGCGACTTCTTCGTCGACCACTTCGGCGGCACCCGCGAGGTTGAGCTCGAGCAGTTCGCCCGCGCCGTCACTGACTGGGAGCGTGAGTTGTTGCTGGCCGATCGTTAACTGACATCGCAGTCCGAAGGTACCTCGAGCTCGCCTAGAGTGGAGCGCGGTCTATGTGTTTCGTTTCCGTGTATTGTGAAGGAGAGCGACGACGACGCCGAGGGATTGGGCACTGTGTCAATAGATGTTCGCCTATCGTATGTGACGGTTAGACCACCAGAGTATGTGTGCGCCAGGTTCATCACGTCGAGCAGAATGGGTTTCGAGAGCATCACGTGGAGGCTCTGCAACCGTCAGAGATCTGAGAGCGTCAGAGAGCATGGACCGTGTTTGGAGCGGCGATTCCCGCAACATGCACGGGCAGAGAGGGACAGCACCGGTCTCCGATGGCAAAGCGGCGAACACCAGGCATCAAAAGCGACGCGCGGGCGCTAGGAGACCACGAGTCGTCCCGGCCAGAGCACGCTGCGGGTAGGAGCGGCGCAATTGCGGAACTAGTGTTCTACCCGTTATGGCATTGTTGTGCAAGCAAGGCGTCAGTGGTGGTTCTGGTTCTGGTTCTGATCGACATGAGTCCACACTGGAAAGATGACACCGCTCTCGGCTCCGATTGTCTGAGATGGCAAGACTTTGACTCGTCGCCACTGTTGAATGCCGCTCATCCACGAGCCACCGGTCCCGCTCGTGACCGTCTCCTTATCTGCTTTCGCGCTTCGTGCTTGCGCAGCGCACTACACGGGGCTAAGGGGGAGGTATGCATCGACTCGGTGTCTAGTGCATAGCCGCTGGACCAGATTTTGGTAGGCAAGTTGGACATTAACTGGGTGGCAAAAAGAGGGTGGGCCACAGGCAAAATCTCCGAAACGCCGCCATACTTAATGCGCTGGGCGTGCCGCAGCTCATCAGGCGTCAGTTGCTTACAAGTAAGTCGTGCACCGACGACACCGCCAACTACACCACTCAGCCCAACCGCTCACCACCTTCTCCTCTCGCCTCCCCCGTCAAACCGACCACCACAAACACCCCGTACTAGAAAAGCCAACCTAGGGCACCGTTTGAATGAGCAGCAGTACGTTTCTTGGCGCCTTATCGCGTGCAGATCGCTGACATGTGTCCCCCGCTTCGCCACCTGGCCGTCTTATCTATCTCGCACTTGATCGCGACTTGGCTGGTACCTTGACCTCCTCCGACCTCCACTGCCCACTAACCTTGACTCCATGTCCTTTGTCCCTGTCTGCTTTCGCTCCATGTTGCGCGCGTCGTTGCTCTTTTCGCCACCCGGACTGCTCACACGCCGTCAATTGTTATCGCTCGCCCACCCCGCACGATGACGTCTCGTCTGACAGCTACCAAGGAGACTTCGGCTAAGACCAAGAGCAAGGCCCCGGCGGCTTCTGCTGGGGCCATCAACCTCGGGGCGCCTTTTGGTAAGTCGCGCGCCATGCGCCGGTGCAGCAGACAGCGCGGACACTGACGCTCAGACCCGTTCTCGTCTTCGGACCCTTTCGGCGATGACAAGCCCTCGTTCGAGCGCAGCGTCGGCAAGACCGCTGACAAGATCCACATCCGTCTCCAGCAGCGTAACGGTCGCAAGACCATCACCACCGTCGCGGGCATCCCCGACAAGTACGACCCCCGCAAGCTCCTCAAGGCTATGAAGAAGGAGTTTGCGTGCAACGGACACGTCGTCCACTCTGCCGACTCGGACGAGGAGGACTCGCCCGCCCCCGGCAAGAAGGACGAGCACGGCAAGGTCCTCCAGTTCCAGGGCGACCAGCGTGCCTCCGTCAAGCAGTTCCTCGTCCAGTCTGGCCTGCTCTCCGAGAAGGAGGCCAAGGACCAGATTGTCATGTGCGTAGAGCTATCTGTTAGGGACGTATTTAAGCTAACGTCGCAGCCACGGTTACTAGACGCCTTATATTCATGGCAAGCAACACCAACTACCTACACGTCTATGTGCAACCACATCACCAGCTCTGTTCCGGTTGTGTTTCTGTCCCCCTCCACCCATGCATTTGATTTGCTACGACGGCGATCGGTCACGGCTACAGCTCGACTTACGGTCACTCGATACTAGACGGACTGATGAATGGGTTACGGCTACGAAGAACGCGATAGGCAACGGGCACGACGGTTGAGTGCACCTGGTATTAGGTTTCCGGCAACAGGAGATTACCAGCTAATCCTCAGGTGGAGGATGACTGTGGTCCGCTTTCGGCGGACGATCTCCAGCTCACTCGGAAGCCTGTGATCAGTTAGGAGAAAGGACCGTCTTGGCGCAACTGACAGCTCACTGTCTGGGCGCAACTCGCAGCTCACCGGCTGGTCGTCCCCGCCGGCTCTTCGATGCTGTGCGATTGTCATTAGCTGACAGAAAACCCAGCTGACTAACATGTGTCTGGATACCTGGCGTCAGCTATTGTTGCAGCGCTGGAAAGCTTACGATAGTAGCGGCCATGGCGCTGGGGTCAGCTACGCATCCCGGTCATGACAGCTACGCAACAGTCTGGGGTCAGCTCGTCTTCGCTCGGACCAGCTTACAGAAGAAGCCAACAGGGGGACTGGGATCAGCTTCACAGGACAGAGTGTGCCGCTATCTGCCCGACTGGCGTGAGCTAACTGCCTAGCAGGCTGTAGCTCACAGTCAAGATATTTCCCTGGCATCAGCTTATCAACTAGACTTCAAGCTCACCGTTCGCATCGCTGGTGGAAGGACTGACGTTCGTCTGCTACCAAGACGAATTAGCACACCTGCCACGAAGACAGCAGGAAGGAAAGCTGGGGTCAGCTAATAAAACGATGTGAACAGCATTTGTCGCACGTACGGCCTGGGTTTCAGCTGGTGAACGGACTCACAAAGCTCACTCGTCAGGAGCCATGTGCCTGGCGTCAGCTTGATGGGATGCCAAGCATGCCCGGTGGCTGAGAGGCTGGCGTTAGCTGAAAGTGTTAGCGAGGAAGCTACCTCTACCTTGTCTGGGGTCGGCTTCAGCACGCCATCGTTCAGCTTACTGCATCGTCCACCCTGGCGTGATTGGAGTCAGCCTCCAGGGACGATTCAGCAATACCTGATGGAGATTTGGTCTCAGCTTCGTCCGTACGAGCGAGCTTACTCGTTCCACTGGGGTCAGATGTAAGAGATAGCATGCCTGTCTCACCATCTAGCCTTCGGTTCGCTCGCCTGGGGCAGCTTCGCTAGCTCCAGCAGCTCATTCGTTGCGCTGCGTGGCTGAGGACGTTGATGACGGTCTGGGATCAGCTCCAATGGGCGAAACGCAGCTCACCGCTTGTAAGACTGTAAGCTGGGGTCAGCTATACGGACGCCGAAAACTCGTACTCTAATTATCTGCTAGAACATCATCCACGAGCTACGTCTCGCGTCGGTTGACTTAAGTCTGGAGTCGGCTTCAGTCGATCTTCCGGCAGCTCCCCGTCTCCGGTGAGTCTGGAGTCAGCTTAGCGGTTGACCGATGACGGCAGCTACCTTCGGCAATCGGGGAGTTCACAGCAGCCGCGATACTCAGAGCAGACACTGGTACTATCGTTAGCTTGTGCATAGACGATGAAAGCTTACGTACCTCTGACCAAGAGTATGGTGGCACTGCGATCCTCACTGCGAATGACTGAGCCTGGGATCAGCTGACGCCAGTTTTCCCTGCAGCGTACTGTATTACTCCTATGCCTCATCCCGACCCGGATCAGTCGGCTGTGACTCGAGCCGAGCTCCACTGGAACGCTGCGGTCAGCTCGGACCCTGCCCGCTAGCTGCTCACCCCTGGCTGCCTGTCTGCTTCGAGCGACTCCGCGCAGCTAACCCGTAAACTGCAGTCAGCTTCCAGCAGGATATCTAAAGACAACACGAGATTCGACTTCAGCTCCGATCTGGAGTCAGCTGGGATGCGGGCCGTCGCAGCTGACGGAGAAGGGCGATCGCCACTCCGACTCTACTTCTCCGATGTCATTGCGAAGCCTGAAGTCAGCTCTCAGTCCTGTCACAGAAGCTCACATTACATCACGTAGCTTACTGCTAGTTGTCGAATTACAGGCACCTATGACGTGGTTGCCTCGTACCAGACTGGGATACTGAAGTCAGCTATCGAGCGGTCTTCGAAGCTTACGAAGGGGAGGCTAGGACATAGGCGCGAGGAGGTGAGGCTGACTGACAGCTAACGGGACTGTCATGTCCACGACGTAGCTCACGTGCGACTGCCATCGTCTTGCCACGATATGGTAGACAACATAACCAACCCGGCATCTTGATGTCAGCTACATCGTCACGCATGCAGCTCACGACCTCCCGTCCGTTACGCCGCCAGCTATATCTGTCATCAAGACGGATGTCCGCCACTTCGGAGGTCAGCTAACAACCCGTGGCACCTCAGCTGTAACTCACATCTGGCCGTTAGCTGTTGGAAGCGCACGCAAGCTCACGAGTTCTGCCGTTAGCTCACCACGCACCTCTCTTAGCCACCTTCAAAATGCCCGGAAACAGCTACCAGGCCAGATAACCCCCGTAGCCTACCTTACAAAGCTGGCTTAACGCTATCAGCGACCGTTCTGTGGAGGCAAATGCTGGGCCTTTAGCTCAAGCGATTCGTCAGACAGCTACCATTCCACCACGTTCGAACGCTTTAGAACAAGGCTGGAGTCAACTTCGGGTTGAGGTCCAACGCATGCTCGATCCAGCTCCTGAGGTCAGCTCGGGGTTGCACAGGTCCTAGCTCACATGAGTTGCCCTGCCTGCTGTCTGACCCATTGCGCTTGATCAGATCTGGTTCAGCCAAGAGAGAATGTCAGTAAGCTAGCTGAGATTTGAGATATCAACTTGGAGCAGTTGGACAGCTCACCTCTCAACGCGCCGACCACGCTATCCCGCCCGGCTTTCGCACTGGGATAAGCTCATCAAGAAGGCGCGCCTAGCTCACCAGATGCTCAAGCCTGCATGCACAACCACAATTTATGGTGTTAGCTGGCTGCAGTCACAACGCAGCTCACACAAGGGAAAATACCTACGAGTGCCACACCTCCACCCTCACCGAACAAGTATCTCGTCAGCCGGTCATTTTCACCTCCAAGCGACGTAGCTCAGATGGAAGAGCGTTGGGCTCATATGAGTTCACCCAAAGGGCAGAAGATCGAAACTTCTCGTCGCTAGAAAGCTTTTTGTTTTGCGCTGGTTCGATTGCCCGGGAAAAGGCTCGGTAGGAGAGGGGGTTTGGTCAGGGAAGGCGTGGAAGGTGGGTGGTGATTGGACGAGAGTGGGAGGGGCAGCGTCCGATGACATCGGCATGGCGGTGTTGGCAGATCGTGTGCTTTGACGGCTTTGGAAGCGACTGGAACATGTCAGCTCAACAAAAAGTTGTTAGCTTACTGCATATGAACTGGACAAGGATGGTGTATATCGACGGTAGTGGCCGGAACCGCGCCGATAGACCGAGGTATGCTCCTGTGTCATTATCTTACAGTAGCTCAGGAAGCGCTTGCGTCCAGCTCACTGGAACGGCAGTAGTTGAAGGGAATGCATCGTCAGTATATCTGGGGTCAGCTTCCATGCGAAACCCCCTACTAGCGAAGCTCACTGATGTCTGATGTTCTGAAGTTCGGGCGAAGGCTATGCATCTGCCGTCAGCTCGTGTGCAGGTGTGGATGAGCCCACAATGATACAACTCTTCTCTATCAAGCGCCTGCGTGATGCCAGCTGGCAAACCACTTGTCCAGCTCACCCTAATCCGTAGAGCGACCTTCAAGCACGCTGGGATCAGCTGGGTACACGGAGCGCCTGCTCACACGGTCTCTACTCGTCATCCTCCTCCTCGAGCGCGTGCATCTGTTGTCAGCTCCACAGAACATAAGTAGCCCACCTTGAACTCCAAGATCCCATTGTGCATGTGCGGCGGCATGCTGTCCGGCACGGGCATCATGACCTGAACGGAGAGGAAGCCGGTCTCATCTATGCGCAGACAGACCTTGAGGCTGTGCTGGAGGGCTTTCGAGAGAAGGGCGATGTGCGGGGCGTGATAGCTGGGAACGTCAGCTAGCGAAACCAAGCGGAAGCTGCACACACCTGAACACGACGGGCTGTTCGCACTCGAACGCCTCCATGACCTCGCGCTCGTAGGGATAATCGAACTGGAGTTAGCTCAGTATCGGGGATCGCGAAGCTGCGAAGGGGAAGACGGAGAAGATTCTTACCTGTTGTTAGCTTTCGCGAGACCCCGTAGCTCACCTGTACAGTGCCAAAGTCACCTTCGGCATACAGCGAGAAGCGCGCTGATCGCTTGCGTTCCCGCTCGCTGCCCTCGCCAGGTTTCAGGCGGAGAATGACGCGTGCAGCGCTGGGCGGGAGGTCCATGAGCGCGTCGCGGAACCAGGGGCTCTGTCTGTCAGCTCGGGTATCTCAACCATTGAGCACCTTCATGATCATGTACACCAGCCTGATGTCAGCTAATCCTTGCAACCGCAGCTTACTGGCTCTCCTCGTCAAAGGGGTGGTTCATGATCTCTTCTGGCTCGAGCGTGCTGAACTTGCACTGCGTCACTGGTCCCTTACTGTCGTCCCTCCTTTATGTCAGCTCAAGGTTCCCGCTTAGTGAGCTTACAGCATCACATCGAGTGTGCTCCCCCGCCCAGCCCAAGTCAGGCGCATGAACGTGTTCTTTCCCCTGTCGAAGCGGGGTGGCGGCTCGTCGTCTTCCCCTGGGAGAGCGTCGCCAGCCCAGCGCCGCTTACCCCCGCCGCCGGAGGTGCCGCCCGCGTTTCCAAAGATGTTCAGACACTGCAAGAACGCATCTAAGGAGATCTCGAACACGTCTACTTCGTCCTCGTCTGCGGGCGTGTACTCGAACACGGAGAATAGGTTGGATGGGATCCACGCCGTCGCACAGAGGGACTTGACTTCCTCCACTGTCACTTCGAAGCCGGCGTCGGACACGGTCATGATCGCGTTCTGATGTCAGCTGACACCTGCGAGCGTTGCAGCCTTATGTGGGTCCGCACTGAGGAGGTTCCCTCCTGACGGTGATAAGAAAGAGAGTGCAATGGAGCGGAGAGGAGTGAGAAAGTGGGAGAAGGACAACAACTGCAACGTGTCGACGTGCCGTGGGAAGGAACACACGAGGTGTGAAGAGGCAAGGAGTCCTCAGAGCGAGGGCGCGACAGTCGCGAGGGCGCAACAGTGCAAGTGGATGAAGTGTGACTTACATGCTTCAGTCCGATCCCCCTAAGTAGGCGTGCGAAAGGACGAACATCTGATGTCTCCGCGACCAGAATCTGTCCTATCAGCTAAAGAAAACGAGAAGATTAGCTCACGGGTGCGCGCTGGCTTGCAGCCTGGCTCTGACTCGGACCCGCTTGACTCATGGCCGTATTGGGCTCGAAGAGATGGTCAACAACGCTATGGAGTGCCGAACGCGGCGGTGGTCGTGACCAAAGAATTTAAGAATGCGACACTGGACTGTTCGGGCGCGTTCCGAGAGCGTGAGAGAGACTTAAGATGAGGAGCGAGGAAGAAGCAACGGACTCGACATTTGTTGACACCCCGCGTCCAGTCAACCGATCGACCTCCACCTTCCTCCCAACCTCCACCAAGACGTACCAGACCTTCCTCGCCTGCATTTCCCTGTACCCAGGCGTACCAGGCACACCAAACCCAGCTGCGGCCAGGCACGGCCGAATGATATCAGCGCAATGAAGGCATGTGAGCACGCCTCCACTCCGTCATCTCCGCTGCCGCTGCGCTCCGACGAGTGGTGCGCCTCGCCGTCATAAGAGTTCTCACAGCACCTTCATCTGTGACTACACTCTTGACATCGAACACTCTACGAAACGAACATTGAACATCATGGCCGGCGGTCGATCTCCCCTCCCCCTTCTCTTTGCTGCTGGACTTGGTGAGTCGCTGACTCTTCTTCGCACTTGCACCTGCTGTGACGTCGAAGACCAGCTGGTGTCTTCCCCCTTGTCTTCCCGTCACCTCCTCGACTCCCATCTCTGCTCATCAGACCGTCTCTCCTCTACGCTCCTACTCTCATACCTCTCTGCCTCTGGCTCTTCCTCCGTCCTACCGTCCCCAGCTCTTCACCCCTGTCCCATCTTCCTTCCTCTCCTCTCCTCTCCTCTCCCTTCCCTTCTTCCCCGCTCTTGCAAAGCTGCGGCGAGTCCCAAATCCAGGCTGACCCCCAGGCGTCCTCTCCGGCCTCTACATCTGGAAACAGCCCCTGACCCAGTACACGGAAGAACAGAAGAACAAGGGCAAGCCCCTCGTCCCGCCTTCGGACATCTCGCCGAAGGTCTCGGAGGAGATCAAGGCGGCGGCCACGGCGCCGAGCACCGACGCGAAGGTCGCATTCGACTCGGCGAAGCAGGCGCATTCCGAGCACGGGGTTGGGGACGTGCCTAGCAAGTGAGCTTCAATCGCGAGGCTAAGCTGACAGCGCAGGCGCAACTAATCTCGATTTGTAGGGTGTGAGAGTGGGTAAATAGTGATCGCGAATGTAGTTCTTGCCGACTATTGCTTCGTCCTGCCCTGGGGCCGTCTGATGCAGCCAGGTTCCTACCCGGCAGCGCTTACCGCGCAAGCCTCAAACGAGTTCGCTGAGGTGTGACATTGTTTTTATGCAACTATGAAGAAAATGAATGCCAATGCTTTACTTGAGAGTCTATCTAGTTCTCCTGCTTCTCGCCCTCCTTGCCCTCCTTCTTGTCCGTGTTGGCATCGGGATCAACCTCCTTCAGATTCTCCCTCGCCCTCTTCCTCTTCTCGGCATCGACATCGAGCTGCTTCTCAATGTACACGTCCATCTCGTCTGCGTGTTCGAACGGTCGCTTGCCGAGCAGCAGGCGCATGTCCTCACGCGTGATGACCTCCTTCTCGAGCAGGAGGGCCGCGACCTTCTCCACGTCCGCCTTGTGCTTGGTCAGCAGCTCGGTCGTGCGCGTGTGCGCGTCGCGGATCATCTTGCGCACGGCTCCGTCAATCTCCTGCGCCGTCGCCTCGGAGAAGGGCTTCTGGAACGCCTCCTGCTGCCCCTGCTGTCCGCCGTAGGAAATGGGTCCGATCGCGGGGTCCATTCCGTAGTTGGACGCGACCTCGTGCGCCATCTTGGTGATCTTCTGCAGATCGTCCTGCGCGCCCGTCGTGATCTCGCCGAAGAAGATCTCCTCCGCCACACGGCCGCCGAGCGTCATGCACATCCGGTCCAGGAGCTGCTGCGTGCTGAACAGGAACCGCTCCTTGGGCAGGTACTGCGCGTATCCGAGTGCGCCAACGCCACGGGGGATGATGGACACCTTGAGCAGCGGGTCGGCGTACTCGAGGAACCAGCCGCAGACGGCGTGTCCGGCCTCGTGGTACGCGACCGTCTTCTTCTCGTTCTTGCCGAGGACGCGCGACTTGCGCTCCAGGCCGGCAATGACACGCTCGATCGCGCCGTCAAAGTCGTCCTCGGTCACGCTGTCGCCGTCGCGGCGCGCCGCACGCAGAGCAGCCTCGTTACACACGTTGGCGATGTCGGCGCCCGAGAAGCCGGGCGTCAGAAGCGCGAGCTTCTCCGCAATCGTGTCCTGCGTCAGGTCGCCCGAGAGCTTGAGCGGGCCGAGGTGCACCTTGAAGATCTGGCGGCGACCACCAATGTCCGGACGGTCGATCGCGATGTGCCTGTCGAAACGGCCAGGGCGCATGAGGGCAGGGTCGAGGACGTCGGGACGGTTGGTACCGGCGAGAACGACAATGTGCTCCTTCGTGCCGAAACCGTCCATCTCGACGAGGAGCTGGTTCAGCGTGCTCTCGCGCTCGTCATTGCCGCCGAACTGCCCACCCTTGCCACGCGCCTTGCCGATGGCGTCGATCTCGTCGATGAAGATGATGCAGGGAGCGTTCTTCTTGGCCGTCGCGAACAGGTCACGGACACGCGAGGGACCGACACCGACGAACATCTCGACGAACTCGGATCCAGAAACAGAGAGGAAGGGCACCTTGGCCTCACCGGCGGTAGCCTTGGCCAGGAGAGTCTTACCAGTACCAGGAGGACCGGAGAGGATGGCACCGCGGGGGATCTTGGCTCCAAGCTTCTCGTAGCGCGCCGGCTCCTTCAGGAACTTGACAAACTCCATGATCTCCTCCTTGGCCTCGTCGGCTCCCGCGACGTCGCGGAACCGCACGGCAACGTCCAGGTCCTGGTTGAACATCTTGGCCTTGGACTTGCCGACACCGAAGACGCCGCCGCCACCACCGCCGACACCGCCGCCACGCTGGCGCATCATCCAGAGCAGGAAACCGGCGAAGAAGAGCGTAGGCGCAAAGTGGAGCATCATCTGGAATCCGCTCGTCTCCTCGTGGTAAGAGACGGGGATGCGCTCAGAGGGAGGAATCTCGAGCTCGTCCTGCGTCTCGCGGAGGAGGCGCTCAAAGTTCTCGAGAGAGCCGATCGTGAAGACGTACGGAGCCGGGCCGCGGGGCGGGTCGGTCGTGCCGGGGGTGCTGCCGCCGCCAGACGAGGAGCCAGAGGAGCCAGAAATCGGGTTGTGCAGGTGGACGCGGACCTTGTTGCCGTTCACGACCTCGAGCGACTGGACGAGGCCACGGGCGAGAAGCTGGTTGCGGCTGGGGTCAGTTGATGCTGCACATGGCCTAACTCACAATTCCTGCCAGGTAATCTCGCGGGTCGAGTGCTCGCCGGGCGATGTGATCGAGTAGAGGACGTACGTGCTGAGGTTAGCTGACATTTCCGATATTCAAGCTTACGAGATCGCAGCGAGGAGGAGCTGGTTGGGCGTGAGGCCGCCAAAGTTGCCGTTGCCGCCCTGGCCTCCGCTGCCGCCGCCGCCGCCTCCGCCAGTCGCCGTCTTCTTGCCAGCCTTCTCGTCGCTGAGCCTCGGCCTCCGGTCCTTCCAGTCACCTCCGTCGTCATCGCGACCATCGTTCTTCGCTCCAGAGGGCTGGTCCTTGCCCTCCTCGGTGCCGTGCGTCGGCTGCTGGGGCGGCTTCAGCGGCTCGCTTCCAGGCGCAGGGTTAGGCGCCTTGGGCACCGTCTCCTTTCCGCCGAAGACGCCCTCGAGGCCTTGCGGCGTCGGGGAGTTGTTTCCCGGGCGGGGCTGGCCGGTGTTGGCGCGGAAGACGGACGTCGAGAGCATCGCAGTGGGCCGCATCGTGGGCCTCACGAACGCGCTGCGCCGGACGGCGCTGCGCAGGGGGAGGCGGAACATGGTGTGGGGCCGTCGGAGTCGGGCTCGGTGTCGGTTGTCGTGTGAAAGAGAAAAGGGTGGAAAAGGAATGGACGTATGCAGGGAATGAAAAGAGAAGTGGTCAGAGTCGAGTGCGAAGCGTCCGTCGTCGTCTCTTCCGTTGTCGCTTCCGGTCGCTGTCTTTGTGTGGTGGCTAAAGAGGCGAAAGGAAGGAACAAGTGGTGGTCGGAGGAAGAGGGTGTGGAAATGTCGGAACAGACGTTGCGGAAGCGTGCGTGTCGGTGTGTGCCGGTTCGTTCCAGATCGGCCAAGTGCGCTGAGCTGCTCGTTGCTGCCGGCCGACCCTTGACTGGTGCTTGGGTGGAGAATCGCCTGCTGGGTGGCGAGTGAGAGGGCCGGAGTGCGGGAGCAAATTTCCGCGCTTGGACAAGGCAACGGAGTTATGGGCACTGGGCGTGGCGGAGCAGGATTCCGAACGCTGCATGTCCAACGACGCAATCATCCAGCCCGAGCCTCCTAATCACGGTTCCGACCTTCGTAGCTCGGCTTTTGGTTGTCCAGCATGCATGCACGGGGAGCGTACCTGGATCAGCCATTGTCTTTCCAACATTCTCAATGCATCGGTGTCGCTGCAGTTGTTGAACGCAGCAGCAAGCAGCCAACGAGGCAGCAGCATCTAGCAGCGACTGGAAGCCGGAGTGCGTCGCAAGCGCAGTGGCTCTGGGCGGACACATGTCCTTTGGCTTGACCGAGCCCGGCCAGTCGCCGCCGGCCTTGGACGCCACTGACGAGGTCCCCTCGATGCCTCTGGTTGACTGGACGATGACTCAGCTCTGTGCGGCCAAATCTTTTCTGCGCCAAAAGTCTCCAGTCTTCAGGGCTACTCACCGAATCGAACCTGAGCACCTGAGCTCGGTTGCAGGGGCAGGTGGCGATTTATCACGTGACTTGAGTGTGAACACCACCTGCACGTGACCTTTGAGGGCAGACTGCCAAGTCGCATTCCGGTGAGGGTGAAATGTGCGGGATGTCCTCGTTCCGGCGTGAAAGTTGGCTAGGGTGGGCCCGATCACATGGACCAGAAACTTGGTCTCACCCTGAGCCGCGGCGGTTGCTCAATCACAGCGACGCGATCAATCACGCAACCACAGCCGCTCAGCCGCGCACGTACCACAGGTCACAGCCGTGTTCCGTACATGCTCGTCCATTGGCCTCGTCTATTCAGCGATGGTAGACAGATGAGCGGTGGGTCGGAGCTCGTCCGGTGCAGCGACAGCGAACCGGTGCACAGTATGCACAGGACACGTACTCTCCGCCAACGTTACCAGGGGGTGGCAGAATTCTCCGCTTCCCAGCCGACCGCCCGCCCAACCGCGCAGCCAGAGTAACCGGTACAAGTCTGCGAACCTGCGATGTGCGCAGGCAGACGAGGCGTGTTACTGTTACCCAAGCCAAGCATGCATCTTTTCTTCACTCTATTCACTCCACTATACTACTGCAGTCACTCACTCACCTCATAACGACTCCACGAATTCCGGCTGGCAACAACGTTCCCACCAACGCACGTGTCCCACGAGCTAACACGGTACGTCAACAACACCTGCGCCAGCCAGCGCGCACACCTGCGCGGTCGCGCCGTCGGGTCGCGGGCCAGCGTCACGCCCCACCATGTCCATCAACTGACGCCGCCAGCTACTCTACAACACGACACGACAACAACAGTACATGCTTCCAGCTATCTTATCTCGAAACTTTCCACCACTAGATTAACCTTCCGCCTTCTGCCTTCCCCGACCTCAAACCGACTTCAGACCTGAAGGCAGACACCGAGACCGAGCTTCCTCCCCTGAACAGCCTGATTCCAACGGTCAACCATGTCGACTTCTCCGAAGTTCGCCCTTGGTGGCAAACTCGACCTGGGAGAGCTGAGGTCGTTGCCACCAGGTATCCTCCTGCCGGTACCGCTGTTTGCATGCTTCTGTGCACTGTACCGCTTCGTCGCGCCGCGCTTTGAGACAGAAAAGCAGCGCGCATATGTGCTCTCCTCGCTCAGCTCGGCGACCATGACCCTCGCGTCGCTTCCGTTCGTGTACGGGTACCTCACCGGCGGCATCGGGCGCATGTGGTACCTGGGCAACAACGGGTGGACAAAGCATCTCGCCGACATCATCGTCGCCTTCTTCGGCACCTACCTGTTCTGTAAGTATCCACTGTGTCGCACAGTCCCGAGGCCCGAGGCGATCTGCATGCGCTAGCACGCAGCCATGACGTCCGGGGGCTGATGGGACACGTTTGCCACCTGCCACCGGAAAAGTATTGACATCTCTAGCCGACCTTACGATCGGGTTCGTCGCGTACCGGAAACAGGTCGGGCTTCTGACGGGCTGGATCCACCACCTCGTCTACATAGGCGTGATGGTGCACTGCGCGACGTCGCTGCAGTCGTGCGTCTTCCTGACCGCGAGCATCATGGAGCTGCCGACGTTTGACCTTGCCATTTCGAGTCTCTTCCCGAGCGTTAGGAACGACGAGCGCTTCCTTTCTCTCATGCTCGCCACGCGCATTATCTTCAACACTGTGCTGCTGATCGACACGCTGCGCCCGTCCTCGAGGCAGATCATGGAAGGCTCCTGGATCCCCGCAGTGATTCTGGGACTGGCACTCACGCTCCACGCGAGCTGGATGCGTGGCGGCGTCGTGGGATACCTGAAGCGCCGGTCCAAGGCCCGCGCTGCAGCAAAGGCAGCGAAGGAGGCGGCCGCAGCCGCCGCGGCAGAGAAGGAGACGAAGCGGCCCCCGCACCTCGAGCTGGGCGGCAGCACGCCCGAGGACTCGCCGCTCGTCACGCCGTACGCGGCCCCAGCCGACGCATTCATCATTCCCGGGGTCGGTCCTCTGCCCGCGATCCCGACGCTGTCCTCCCTCACCGAAGCCCTGCCGCAAGCCAAGGCGAACCTCTCGGCCCTGCACTCTGAATTCAGTGCCGCTGTCCACGCCCGCCTCGAGGAGCAGCGCGAGCGACTGGCGCTTCACGGGTTCCTCCGCCGGAGAGCGGTGTATGCGGAGGACGACGAGCTGAGCGATTAAAGGGAGGAGTGTGAGTTCAACAGATACTTGTAAGGATTAGTTCAACATAGAATTCTTGTATGCTCTATCAACTGAGCAACTCTACGAAATGTCATGAATGTTTCACGACTAGAGCCGAACGGCCGAGCGGTAGCGAGGCTGGGGGATCTGAGTGTGTGTAGTGGGTGTCAGAGGTCAGTTGGCGAAGAATGAGTGTCCACGTCAAGTGTGATACATCAAGTCATGTCGACAGAAAACTAGTCTACACCAGTGTGCACTAGCACGCTCACTACAGCCTCACGCCCTGCCCCCTAGCCCCCCTCGCGAGCCAATCGACCTCATCCTCCCCGCCAATCTTGACCGCGTCGCTGTCCCCGGAGTGAGATCCGCGGTCGGTCAACTCGTACGCCTCGGGTCCATCGTCCTCCTCCTCGCCCACATCGTGGAGCACCTCCCTGGGCCCGCCATTGGCGTGCGGGTTCTGGTTCAGTTTCGCGTATCCCTCCGCGTCCGCGTCCGCGTCGACGTCGCGTCCCTCGAGTTCGGCGTACTTGGCCGCATTCTGCCCCGTCGTCGCGTACAGGTGCACCAAGCCTGAGATGACGAGGTAGATGAGGAAAGAGAGCGAGAAGTCGAAGAGCGCGTACGAGACGTAGTCGATGCCGACTGCGTCTGCGTGTCGGAGCTCTTCGTCCGTGGCAGACATGAAGAGCGTCCCGCCAAGCGTGAGCAGATAGGGAGGGAGTTGCTGGAACACCCTCACGATGCCGGGGGGCGTGGGCTGGTCGTGGAGAACGAAACAGACCTCGATGATGCGACAGATTCCAGCGGCCATGAGCGCGTATCCGAACATGGCGTGGATCTTTGTGCTGATCATAAGGCTTTGAGTGTGGGCGCTCATGCCCCAGCCAGTCATGACGATGATGGCGGCGGGGACGAAGCTCCTCCTCCCCTTACGGCTGAGGAAGAGACCAAGCATGCCGCCGGCCCACCACAGCACGCCCATCATCGTGTGCTGCATGTCCTTGTGCGTCCAGGGTCCTCCGTGGTGCTCAGTGAACGTGTTAATGATGCCCCACACCGTAATCACGGCGCTGTCGAGCATCTCCTGGCTCTGCCCTGTACGCGCCAACCACCGTCCACCCAGGTTCAGCATGATGACGAGAATGGCAGCGTAGCCGATGAAAGCAGAGCCCATGATGTAATGAGCGGCACACTGGCCGAGGTTTCCGCCCCGACAGTAGCCGAAAGCCGTAGCGACGCCGAAGAGCATCTGCGTCCACCCGATCACGGGGAAGGCCATCCCCAATGGGCCGTGGACACGCTTCACCCACGGCCGCACCGTGTTCTCCATGATGTGCAGTTTTAGAAAGATGCCGCAGGCTGTTTGGATTATGAGCACGAGCGTGATGATCTTGGCCATAGTGCCGTGCACACTGGAGGGGAACTCGCGCCCGCCGTGGTGGTGTCCGAGCCACGCGGCTACGAAGGTCGTGACGACGCCGATGGACTGGAGCGGGACGTGGTATCGGGATCTGGGGTTAGCTCCGGACGGAGATGCGTAGCATGCGATAGCGTAAGCCACCGACGGACCTGGGCCGGGCGTGTATCGGGCGCCGAGAGAAGACGTCGGATCACCGAGATCGTCGGCGCCAACCCTCAGTTTACGCCCCGACGCCTGCCAGCCATGCCGACGACTAGCTCCGACCTACGGGCCGCGCCTGACCGCCTCCGCGCCTCCGGCGCTCCGGCGACTAGTCTGACTCACTTGGACAATCCGAGAACCATGCCTAGCGGGAAGAGCAGGCCCCACACAAACGTCTGCACGGTCATGTGCACCCACATGATCCAGTCGATGGGGACTTGCGGGTCGATGTCCTCCACGGCGTGGTGGCCGTGGGCGAGGGCTGGGGGTTAGCTCTCTGCGAGCGGAGCGAGCAGTGAAGCGCAGCGTCATTGCTACGCCGCGAGGTGCTGAGCAGTGGCGAGCGCTAGTGGCATGCGGCGAGCCGAGAACATCGCTCAAGCGCCAATCCAACGCCCGCGCAGCAACAGCATTGTCTGGCGCGAGCGAACACTAGGCCGACGCCACGCTGGAGCGCCAGCAGAATACTCACCCATCGGCACCGAGGCGGCGAGAGCGAGGAGAAGACTTCTCCGCATCTTGGCGTTACGGTCGGTGTAGTTGTGAGAATGGTGAGAAGATGGAGATTTGTTATGACACCAAAGAGTTGCTTCGGTGGTGCGCGGCCGGTCAGGCTGTCGTCGAGGTAGGTACCCACGCATGCTCAGTCAGGCACGGCCGTCGTTCGCCGCAACTGCTCAAGGTCTTCGGGCATCGGCGAATCGCACCTGCGCGATTTCTACAATGCCTCACGGTTGCTTCTCTGACTTCTCTCTCGGATCTGGTCTTTCTCGCATGTGTCTATTCCTAGCACGATGATCGATATGAGCGTCACTGATCTGCAAGGAGAAGGGAGCAGAGCACGTTTACGACTGCGCAGAAGGAGGATGCAAAGAGCCCTCCCTCTGGTCCCTGCCATGTGATAACGTGATCCACACCACGCGAGCGAATCCACCTCCACCGCAATGTTGTGGAGGTGCTCGAGATTTCGGGGAGCTCATCTGTCGAGTCTGACGTCTTTCTCGCTTGCATCACGACCCTCCCTCCGACCTCTCCAGTACCAAATTCGGCGTCATGTCGACACAGCTGGCCCGAACAGCGTTCACGTACCCCCTGCAAACGCCCTCCTGGTTTGCGGGGCACATGGCGAAATCGCTGAACCAGCTCCCGGCCCTGCTCGAGGAAGTCGACTTGGTCCTCGAAGCGCGCGACGCACGGTTACCTCTGACAAGTGTGAATCCCGCATTCGACAATGTGCTCGAGCACGTGTGGGGACACTCCGGAGCCGGTCCCGACAGGCAAGGAAAGGGCAAGGAGAAGCTGGTCGTTTACACGAAACGAGACCTGGCCGAGCAGCGGTATGAGGCGGTGAGTCTGCACCCAGGGGGAGGAAAGTTTGTCGAATAGTGAAGTGTGAGCTGACGAATAGCCTCTCCGCCGCGCGTTTCAGAACCTCACTGGTCAGAGGGTGCAGTTCGCCGACTCGTCGCTCGACAGTAATGTCCGGGCCGTGCTCAAGTCGGCGGTCAACATAGCCAAGGAGCGCGGGGAGACGTTGACCGATCTCAAAGTGCTCGTCGTCGGCATGCCCAACGTCGGCAAGTCTTCCCTTCTGAACGCCCTCCGACGAGTCGGAGTCAAGAAGGGCAAGGCGTTCACGACTGGCGCGACGCCGGGCGTCACGCGCAAGCTCACGGGAACGGTGAAGGTGTACGAGAAGCCGAATGTGTATGTCTTTGACACGCCGGGCGTCATGGTGCCATACCTCGGAAAGGGGGAGGTTGGAGCCGAGAGGGGGTTGAAACTCGCCTTGACTGCTGGTATCAAGACGGGTCTGTTCGAGGAGGAGGTCGTGGCGGATTACCTGCTTTACAAGATGAACATGCGTTTGGCGGCCGAGGAAATGATGGGCAGCGACCACCGTCGTAAGTATTTCTTCTAGCTATGAGGATCGCGAAACGGAGAGCTGACGTCAGACGCACCGTACACGCAGTTCCTGGGCCTACAGCCCTCAGCAGCTTCAGATGATCTGAACGTGTTCCTGGACTCTCTGGCCGCGCGGTTAGGAGGACTGAAGAAGGGCGGCGAGCTCGACACGGAGGGGGCGCTGACGTATCTCCTCCGTGTGTTCCGGGAGGGCAAACTGGGGCCATGGACGCTGGACGACCTCGACGGGGCCGAGGAAGCCTACATCGAGAAATACGGCGAGGAACGCGCCCCAGAGGCCAACATTCTATACTCGGAACTCGGGGCTGTGGGCGTTCTTCCCTCGGCTAGTCTGATCGAGGAGCCGCCGATGGTCATAGACCTGGGCGATGGGCCCGAGCCCTCCGCTGTCTCGCCCACCACTTCCGCCGGTGTAGAGGGAGTGCAAGGAGCGCAAGGGGGAGAAGGGGTGAAGCAGGTTCCAATGTCATTAGACCAGCGGGTCATGCTCTCAGTCTCTAGGTTCATGGATCAGCTGGCGGAACAGAAGGCGGACGAGGAGGCGGGCCGCAACCGGTCCCCGACACAGGTGAAGAAGCAGGAACGCAAACAGAAGCTTGAGGAGAGGAGGAAGAAGAGCGAGGCGAAGCGGCAGAGGCAGAAGGCGGCGCTGGCTTCGGCACGGCGGTGAGGGCGATAGCCCGAAGCGTCCCACCATTCCCATCACATCCACATCTCAACCCATCATCGTACCCCACTCTGTCTATCTAGACTTGTAATCATATGCATATGAGGTGTGAAATCATGCTGTTTGTATGCTACCCCTGTTTCCCGTCGTCCTCCCTCCGGTCGTAAGCAGGCTATTCCCTCAGCTTGGCCACGACCCAGGACCGTCCCGCCCTCAGTCTCCGGACTGTCTCCTCCCTCCCCAGAGTCCACATGAGCTCGGCAATCATAGGCCCGCTCTTCTCTCCCGTGAGCGCATGACGGAGGGACAGCATGAGCTCGCTCTTCTTCTTCAGTTTCATGTCCTTGGCCGTCTGCTTGATCACGTCGTCGATCGTGTCCAGGTCCCATGACAGAGCGGGGTTGGAGAGGGTCGTCATGATCTGCGCCAGGCCCTCGACTGTCTGTCAGCTCATGACGCTCTGCTCGCAGCTGCTTCTCTCCCCCCTCTTCACCTCTGCAGAGGTCGAAAAGGGATGCGTGAGCCCGCTCGCCGTACTCACCATACGTCGTCGCCTTGAGCTTTGCGAAGAAGGCCGTAACCTCCACGCTGTCATAGTCAGGCCCCTTGAAGAAGTAGGCCGACTTGGGCGCCATCTCGTTCAGCTTTGTGGCGCGGGGGAGCTCGATGTTGAAGATGTTCTCGACAAATTTGGCATCGTTCAGGCGCGGGCTGGATTGTCAGCTGTTATGCCTACTGCCAACTGGACTCTGCACGCCGCCCTAGTCGAACTGAACCCCGCAGCTACTCACGAATCCTTCACCTCCGGGAGCGCCTTCAGGTCCTCCGTGAACCGACGAACGAGCTCGGCACGCTCCTCCTTGGCCTCATCGCGCGCTGCCCTCGCTTCACCCGCGCCCACGTCCTTCCCGACAGTGGCGAGGAACTCGGGGTCATCCCACATCAGCCCGGCCTTGCGCCGCAGCGTCATCTTGTTCAGGAAGTCGAGCTTGCTGCGGCTCACGGCCGCGCGACGGTGGTTCACAAGCCCCAGATCAAACGCTTGAATGAGTTGGGGCATGGAGAACACTTCGAAGTAGGAGTTCTGGTCCTTCCTGACGTGGTACGGGAGGCTTTCGACAGATTGTTCAAGAGCGGCATGGTGGTCCCACCCCATCAGGGCGAGGAAGTTGACGAGCGCCTCGGGCTCGTACCCCGCCCGCTCGTAGGCCGCGACGTCGACGTCGCCAGACCGCTTGGAGAGCTTCGTCCCGTCCTCGTTGCAGAGGAGGGGGAGGTGGCCGAACTGGGGCGGCGCCCAGCCGAATGCGGAGTAGAGTTGGTGGTGCTTCGAGACACTGGGGAGCCACTCCTCGCCACGGAACACATGGGAGATGTCCATCATGTGGTCGTCAACGACGCTCGCGAGGTGGTAGGTCGGGAACCCGTCCGATTTCAGCAGGATGAAGTCCTCGTTCTGCCCGCCTATCGGCTGCCCTTGGCCGAAGATTAGGTCCGCCGGCATGCTCGTCACCTTCGGGTCCATCTGGGATTAGCTACGACTCAGACTGGCAAGCTCACCTTGAAGCGGACGACGTACGGCTTGCCCGCCTCCTTGTTCCGCCGCACCTCGTCGCGGGACAGGTGCCTGCATCGACCGTCGTAGCCCTGTCGCGTTCCCTGTGCGCGGAGGCCAGCGCGGATAGCAGCAAGCTCGTCCGGCGTACAGAAACACTCGTACGCGTGGCCATTCTGAACGTCAGCTTGGAAGAGGACGAGGAAAGCTCACGTCAACGAGCTCCTTTGCGTGCTCGCGGTAGAGGTCCGTTCGCTCCGACTGCGTGTATGGGCCACAGGGTCCGCCGACGCCGACACCCTCGTCGTAGTCGAGTCCGGCCCACTCGAGCGCACTCCGGAGCGCGTCGACACTGCCGGGAACGAGGCGGGACTGATGTCAGCTACCATTCGCGGTTCTGCAGCTTTGTTGCTGATCACGCTCGCGACGTCAGAGTAGACCTACCCTATCCGTGTCCTCGATGCGGAGGAGCCACTTGCCTCCCCACTTGCGCGCGAGGAGGTGGTTGAAGAGCGCCGTACGCAGCCCGCCGAGGTGGAGGTATCCTGTCGGCGACGGGGCGAATCTGAGCCTCGCGTTCTGGGGCACGGCGCCAGCGACACCCTCGGGCGCGAGGTGCTGGTGGGACGCATGCGTCGAGTGCAGCCTGCACAGGCGCGGGGAGACAAGCCTGAAGCTCCGCGTTGCTGTCCTCATGTCTGCTCGGTGTCGTCACAACAACAGAGCCCTCTTGGCCGACTTTTCGAGAGGAGGTTGGACGGAACACGGAGACCGGTCCTTTCTCCGACATCCCACGTGAGATACATGGGACGGGCGTGCCTGGATCCATCCCTTGAACCCGGGGACCTGACGTCCTACGCGACGTGTAGAGCCGGACTGGCCAGCGGGTTCATGTTTGACCATCGACGACGAGCTCGCCCGATTGGCGACAGAGAACGACAATGCCCCCAAGCGAGGTCCGGGTCGCGTACACCCTCTACCCCTCCAGCAGCGGGGACCTGCAGGCTGCGCTCGAGGGCGTTAGCGCGCAGTTCCCCCTGCGCAACCTGCACTGGAAGAGTAGCACGCGGCCAACACTCCGCACGATGCAGGAGGTCGACGTGCGGCTCGTTGACCTCAAAGACGTCCCGCCGGGGAAGGAGACGGTGGCTGGCAGCGTGCTCGAGTCACCGCTCGTGCACGTGTGCTTCGTGTGCTGTGACGTGAGCTACAAAGGACCCGTACGAGCTGACAGCAGGATCCAGACGTGTACAAGAACAACACGAAGACGTTCATCAAGGACTGGCTGTCGCTGCTCTCAAGCCGGCGCGCAAGCCACGTACCCATGATCGTGCTCGTGAACCCGTCATCCAGCGGACACACAGCAGCGAACAGCAAGAACGTCTTTGGCCGCGACCGCGGCATCATCGCCAAGCTCCGGACAGACTTCAACAATAACAAACGTGACATGTGAGCTACCTTCTGCGCTGTGACGAGCTGACAGACAGCTGTGCCCAGCTGAATTTACCGATTCCGGGGACGACGGACCCGGCCGCGTGGCCCGACGTCATCAACAAGCTGAAGGAGAGCATCGTGACTGCGTTCGACGCGGCGATCATCGAGCGCGAGGACGAGGTCAAGCGCGGCGAGTCGCAGAAGGTCACCGTCGGGTGGAACTTCAGCACTTGGTTCCTCTTGAAGGTGAGTTGCTTCGCAGTCTCTCTTTAACTGACGGCAGGAATCGCTGGCGCATTCCTTTGAGGGCGTCAACCTGTGGGAGGACGCGTTGATCATCTACGAGGAGCTCGAGGCGTCCTTCCTCCAGGCGCTGAAGGACCAGAACCTGAGCTGGTTCGACAAACTTGGCGGGACGGACGAGAACGACGACTCCCTGCCCATCCTCGACATCGGGGCGAAGCGGTACCGCGACATGCTGACGCAATCTGCCATCTCCGTCTTCGACTTCCGGATATACCTCTTCGCGTGCCAGTGCAAGGTGCTCGGCAAGCTGGGCCGTGTCACGGAGATTGCGAAACGGGGGCAGTGGTTTGTCGCGAGTCTCGCGAGGCGGTTGCGTGAGAACCAGGTGAGCTTGACAAGAGTGCAGATTAAGCTGACATCAGTCGGAGCTCCCGCAGTTCTTCATCGAGAGCTGGACGTACAGCGCGTGCATGGACCTGGTTGCGCGGTGCGACGAGTGGTCGCGCGTCGACCGGCCGAACAACGACTACTCCGGTCTGATCGCGTACGAGTCGGCGCGCGCCGAGCTGCTCGACATTGCGCGTGTGCAGGCCGAGCGTATCGGCGTCGTGGTCGGCTTCCTCCCCGATCGCTACCCGTTCAAGTCTGCGGCGGCGCTGAAGAACTCGGACATGCTGTTCAAGAAGACGGTTGACGGCGACGCGCCCAAGTTTGCGGACCGCCCGCTCTCGAACCCCGTCTTCGTCGAGACGCTCAAGTCTAAGGACACTTTCACCCAGCTCTACATCGACCTCACGAACCAGGCCCTCCAGGCGTACGAAGCCTGCGGCAAGGTCAACTCAGCCGTTCGGCTGAAGACTGACCTCGCTGCTCTTGCTCTGTGAGCTTTGAGACTGTGAACGTTGAGCTGACCCCAGTCACATGGAGGACTACGACTCGGCTTACATCCTGTGCCGAAATTTGGCGCACGACTGCGCCGACCTGCACGTCTGGGACCCGGTGTCCAAGTTCGCTCTCGTTGGCGCGCTCAAGGCGCACGCCGAGATGCAGCGGCCACAGGACGACGACTGGGCACATATGGGTGTCGCATACCTGGACGTGTGCTCTGGGTCTCTGTCGGCAGGAACGGACATCGAGCAGTTGGAGGCGGTGATCAACGGCCTGCGGGATGCGACCGAGGCGCGGCAAGTCAAGGACACGAACGTCTTCAAGCTGCGGCTGTTAGATAACGTGGCACGCGTGTCCGAGTCGGACCCGACGGTGACCGAACTCACGGTCGAGGTGAACAACACTCTGCCGATAGCTGTCGACGTGGACAACGTGTGGCTCGAACTCGAGTCTGAGGCGTACGGCGTGCTGTCGTACGGCAGCGGACCCGTGCGATTGGAGCCAGGACGACAGCTGCTGATGCTGACGTGCGCGACGTCGATCAGCGGCGCCGCGATCCTGCGAGACGGCTGTGTTGTCCTGCGCAACATCTCCTTCATGGCGCCATTCCCTGCCGACCAGTCCGTTGTCCCGATCCAGCGCAGCCCGGCCGGCATCCGCGCCGCGCTGCACATGCCCGCCGAGATTGCGCTCGACGAGGAGCCCCGCGTCGTGCTCGACGTTAAGAGCGGCGAGCACGCGCTGCGCAACGTGCGCGTCTCCGTGGCGTCTCTCCAGGACGAAGTGCTGTATGACACGGAGCGCACGACGGGGGAGGAATCGGCTGAGCCCTTTGCCTCGTCAGAGGGGCACATCGCGTTCGGCGATGTCGACGCCGACAAGACGGTCACGGTCACGTTCCCGTACCAGGGCGTGCCTCGGAACGAGCTGGCGCGAGCCCGCATCGCGATTGAGTACGAGTCGAAAGCTGGCAGGCAGTGCACGTACATCGACGACCAGGCCGTGTTCATGGGTCTGCCCATTACGGTCAACGTGCAGGACTTTTTCCGACCAGACGAGTGGGTTATCGAGATGATCACAAGGCTAACTCCCAGGCTTGTGTCGAGCTACTCGATCGCGTCTGACGGGCGCGAGTACATCCGCGTTGGCGCCGTCGACCTCCAATCCGGCTCAGAGGGCATATACCAGATCCAGCCGTGTCGCGAAGATTGGGCTGAGCCTATCGTAAGCTAGCCATCTCCCTGACCTAGCTGACCCCAGCTCATCTCGCCGAGCCAGCCGCTGTCGTGCCTGTTCAAGATCCAGGTCAAGGGTGACCCGACAGGCGAGATGCTCCGGCTCGCTATCAAGTACCAGACGGTCGATGAGGGTGGGTTCCTCGCTGATATTATCGCTGATCCATCAGAGCTCTTACACGCTGCCGAGCAGGCTCTGACTCAGTTGCAGGGGCAGAAGGGCGTGCAGGCGCTCGCGCGCCTCGTGCGTGTCTATGTAACGGAGCGCGGCGACTGGCTCCAACCGTACCTGCTAGACGGGGACCTGGGAGCCGTCTTCGGCCCCAAGTTCAAGGCGGCATTAAGCAATGCTGTCCCCTCCTCAACAGTGGCGGCGTTTATCTCCGCCGTCTCCTCGCAGGGCCCCGCCGCGCCGCAATGGCGCACGCTCCGTATCCCCGTCGACGTCCCGCTCGGCCGCCTCCTGACCTCCGTGACGCTCACGCCTTCCTCCCCGACGACCATCTACGAAGGCCGCGCCATGACCTTCAAGCTGTCTCTGAACACATCGGTCGCGTGGCTCGGCAAGTCCTCCCCGCCCGCCTACCGGGTATCCTACGACGTGCAGCCCAGTGCCGACGACTGGGTCGTGGTCGGCAAGAAGCGGGGCGTGTACCTCGCCACGCCGGGGACGGTGGAGGAGCAGGAACTCGTCCTCGTCCCAGTGCGGTACGGGACGCTGGCCCTGCCGCCGATCAGCGTGCAGCTTCTCGACCGCGAACTGGCCCAGCCAGGACCAGAGCGTGTGCTCTGCGAGACCTACGTCGCAAACGCGGCACAGGGCATCAAAGTCCTCCCCGCACGCACGGGCATGGCGGCCCTCGTGCCCGTCCAACCCGACTGGGCGGAGTAGCGATCCGCTCGGGCTTCCTTCGCTGCTCTCCCGGGCTCGGCGGCGCCTCCAGTCCCCCCGGTCCCGAACGGCAAGCCGATGCCGCCGCCGCCACAGCCGCCAAAGACACCAGCTACGGCATCACGACCGGCACAACCCGCGCCAAAGACGGCGCCAAAGACTCCTCTCCAAGGCATCAGATCTAAGCACATACCCAGCATCACGTAGTTGATTGTAACACTGTTTTAGTTAGTTCCTTATCCCCTCGCAGCGGTAGACAGCATAGCCTTAGAGAAAATATGCAACACGCGTGGAAATACTTGAATCAGCTGATGACAGACGTCAACGCGAGTGCCACACGAGCCATTCTCTGAGTGGCAGTCTGGTGCTCCATGAAAGAACTACTTTTACATTGTTGACCTCTTGTACAAACAGAACCATGTCTAGTGCTACTCCTCTACCATCTTGCGAGCACAGCGTCCACGTACTCCTTCGTCAGCTCGAGGTTGTGATAATCGCTAACGCTCCTGAGCATATTGAGTTTGCCCGTGATCTCGCCACGGTGCAAGCTCGGTTTGAAGCTGCCGCCACACTGGCAGGTCTGAGCCAGGTTGTCCTCCTTGATCTGGCCGCACTTGAGGCACACGACGTCCTGTGTCTGCCAGCGCGTTATGAGGCGGTTCACGTGCTCGATCAGCGGGAACTCGATCGCGTCCCGCTCGTAATCCGCGCCGCACTTCTGGCACGTCCAGAACTTGCACGGGGCGGGCTGGATGTTCCCCTTCGGGTCCACGGAGGGGAGGCAGTCGGGATCACGGCCGAGGTCCACGTCGCGGATCGCGTTGCAGCGCACACAAGAGACCATGGGGACGGTGAGCGACTCGCCGGGGTTGCGGAATTGCGCCTCGGTGCTGAACTCGCGCACGCCCACGAGGTCGAGCAGGTTGCGGCGGAGCACTTGCACACTGACGCTCAGGTCCGAGGCGAGAGAGTACACCTCGCACACAGCCTTGATGAAAGCCAGGGCGGCGTTCGTTTCCTTCACGTTCCGCGCACCAGGGAGGTGCGGGAACTCGATAGTCTCATCTTCGTCGCCGTTCGCCTGTGCCTGCGCGTGTCGCTTCTTGATCTTGGTCACGTCCTCGAGCAAGTGGCGTGTCAGGGTCGTCGAGATGGCGCGCGACGCCGCCTTCTCCGCTTTCTCCTTTGCCGGGTCGACGGCTGTCGTTGTGTCCACGTTCAAGTCGAACATGGGACGGAGTGGGCCGCGCCCGTCCGTCGCACTCTTCTTGGCCGTGTACAGCTCATAGATGAAGTCGGCAACGCGGCGCTCAAACTTCGGCTGCAGCGCCGGGGGGAGGAAAGCCTGAATGTTCCAGTCCATACTGATGTCGAACACGCCGTCTTGGGTCTCTGGCGACGCGGCGATAGAGGGTGCGATCTTGACGCCTCCATAATTGGCCACGTCCATCCACGCCAGATAGTTCCAGAACTGTGTCACGTCGATGACAACGTGTCGGAACAGGTCATGCGAGTTTGCAGCCGTCACGAGGTACTTGGCGAAGGCGAAGGCGGAGCTCGCGTCCGGCTTCGACGTGAGCAGGAATACGCGGTTCAGGTCCGCGTACACGACCTTGGTGCCGAGACGCTTGAACTCGGCGAGCAGCTGCAACAGCGTCTTGCGCATGAGTCCCATCAGGAAGCGGTACAGCGCCGGCTCGAACATACAGCTCGCCGCGGACGAGATCCAGCGCCAGAACTGGTCGACGACCAGGTTGGCCGGAGTGTTGACCACACCGCGGACGTGTGCGCGCGCCTTGTCCACGAACCAGCTGCGCACCATTGACTTGAGCACAGTGAACGTTTGGATGCTGAGCGTTGCATCACCGAGCATAACGCTCGCGTTGGCGGTGCCCTGGGCGTACTCGTCGAGGTTGTGCGACGCAGAACCGAACGCCATGGATCCCGAGCCCGATCCCTCCATCTCGTTGACAAGGGCAGACTGCAGGACTGCGTTAATGGCCATGTCCGCAATCTCCATCTCGAGCACGACGGTAGAGTACACTCCCTTCGTGCTGATCTGCGGTGGCGTCGGCTCGTCACCACCGTTCGCGTCCTCCTCAGAACCTCCGAGGTCTGGGCGAGGAGACGGCGACCACCACAGCACCATGTCGGCAGCTTGGAGGCGGCGGGCGAACTCGAGGTCGGAAAGGAGCATGGGCGGGTCGGGTCCCAGGTTCTGTTTGTTAGTAGTTGACCACAGATTAGAAAGCTGCAACTCACTCCTACGGGCACGTCGTAGTGTGCGGCGATTTCGAGCTGGCTGGCAATCCAAGCCGACAGCCTCGTGTACTGTGCGATCATCCTGCGTGCCGTGTTGACGAGCCACATGAGACTGGGCTCCTCTTCCCGCATTGGCTTGATCGTGATGACGGGGAACTCGGAGAACACAGCGGCACGAGCTTGGTAGTACGCGTGCTCGAACGGCGAGCATAACGCGATGACATTGAGGCCGGAGCGGACGTTCTGCAGGTCCTTCGCGAGCTGACGGAAAGCCCCCACGTCGGTTGGGTAGTAGCTGACATTGCTGTTCAGCTCCTCGGGGTACTTGAACGCGCCGCCAGCTTCGACCTTGCCGATACGCTCCGCGTACCACTTGTCCGGATTCGGGAGCTGCTGGCGATTACGCGCGGCGTCTACGATATAGATCTTCGCGTTGCCCGACGGCGGGAAGAGCGCGATCAGGTGGCGCGAGTTCACCGTCGCGTGGAACAGGAAGTAGTACCGCAGCCCCTTGCCCTCGTTCAGGTACTTGTGGCGGATGACACTGGCACCCGGACGCTCGAGCTCGGTCAGGTCAAAGCCCTTGTCGAGACCGCGGTTCAGGCCCCCGAGGTTTGAGGACTTCAGTGCGCACGCTGTTCCGAGACTAAGGAGGGCGCGGACGAGCAGAGGCACCTGCAGCTCGAAAGCGCCGTCGACCTCGGGATTGTTGATGAGCGACGAAAAGTGGCTCTCGCCCTCGACGAACAGGCTCTCCTCGACAACGATCTTGAAGAGGTTGCGCGTCGCCTGGCCACGGGGCAGAACACGCGCGACCTGCGCAGCCTCATATCGGTCCGAGAAAGTGTCGGATGCGGGCTGGTTCTTGAAGTTGAGGTAGAACTCTCGGGGCACGCGGAGGCGCACGCTCTGGAACGTGCCGTCGATCGCCAGCCACAGGCGGAACTCTCCCGGCCGTGTCGTGCACGCAATCTGGATAATGTCCCACTGTCGCGAGGCGAGGTTCACGCTCTGCGTGCGGATCATCGAGGACACGGTGCCGTCCATGCGGGGTCCTCCGTTCTTGCGTGCCCGCGAGCGCTCGATGCGCTGCTTACGCCACTTCTTGCGCATGACGCGGATGTAGCCGGAGTAGTCGTCCTCAGGACTGGGCGCGACCTCCTCAATCTCGGGCGACTTGGCCTTGCGGCGCTTGACGACTGCGATCTTCGGCTTGGGGCCTGTCGACTTCTTGCCAAAGTCTTCCATGTCCGTGTTCGTGCGCATCTTGGCAAACATGTCGGTCAGCTTGTGCTGTTGGAACTTGTCCTCCTTGGCGGCGACACGCTTGAAGAGCCAGTCGGGGTGGCGGATACGTGGAACGGGGTTGGCAACCTTTTGCAGCGCGGCAGGAATAGTGATCAGCTTCTGGATGACACTGCCGAGACGCTCGGTGTAGTAGCCCCAGTCGAGAATGGAGCGCATGTCGAAGTCAGTCAGCGCGTTATCCTTGAGCCACTTGCGCAGGAAGTGCTGCTTCACTGTCGGGTCGGCGTCGAAGATGGCGACGGGCACCGCACGCTCTGTGACGGGTGCACCGTTTGGCTTCGCACTGATGATGAAGCGACATGAGAGACCCTTGTCCTTGACCATCTGCTCTCCGAGGAACTCGGCGAGACGACGCGCGGTACTGATCGAGGTCGACTTCTGGCCGGCATACTCGGCAAGGGTCTTGCTCATGGACCTGTTCTCGGCGATGAGGTCCACCAGCTCAGTGTCGCTAAGACTGGATCCCTTGCTCTGGAGAATGTCGAGCCATTGATCGGCGACGGTCGCGACGGCGGCGTAGCACTCCTCGATCGTGGAGCCGAGCAAGAATTTGTCGAAGATTTGGGACTGGAAGATCTTGATCATCTGAAGCTCTCCTCGACGCTTGACCTCGAAGCCCTTCAATTCCGCGAGCGAGCCGTCAAAGTTGAACACGGCGTAACGCTTCTTCAGCAGCTTGTCCTCTTCCTTGGAACTCGGTAGGATCATCGCCTTGTACGGTCCGTCGAGCTCGAAGAAAATCGAGTTCTCCTTGCGCACCTCGTAAATTCCCTTCTCCTTGTCGACAAGATCGTGGTACTGGTGGTTCGTGAAGCGCTCGTGCACGAGATGGTTCAGCATGGTACAGGGGTACGAGATACCGAACTTCTTGCCGTCCTTGAGCTTGAAGTTGAAGTCTTCGGGGAACACGCCGGGAAGCATGCACCAAATGCCGTCGGTGTCGAGCTCGAGGGGACGGCCAATCTGCTCGACCAACTGTCGGGCCATCTGAATGATAGTGGCGCCCGTCAAACAGGTGATACCGGCCATCTCCATCGAGTACCATCGAGCACCCTTGCGCATGACGTATCCGTAGAAAGAGTTGAGAATACACTTGTGCGCGAGCTGGAGCGAGTCGTAGAGCACGATCATTTTCTTCGCCTCGTCGACCTCCTGCAGCGCACCGCCGTTATCGAACGCCTTGTCCAGGTTCTTCTTCCATGTCTTGTGTAGACCCTTGTACTCGTAGCGACGGTCTCGGAACGCGCGCACCGTGTCGATGTAGAACGAGTTCTCGCGCTGACAGATGATTGCTGTTTTCGTCACGACCTTGGTCTCGTGCGTCTTTTTGTACACCTTGCGCGAGTAGTCGCCGAGACGCTTGTGGATCAGCGCCGACTGCTCCGCCTGCGCCAAGTCAACGAACCGCCGCCGCGGCCCGTTCGGGTACTTTGGCGGGAACATCTCCTGGTCCAGAGCGTAGCGGACCATGTTGACCTCGTCGCGCTTCGCGGGGAAGTACTCGCCACGCCACGCCCACTCCAATCGTCGGTCGCACTTCTTGTCCGGACGGTTGTAGTCGCACACGGCGCACTCTGCTTCGTCTTTCACGGAATCGGGTTGCAGTCGATTACTCAACATGATGTTGGGGTACATCGCGGCAACGTCCAAGTGGTAAATGAGGGGCTTGTCGAAGCGGTTCGGCTCGTCACGTATCGTCTCGAGCATCTTGGTGATCTCACCCTTAACCTCGTCGTAGTTCTCGACGTCCTCGAGTTTCACGTTTCCTTCCTCGATGAGCGAGAACTTGAGCGCGTTGTCCAGGTCGTCCAACAGCTGCTGGATCGCCTCCGGTACGACCTTGAAATTGGTCGGGATATCGGCGCGGAACACGCCTGCTTCAAGCGCCTCCACGTGTCCTCCAACGTAAGTCTCAGACGCGAGCAAGTGTCCCTCGTATGTCTGGCCGTGTGGGTCCTCATGACGGTTCGGCATGATAATGTGCGCATCATACGCTTCAACCTGAGAGTTAGACGGGGACTGCGCGCTAACTCACCATAAGCAGCGTCTCGCATAGCGTTCCTGATCCTTTTCGCAGGACCTCGTCGGGGTTGAGGGGAATGATGTTGCAGAGCGAGAAGATGAAGGGGTTGACATACTTCATGTAGAGGTAGTAGGTGGCGACGGCGTCGGAGACGGAATACGTGGCGAGGATCTGCGGCTGCTCAATCGCGTACGGCGTCATAAGTTCCGGGTCGAGTTCCACGGGGTTGTAGCCGAGCTTGGCCGTTGTGACGGCCTTGAGACCTTGTGATCCCTGGGGGAGGTACGAGTCACGCTTAACCCATCGGAAGCAGTCCATGTGCATGCACGCGCGGCACTTGTACTCGCCCTCGTTGTCGGGCTTGAATCCGATCTCAGAGTACATGCTGATGCCGTGGACCTTGGCGCGCGCGTCGACGAACGGGAAATCGAAAGAGTCTCCGTTGTACGTCGCCATGACGGTCGGCTTGGACTCGCGGATGTGCTCGAACCATCGCCGGATCAGCGCCGGCTCGTCTGGCTCGTTGAACACGGTGAAGTCGCCCTCGTACTCGGGTTTCGGCGTGTACTCAAAGTCTTCGATGTCCTCGGATACGATCTCGCGGTTCGTGATTAGGTATCCCTGTCCGTCGATCATATATGAAATCATCATAATCTGGTCCGTCTGCGGATCGGGGAACTTGAGCGGCTGCTTCGTTGTTTCGATATCGTAGGCCATGACTACCGGCTCGGCACGAGCGACACGGTCGGTGACGCGCTCGAACTTGACCTGGCCCATGTCACTCATAACGCTGTACCAGAGACCGACACGGATGTCTGACAGTTAGCTTGATCAACAGGCAGCGCGAATGTTGGACTCACTCAAGTCGATGGCGACACGGAGGTGGTACGCGATATCATGCTCGCGGATCTCGACGATACACTCTGATGGCTCGCGTTCTTTCCGTTTCCGTGCGTCCTCATCTTCTCCCCACGCCTGCTCGGCATCCTCGTCTCCGCGCTGGTTGGCCTCGGCGCCGACCACATCAGCGTACGCATCGACTGCTGTGAACTTGGACGCGTTCGAGATCGCAAGAGGTAGCAGCTCTCTTCGGACCGCCTGCAGGTCGGCCGTGTTGTGGAAGAAGAGCTTCAGGAGTACTGGTGGCGCTGAGAGAAGGTGGTTCGGCACCGCGAGATCCCACTTCTTCTCGCGCGCTGTTCGCACAACCAGCCCCTCGAAGCGCTTAACCAGCCACTCCTCCACCATCGTTTCCGTTCCGGCCTGCGTGTCAGCTCAATAGCCACGTTGATCAGCTTACTCGACACGTCAGGTAAAAATACGGCTCATGCGGGATCGTCGCCTTGAACATGGACCCGTCGTCCTCGATGAAGTAGTAGTCGACAGCGGCTAAGCCGCCCGGATGCGTGTCGGACTCGAGCAGTGTCTGTGATGTTTGGTCAGCTTCTATTGGGCGTTTGTCTAGCTGAGTGCAAAGAACATTCCCCTCAGTAACGAGTTTTCTAGGCTCGCTCCACCCTCCTAAGGTTGGATAGGCGTTGTAATCATTATTCAGTGCCCAGTGCGGAAACATCATCTGGGATGTTCTCTTGTCGGGAGGGTACGTACCGAGTGCATGTTGACGAGCCAGCCCTCGCGGGACTCTCCGCCGACGCGCCCACTCTCGAATCTCGGGAAGCCGAGCGCCTCATCAATCGCATTGTACGTCTTGACCTCCTCGAAGCGCTCCATCTGCGCCGTGCCGTCATCAGCGCGTTCGGGGGCCTTGCCTTGCCCCGATCCAGACGGACCGCCGTTGTTGTTGTTGGGTCGAAAGTTGCCGCCCTTCTTTCCCGTGAAGCGTGTGTTGCCCTTAGAAAAGCCGCCGCGGCCTCGTCCTCTTCCGCGGCCCGACATGGTGTGCGTGTCTTGTCGGTTTGTTTACGTGGTGGTGGTGAGAGGGAGAAATCAATGTAGCGAACGCCTTCCTGGCGCGCGGCCAACCACAACTCAGACGCGTCGCGGGCGCGTCTGCAAATGGTCATTTGGGGCTCCGCAGCGGAACCAGATTTCTCGTGTTTGTCTGCAATTCAAGTGCCCTTGACCGTGAAATAGAAAAGATATGCTCCCGCTATTGTTCCATTTCTAATCTTCTTCCTAATCAGAGTGCCTAGACGTCATTCTTGCCGCTTCGCCAGCATCTCGAGAGATTTCGCACAAGCCGATCGTATCGTCTAGTTACGTCCACCTCATCATCATGTTCAAGAAGTACGTCGTATCGCGAGGTCTTTATTGCCCAACGCCAGCTACATTTTCCAAGTACCCGAGCTGACCTCAGGTTCAACCCGAAGGAGGACGTGTCAAGCTCGACGTCGCTCAAGTCGAGCGTGCAGCGCAACATCCGCGGCCAGCTGCTGGAGCAGATGCCGCTCCTGACGAAGCCGGCGTACCGCGAGGGCGGCGCCGAGAAGCAGGAGGAGGCCGCGCCGGCACCTGCTGCCGAGGCTGCTCCTGCCGCGGAGCCGGAGGAGGAGAAGGGCGGCAAGGGCGGCAAGAAGGGAGGAAAGGGCAAGGGCGGAGGCAAGAAGGGCAAGAAGGCCGAGAAGGAGCCCGAGGCTGACGAGGCCGACGAGGGCGAGGTTCTCGTCATTGACGAGATTTGGCCCAAGAAGGAGGCTCTCGGTCTGACCAAGTGGTAAGTCCGCTATCTCGGGAGTGACAGGGGCCACCTTGGGACCTTTCGCCAGCTTCGACCATGGCGTCTTCTAGCTAACATCCAGCCACGACCGGATAAGCATCTACACGATCGCGCAGCGTCCCCTCTTCTTCAACCACTACGACGGTCCGTTCGTCCCCCACCTCCGCCTTCTGCACAAGTACCCCGACCTCCTGCCGAAGGTCCAGATCGACCGCGGCGCGATCAAGTTCCTCCTCGCCGGCGCCAACATGATGGCCCCCGGATTCCTGAGCAAGGGCGGCAAGCTCCCGGACGGACTCAAGAAGGACGACGTCGTCGCCATCATGGCCGAGGGCAAGGAGAGCGCGTGCGGTATCGGCAAGATGGTCGCGAGCACGGAGGACATCAAGAAGGCGGGCAAGGGCGTCGCCGTCGAGGTGATCTGCTGGGTTGGGTGAGTACAAGGAGCCCGAGCGGAGCGATGGCGGGCAGAGAATAGCTAAGAGAATCTTCCGCTGGATTAGCTAACAACCAGCGACGACCTCTGGAAGATCCAGACCATCGGCCTCTAGTTCATAGACTGTAGACGTATCGCGTAGGCATATCTGAAAAGTTCCATAATCTGCTGCAGTTTGAGCTATTGGGACACTCCTCCTCTGCCCTCCCTTCCCCTTGCTGTGCTTCTGCTGCATAATTCTTACCCTTGTTCGCGATCTCGTTACCCCCTCATCTCAGCACCACCAGCGTCAGTTGGGAGCATGTTTTCATTGTCCCAGTCTCCAGCTTATCCGCCCCCACCCCTTAAATCACCATGACCACAGCCCAACCTCCACCAGGCGTTCCACCCCCTCCCCCTGTCCAAGATTTTGGACGAAACCTCCACTTCCCCGATCACCCCACCCACAACAACCCAGGACCAATGCCGCTGTACAAGCTCACCTCGAAGCGGCTCGAGCGGAAGGAGAAGGCGGACCGTATCGCTGCCAAGGCGGAGGACTCGGATGCTTCGAGTGTTTCGGACATGGAGAGCGAGGACAGCATCGTGCTGAGTGATGAGGATGGTGAGTGACTCTCACTCGTGAGCGCCGCCGGGCGCGAGTTGTGCGAGTTATGCGAGCTGGCGACCTGGCGGGCTGGCAGGCTGGCAGGCTGGCAGGCTGCGCGCGCAACAACTTCTACGCTATATATCGGAGACATCGACAGCGTAGATCCTGATGGGTTTGGCGCTGGGGCTCTCTGGTGGGGCAAGGGGAGATGTGGCGCGTGTCATGAACTGCAAGCAGTGAACGACGGAAGGACGAACTGACCCCAGACCTCTCCAGCGACGAGTCCGACGAGTCCGACGAGTCCGACGACGAGGCCTCCGACTCTGACGTTATCGGTACGTATACAATTTAACAGCTGAGGAGAAGACATCATAGCTGACAGAAGGCACGAAGCGGAAACGCGCCGACGAGTCGGAGGAAGACAGCGGAGAGGAGAGCGGGGAGGAGCCCGAGTCCGACTCTGAGGAGGAGGTCGAGATGCGCCGTGAGTTCAGGGCTGGAGAGCTGCATACGCGTGCGGCGAGCTAACATGCAGCCTTCAAGATGACCATTGAGCAGGTCGAGGAGTCGCCGCTCTTCTCCCCCCTGACGAGCGAGTATCCCCAGATGTGTGTCGTCTGCCCCGAGCGCGTGCTCAAGCACGAGGTGATGGCCAAGGTGCACCTGGACTCGAACGTAAGTCTCCACTTCGGCACTCCTCCGTCCAGATGTGAAGAGGCAGCTGTATAATAGGTGAGAGCTGACAACAGGCGCACAAGCGGGCGATCAAGCGCTGGCTCGCTCGCATCTCGGCTGGAAACCTGCCCTCCAGTGATCCGCGCGAGATCGTCGAAGACATCACCGCCTCGCTGGCTCAGGCTCAGGCTCCGAAGCTCAAGTCCACGAAGTCTTCCAAGAAGTCCAAGGCTGCCCCCGCTCCCGAGCCTGAGGCCGACTCGGACTCTGATGACGAGCAGGATGGCGAGGACGAGTCGGAGGGCGAGGAGTCCGACGACGAGGCCACTCCTGCCGTTGCCGAGGTGAAGCAGGAGGAGGGAGGCAAGAAGCTGAACCGCCGCCAACGCCGTGCTCTCGCGCGTGTGGCTGAGGGTAAGCCTGTGGATGGATCTAGCAAGGAGAGGCGGAAACGACACCTCGAGGCTAAGAAGAGGAGAAAGGAGGCGGCGAAGAATAAGGAGGCTAAGAGTGAGGCTAAGAAGGAGAAGAAGGAGGGCACGAAGGTCAAGAAGGCGCGTAAGTCTCTCGACCTCTAGTCCTTGGTTCTCATTGCTTGTCTCTCTTGCTCTCAATCACCAGCATCCTCATTCCATGTTCGCAGACCAACTCCGTACGAGGGCAATGGCGCCCTTTCTAGCCGCCCCCGCGGCATAGATGTAATACTTATTTTTCATTTGGATCCAGACTACAACAACCTAATATCCGACGCTCTTCAGGTAGTCGGCGAGCTTGGACACGACGACGTTGGCCTCGCCGGCCGCCGTGCCGTCGTACTCGCCGACGAGGATCGCCTGCGTCGTGGGGATGATGAAGACTCCGCGCTCCTGTGGCGAGCGTTAGCGAGCTGACTTGGTGGCCAGATGAAGAACCAGCAACAGCTGACCCGCAGCTGAACTGCAAGCGGGCCAGCTTCGGTGTACTTACGCCTTTCCTGCCGATGACCTCGGTGTCATTGGCCTGGAGAGCCATGAACTTGAAGCCGTTCAGGGTGATGCCGTTCGCTGGAGTCAGCTTTCGTGCCCGACGCAACTGGTGTGGCAAAGATGCAGCAAAGCTGGCCGGATGAGAGGCTTGGCAGCCCTTCCCAGCGCTTCACTCGCTGCGCTCGCTTCGTTAGCTACTCACCACGGACAGTGTCAGGGTCAGTGAAGGCAGTCTGGGTGACAAAGTCCTGCTCGGGCTGGGAGAGCTGTCTGTTAGCTTGAGACCGAAGGCGAGCTCACAGTGTAGCCCGACGAAGCGGCCCAGACACCGCCCTGCTTGCCGAGAATGGCGGCCTTGGAGATCTTGCCGGTCGCAAGAAGCTGGTCGTCGACGTAAGCTGTTAGTCGTTCAGGTCAGGTCGAGTCAGGTCCGAGAAGGTGGAGGTGAGGGGCGGCGGCACGTGGCGGGTGACATGGCGGTGTGACAACAGAGCAGCAGAGATCGGGGAGGTCCAGAAGCCAAGGAGGAAGATCGGAGTGACAATTGTGTCGCAAGTTCGACGAACATCGGAGCGAAGCGGAGGGCGGGATGTCGGGCGTGAATGAATCGGGGTGGTCGCAGGCAGCCGGATCCGAGCCGTAGTTCGTGAGAACGCAGCAGTGGTATCACGAACAGCACACAGGTAGCAGGTAGAGCAGTCAACAGAAGGATACAGCGTCAGCACTCGTCCAGCAGCGATTCGGCGGTTATCGTGCCCATCGCTTCGTCGGGTTGTCTAGCATGGTCGGCAGTGACGCAGTGTCAACAACCGACCAGACCAGCTCGGGGATGGTGGCAACGATGCTGTCCCCGTTGCCTCCTGCTCCTCCCTCTCGCCACTCAGAGCAAGCAACAGCCTCGGCTTAGACTCACCCTGCCAGGACATTGTGAAGAGTACTGTTCGATTTGAAGCGGTAGAGGTTGAGACAAGATGGTCGCTGGTAGCTGAGTGATGGGAGGGGAGGGCCAGAGGCAGGGGAACCCGATCGACGGGACCAAAAACCACGTCATAGCGTCGTAAAGGTCCGTTGTGTGGCATGCAGCTTACAACGGGCGGTGGAGGTTGAATGCACGGACTCAGAGTGGACTCCGCTGATTGTCCTGAGGATGCACTGCGATCGCGGTATGCGAGGCTGCTCGATCGATGAGCTTCTCGTCATGGTCACTGACAGATACCACGTCTAACAGAGTTCCGAGAAGTTGCGCTTGGTTTATGACCTCTATGGTCTAGCAGGAAGGAGCGACTCTCGCAGGTTCACCTCAGCCCAAGCCTTGGTGTTAAGGTGCAACTCAGCCTACAGCTAGGCGCCTCGACCCTGGTGCAAACGGCGTGCACGGGACCGATATCGCCAGCGCCGGCTCTCGCACAGCCAAACACATCTCTCGGCCCTTGCACGGATGCCCTCGGCTCTCCCCACTGACTCGTGATACTCGGACTAGTACTAGTGAGGCTGATGTGGACGGGCTTGAGGCACACCGGTGGAGCTGTCCGTCATCCTCCTTTCGGCGATACCACTAATGTTCTCCGAACTGTTGCTGTCGGTGCTGATCTGATCACGGGCACAACACAGGTATATGCAACATGCCCTCTGAAGTCTTGCTTAGAAGTCGTCGTTTGCACATGAGAGCGGCAATCCAACGTATTCTCCAGTGTGAGACGCAAGGATTGGGAATCCGTAACTGCCTCGGGTTGCCAGGAACTGTCGTGAGTGAAGACCAAGTGCTCCTTGCGATGAACAGATTACAGACCCCTACTGAAACTACTGAGTGTTAACGTTGCTTATGCGTTCATGCCGCTGTACGCTTTTGGGCGCTTCTTACAGAGCGCACGCGAGCGGAATGGCTGATGTTGAAGGTATGCTTGGCTTAGTCGAAGACGGCGCGGAGGATGAAGTTCGTGACGATGGCAGCGAGGAGGGCGATGCAGAGGATTGTCTGAGGCTGTCAGCTGTACGTTGCAGAGTCAGCTCAGCTGGTCACTCACAGGACCGAGACGGTCGTCGTAAGGAGCTCCGGACCGTTCGCGAATCGCCTTCGCTCGCGCCTGGTACACCGTCAGGGCGTACAGCATGACACCGATAGCTGAGGGGTTAATTTTAGATTAGCTCGGAGTAACGTACCGATCATGGTGTAGAGAGCGGCCGAGATACGTCCAGCCTGTTCGTTAGTAAGCGCTCGTAAATACCTTGAGGCGTCCTTCTCCTGTCCAGATCGCGTTGATTCGAGAAGGCGGGCTGATCACCCGGATCCACTGCGGAAGGATTGGAAGCACACGACCAAACTCACCTTGTCGCCGAAGTTGAGGAGTCCAACGGCGAGACCGCCGAGGACGACGGCGAAGTGGAGCCACGAGAGGAAGGTACGCCTGGATGTCAGTTCGATCAAGGTGGGCGCTCAACTCACTCATTGGCGAAGAACACCTTGGGCTCAACACGAACGGGAAGAGCGATACGCTGTTGACGTTAGATATCGGGCATCAACAATAACGGCAGGGAGGTAGGACGAGCAGGCATTCAGCATGCAGGTGAGAGTTCAGTCAGCACCTGTCAGACGGATTAAATGCATGAGTACCAACCTTCTTGGCGGTACGCTGGAGGAGGGGCTGGGTGGACATTTTGCAAAGGCGGAGTTGAGGTGTGTGGGGTGGGGCGAGGAAGGGCTAGTTGGGAGTGGCGAGGTGGTGGTTTGCCGGTTTCACGCTGGACGGTGACAACTATGACGAAGCGGAGACAGCGACGGAGCGAGCGGGGGTGGTCGGGGCGAGGTCTCCAGTGAGCGAGGGATGGATGGAGTTGAGAAAAAGCAAACGACGTCGGTACCCACTACTGCTTTGGTCGAAGCGAGGAGGATGGCGCCGATCAAGTTATCGACCATGCACGTGCGTGCGTCACTGAACAAACCCGTCAATGAGACTCCACTCTGCCCGGCTCTGCCTGAATGGGACCCTCAGCCGGTTCACCCAGCCTAGCCCAGTCTAGGAGAAAGCCCTCTTCGTCATTCTTCCGGGGCCCTAACGAGGTAGGCGTGCCAACTTCGCGCTATGTTAGGCAAGCCAGTTTCTTGTGCACCTATGTTTACCATCACGTGATGCACCCTAAGCATACAGCCGTTTTCAGGGCAAGTTTATTCCCAACGTCATTACCGTTCAGCTTGGAAACCTTAATTCGAACGGATTTCAAGCCAGTTTCCATTTGTCCCTTAGGACGCGTCTTCTGGGATGCTCTTATGGGCAAAGGTGGTCGTTCGTCGTTAGTAGCTTCCTGCTCAGATCCAGCTGTTGGGATCAACTCAGACGCGTTCGTGATGGTGAAGAGCGGGGTGGTATGGCTACGATAGCTGTTTCTTGTATGTGTCGAGAATTGATATACATCAAAGTTCAGTTCAAGCAAAAACCATGCGTGGTTCCGGGGAACGGGAAGAGGAGAGATAGGAGACTTCCTGGGATGAACGGGGTCTACGCGCCGTCGGCGGGTAATTTATTACACTCGGGATCCGCAGTGCCGTCATTAACCTTTGGGACCCAAGCGGAGGCAACGATCGTCCGCTTCAGGCAGTCATGCAAGGGGCCGAGCTCTCTGGGCTCCGAGCGCTCCGAGTTGTCGGATCCGGACGGAGCTTCTACGTGCTTAGTTCTTGCCCAGAGGTGTGTAGATACGTGCGGCTCTGACCCAATTCAAACTGCAACTGGGCGTCGCCGGGTGGTGGGGAAGGTAGGAACGCGAGGGACGTGCAGTGAGTTGTGGCACCGCCCCCAAGCCATTGGCACAAGGCCGTTGAGCCGCCCCTGCCAATTGACGAGCCGACTGGCGGCAGGCACGACGGGCGCAGCTGGCAGTGGGCGCAGAGCTCGGGGCGATCAGGGCGGAGGGCACATCGCAGCAGCGCCGCAGCGCAGCACGCGACGATGACGCCCAAACTCCTGGCAAGGAGGGATGTCTGATACAATGGTGCAACTGGTCGTTCCGTTACCACATCGCGACCCGATTGATGTTCGGTGTGCAGATGGTGCCGGCATGAACAGCGAGTGGGATGGTCATGCGAGCGGATGCATTGTGCATGCGAGTGCACGCGGGCAGCGCAGAAGGGCATAGGGGGGACAGGCTGATGCGTCAGGAACGATGATTCGGAAGGCTGAGGAATCAGAGTTTCAGCATGGCTCGTTAATGTTTGGGACATGACAACTAGTGTGGGCTGCTCGCAAGCCGGTCACCCAGCAGAGCCACAGATGAGCCATGAGCCAGAGCAGAGGTCCCACCAAGGGGGCACTGCCTCGCAGCGTACCAGCATGCAGCAGAAAGTTCCGCGCGTTCTCCCCCCCCCCCCGTGATCTCCCATGTTGATGTTCCTGCTCGGCTCCACCGAGGCTTGCGCTAGTCTCCCAAGCAATCGGCTTCGAGATGCACCGCCATAGCGTGTGGGGAATGGTGACTTGCAGCTGTCCGCTGTCCGCTGGAGGCAACGGACCAACTGGCCAACTGGGAACAGGGCGAGGGAAGCGTCGGCCAGCTCGTTCCCGTTCAGGGGCCTGTACGGTAAGAGGGAACGATCCCAGGGCTGCCTGCCAGTCTACCGCCGGTCCCGCAACATACACCTCGTCCAGCGGATCCAGCAGGTGGTCGCGGCTTGCCGTTGACGGCTCTCGAACTCGCGGCTCAGCATCTCCCGAGGTGTTTCCTCCAGGGCGTTGGAATGGGCGGCTGCGGCTTAAACGACTGTGTGACTGGTTGCGCTTGGCCTGGACGTATGCAGCTCTGTGTCTTTAGTGTTGAGCCACGCTAGGAATTTCCATCGATCTGCACCGGGATCTCGCCTCGGAGACGTGCCGACGGTATTCTAGCGGGACACATGCAGGCAACACGGGTTCGGTACAGCTGTCAGAAAGGGGAAGTTGCCCCGGTGCTTGAGGGACAGGAGCACCATCACGAAACTTGGCGCAGGAGTGCTTGGAAGTCGTAGGGTGAGTCGTGTTGTGTGTGGGTAGGACAGTCACGGCTACCACCTTTCTCCCCTCAGGTGAAGTTCGGTCTTGTTTTCTCCCGCGTGCAATCTCCCATCTATCCATTCACTCTTTCTACTTCACCACGCACCACCACGACAGACAGCCAAGACCGCTCGCAGCACTCGCACCGCGCACTGCAGACGCCCCGTGACACGCACACCAACTGTATCCATACGACCGACTCTCATTGTTCCTCTTCACCACCATCCCACTCAGTCACTCCTGTTCATTCAACGACCAACCCACCCACCATCCGAGACATCACCTTCACTGAACACCGATCGATCCTGATCTCGACTCGACAAGGCGTTGCTAGCCGCTCCAGAGCCATCAACGCTCCTTCACAAACGAGGCGCACGCCGCGGTCTTGGTCCTGTCCCACCCTGCACTCGGTGCATCGGCAGTAGCTGGTCACCAAAGACATCAAAGTGAGTGTTCAATTCCCACTCCCCACCTCCTCCCCTTCAACCTGTCCCAACAATAAGCACAGAGTGGAGGGTCAATGTCGACCACATGCCAGGAGCTAGCCCGTGGGACGTTCAAGGAACACCTTTCGGTTGCGATCACCTGAAGCAGCTCTGAACCGCTCGATTGTTCGTGCAGCAACGCCACCCGAGACCTGAGCGCATCGGCCAGCACCTGCTTTCAGCCCCCACCCGCCCGGCGCATTCCCCCCCATCTCCCACTCGGGGTAATCCCGGACGGGGTCGTAGCAGGCTGTCATTGCGAGACGAGCGTCGCTGCGCACGAGCCGCCTGACACTGTCCTGCATCCTGGACTACCCTGCAATTCGAGCAGTGGTTAGCCACTGTGTCAAAGTTGGGAGTTGGGCGCAAAGCGGTACCCTCGTCTCCTCGTTACTTGACCCAAAGTACTGGTGACCGAATGCAGCCATGCCATGCAGCCAGCCGGAGACTCGGGCGGACGAACGACCCTCTGACCATTCACCCATCGACCTTTGAGCCCGGAGCACCCCGCTGACACAACTACTTCGCGCAGGTCTATCCGCATGTCATCGCAGCTCTAACACACCATCGCTTTCAACACCGCCGCCTCTCTTCGCACTACCTGTCGCAAACGTCCTTGTGCGAGTCGCGATCGACGAGCAGGTTCATTCCGAACGGCACCCCTAGCGATCCGGTCGTCCGCGTGACCTGTCTTAAGACCGTGACGCTCTTCCTCTCGTCTCCCTCTCCCATCTCCGCTCTGTTCTTCGCCTGTTCACTTGCGTTTGAACGAACTCCGACATGTCCACTCGGGGGGCAGCACGTGGCCTCAAGGTCGCCCACCCGGCCGCGCCGACATCAAATCGCTTGCTGAGCACGCAGACGTTCACGCTCATCGCAAGCTGGAAGGGACAGCTGGTCATCTGCACCGTCGTGCTTGTCGTCGGAGCCATCTACTTTGTCGTTCGAGACCCAATTCGTGAATGGAGAGAACGTCAACGGGAACGAATGTCTCGCGCCTTCACGGAGGAGCTTCTTTCGATGGAGAAGAAGGAGGAGGGTAACGTCGGTTCAGCCGACAGGAACCGTGCAGGCCCAAGCACGGTCGCGGGCACTTCAACAGCTGTCGCGACGGCAAAGACCATGACGGCACGTGAGCGAGGTAGAGAGAAACGCAAGGAAAAGAAACGCAAAGAGCATCTCCAGAACGCCAACGGGCACGCCGCTCCTCGCACTCCTCACGAACCTGGCCCATCCAGCAAGCCCTCACCGCCCGAGCTGTCACCGGCTCGTGTTACCGAAACGCTTCCAGGGCCCTCAACGCCTTCTACCGCAGATACCCGCGACGCATCCATGACTGCTTCCCCCGCTTCCTGCCCGACCTCCATGGGCCCCCAGCCTTCAACTTCGACCTCAAATGCAAACAACGAGGTTGCTGATGATACTTTATCTACACCACCGCAAGTTCGCAGTGAACTGGAAGTTCCCAGTACTCCCATTATCGAACCGCCTGCAAGCCCAGACACAATGAAGTCTCACTCCCCTCCTCTCTCCCCGCGAAAGGCTCACACTTTCGAGCACCAGCCCGAACCTCTCTCACCTGGAACACCTGACCGTCGGGGCAGCCACAGCTCATCACGCTCCCGCTCATACTCGATCATTCCGGATCCATCATACCTTCCCCTGCATCACCACGATCCGAACAACAAGAAGAAGAAGCGCAAGCCGAAGAGCCGCCAAGCTTCACTTCAGCAGCAGCAACCATCCCAGCCGCCGCAATCGCAGCAGAAGCCATCGACCGCCGCTCAGGCCACTCCGATGTCGCGCATAATCACCAGTTCTTCTGAGGACGCACCACGGACCGACGCACCGCGGACCCCTCGAACTCCTGTGGTCCCAGTCATGTCGCCGGATCTTGCTCGACGGCGAATCAAGGCGAGCGGGATAGAGCTTCCGCCCGAGGTCGAGGTCCTCCTCGACAGCCACGAGCACACAATCGATTCACTACGAGCCGAAATCGGTCGCGCGACTGCCGAGGAGTGCAAGGCTCGCGACGACGAGGTCCGCGCTCGCGAGGAGCTCAGGCGATCACGGGCGACGGAGGACCGTATGCGCTCCGACTATGAGCGAGCGCGCAAGATGCGGGATCGTGCCGAGCAGGAAGCTCGTCGCATGGAAGGAGAGGTATGTGTGACACTGGCATGGCTACAATACTGACATATCCCAGGTGCAGATGATCTGGAACCGCTTTGACACGTTGTCTCACATGTACCAGGCCGTCTGCCAACGGTTGCGCGAGGTCGAGGCGGCACAGCAGAGCGATGGTACGTCCCCGACCGGTTCTACCACTCCGGCCCCGCCGCAGCTACAGCCTCTCATGACCTTTGCTGCGAATGGTATTCCAGGAACGCCAGGCGTGCTTATGCCGTACCACATGATAGCGTCGCCTCTGACGCCGCACGGCTTCGGCATCCCACCAACGATGTACCGACGAGGCGACAGCGCTAGCAGCGAAATGCTCGCCGGACCGTTAACGCCTGGGCACCAGCCCTCAACGCCTTCGGGCACGTCATCACCATACCCCTCCGACCTGTCGCTGAACCCCGGGTCCAAGACGCACACCGAGTCGGGGTCCATGACGACGGCCGAGCTGCGGCGCATCAGTATCGCCTCCTCTGTCCTGAAGAAAAAGAAGCCGTCACCGTCTGAGAGCGGCGAGTCGAGCGCGCCATCAGCAACAGCGACGTCCTCTGACGACAAGTCGAGCAGCGGCGTCGAAGGCCTCGGCATCCGGTCCTTCAAGGACATGTCGACCTTCCCCTCCACGATCGCCATGACGCCAGCGAAGAAGCACTCGACCGACTCTGTCGACTGCTCGACTGCGTCCTCCTCCCCACCAGCCGAGCGGCACATTCTGATCACCCCGTCCGAGTCGGAACACAACGGGGACCACTCGCCTAAGAGCATGAGCCCGCTCCTGAACGGGGGCGCGATGCTGGGCGAGCCAGAGGTGACGCCAAAGGCTCCGCTCGTGGACGAGCCCGAGTCGTTGGCGGAGCCCATGTTCGCCTCTCTGGCGCATACGCCGGAGCAACTGGCGGAAATCGCACGTATGCGCCAGACCGCGATCCGCGACCGCGAACGCAAGTCGCGCGCGACCAGCGTCGAAGTCAAAGTCAATGACCGAGTCAACGAAACGCAAGTCAACGACAAGTAACGGACACTTCCCCTTCACTATACATTGCCCAACTTGTGGGCCTGTTTGCCATCTACATACTGCATCGGGTGCACTGCACACTTGCCCCTCTTCTGTGCTATAGGACTCTGGCCAATCGGTCTGTCAAAAGTTATACTTTCTCTACCACGTTGTTCTGATATCACATGAAAGTTACACTGCACTAGCAAAAGACTGAAGACTGGGTCTGGCCACTGTTCGGGTCTCGGAAGATGCAGGGTGGGTGTGGGATTTGGGAGAGTGACGGTTCGAGTGGACATTGTGGGAGGGGGGCTCATCCAGGGTAGCAGGGAAGGACAAGGCTGTGCCGAGAGATTCGCACTGTGATTCGGCGTGGGCCGCCTGGGTGTGCTATGACGCTGCAGAGGTGCAGAGGTGCAGACGCAAGTTGCAGTGTCTCGGTACTGGATTGTTCGCAGGTTCGCATGCTCCTTCCCCCCTTGTTCTGTCCTATCCTTTCTATCCCCTCCTTCCTATCCCCCTTCTCACTCACTCTCTCTGTCTCTCTGTCTCTCTCTGTCTCTCTCTCACGCTTGAGCATCTGTATGGAAGAGGGGGGGCTGCTCTTAGGGGACGAACTTTTCGGGTGCAAGCAAAGCTCAAAGTGGAGGTCGCCCGTTACATGTCACAGCTTCACAGTCGAGCTCACTGGAGGCTGGAGGCGTGAGCAGCTGTGCATCGGGCAGTCAGCGCAGAGTGCGAACATCGCAATACCATAAGAATCGCCCATCCCAAAACAGGGACCAAGAGCGTGCCTGAGTGCTGTCTGGGTGGGTGCAGTGCTGACACCACACACGCGCGTCAGGGCCTTGGGAGAATTGGACCCTGGGGGCCAGTTGCATTCCCTGGATCCCTGGGCAGACCGATCACGTCCATCGCTGAGAGCTGCATCGCTTCTCCGTTGTCCTGACCGATACAGTCCCAAAGTCATCGTGCACACCTTTCTGTTTAGCTGTCACCTACCCCTACCGGCCCAACCTCCTCCATACTCCTCACGACAGCACGACGCCAGCTGTTTGAGCCGAACACTTGCTCGCATCGTTTCACTGCATTGTCCATCCAAAACGCACGAGTAGGACGACCTCCTCCCTGCGAAACCTAAGCGACGCCCTGTCAACACAGGTACGGTGGTAGTTTTCGCGTCGTCTACTTGGTCCACTTGGCCACCCACCGCCGCCACCACTCAGAATTCACTACTGGCCCAGCCAGAGCAGACGCTAGCCAACGACGTGGAAAACATTCAATCCAAACAGCACACAACACCGACATCAACACAACACCGTTGTTGTTGCCGACCCCCCTATACCCCCCCCCTTTCTCTCACACCGCACACGGCACACAGCACACGGCACACGCACTGCAACGCCTTGCCCACGCCTGCACGCACGCCTGCAACGACTGCACGACGACGACCAGTGCACCGCGTGCACTGTTGGACGAAAACCCCGCATACCGTTTGCCTCCGATCACGACACTGGTACAACTGGGTCATTTAAGACTTGACCACAGAGACAGACTACTGCGGCGTAACCAGGAAAATCACCCGGACACCGCTTCTCGTCTTTCAACCACCACCAGTCTCACGTCTCACACGGCCTCACTCACACTTCGACGGGGCCGGTGCAGTCGACTAGTGCACGCATCTCTTCTTCCTCCACCCCTTCACCCTTCGAATACCACCCCCAAAGGCTCCGACTCGGCTTAGCCTGATCGGTTTCGCCTGCCCAACCGGCCACCCCTTCGCCCTTCCCCCCTCGCACCCGACAACATGGCCTCTGGAGGTCATGGCTTCGTGCCTTCCCAGGCGGCGCAGTATGCCGACCTGACGGCGCTCATCAGCAGTCCCGACGGCGAGAGCAGCGCAAAGGTCTACCCGACCGAGGACATGATCGCCGCCCTGCTGCATGCACGCTGCCGCGCCGAGCTGCCCTACACGCGCGTCTCGCCCAGCGGAACAGACTACGTCGTCGTCAACCCCCGCCGCCATCTGCAGTGCCTCAACGAGGAGAGCAGGAAGGGGTACGAGGAAGACATCACCACGACTGACGGAGGAGTCGGGAACGAGCCCCGCCAGCCGAGCGCTTACGAGCTCGCGGGCCGTGTTTGGCTCCTCATGAGCAGGAGGAGAGAGTGCCAGACTATTGTCTACCAGTGAGTTATCCCGCACTGCCTGCCGACTGACATTCCAGCGGTCTCACAGCGTCAGGCAAGTCGACCACCCTCCGGCACGTCACGAGCCAGATCCTCAGCCTCGCCTCCGTCACCAAGGCGCAGAAGCGGACGTCTGACCAGATCTCCCACCTCCTCACCCTTCTCGAGTCGTTTGGCAACAGCAAGACGCCGATCAACCCGTCCGCGTCACAACACGGCCGCTACCTCGAGCTGCACTTCAGTCTCGACGGCGAGCTCGCCGGCGCCAAGGTGCTCCCCTTCGGCCTGAACAAGTACCGTATCGGCCACCTCGAGCCCGAGGAGCGCACCTTCCATGTGTTCTACCAGATGCTCGCGGGCGCGAGCCCCGACGAGCGCGAGGAGCTCGGCCTCGACGACCCCGACACCTACGCCCTGCTCTCGACGAGCAACTGCTATGTCCTGCCCGCCGGACCGTTCTCGGACGACTCGACGCAGCTCGGCGAGCTTCGTGCCGCCTTTGCTTCCCTCGGCTTCAAGGCCAAGCACGTCCGGTCCATCTTCTCCGTCCTCACAGCCATCCTCGTCATGTCCAACATTACCTTCCATGATGAGAAGCAGGACGGTTCCCTCGGCATGGTCTCGTACGAGGAGCGGACGCAGGTCGTCGAGCGCGGCCTGCTCTACGAGGTCGCGGGCCACCTCGGCGTCAACCCCGAGGAGCTCGAGGCCGTGCTCACGAACAGGACCAAGTGGGTGTCGCACGATCTCGCTTCCGTGTTCCTCGACGCCGAGAACGCCTCCCTCCAGCGCGACTCGCTCATGCGTGATCTGTATGCGATCCTGTTCGCCTTTGTTGTCGAGATGGCGAACAAGAAGCTCGCCCCGGGCGCCGACATGCCCCCCGGCCTGCAGATTGCGCAGATCGACCTCCCCGGTCACCAGAGCCGTACGCAGGAGACCGAGGTCGACCCCCGCCGCTCGACGCTCCTCCAGCAGGCGACCCTCATCAATGCTAGCGGCAACAATGGGTTTGACGAGTTTGCGTACAACTTCAACAACGAGCTGCTGCACTCGTACCTCCTGCGCCGCGCTTTCGACGACCAGCTCAACTGGAATCTCGACGTCACTGAGGACGGTATCCGACTTCCCCCCGTCATCCCGCACGACAACAATGCCTGCGTCGAGCTGCTGCGTGGTGGTCTGCTTGGTTCGGCCCGTCTGGCCAAGCAGCCTGCAGGTGTCATTGGCGCGATTGCGGGTGTTGGCGAGCAGATCAAGGGCGAGGACCGCGAGGACGTCAAGGCCAAGACTGTAGCGGGGACGCTCACAACGATGTTTACCGGACAGCCGGCGTTCAACCCCAACCCCGCCGGCGGACTCGGCATGACGCCCCGCCAGGGCCGCATGTTCGGCATCTCGCACTACGCCGGCCAGGTGTCGTACGACGCGACCGACTTCATCGACCACAACGCCGACGTGTTCGACAAGCAGCTCGTCAACCTGCTCCGCAACTCGCAGGACTCGTTTGTCAACAAGCTCGTCTCGGGTCCCGCGCTCGCGACCGAGGGCCACCCGCTCGATGACAACATCGTTGTCGAGGCGCAGGTGTCGTCCACCCCGCTGCGCACGCCTACGCCCATCGTGAACTGCATCACAGGCACGGCGCCGATGGACCACGTCGAGTGGGCGATCGACGACTCGATCCCGCAGCCCGTCACCTCCCAGCTGAACGCGACCATGGCGACGCTGCTGGACGTCGTCGACCACACCCGCGTCTGGGGGGTGTACTGTATCCGCCCGAACGACTCGGGCCACGCCAACTCGTACGACCGCAAGCGTATCCGCTCCCAGGTGCGCACGCTGCAGCTGCCTGAGCTCGTGAACCGCCGCCAGGTCGACTACGTCGCCGAGTACTCTTTGTCGCAGTTCTGTGTCCGCCACGCGCTTCCCGTGCAGGACGGACACGCTGCCGTCGAGGACTTTGCGCGTCACAACGGCTGGATGCCTGGTGTCGACTACGCCATTGGCAACGAGCGTATCTGGCTCGCGTGGGGCGCGTGGCGCCAGCAGGAGGACCTGATCCGTGCGACTGAGACACGCCACGGTAGTGGCGAGGAGACGCTGACGGACGAGGAGGGCGGGTTCATGTCGCGTAACGCCTCGACGTTTGGACACGGGCGCTACGGCGACGCTGTCGACTCAACGGAAAACTTCCGCCGCTCAGAGAGCATGGACAACCTCTTAGCGCGCTCGGGTACGCAGGAGACGTACGGCGACGGAGGAGCCGGTGGTGGCGGCGGCCGCGGCGGCAACTATGGCTACGGCGGTTTAGAGTCGCCGAACCCGAACGACAGCGAGGTCTGGGAGACCTCTAAGGACGGGCCCTACGAGTCGCTGAACGACAAGGACGCAGCGGCCGTAGCGGCCGTCAAGCGCGGCGACTTTAAGCAGTCGGAGAAGCGCCACCATGCGACCGAGATCATCGAGACGTCGCGAGCGCGCCGCTGGTGGATCCGCATCACCTGGACGCTGACGTGGTGGATCCCCTCCTTCCTGCTTAAGTGGCCTGGCGGGATGAAGCGCGCCGACATTCGCATGGCGTGGCGCGAAAAGGTCGCGATCTGCATGATGATCGCCTTCCTCTGCGGTATCGTCATCTTCTACATTATCGGTTTCGGCCAAGTGCTGTGTCCCGACATGGACAAGGCGTGGAACCAGACCGATCTCAGCAAGCATCAGGGCGACGACGACTACTACGCCGCGATTGCCGGCAAGGTGTACGACTTTACCAAGTTCTACAAGGGCCAACACTCGGACATGGACTTCAAGACGACATCGCAGATCATGCTCCAGTTCGCCGGCCAGGATCTCACGGGCTACTTCCCCCCGCCAATTAGTGTTGCGTGCGAGGGTCTTGCGAACAAGGATTTCACGTTCCAGAAGGCCAACTTTACGCCCATCATGCCTCAGGCGATCCACACGTCGGGCGTGCTGCAGACGGACAACGACACGAAGCTCCACGACGAGAACTGGTACTGGGACACGCTGCAGCCCAAGCTCAAAAAGTACTACAAGGGCTACTACGTCCATGACAAGAAGGACATTTCGCAGGGCGCCGCCGACGACTCGACCCGCTTCTGGGGCATTTACAAGAACAAAGTGTACGACATTTCCGATTATGTCGCGACCAACGACCTGTACGCGTCCGGATCCGGCTACGACGTCAAGTACGACTTCCTCAACACTGAGCTCGTGTCCATCTTCCAGACCAGCTCGGGACAGGACCTCACGAAGCAGATTGACGACCTGACCGAGTCGTGGAACTCGGACACCACCAGCCTGACCTTCAACTGTTTGAACAACGCGTTTTACCTGGGAGATATCGACTTCCGTAAGACGGCCCGTTGCACCGTGCAAAACTACCTTCTGCTTTCGTTCTCGATCCTGCTCATGTCGACGATTCTCATCAAGTTCTTGGCCGCACTCCAGCTCGGCGGCAAGCGCCAGCCGGAACTGCTCGACAAGTTTGTCATCTGTCAGGTGCCCTGTTACACCGAGGGTGAGGAGTCGTTGAAGAAGACAATTGACTCGCTCGCGGTCCTCAACTATGACGACAAGCGCAAGCTCATCTTCATCATTTGTGACGGTAACATTATCGGTAGCGGCAACAACCGCCCCACGCCCCGTATCGTGCTCGATCTGCTCGGTGTCGACCCCAAGCTCGACCCGGAGCCGCTCCTGTTCAAGTCGATCGGAGAGGGCAGCAAGCAGCTCAACTATGGCAAGATCTACTCGGGTCTCTACGAGACTGAGGGCCACGTCGTGCCTTACGTCGTTGTTGTCAAGGTCGGCAAGCCCACCGAGACGTCTCGCCCCGGAAACCGTGGAAAGCGTGACTCGCAGGTGCTGCTGATGCAGTACCTGAACCGTGTCCACTTTGACGCGCCCATGTGCCCACTCGAGCTCGAGATCTATCACCAGATGCGCAACGTCATTGGTATCGACCCTACATTTTACGAGTACATCTTCCAGGTCGACGCCGACACGACGGTGACGCCCGACTCGCTGAACCGCTTGATTTCCTGCACGGCCGACGACCAGAAGATCATTGGTATCTGTGGCGAGACCAAGGTCGCCAACGAGCGCGAGTCGTGGACGACCATGATCCAGGTGTACGAGTACTACATTTCGCACCACCTGACCAAGGCGTTCGAGTCGCTCTTCGGTTCCGTCACCTGTTTGCCTGGTTGTTTCTCCGTCTACCGTATCCGCACGGCGGACAAGGGCCGCCCCATCATTATCTCGTCGGTGGTTATTGACGAGTATGCCGAGCCCAACGTCGACACGCTGCACAAGAAGAACCTGTTCTCGCTCGGAGAGGACCGATACCTGACGACGCTCATGATGAAGCACTTCCCGACGTTCAAGATGAAGTTTTCGCCCGACGCGATCGCGTACACTGTCGCGCCGAGCAGGTGGAACGTGCTGCTGTCGCAGCGTCGTCGTTGGATCAACTCGACCATCCACAACCTCGCCGAACTGCTGTTCCTGCCCGAGATGTGCGGTTTTTGTCTGTTCTCGATGCGCTTCATGGTCTTTGTCGACCTGCTTGGTACCATCATTCTGCCCGCCACGTTCACGTACCTGGTCTACCTCATCATCATTTGTGCGACGCACAAGGCGGCCGTGCCGATTATTTCGATTGCGATGATTGCGGCCGTGTACGGTCTCCAGGCGATCATCTTCATCCTGAAGCGCGAGTTCATGCTCATCGGCTGGATGATCGTGTACATCATTGCGTTCCCGGTGTACTCGCTGTTCCTGCCCGTGTACTCGTTCTGGTCGATGGACGACTTCTCGTGGGGTAACACGCGCCGTGTTGTCGGCGAGGGCAAGGACAAGACGATCGTGTACGACGACGAGGAGCGCTTTGAGGAGTCCATGATCCCTTACCGCACCTTCAAGGAGTACGAGGCAAACGCGTGGGAGGCGGCGTCCCTGCCGTCCGACGATGAGCGGGACGAGAAGAGCGATGCCGGTTTCTCGCGTCGCACACGTCGTACCCGCAACACGGCCTCCAACCTTGCTCCGTCCATCCACTCGTCTGCACCCTCGTATGTCGGATCCCGCCAGCCCTCTCCCGCCCCCTACGGCGCGCAGCTCATGCCCATGGCCCCGATGAGCAACTGGGGCACCGAATCCCTCTACGGCGGCTACCCCCCGACGATGCCGTACGCGCACAACCCCTTCGACTCGCCCGCCATGAGCGAGATGTCCCTCCGCACGCCGTCCATGTTCCAGAACTATGCGCCCTCCCCTCTGGCCGCGCCGAGGAACACGATGGCTCCCGGGTTCGACGCGCGCCAATCCTCCTTCTCCATGGGCGGATTCGGCGGCCAGCCGGCCCAGCTCACGCCCAACACGGACCCGAACCCGACCGACGAGACGGTGCTCTCCATGCTGAGGCAGTACCTCAACACGCAGGACCTGATGAGTGTGACGAAGCGCTCGGCCAGGGAGGCGCTGTATGGCCTGTTCCCGAATGCGAAGCTGGAGAGCAGGGCGGGGTGGATCAATGAGAACATTGACAAGATTCTCAGCGAAGCGTGAGCACCCCGTGCCGCAGGCGCGGGTGCGAGCGCGGAGCTGAGCGAGTGCTGCCAGCCCGAGGTAGTCGCCGAAGGCGAGAGCCGGGGGCGAACACCGAGAGCGAGCAGGTCGACACTCTACTGGGCGTGCGATTTGAGCCCTAAGTCATGGGGAGCTCGGCGAGTGCACCCAGAGCGAGCACTGCACACCCCAGTGCGAGCCCACGAACATTGGCTTAAAGCCACATACAAGAACACGAGAGCGGCCCAGGCCGCCCTTGCGCATATACATTCCTTTTTTGTTGCATTTCCTGTCACGACCGCACTATAAGAAACAGCATGTATTCATGGACACTGCGAGCACTGAGCGGGTGAAGTGAGCGTAGTCTGGCTTTGTGGAAAGGGGATGGTGAGAGGAGAGGTGAGAGTGGAGGCCGATCGTCGCGGTGATCAAGATGGGCCCGGGTCGGTCTTCAATGGAGTGATCAGTGCGTCGGCATATCGGCATTGCTCAGTACGTCTCCACTGCCTCATGGACTCGAGAGGGTGTCAGGCAGTCAGGTGTCAGCGGCACGGCTCGGCTTGCACCTTTGCATAACCATTGGCATCGGTATTGAACGGAGACGGGGGCCGGGCCGAGTCGATGATCACCGGTTGAGTGGAGGGGAGGTGGAGGGAGGCATAACGTCAGAGGCTTACAGTGCCAAGACATTTCCAGTGGAGAGTTCCGGCGGCAACGGCTTCCGGCCGGCTGCTCTTGTGGATATTGCCCGCAGACGGACTTCCTTGTGCAGCCATTGCCAACTTTCCATAGAAGGGCAAGGCACAGTACATAAGCCACGACTCGAGGAGAACCATGGAGCGTACCTCCGTCATGAACACGACCACCAGCTATGGGGCAACCGACAATCCCCGTCGATCGAGCTCCACAAAGTCGTCCTCCAACGACGTCCTTCCCACCATCAACATCCCGCACACATCCAGCGCCGCGAATGGCACGGGCGGTAATGGCCACTCGAATGGAGATGGAGACGCGATCTCGAGAAAGAGGAGCCAGGCGATGAGAGAGTGGCTCGCCAAATCGGTCGAGAGCAAGGAGTGTAGTCTCATCAGTGTTGCGAATTGTTTCCTCACTGGGTTCACTTCCGCCGTCGCCTTCAGTGCTTGTTATATCTGGTGCGTGTTCCCTCTCTCTTCCTTCTATATCACTGCGACCGCCGAACATCAGCGCCCAGGAGTCCAGTTCACCACCATGGCCCCGGCTACACACACCCTCAGTCCCTCAGTCCCTCAGTCCCTCAGTCCCTCAGTCCCCGTCTCGCTCGCTCCGCTCGCTCGGCTGACAATAGGCCCGGCTTCCAAACCGGCAACGTCGCCCAACTCGCCATCTCCGTCGCGCGCGTCTTCGACCCGCCTCCCATCCGCACCAGTGGGTTCCAAAAGGGCGACCAGCAAGCCCTAGTGTCTCTGGTATGTTTCTGGCTCGGCGCGTCTCTCGGTCGTATCGGCGCTCGTCTGGGTCCCAAATCAAGACGCTGGATCCTCCCCGCTACATTCGTCCAGGTCGTCCTCACCGTTATCGCTGCTGTCTTGGTAATCCCGGAACCGAATTATGGATCACGGCCGAATCCCTCTTGGGCCGATGCGAGGGGAATGTCCGCCCTCGGATGTCTGAGCGCGGGACTAGGGATCCAAGGGATCATCGGCAAGCGTGTGGGAAGCGAGATGAACACGACCGTCGTGCTTACGGCCACTTGGGTCGAGATCTTCAATGAGCCTGGGCTGTTTACGTTTGGGTTTGTGAAAAGTCGCGACGCGCGGATTGCGGGGGTGCTCATGATCTTTGTTGGAGCGCTTATTGGGAGAGCGCTCTTGGGGGTTATTGGCAGCCAAGGGGCCTTGGGGGTGTTGGCGGGGATGAGGGCTCTCAGCGCTCTGGGGTGGGCCATGGTCCCGGCGATGTAGGCGAGCGCAGCGAGCGGGGAGATGTTAGACTGTAGATGGGTGTAGAATACGTTGTGCATGGATACAAGATCGTCCTTCTATGTCTACTGACACTGACTCTCCTAACTGACAGCGCTACAGAGTATTCAGACTGCCCGGCTGCTCAAAACCAGCTGACTTCGCTGCCTTCGGCAGCTCGGCGGCTTAGTTGTGCATCTCCTGCGCCCCACTGTCCGCCGCCGGCGTCTTCTCCACCCTACACATACTCTCGAAACCCTCCGGCAGCGTCCACTGTCTAATCTCATCGGGACGGTGCGTCAACGTCATAAGCAGCCCGAGCTGCATGTGCCAGCTGATATGGCAGTGGAACGCCCACACGCCCGCGTTCCTCGTCGCCAGCCTCAGGACCGCATGCCCATAACTGGGAATCTGCAGCGTGTCCCTGCGCATGACACTTGTCGTGTTCAGAGTAGACGAGTCGCCGACGAAGTGCCCGTCACCAGAGGAGAGGACCCAGAACCGGTGACCGTGCATGTGGAACGGGTGGGAGCCGTCGTCGAGACTGTTGACAATCAAGTCCACAAATCCTGCTCCGTTCGCTGTGGAATTGGTATCGGCGCGTTTCGAAAGCCCCGGCCCCGGGGTGACGATGTTGACCTGGTCTCCCGCACCGTCCTGCGGCCCGACCTTTGACGCAAAGCTCGTGTCGTTGCGGATCTTGAATATGTCCGCGACGCCCGGTTCGGGCTCCCAGCTGCTGTCGTTGAAGAACATGTAGTGCCCGTTGTCGGCCGTGTACTGCATGTTGAACTGGACCGTGTACTGTTCCTCCCTCTGGCTCGGGGCATCGAGCCCATGTACAGGAGTCAGCTTCGTGCTGTCCGGGTTGAGGGCGGGGAGATCCCTAGCGCTTCCAGAGGAGGACTCGTCCTCGCCCCCCGTGGTCGAGTTGGGCAGGATACTAGCGTCAATGCCAGCGTATCGCAAAACGCCCAAGGTAGTTTCGGAAAAGTTCGGGCTGGTGTACCTTATCTCGCTTGTTTGGAGGTGGTTCCGGATCCAGTACGCTGCTGGTGCTTGGTCCAGCGTGATCAGCGCCGAGTACCGCTGTCCCACTGCCAACTCGACGCTGCTCGCGTTGAAGGGCTGGATCGCGACGCCGTCCGCCTCAACGACAGTCAGCGCGTGTCCGTCAACGGAGAAGATGGTGTTCACGAAACTCCCCGCATTGACCAGGCGCAGGCGGTACGTCTTCCCACCCTCTAGAGTCATGTTGAAGTACGTTGTGTCCAGGTCGCCGCAGTAGTTCGATGCGTTGTAGTGCTTGCCTTGCGTGTAGCTCCGCGCAGCATGGCGTCCGACGTGGGGAGGGAGCGCGTGCAGCGATCGTTTCCTCTCGGGAATGACCAGGTCAGATTGCGGAATATACGCGCACTTGGCCTGCGAGACGCCGTTGATGCTTCCTCCGTCGGGGCTCGGCTCGTCGCCTGGCTGTCCGTCGATTCCAGTTCCGAGCGCGATGAAGCGCCAGCTCAGCGCCGGCGCAGCCGTGTTGTACATGTCGCTCAGCATCAGGGTCACCTCGTCGTCGTACTTGGCGTCGATGCCCGGTTCGTTTCCCTCGGGCTGGACGTCTCGTCGGCCGACGCTTGGGTTGCCCGTAGTCGAGGAGACGGCAGGGTTAGACGCCGGGTGGAAGACAATGGTACCGACGAGACCGTCGGTGTACTGTCCCGCCGAGTGGGCGTGGTACCAGCTCGTGCCCTGCTCGGCGACCCATTCGTACGTGAAGCTGCTCCCGGGCGGGATGCCGCACTGCGTGATGCCGTGCGTGCCGTCCATGAACCCGCGGCCGGGGAGCAGCTGCCCGTGCCAGTGGATAGATGTCGCGTTCGGGAGCGCGTTCTGCACGTGAATGCGGAGGAGGTCGCCCTCGTTCGCCTCGAGGATGGGGCCGGGAGAGATCTACCGTTAGCACACTGTCGTGCCAATCGAACTCACCCCGTTGACAACGATCATCGGTTTGTTCATCCCGCCTGGCGCCGCAGACACAGCAGAGACAGTCCAGTTGAACTCTCTCGTCGTCGGCGCCGCTCCGACGGGGAACTGTCGTGACGATCCGAGCCATCGCGCCTGGTCGCCGAGGAGCTGTTCCCGCGAGATCTCCGTTGTTGTCGTTCCATTCGCCGACGTCTCGCCCGCACTGGCGTTTTCGCTCTTCTCAGGACTCTTGTGCTTCTTCGTGCCGACGCCTACGCCAACACCGACGCCGACGCCGATCGCGACGATTCCGCCCACGATCCACTTCTTGAGGTGGTGGCTGCCGCCGGGCTTGCGGATTGCCTCCTGGGGTGACGTCTTCTCGACTGGCGCCGAGGCGTCGCTCATGTTGTTTTGGTGGGAAGTGTGGTGCAACCTTTGCGAGAGGTGCTGGGGAAATTCACGAGGGACTTTGCGGCATTTCTCGCAATCAGATAACTTTGGACAAACTCGGCCGCTAGCGTGAGCTGCTGCTTGTCCTGCGCCGGTCTTGCCGAGCTGAGCGAGCTAGACCGGTGCGGCAAGCGGTCCTGTCAGGTCCTCATTCCGGCCAAGACCGACGCACATGCGAACTAAAGCGCTTTGAACTCTACCTGGCATGTCTCTTCGGCCTTTCTGCTCGTGCTCCGAGTCAAGCTACCCTTTGCTCGCCCTTCTCGCTTGGCTCCACAGCCGTACGGATGATGGCCGCTCCACGCCAGCTCCGCGGCGCTCGGTCCTGTGTCGCGTGCGGCTCTGTGGCCGGCACGCTTGGCTTCGACCTCCCGTGCCAACAATAACCTTCGGTGTAAACGAACGTGCAGCTCGGCGCGCGAATCAGGAGCCGAGCTTTTGCGCTCTACCGATCACCGGCGTTATCAGTGCCCTTGTGCCTGAGAGATAGCGTCACTTGATGTCCTGACTGGTGCAGAGAAGCGAGTTTGGTCGATTTTTTCGTTATGTCTTTTGAACGCCGGGTTGCGTCCCTCGCGTCCACTCGGAGCAGGGACCGAGATACCTCTCTGGGCGGGACGATATGGCACGTTTCCGACCGCAGTTCTATTCTGAGCTCCACTCCTCGCTCAACTCTGGTCCCATCCCACTGTTCCGCAATGTCGACCGCAGCACGTTCATCTTTCCTGCCCTCCTAGTCGTGCGCATCGCACCCCAGAGTATCCCAGTCTCCTGCTCCAGCCCTCCTTGCCCGCTCGTGCTCGCTTACCTCCCTCCCCTTGCTCTACATTCGCAAGCCCTTCATGCCCGCTTGGATCAATGCGAGCGTGCCGAGCACCAATAGCAGGCACGGCATTGCACATATCAGCGGAATGAGGACACAAGCGGCGACCAGGCGAACGCGCCGAGGTTCGCTCGATAGATTGCCGTTTCCGTGCGACGTCAACCACGTCGCAAGAACGAGAGCTAAATGTAGCTCTTTAGCGCCAGAATATAAAGTCGTTGCTTGAAGAACGCTCCTGCATCCCCAGCACCCAGCAAAAGGCGATATCCCCACTGACACAGCGAAGATGCTCGCTCTCACGCTCGCCCTCATCCCCCTCATTGCGGCCAAGAAGGCGCAGACCTTTGTCGCCCCCGGCAACGGCCCGTTGGAGCAGTCGAGCCACTACACCGGCGCCTCCAACGGCTCGCTCCCCCTCCAGGGCGTCGTCCCCGGCAAGGGTGAGTGACGAGTAGCTATATGCAGCGCTGACACCAGTCTATGACCGCTTCATCACGATCTGGCTCGAGAACACCGACTTTGACTCTGCCGGCTCGTCGCCGACGTTCCAGAAGCTCGCGAAGCAGGGCATCCTGCTCGAGCAGTACCACGCCGTGACACACCCGTCCGAGCCCAACTATGTCGCTGCGATGGCGGGCGATTTCTTCGGCATGCACGACGACGACGACTACTTCCTCCCCTCTAACGTGTCGTCGCTCGTCGACCTGCTCGAGGAGCGCAACATTGCCTGGGCGTCGTACCAGGAGAACATGCCCACGGACGCGTTCGACAAGGACTACACGCAGGACAACTATGTCAACGGCCAGGGCAACTACACCTACTACAAGCGCAAGCACAACCCGCACATTATCCTGAACACGGTGGCGGAGAACCCCGAGCGCGCGCTCCGCGTGCGCAACTTTAACGACTTTGCCGTCGACGTCAACGCCTCGGCCCTGCCGCAGCACGTCTGGATCACGCCCAACATGGTCAACGACGCCCACGACACGGACGTCAAGTACACCTCGGACTGGCTCGAGTACTGGCTCGTCCCCCTGCTCAAGAACCCCAACTTCAACGGCAACAAGACGCTGATCCAGCTCACCTTCGACGAGAATGAGAGCTACTCTATCCAGAACCGCATCTTCACCGTGCTCCTCGGCAACGCCGTGCCCGAGAACCTCCGCGGATCCAACGACTCGACCTTCTACACCCACTACTCGCACCTGTCCTCGATCCAGAACAACTGGGACCTCCCCTCGCTCGGCCGCCAGGACGCCAACAAAACCCTCGCAAACGTCTTTGACTTCCAGGCCAAGACTACCAACTACTCCAACTACGCCCCCAAGCCCGAGGAGATCCCCCAGCTCAACCTCACTGGCATCTACCCCGGCGCTTGCAACCCTGACATGTGGACTCCCATCCTCGCCCCCAACGTCAACGGCTCTGGCGCTGGTAACGGCACCGTCTTCTACAACACCTCGGCCACCAACCTCGACCTCACCTCCGCTGAGGCCGTCAACCTGACCGCCACGGGCGCCATCAACCCCCTCAACATCAACCCCAACTTCACCTACAACCCCCTCCAGATCGTCAACCAGTCGACTGTCGCCAACGCCTCCTCTGCGTCGTCGTCCTCTGACGCCAAGTCCAAGTCCAAGGAGCACTCCTCCGCCTCCCAGGCTGGCGTCTTCACTAGTGTCGTCGTCGCCGCCGCCGCCCTCGCGGTCCTGGCTTAAGGTTGTTATACGTTGATTTAGAATAGTGTACATGATGCATGATGATGGTTGAATGCTAATAATGCGCTGGAATCTACTGTTACATAGGAGGCATCTGGCCCAGCATGCCGTCCTCTCTCATCATATGCAGGAACGTCGCCTGCTGCGACCAGAAGTCGCGAACCGTTTCCACTCCGTGCACGAGCGGGATACGCGAGTGGTCGAGGGGTGGTGCCTTGGTGTATCTGTTGGTCGCTGCGCGGTCGCCCAGCGCCGATTTCTTGCCCGATATGAACTTCAGGCATTTGCTGGGGGGTTAGCTTACGCAGGGTACACCGCAGCTACTCACTCTTCTGTCAATCCGTACCCGTCCAGGAGGAGGTTCTTGAGGAGAAGCGCGAGTCCAACAACGATGCTCGCATTCGCCAAACGTTGGGCGTTGAACTGCTCCGTCTGCAGGTCAGCTACGGCTCCAAACCGGTGAGCTCACCTCTGAGACAACGGCCACCTTATCTGCCAACGACTCATCCTCCATACCCATAACCTTGCCGAGCTCGATCGCGTTCGCAACTGCGGTACCCTCCGAGACGACATGGCTGAGGTGCTGAACGACAGACATGACCTCTTCTTGCAGCTGGTAGTTGAAGGTGGAAAGGTTCTCCGCGATGTAGAGGACGAATCCAGGTTCAATCTGTTGTCAGTTACCAGTTCAGGACAGCTTCCAACTCACCTTCTCGTTGCCCATCAGCTCAAAGTCGAAAGCCTTCACGAGCGCACGCAGGAACTCGAGCCTCCAGGCACGCTTCTCGCTCAGCAGGTCGTACCAGCCTCCGAGACCAGGAGTACCGTTGTAGTGTCCAACGGGCTCGGCAGTGATCGTGCGCAGGTAGTCGTAGGATGATCGAGCGAACTCGAGGTAGCGCACGTTGAGGAGACTGGGGTGCTTGGTGTGCAGCGTAGAGTGTAGGGCGAGCGCCTGCTCCGCGATCTGCCGGTCTGCGCCAGCCTCGAGCGAGATGAGAATTGGGAAGAGCTGGTAGGTTAGCCGAGCACATACAAGATCACCTACGTGAAGGGGGTGGTAGAGACCCTGGTTGATGGTGAACTCGAACACCTCCATGGCTGCACTCTGCAACTTGGCATGGTTCGACTTGGCTCCCGCGATGACATAGTCGATGTTGCGCTGGACGAGGGCGGTCGAGACGCCAGACTCATGCAGATCTGCGGCACTTCCGATCAGGTCGTCCACTCCCTGCTTCTTGGGTTTGCCCTTGTCTGCATGTCAGCTAAAGAATTGGATTAGGCCAACTTACTCTTCTTCTGCGTGCGGCGCTCAGCCTCGGCACGGAGGAAGTCGCGGAGCATCTCGAGCGCGTACGCCTTGCTCTCCATGTCGTCTGAGGAGAAGACGCGCTGCATCCACACAGCCGACCTCTCCTGCAGAATGAGGGGAGGATAAGCCCTGAACAGAGCCGCGAGACAGAGGGAAGGAACCTTCTGCGACGAGGCAGCGCCAGAGAACGCGATGTAGTTGTCAAGGAGATACTCTTGCAGAGGCTCGTCAGTGATGCCGCGAATGATGTCCTCGACCTGGCTGTTCTCAGCAGCGAGCTCTTCGGGCTTGGCGAACTCCGTGATCAGCGCAGTAATGAAGTACACCATGGCGATGGCCGGAGATGAGGCGTTCGCCAGGCCCTTGGCCCTGATCTGGATCAGACACGACCGGAGCACCATGAACAGCGCCGCCCACTCCTGGGTGAGGTGCCTCGTCACCGCGCAGTAGCACGCGACGATGTTCTTCAATGCGTCGATGTTGGGCGGCTTGCCGACGAAACCACGAACGATCTTCGATAGCTCCTGAGCGAAGGAAGACGACGCCTTCGGCATGAACGGAATGGAGCGGGTGAAGATCTCGAGCAGCAACTCGTTTGTCCTCGCCTCGTCCGCGTTCGTCGCCGTGCGCAGGTAGGTGAGCAGCACCGTAGCCTTTTGGTTGTCGATGAGGGCTGGATCGTCGAAGCTGAGCAGCGCAATCGCCTTGATATGGCTTGTTGCGTTAAACTCAGACTGCTCAGTCGCGTCAACCATGCGGCTGATGAGCGAGTCGATGATCTGCGCATAGCGCTGGGTCTGGCCGTTGGCGCCGACAGCCTCCAGAGCTGCCTTGAGCGACTCGTCCTTTCCGCGGTAATCCTTAATAACGTCGACAAGGAGGGCCGCCGCCTGAGCGGGGTCAAAGTTGGAAGCAGGGCAGAGGATCTCGGTGAGTGACTTGACAGCCAAGTCCTTGACACCGTCGTCCTCGTCATTCGTCGCCTCGATGAGCTTGCAGCAAATGTTGATCTTCACCTCGTCGTTGTTCGTGACGTTGAACATGTCGCGGAGAAGCTTGACAACGCGCTTGCGCACACCGAGGCCAGCGTCTGTGACACGCATAGAGATGTGGTCGAAGTACTGGTCCGCAAGCTCCGATCGCTGAACGATGTACTTGCCGATGAGGTCAACGGCAGCGTCGCGCACGGCCGGAGACGAGTCTGAGAGGCGGTCCTCGATACCAGTCTTCACAATGTCTAACCTTAGCACGTCAGGATCGGCGACCACGATGTTGCCGAGGCCTCGAAGAGCCTTGGATCTCAAGTTGACGACGGTCGAGCCCATCGCTTTGAGAAGGGCATGCAGGATGTAGTCTGCAGCACCCTGCAGCGGGCGGCACCGAGACACGGCCAGGGAAGCCTCCCAAGCAGCATCAGGAGGAGTAGGTTGGCTGTTGTTAGCTAGGGGTTTGGCCGCGAAGCTCACCTCATCTCAAAGAGCATCTCGTCTGCCGTCCAAACATCGTGCGACGCCTTGCGGATGGTCTTCAAGATAGTCTGAAGGTTCTCACGGTGCTGGTGAGCCTCATCGTCGTTGTCCATACGGTACTTCTGGATGAGGGACTCGAGGCGTTCGACGGGCTGAGAGAGCTCCTGCGACCAGAGGACGCGCGAGAGCTCACCCGACGACACGAACATGGTATCCTCCCGCGCGGCTGACGACAGGAAGTTCTGGATCGACGAGTGCGCTTCCAAGAGAGAAGGCAGCTCGGCGACCAGCTCGTCAGAAATGACCTCATCCAGACTAGGAACAGACTTCTTCTCCTGCATGACGTTGTTGAACGATCGCAGCTTGGCTCCAATGTCACCGAGGTAGTCGAGCGCGACGCTGCGCGCCGCGTTCGCTTCCGAGGAGTGGCTCGCCTTGTCCTTACCTTCGTCTAGAGCTCCGACGAAGATCTTGGACAAGATGTTAACGAACAAGGATGCAGCTGGCCACTCGGGTCGGTACAGAGCATTCAGCAGATCCGTCACAAACGTGTCCAGGATCGCCTTGTAGTCCGTGTCCGTTGTGAGCTTGTTCGACTTGCCGGTACCACACCTGCACGTCAGCTAAGAGCACTCAATAAGAGAAGCTTACTTCTGGAAGAGGTATAACGCGATCATGTGCGTCGAGCGCAGAGCTAGGTCTCGGCACTCAGTCACGATGATCGACTCTTGGGATTCCTGAGCAGCCGCCTTGGCATCCGCCTGAGCCATGTGGACATCCTGCTGGTCCGGAGCATCGTAGTCGAACTGAGACGAGCGAAGCTTGCGAATGCGGTCGCCAACACCATGGGAAGATGCTTGGATGAGCTGCAGGAGTAGAGCACTAAGCGTGTTGATCGAGCTTCCGTTGGACAATCTAGTGTCAGCTGTCTCGACGCATGGGGGAGCTCACTGGAAGTGGGTCTGGCGGGAACCCTGCTCATGGCCGCGGCCAAGAGAACCCAGAATCTCCTCGATGATCCACTGTCGCTGATCCTCGTACTTGGCGAATGCCTAAAATTAGCGATTGCCGGCCGATGTCCAACTCACGCCTCGAAGACATCCGAGTGCTTCCATCCTGAGGCTCTTCATGACCGACCAGCTTGGCCCGCCCTTATTCCCACGCTTCGAGGAGGGCTCGTTCACGAACACCGGTCCAATGGCAAGGTAAACGGTCTGAATGACGAGCGTGTCCGAGAACGACATGTCCGGACGTCCGATCAGGGTAGCGATGTGCGGCACAGCAGCACACGTCGACTGGGCGACTGCAGACAGGATGGGGTTCTGGAACTGCGACACCAGGAGCTTCTTGGACGGCTTCGTCTTCGCCAGCGCGGCCGACTCCTCAGTGACCAGGTGAGCCAAGTAGTCAGAGTTCATTTCTGTCGTCAGCTTGGAAAGGGATCGGCGAAACTCACTCTCTCCAGCAAGGCCCTCGATGACGGGGAAGAGTACCTTGGTCATCTCGTCGCGGATCGTCGTGACGGCCAGCGAGAGAAGGTCCTCTGAGTAGAGCTGCTTCGGGAGTCCATCAGAGTCAAGCACGACAAGCACACAGAGGGCAGCCGCGGCCGCGGTTGACATGGTCGTCAGCCTCTCCTCCGCTTGCAATACCTCGCCGTCGGTGAGTTGGATGTCAGGCGTGTCGTCCTTGGTCTCGTCGTCGACCTTCTTGGACTTCTTGCCCTTCTTCGTCGGCGAGCCGTTGATGACGGTCTTCCTTCCGTTGTTGGGGAAGATCTCCAGCTCGTCCGTCTCGTTCATGACACGCTCGAGCATGCGGAACAGGCGCGACAGGTTGTCTACGTCCCAAGCAACGGCTTGTCTGTTAGACTCGAGGCGCTGGCGCTTCTGGTTCTTGTGAACGCGGGTCACTCGGCGCGTAACATTGTTGATAGTTGCCGCGGCCAGCAGGGGATGGCTGCCATCTCTCGACAAGGTGTCGAAGTACCTCGAGGAAGACACGCTCTCACGCGAGGGTTCAGCGTCAAACGCATCCGACTCCTCGAAGATATCCTCTAGCGTGTTCTGCAGCTTGTCCAGTGCGGCTGAAGTCAGTTACAAACGGCCAAAGGTAACCCACATCTTGTGTCCTTGTCGCCCGTGCGGCCAGTGCCAACGACAGGGATGTCGTCAAAGTCAGGGCTCAGCATACGGTGACGTTGCGGGGTTTGATCGACTTGACCGTTCGGTCCCCAGTCAATGCTGTCATCCTCCTCCTCATCGTTAGTGCCAGGAGCAGGCTGGTACGACTTCTTCTGTGCGGGACTGAGCTTGGGGACGCTGATGTAGATCTGACTGGAGCGCGGAGAAGCCGTTGCCGTCTCGCGCGAGTCCAGAGTCTTAGCCTTCTTCGCGGGGGACGGCTGCGAGTCCTGGGAGACCGGCTTCGGGTGCGCCTTCTTCTTCTTCTTAGCTGGCACGGGGATAACCACGGACGGAGGAGGGGGTAAGGGCCTCGGCGGCACAGCCAGGAACGGCGACACTCCAGGTGGCGGCATGGAAGGCGCCGGAGCTGGCGCGCCATTCGGTGCCGGTTTGGGGCTCTGGAAGGAGAGGGTCCTGTTCACGTAGTTCTCGAAGTAATCAGTGTTACTGATACTCGACGGCGAGGGCGTGGCACCCGTGAGCGTGGCGGGTGTGGAAGGCACGGAGCTGGTGGCGTTCGGAGGAAGGAAGTTGTAGGGGATCGATGATCTTTGCTGGTACTGCTGGAACTGGGTCTGCATGTACTGAGGCATGCCCTGCCGCTGCTGCTGAGGCGTGACCGGAGGTTGCTGCATCGATGGCGGGAGAGGCTGCTGCTGAGGCTCGGGCTGCTGCTGCTGCTGAGGAGCGGACTGCTTTCGCTGCTTCGGTTGCTTCTGCTTAGGCGGCGCCTGGTTTAACGGAGGCGTCGTCTGCAGCGGCGGCAACTGTGGCCTTCCTCCTTGCGCCAGCTGCGCCATCGAGAACTGCTTCGCCTGCTGGCTCCCCGGTAGATGCATTCCCTGTGGCGACATCGTCATCGGGAATGTCGGCGGAGCCGGTGGCTGAGATGAGGATGATGCGACCGGCGACGGCGGTTGGGGTGCATTCATCTGCGGGGGCAGCTGCTGCTGCCGCTGTTGGGGCAGTGGCGGAGACACCTGAGGCTGCTGGTACTGCTGCGGTTGCTGGTACTGCTGAGGTTGCTGAGCAGACTGTCTTCCTCCCATTGGTGAGAAGTCCGGCATAAAGTTGTCAAACGACGACTGCTTCTGCGGTGGCGGTGGCGGTGGCTTCTGCTGTTGCTGCTGCTGCAATTGCTGGATGTTCTGCTGCTGCCTCTGCTGTTGCAGTAAATGCTGCAGCTGAGGTGGCGGCGGCTGCGACTGCCGTTGCTGCTGCTGGAACTGCTGTTGCTGTCGTATCGGCGGGTAGCCTTGCTGTTTCTGTCGAGAAGGCTGCAGCAGCACGGGTGATGCGGCAGCCTGCTGAACGGGGCTCTGCAAGGCGGGGCTCTGGAGCGACTGCTGGTAGTTTTGAGTGGAGAAGGAAGACTTCTGAAGTTGCGTAGGTAGCAATGACGGTTGCTGGAATTGCGAGGACGACTGCGGGATGGGTGACTGGACAAAGGAAGGCGGCGGTGGCAAGGAGGAGGAAGATGTGTAGTCTTGGGTGGCAGGCGATCCCTGGTACAGCCCAGAGGGGGAGGGCTGCAGCGGGGAAGCCTTCGGGGGCTGCACCGGCGACGGCTGTGACTGCTGCACGGGCGACTGGATCTGCTGTCCGTTCGGCAGTCCTGGGAACGGCAGCGAGTACGACTGTCTTCTCAGTTGAGGTGAGGCTTGAGTCTGCTGGTCCTGCAGCAATGAAGTCGAACCTGCCCCGAGTGGTGCATTTGCGAACGCCTGTAGTGGCGAGGCGGTCCCTACGCTGGGCGAAGCAAGCGTTGGTGTACCGACAGGGCGCTGGAACGGTTGCTGAGCAGCGGTCGACAGTCCTGTTTGAAGCGCGGGGCTGGGGCGGCCAAAGGACTGACCCTGCGTCGTCTGCGCTGACGGAATGGGCGACTGCGACGTGAATCCCGGTGACGCGTACGGATCCTGTTTCTGCTGCTGCTCTTGCTGTGGTAAGCTGAGCGGCGACTGGATCGACTGGCCCGACGGGTTCACGCCTGTGCTCGACTGCCGTTGCTGAGGCTGCTGGAAGCTCTGGAGATAGCCCGGCGGTAACTGGGATTGAGGAGCAGGAGCAGCTTGAGACAAGGAGGGGAACTGCTGCTGGAACTGCGAGGAGTAAGGGGTAGTCGTAGACGGTTGTGATTGTGTGTAGGTCGACATGGAGGATTGGCCGAGGTTGGCGTTGGAGACCGAGTAGGGTTGACTGGACTGTTGGTACGAGCTAAGATCGGGCGTTTGCTGGGAGCTCTGGAATCCTTGGTACATCTGTCCACTCTGCGTACTCTGCTGCTGCACCGGCGTCTGGTACTGTTGCTGCTGCTGCTGAGGAGTAATTGGCGCACGGTACCCTCCGTTGAGGCCGTTACCGTAACCATTCTGCGGGGTCGACGGGAACTGCGGAGGCTGGTACAACGACGACTGCTGCTGTTGCTGCTGGTAGTTGAAGCCTCCATAGCTGTTCTGGCTCCTCATCGCCGTCGCAACGCGTGACGCTGCATCAGACGAGTACTCGGTGCTGTTGAAGCTGTACTGAGGGTAGAGGTTGCTCGAGTTCGACGGGCCAGAGTACGCGACGGTGTGCGGGGCAAAGTGGGATGCTACTGGAGCGCGTGTCAGCGGAGCCGTTCACTGTGAGCACAAAGGGGGCCATGTGGATCCATGTACGGGCGAGGGTGATCGCAATATGGGCTGCTCGTGTGCAAAAGGCCGTGAGCCGGGATGGGCTTAGAATGAGGACAGGAAAGCAGGCCCTTACGGCGATGTGTGTTGACAGGTTCATGACTTACCTCGTGCCGTCGGGGTATATGTTGCAAACGGGTATACGCGTAGCAAGTTGGCCGGGTCGTCGTATGGCCCGCTGCCCCATTGGGCGTTGGGCTGACCCGGGCCCGTGCCGTTGGGCTGCATCGTTGCTTGATGCTCGTGGAGGGTCGAAGGCGGATTCGCGGTGGTCGAGGGGGATGGTGAGGACGACGGGTGTTGAGTCGGCTCACCCAAAACGTCGGTCGGCGGCGCCAGGCGGCAGGCGGCAACGGGCAAAACGGGCCACCCAGGGCTGTAGCCCTGGTACGCGACATGAACGCGTGTGGGGACTCCACCTGGCCGAGACCACGGGGGCATGCAACTTGTTTCTGCATGCAATCAATGCTCATCATGATGCATCAAACCACGTTTGCCTAGATATCAATGCATGAAGTATGATCTACTGCGCTCTACTCGTCGTCCTCCTCCTCCTCCTCCTCGCTGTCGCTGTCCATCTGCTCGAGCAGGTCGACGTACTGCTTGCCCTTGCCGAATGCCTCGCGGTACTTCTCCCTCTCATTCTCCTTGGCGCCCTCTCCACGGGCAGCCGAGAGCGAGCGCCACTCAATCAGGCCCTCCTCGTCGACAATGTCCGAGTCGTACAGCGCACGAAGAACAATGCCGAACCAGGGGATGTAGGCTGGGTTGCGGACCGCGAACGTCTGTGCGTCGAGGGCAATGTCGCTGCCGTCGCGCGCGAGCCCGGACGCGAGCTTGCCCCAGCGCTCCCAGAGGGCAGTCGCCGTCGACAGAATCTTGGCGGCACCGCCCTCGGTCGGGATCTTCGCCATGAGGAAGTTGACGACCTCCTCGCGTGCCGGGTCGATACCAGAATTGTAACCCATGACAAGGGTCTTGAGCTCGAGCGACGCGTTAGGCACCGAGTGACCCTCCTCATAAGCACGGGCGAGCGACGAGCGCGCCTCATTGTAGAACGCCTGGCTGGGACCGCCGTTCAGGTTCAGACCAGCAACCTCCATCTCAATGTCCGAGTCAAAGTCGTCGCCGTCGACATCGATGAGAGACTCGTCGGGCGTCGACGAAGCAATCGACAGCGTCGAAAGCGAGCCCTCCGAGTTGACCGAGACGTTGGACAGGCGGCGGCCGAGCTGCAGCCATCGCTTGTTCCGCGGGTGCTCATATGGGTCCTCGTCCTCGTCGTCCGAATCAGAGAGCTCCTCCTCCTCCTCAGTCGGCCACAGGAAGCCCTTCGAGTCAGGGCCGAGCACAGTGAGCGAGTGGTTCCGCATCGCCTCCTCGTGCTCCTCGTTGTCCTCGTCGTCCGAGTCCCAGTCCTCCGGCCTGTAAATGACACGACCGATACGCGAGAACTCGGGGATCTGCACTCCGTTCCCGATAACGACGTCATTTCCGATGAGCGTGCCCTTGCCGACAACAACGCCGTCGCCGAGCGTGACGTTGGAGCCGATCATGCACTCCTCAAGCTTGCAGTCGGCGCCTATCCGGACGTTGGTGAAGATGTGTGATGACTCGATGGACGAGTTGGGGCCGACAAAGCACTTGGCGCCAAGCGTCGACTTGGACACGGTGACATTGGGCGAGAGCGTATTGTTCGCGCCGATAAGCACCGGACCGTCCAGGTCCGTCGTCCGCGCGAGCATGACATTGTCGCGCGACACGTACACGTTACCCCTACGAAGTTCGTAGTTGGAGCCTCCCGGGATGTTAACGTCGGGGACGAGAGGGTACACCCAGCGGCGCAGGATGTCTTGCGTGATCTCGCCGTACGTCCTCGTGTCGCGCACGCGCTCGACGTATCGCCCGCCCTTGCCGGCGGCGTCTGCCTTCTCCTCCGCCTTCTCCTCGCCGATGAGGTGAACGTTGATGTTCTTGCCGAGCAGCTCGGACGTCAGGACACCGTTCACGAAGTGTCTCCTGAGGTCGTGGTAGTCGAAGTTCTCCGTGCACAGTGCTGGGACGTCCGCCTCACACACATCGATGCCGACGTCACGGTATCCGCCACGGTGCGAAGCCGCGCTCGTGCCCGACCAGATCTCGTATTCGTCAATTGAAGCCGGCCACGGGTCCAGGAACAGGTTGGCGGGGAAGTCGACGCGCTGCTTGCGCGGCGAAAGCGGGTTCAGGCTGTAGTGCAGCAGTCGCGACGACTTGGGGTGGACGAGCATGACCGGCGACTCGGGGTGCTGGCGTCCGCCACGAGCGACTCCCATCGTCATGATCACGTTCTTGTCAACCTCGCGGCGCTTCTTGTGCGCCTCGACCATGTGCGAAATGTCGTAGTTCGACACGATCGGGTTGTGCACGAGAATGAACGGGTTCTCCGGGTTGAGCAGCTGGCTGTCAGTTCCAGGTTCGAATGGAGGTAAACTCACGCTCATAGCGTCGAGCTCACGGAGAGCGTCACCGGCCGTCCTGGCGGTCGTCGACGACAGACACTGGATGTCGAGCAGATGCTGGAACGGCGAGTCCCTGTTGGTCAGCTAAGCTTCCACTACAGCTAACGACGCACTCGACGAAAGCACGGATCTTGTCCGCGTGCACACCACAGAAGATGAACACCTGCTTGACCTTGGAGTGGCTCAGGCTCTCGAGCGTCCACATCAGCAGCGGAACACTGCAGAGGGGCAGCAGAATTCGGGGCTGGTCGAGACACAGCACCTCGAAGCGGCGGTTGAACGAATCAGCCAGAATGACAGCCTGCAGCGGCGCCTCATCGACATTGTCGCCGCGCTGGATGTCAGCTTGGTTTACGCCGGGTATTGAGCTGAGCGTCCGCGCTCAACCTCTATCAGCGGAATATACTCACCGGCTTCTGCTCGGCCTTCGGGGCCTGCTTCTTGGGCGCCATTGCTTTCGGTGAGCTGTAAGCTTGATCGATCGAGCTCGAGCTTTGGTTCAAGCGTCCAAAAGAGCGCGAACATTGTCATTGTGTCCTGACTCGTTCATCCCACGTGGGAGTCGCGTGTCTGCCACAGGGGGCGAAATCCCGAAAGTCCGCCCAGCCTGGGTGAGCGCCGGTCGCTGGCTTGGTGCGCCGCAGGTCGACGTTCAGCACGCTCGCTAGCTACGTTGACCTCGACGATCACCGCCTAGACACCACTCAGACATCATGCCCGTTCCCTGGGAGGTGAGTTGCGGCGGAGGGCTGGACGCTGCGGAGATGCTGACGAAATTACAGGCCCTTCTTCCTTTCGGTTAGTGATGCGCGAGTCCCGAGTGACGTTTCGGAGCATTCGGATTGGTCGGCACCGCACAACAGACAACTGACATGCAGGTCTCGTTACCGTCATGTTTGCCGCGACCGGCACGCTCCTCAAGACCGTTAAGGAGTTCGAGAACGACTGGAAGGTGCGTCTGGCACGAGCGGCGCGCGTTTGTTGTTGTGCGATCGGAGATGGAATGTGGGAGGTCGGACCTGGGATCAACAGACGGAGCAATTCTCCGGCGACGCGGGATGGCTTTGGATCAGCGAGCCCGCCGCTGAAGAGGAGCTGCTAGCGAGCCCGGGGAAGGACCAGCGTTGGAGGGAAGCTCGGAATGGTGGAATGGGTGGAGGAACGACAACAGGAATGCGCGCCGTTCAGCTTCTACCGCGTTTGTGTTCTTTAGCTGACCTCAGCCTCCCCGCTACCACATCGACCCCTGGGAGCAGATGATGATGAACCGCGACAAGCGACTGACGGGATCGTTCCGCGGACAAACTGTGAGTGTACAGAGTGACAGGCGGAGAGGCTGCAGGCGAGCAGGCACTGAGAGAATGTGTTGCGACCGCCTAGCTGCATTCGTGTTCAATCCCAGGAGCTGACCTCAGACCGACCCGGTAGCCCCGAAGGAGTTCGCGACCAACTCGGTGTGGCAGACGGAGAAGATTATTTAAACAACCCAACACTGGACACAACCCAAAATGCATAGGATTAGAGCCTCTAACCAACCTCAGGGAGAAGGATTGACATGTGGGGGGGGGGGACTGACCCCACTGATGTCAGGAAACAATATTAAGATCAACGCAAACGCAACATCAGGTGCCAGGGAAATGGCATATATGCAGAAACAACAAGAGTACAGAGAAAATACATGGTGTCGGTCCGGGTCTGTGGGTGGGTCTGTAATTAAGGCTCAGTCGATATTGGGTGACGGTGCCAGGCCAATCTCCGGCGACGGCGCGAGCAAAGGCGACGAGGAGAAGAGCGGCTTCGTATCCTCCGTACCGTCGGTGAGCGAGGAAGAAGGGACGGCGGGTGCAGTGTCGATAGCGCGGGAGAGAGCCTCCTAGGCATTGTCACCCTCGCTCTCAATGACCCTGAGGAGGTCCATGATCGCGTCCGAGTCCTGCCCCTGCCCGAAGATCTCCATGAGGTCGACCGCTTCGCTGGGCGGTCCGTTCGCGTCGTCGTCGAAGCTGAGGAAGAGGGACTCGAGGTCCGCCCCGTCGGTGGAGGGCGGGAGCGGCTCGAGCCCGAAGGGGAAGTGGAAGTCGAGCGGCTGCACTGTGTCCCCGCTCTCGCCGGGCGTGGGGGAGGTGCGCCCGTTCTGCTGCTGCGCCGCGTTCGCGTTGCGGGTTGAGCGGCGGGGAGACGGTGATGGCGGAGGCTGGCGCCGTGGACTGCTCTTGCGCGCACGCTTTCGCGGGCTCTCGGGCGGAGGGTCGTCGTTGCGCACACGGTTGAGGCGGGGAGATGAGCGAACAGGAGGCGTAGTGGCCGCCACGGATGACGGGACAGCAGGCTTCACCCACAGCTCACGCGGACGCATCTTCTTGTGTTGATTGAAGTACAGTCCACATTCTGATGTCAGCTGCCATGTCGCTTCTACAGCTTAGATTGAGAGGTGTACTTACCGTTGCACACTTGACACACTGGCCCGTCGCGGAGTTTCTTAGTCATCCACTGCTCGCTCTCGGTCGAGGAGCAGTTGTAGCACTGCTCTGCGGGTGTCGGAGTCGGCGCCCACGGCGAGCCGCTGCTGCTAGCCTGCGCAAGCGCAGAGGCGGAAGCAGGCTTGTGCTGCTGCGCAACACGTTCGCTCCGCCTAGAGGGAGAGGGGGAGAGCATGCCGCTGATACCGTTCGCACCCTTTGGCGACGGCCGGACGGGGCTCTTGCTAGGAGAGTCGGGCATTGCTTTGAGGAGCTTTGCGAGGAAGGGGTTGTACGCGATCTTGGCCGCCATGTTGGGCGAGACGCGGCCCTGGTCCTTGAGAATGTTCATGAGCTGAGCTCTGGCAGGTGATGGCGGGGGTGGTGTGCGTGGTCCAGCAGAACGGGGAGGGGGTGTTGTATGCCTCGCCCTGTTAGGGTCGGCCTTTACAGTCGCGTTGCTGTTTACGCTCGAGACGCTGTGTCGACTCGGCGATGACGCCGATCCGCTGGGTCCGCCAGGTGTCGATCGGGGCATCGTGCGCACGTGTCGTAAAGGAGACGTCGCTTTGGGCGGGGGTGGGGGCGGCTTCGCAAACACGGCATTGTTTGCGTTCGAGGGGCGTGCTGGGCTGCTGGCGGCAGCTATCGGCGCAGCAGCGGTCGACTTTCCACCAGCCAGCATCGACTCGAACGCTTGTCGGCCGGAGAATTCGTTCTTGCCCTCCGGGTTCAGTTGGCGCAGCGTCAACGTGACCTCGAGACCCCACCCCTTCCCGTCGCCCTCGGCCTCGGCGGCAGCTGCGGCAGCCATGAGACCCTCGAGACCGCCGCCTTCCGAGAAGCACGTCGGCGAGAATTCGTACTCGCGAACGAGGCGGCCGCGCGCTAGCGTGCTCCCACTCCCGCCCTCGGCCAGTGCCCACGAGAGGAAGCCCTTCCCCGCCCAACTACTCGGCGCAGCAGGACCGTGGAAGGTACTCCTCGCGCCAGCTCGTGACGGGTCGAGGTTGTACACCGAGAAGTCGAGCGTTGATCGTGTTGGCACGCATTCTGGACTGCCTGTTAGCTTCATGATCGCTGTGCAGAGCTTACCTCGCAAAGCAGATGCCCCGCGCCAGCGCCTTCAGCGCGCAGCTCCCCATCATGATTCCCTGCGATGCGGGGTGCACATAAACATCCTGCCGCTCCGGTAACACAGCGAGGTACGACTGGGGCGAGGTGTCGATGGTGTATAATATTTTAACTGCTATTAGCTTACCGCTCGGCCACACAGCTGAAGGGCGACATTGTCGGTGACACCAGTTGACGGTGTTGATCGCCTCATCTCAGTGCCAGCCACCAGTGAAACTCACCAGGGAGGGCCTGTATCTTGCCCGGCGCAGGAGCCGGCATGGTGGACGGTCCTAGTATCCTAGTCGTGCGACGTCCTGTCCTTCGTCTGTCCGTTTGGTGTGGTCGGATGCGAAAGCGAAGATAGAGTTTGTGTGACTGGACGTTCTGTATTGTTGGTGCGGGCGGTCGCTCGGGTGCGAAAACAACAAAGTCATAAACGCAGCCGCGCAGTGGTGCTACACGCGTTTGGCTGAGGCGGGGCGCGTCGCGGATGTAATTTGCACGTGGCGACGTCATTAAGGCTGGCCTGACTTCGACCCTGTGTCGGGCTGGGTGGCCAATCTGACGGTGCTTGCCGCGGTGTCCTTAGTACCGGATGCCGAGGGATCAGATTGCAGTGGTGCCGGCGCATCGGTGTCGGTGAGCTCGAAGCTGAGATGAGGAGCAAGCAGCTTGAAGGAGACTCACTGCATGGGACGTTGTCTGATCCAGGTGTAATCTGGGCGCAGCGACTGGGCCACCGGGTGCATCTCGGCCCAGGCGTCCCAGCCCACCAAGCGACCGAGCCAAGCTGGAGCCCCTGCCCGCTTGAAGCTCGCAATTACCCGATCTCCTCGATGCATTGCCAGTGATCTCATCGATTCCTCCTCCTTCCGCCCTTTCCTTTCCACAACCTTTCTGTCCTTTCCACCCTCTAACGACACCTAACGACTTCTTGCATGATGGCGCTCCCGCACACCGTGCCCCCGATGGGGCGTGTGCGCACTCCGGGCTTCGCGCACCACTCCCTCGCCTTCTCCCCCTTCTACGACGGCAAGTTCGCCCTCGCGTCCGGCGCCAACTTTGGTCTCGTCGGGAACGGACGAGTCGAGATTTGCTCCCTCGGAGGACCAGGGGGCGGGATCACGATAGAGCGCGGGTTCGATACGCAGGACTCGGTATACGATGTTGCGTGGAACGAGGCGCATGAGTGAGTGTGCTGGCGCTGATCGCAGCGGAAGGAGGTGATCGGTGTAGGAGAGCTCAGTCCTCCCCTCAGAACTGCACGCATCGGGAGATTCGATAGCTAAAGCGTCCCTGCTCCTTATCAAGCTGACACGCAGGAACCAGGTGCTCGCTGCGTGCGGCAACGGCTCGATCCGCCTGTTCGATATCACGTTGCAAGGGCTGCCGGTGCAGGCCTGGCACGAGCACCACGCCGAGGTCGTGTGTGCCGACTGGAGCAACATTGAGAAACGCATGTTCGCGACGGCGAGCTGGGACGGAGTGGCCAAGGTGGTGAGTACGTTGTCGAGCTGCCGTCTGGCGGTCGCGGACCATCCCATGAGACCCAGCTTCGCGTCTGGAATCCGAGTGCAAGCTAACCCACAGTGGCTGACAGACCGGACGATCGCGCTCGTAACTCTCCCCCGCCTCCCGACGCAGCTCTACGCCTCTCTCTGGTCTCCACACACGAACCAGCTCCTGACAGTCGGCCAAGACCCGACAGTACGCATCTACGACATCCGCAGTCCTCAGCAGGCGGCACAGTCCTTCCTCGCCTGCCCAATTCCGGGAGCCGACGTCCTCTCAGCCGACTGGAACAAGTACAAGCCCGGCATCGTCGCGACGGCGGGCAAAGACCGCGTCGTGCGAGTCTGGGACTTGCGGAATACGAACCAGCCCGTGGCCGAGTTGGGACGGCATGGCGGCGGACACTCGCTGGCGGTGCGCAAGGTGCAGTGGAGCCCGCATCATGCTGATGTGCTTGCGAGTTGCGGGTATGACATGAGCACGAGGGTGTGGGACGTGCAGCAGCAGCGCGCGATTGCGACCATGGGCGACCACACCGAGTTCTGCATGGCGCTCGGGTGGGCGTTGTTCGAGGAGGGCGTCATCGCCACAGCTGGCTGGGACCAGTACGTCAACGTGTACAAGCCGCTGTAGCGGCGGACATAGAGTCGAGCAGGAAGCACTAGAGAGAAGGATGCATATCTATCAACCCACAGACGACGTTACGGCGACAACCTAGATGTTCTTCTTGTCCTCGACCTTGAGCTCGGAGGCGGAGCGGGCCGCCTCGTCGATGGCCTTCTGCTCGAGAGCCTCCATGTTGCCGGCGTACTCCTGGCCGATCTGCATGCCGAGCACGCCGATGAGGAGGATGCCGACGAGCGCGTTGCCGGCGGCGAGCACGCGGACGGCCTCAATCTTCTCGTCCTCCGTGATCGGCTCCGTGAGGGCAGGGGGCTGGGGGAGGAGAGTCCAGGTCGACTTGGCGTCGGGGAGGAAGGTGCGCAGGCTCTGAATGTGGACAGAGAGGTAGAGCACAATGACGGCAAGCTGGAGCGCAATCGAGGAGCCGTCGAAGAACTTGGCAGACTCGTTCCACTTGTGCAGCTTGAACAGGAGGGTCAGGAGGGGCAGCGCGAGGACGGCATGGAAGAGCGCCTTGTCGTCAGTTCACATCACAGAGCAATAACACACCTTGACGGCACCGGGGGCCTCGTACCACATCTCGTAGAAGTTGTACGCGTTGTCGATAGCCTCACGCGTCACGGGGATGTAGAGGAGGGGGATGTCGACCTGTTGTCAGCTATCCGCCACTATAGCGATGATTGGTCAGGGATAGGAGGGCCAACCGGGTGCGCCGGGCTGATAACGATCCGGGATACGAGGAGCCGGCGCGCTTGCGCCGCGGGACAGCAGACGATGCGCTGGAAACCTGCTTTTCGGGCCAGCGTTGATGGTTGACAGGCGTAGATGCAACGGCGACACGCGTCCCGCGTCCGAAATGAAAACAAGATTTTGTTTTCGCGATCGCGATCGACGTGGGGCTTGTCATCCGCCTTCCAGCATCCACGTTTTTGCGAAGCTCCAGACGAGTGAGATACAGCACCCAGCGGCGCATCCAGCCTCCCAGTTGCTCCCTGTCCCCAATGGCCTACTCACGACCTGGCACATGAAGACCATTCCGAGGAGGAAGGCAGTCGAGCCGATGACGATGTTGGAAGCGAAGCCCATGGTTGCTGGTAGCTGGCCGCTTATCGGAGGGTGGTCACAGATGACAAAATTAAAACGTCGGAGGGTCTGGCGACGGGCTGAACCGTAGTTTAATGGGAAAGGAGAGACGAGCGAAAGGGATTAAGGAATTGAGAGATGGAGAAGAGCGAAATGCCCAGTGATGGGTAAAGTTTGGAGAGGGAGAGAGGCAGCATCGCTGACGAGCTGGCAAGATTACAGCAGCCAAGCCGATCTCACTCACTGTGCAGTGGGCCAATTTGCTTCCGCAATCCGATCTGAATATCTCATCTGCCGCGGCGCGTCGACCCTCGCCGCTGACCCAGCGCAGTAACGCTCACGCGTCTGGGCCACTGCCGCTCACGCGCCCATGCACCGAATGCGGCAACTCACGCTTGCGTCGGCCAAACGCTCCTCTCGGAAACCCGACAACAGTCCAGCGAACGTGCATCGCCGTCGTGCTCACTGCACACCTGACCCCACATCGCAGAGCTGTAAGCCCCGCCGTAGTCACGAGATGGGCGGAATGTGGCTTCGGCGAGAGGGGCCAGATGCGCTCGGGACATGGCGGCATTGGCTATTTGGCTGCGCTAAGCGGTCCCCCTCCACGGCCAGTTCAACGCCAGGTGGGGTTATGTCCACGGCCAGCCTTGGAACGTCCATGAAGGAAAGGAGGGACAGAACAAGGAGGGCCGTGCCCCGAACGGAACTTTGCCCCATGCCTGCTATGCGTAGGTGTGCAGGAAGTGGATAGGATGAGGAACCAGCCAGAGCGCCCTCAGCAGGCCTTTGGCTGATCGCCGGACAATGACCAGCTCACCTCAGCTTCCGACGCTCATCGCAGAGAAGGTACATGTCGCGCCAATGCATCGGAACCTCCTTGGTTGCCAAAGCACCTGGCCCACTTGACACTGAACACTCTGCAAACCTGCCCAGCACACCCAAAGCGGAGGACAGGGACGACCGGGACACCGTGCCTAGAATGGACCACCGATCCGGAACCCAGATCAGCACTAGTCTCATCGATCACGACCAGTTCTCGACACCGCATCGAGGACTGTAGGGACTCGGCGGCCTCGGCGCCTGTCTCCAGGTTCAACATACGGCATTGAGGCAGGTCGCAACATGCTTAAAGCGGCCTTGAATGCCTGACGGCCAGTTCTGGAATCGGGGCCAGCCAAGCCTCGAAATAGAAGCCTGAATGCATCAGTAGGAGCGGCACGAGCGGGAGGGAGCGCCACCCCCGCTTCCACCCCAGCCTGTCCCCCGTGTACCCGTGTATAGAGCCATCGCAAGGGTCTGGACGACGGTCAGTGCGTCTTCGGCGGTCGCGCGCAGCGAGCTTGCACAGCACGCAGGTATAGGAGGCCAAGCATTGTTGCAAGCTTAGCGTCCTCTCGCATCTCTTGGGATGCTTGGTCCTATGCATTCATACACAACGCACAATATTCTTTGATACTTACTCTTGACTCTCGCTTGACGTTGAACGACCATATTTTACGACCTCAGACGACGACACTCACTTGACCCCCGACACTCATTTGAAACAAAGCTTGCACAATGCTTCAAGCCCTCTACGCCCTGGCCGCGCTCACTGCCGCCGTCCTCCCGGCCGCCGCCGAGACGCTCTGCAACGCGACCAATCTCTGCCCGAAGGCGTACCCGTGCTGCTCAGAGTACGGATACTGCCAGAAGGGCGCCTTCTGTCTCGGAGGATGCAACCCACTCAGTACGTTGCGTTGTGCGGTGGGCGACTTCCTCGCCCTCGCAGAGTTTGGACTGCGGCCCACACCGACACTTGTCTCGATAGCCCGTTAGCGCCCTCTTGCTGACGATCATCAGACTCCTTCCGCCTGGAGAGCTGCATGCCTGCCCCTGTGTGCGAGAGCCACACGAACAACTTTGCGACCGACCTCAGCCTCGTGCTCCTGAACCACACGCAGTATGACGGTAACGCGACCAAGTGGGACTGGGTCGGTGAGTGATGCCAAGAGGTACCAGCCCTGCCTAGAGCTTTCACTGTCGTCCAGGAGAGTACTGACAACCAGTCGACAAGGGCGAGATCGTCCCCAACCCGGAGGGCGACGGTGTCCGCCTCACGCTCACCAAGGACGCGGGCGGTACGCGTATCTCGTCCACGCGCTACGTGCACTACGGAAAGATGGAGTTTGTCATGAGTGAGTACAGGCGCATGAGTGCCCATCAACTGACGGCAGAATCCTCCAAGTGGGGCGGCATCATCACCTCCGCGATCACAATGTCGGACGTGAAGGACGAGATTGACTGGGAGTGGGTCGGCGCCTCGAATGACGAGGTGCAGAGCAACTACTTCTTCCTCGGCATTGCGGACTATGTCAACACGAAGGGCAAGACGCACAAGGTCGAGGGCGTTAAGGCGTCCGACGAGTGGCACACTTACACACTCGACTGGCAGGAGGAGGAGCTCAAGTGGCTCATTGACGGCACGGTAGTGCGCACCCTGAAGAAGAGCGAGACAGCTACTGCCGACGGACAGTTGTGAGTACACGAAGACGCGGAGACGAAGAAGTGGAGACAGCCATGCTTGGACCGAGGCGAAACGGCCCCGAACAGAGGCGAAACCTTGTCCAACTGGAATCTGGAACGGGCATGTGTTCCACGCTTGGGAGGCGATCATCTGGTGCCTGTCGACGAGGAATGGACCCCAAGTCAAGCTCTGCTAGCTCAGCTGTGACCTCATTACGTCTCCGTCATAGCTCTCAGCGCAGTGCTAACCGTCTCAGCCAATACCCTACCACCCCGTCCCGCGTGCAGCTCGCGATCTGGGCCTCCGGTATCGATGGCACCGCCGAGGGTACCGTCCAGTGGGGTGGCGGTATGGTTGACTGGGAGGCCGATGACTACACCTCTAACGGCTACTACTGGGCCGAGCTGAAGACCATCACGCTCGAGTGCGCCGATGACGGTCTCAACACGACCCACGGCTACGTCTACACTGGCATCGACTCGGCCAACATCCCCGTGAGTTCATCTGCAAAAATCTCCGCCCTCCCCTCGTGTATTCTCGGAGCGAGTATCGCTGTGCCAAGCAAGAGACAATGTGCACGGTTCCTTCGGGCCTTTATGGCGTGAGAGCAGCGGGCCACTCGGGTGTCGCAGCTTCCATAAGCAACCACTTGAGAAGGCTCCGTAATGAAGGAACCGTGGAAGGAACTGTGGAGGAACCGCTTCCGTTGATTCAATGAGCCGCGGACACCGGTATTGTGACATCAGTGCTGACGGCAGGTTGTCTCCGTGTCGAACAACCGCTCGACCGTCCTCGGCGCGGCGACCATGACGGGCGCGTCGATGAGCATGCTCGGCGTCGCTGTCGCCGCTGGTCTGCTCCCCTTGGCCCTCGCCGTGCTCTAAACCTGCACCCGTCGTTGCGACGAACGTTACGACATGCAACATCAGATTCAGCTCGCAGCTTGCAGATCCCGTTTCAAAGCATCCGCCGGCTGTTAAGGCCCCACCGCTGCCGCATGGTCGTCAAATGATAACCGATCCCCCCTCCTCTCAACTCTCACACATTGTGCTATTCAGAGCTTCGAGCCTCGTAGCTTTCGAGCCGGGCATTCGTAGCTTTGTCTTGTTGCCTAGACCTAGACTCCTGTTTCTCTTCTTGATGACCTGTGACAAACTCCCTCCTGATTTCTTGATATCCCGTAGCCGTTCCAGCTTCCCCCGCCATTGCTGCCTCAGCAGCAGCAGCCGCCGCCGCCTGCAGCGCCTCCCGACCCCCGTGTCACCCGAGTGGCACTTCTTGCACCTTGTAATTTATGCATTCAAACTTGTTACGATCGGGACGAGTCGCACGCCATGCCGCACATTTGGCTGGTCATCGCGCGTTAGAACGCGAGACACGAGTGCAACGGGCATGCACACGTACCCAGGTACCCATCCTGGCCCAGACTGCAGACTGGGTACTGGGTGCGCCAGGAACTCACGTCTCACCGCCGCATACCTGCTCTACCTGAGAAGTGACCCAAGTGTGAATTAGGGAACAGGATATCGCGTGCCTCGATTGAGGGCGTGCCTGGCCATCTGTCCTAAATGGCGCGCCGGTGCGCCTGGAACGGCAGAACGGTGCCCCTCGTTCCTCGACGATTGCCTCGACTCAGCCGACATAGCGTGGGAAGCAGATGAGGAACCGGTCTCTTACGTTTGAACCGGCTGCAGGCTGCTTCAGCAGTTGCTCTGCACTGCTGCTTGCACGCTCGTGCGGCTCGCGGCTCTGCGCATCACCCGCCCATCGCCTGCACTAGGACTCCCAAGTGCACTAGGGCAATGCGGCAGTGGCGACGCACCCGCACCCGCACACCCCGATCCTCATCGCAGCGCTCTGGACTATTTGTTCCAGCCGCGAGCCGCTGGTATCTCGACATTCACACAACCCTCTGCACCTCGTCACTCGTCACTCGTCACTCCCACCCCTCTCCCGCTCGCTGAGCATCTCGAGCATCTCGAGCACACGCAGCATGGTCGCTCTGTACCTTGCGCTGACGGCGTGCGGCGCCGTCATCGCCACAGCGTCCGCCGCCAGCTTGCTCTGGATCGTGCTCTGTCTCGGTGAGTAACCCGACGGGGAAGGGCTACACTGTCGCCTGCACTACCCGTAACGTCGACCAGCTGTACGGTACCTTCAAAGCTGACAAACAGTCCCCGTCGTCAATGTCGTCGCCGTCCCGAGCTTGATAGGCAGTCTGCTTCGTGAGTCGGCAGCACCAGTCCCGAAGCTGCCCCTCGAACCTGCCCCGCGAACCCACACTGACATCGTGCTTCTGCAACTGCGCCCCCGCATGACAATCTCCGAACGCTCTTCCCCCCTTGCACCTACACGCTGCTCACCGTTTGTTCATGCGTCACGCCGTCTGCATCCTTTCCCGCCTTCATCCTGGAATCACTGCTCTGCATGCTCAAAACACAATTCGGACCCACCATGCCCCACGCACAACTTGTCCGGATAAACAGTCCTTGCACACGCCCTGCCCTTCGCGGCTTATCTCCTGCTCGCCCAGACCGATGCGCCCAAGCATTCGGGCAGCATATTTCTGCCCCTTTCCCCTGGTGAGTAAGGGAATCGCTGGAAAAACAGAGTTACAGCAAACTCGAGCTGCACTCGGGCTGCTCAGGTTGCATAGCTGCACCCGGTTGCACGACCCGGGAGTGCGGGCCCTCGTGAGCCGCGTACCTGTCACCTGAGCACGCACCTGAGCTATCTTGAGTCCGTGGCTGCAGCAGACCGAATTGCGCGTGCCGTGGGTAGAGAGGAAAAGTGAAACTGACCAAGACAGCTAGACACCTCGGACTCCTCGTAGCGGTCGTGAACTACGTCTGGTTCGTCGCCACCACGGCGCCGCGCTTCGTGCTCGCGTCCGTGCAGACTGCGATTTCACTCTGGCGCGCATCGTCCAAGACATACCCGCCCGCCGCCGTGCTCGAGAAGATACGGTAGGTGTTTAGGAAGCTGGCTGTTTTGAGACAACGGTAGCTGACGCACCAGTCGCAACGTCCCATACCACCATAAGCCGCAGTGCAAGCTCGATGTCTTCCTTGCCCACGCGCGCCCGGCACCTAGCCCGAAACCGCAGAGCAGCCCACCCATCTCGCGCGTCTCGTCCGTTACGACACTACCCGATGTCGACGTCGGTAGCCAGGTCGACGGCGAGTTCCCGCCCGGCACGTGGGGTGACCTCGCCCCCGGCTCTCCGATCAACGGTGACCCGAACCTGAGCCCCGTCGTCATGCTCGTGTACGATGTTGGAACCATGGGCCCGATCAAGCCGCAGAAGTGGATGTTCTGGCTGCTCGGGAACAAGCTCGCCCAGCAGGGTTATGGTAAGCTGTCGAACCCGTGCCTTGTAGCTGACATCAGTCTGCGTCATCCCCGACATCACGACGTACCCCGACGGCACGGTTGAGGACATGGTCAGCGATGTGCGGCATGCCCTGTCGTGGGTGCGCAAGGAGGTTGCCAACTATGGCGGCGACCCGGCCAACATCCACCTCATGGGCCACGGACTCGGAGCGCACCTGGCGCTGTACACGATCTCGCAGGCTGCGGTCGTTCACTCGCGCGACCGTCTCGAGATTCTGAACGCAGCGAGCCAGTGGAGCCACTTCACGGGGCAGCAGCGTGAGATCCCGAACGGTCTCAAGAGCCTGCGCGTGTACGCGCCCGAGGCGGACCTGCCGCCCATCCGCGGCGTGATCATGCTCTCCCCCATTGCCGACATCATCAAGCAGGTCCGCCACGAAAGCAAGTGCTGGGTCGAGCATGTGTCTCCGCTGCGGCGCGCGCTCGGCTCCTCCCAGACACGCTGCATGAAGCACTCGCTCGGGCACATCCTCTTCGCGGCGCGGCACATCGTGGAGGCAGACTGTCTCCCAGAGAAAGCGCTCATCATCCACGGGTAAGCTCCCAAAAGTTGTTGCAGCTGACATCAGTGTTAACGACACGATTGTGCCGGCGTGGCAGGGCATCTGGCTCGCGGACTTGCTGAACGGGCTCGACATGGGCGTCACCATCAAGCAGTACAAGCTCGCTCATTTCGACGTCGTCACCAGCATGATGACGGGGTTCCGCGGCAAGAGCACGGACTGGCTCCTGCATGATAGTAAGGTCTTTGAGCCTGAGACATTAGCTAACGCGCAGCGCGGACCTTCATCGACAGCAAATAGACTCTCGTTTTCGATTAACTCTCTCATATAGTAGTAAAACGCCCGTGGAGGCATAGTTGTACGTTCGTATGTGAAATCCTGTGATATTATACTGGGGAGCGTGGGAGGGGCGCGGCGAGTGTAGTTGCTCGTTACAACTTTGTGACGAGGCGCAGTGATCAGCCCTCCCCCCGCGGCACACGTCCAGTCAGCCTCCCACATCCACCCTCTGACGACTGTTCCCTCACTCTTCCCTCACCTTCACATCTTCTCCATCATCCTCATCCTCACCGAGGAGCAAACAAGATGGCCTTCCCCGGGTTCTTCGACACAATCTATCGCATCAAGGACAAGTCGGTGTACGCCCCCGGCACGGCGGGCGGGGACATTGCGCTCCCCGACCGCTTGGGTGTGAAGAAACCGCAGTGGGAACAGAAGGACAAGAGTCTGAACGGCAAGATCTGGGGTCTCTTCCCCGTCGAGAAGGGGTGGGAGGAGCTGGACGAGATGTCCTCTAAAGGGTTCAAGGAGGTCGAGTCGTGAGTTACCCTCCCTTCCCCTCCCTCCCAACACCTTCGCGCTTCGACACCACCTTCGACGCCACCTGGCCAACTTGCAACTCGCTGCACGGAGTCTCGGAAAGAAAGCTAACCCCAGCCTCCTCGGCAAGGGTGTCGGTCCCTACCCCCAAAAGAAACTGCTCAAGGCAATCCCAGCGCACGAACGTGCCCGCGAGGCCGCAAAGCTGAGCACGCTGTACTGGGTCTTCTTCGAACTCGTTACGCGCGGCGTGTACCGTCCCAAAGAGGCCGGCAAGGTCATGCCCCGCTACCTCCTGCAAGGCCGCAAGGCGAAGGGCGAAATCGAGCCGATTGCGGGGAAGGTGAAGCGTATCGAGGCGATCAAGGAGAAGGCGAACAAGCTGTAGGTCACATACCATCGCACCGAGATCAGCGGATGAGGGCTCGCTGACGCTCGCCCCCAGGTCCAAGAAGAAACCCCTCGACGCGCTGTTGCAGTACGCCACAGCGCTTGTTGAGATGTATCCCTGGACGGCTACCGCTCTGCTCTGGAACGCACAGGACGCCTTCGGGCTCGGTGTCGCGCAGCTGTGAGTTTAGCGAGTTTAGCTGCGCCTCTGTGTAACTGACACGGAACAGGGAGGAAGCACTTTGGTCCAACGCTGCGGCCATGTGCATCCGTATTGGTAACGGCAGCCCCGTGTGGCGCTGGGGCGTGCTTGGCGCTTACTGCGCGGATGCCGTGCTTCAGGCGAGGTACACGAGTCACAAGCTGCTCAGCAAGTGTTACTACCGTGAGTATTCACTCCACTGACCTCCTGCTGTCCACCGTCTCACGCAGCAGACATGAGCACAGCACACTCCCCTCCCCCGCCCACGCCGCGCTCCGCTCACACCAGGCTACATGGACGCGTACGTCATGTTCCAAGTCCCGCAGGGCTGGAAGCGTCCCCGCCCCGAGGACCTGCCCTCTCCCTGCGACGCGCTCGTCATGATGTCTATCCTGACCGGCCTGGCCGGGGACATCACCGAGACCTTCGTGCTCTCCTCCCGCATGGCGGCCGCACACATCGACAAGCCCGAAGTGCACAAGCACGCGCAGGCGGTTCTCAACGCCGTTCCCACCGGCGAGGCGGAGCACTGGGCCCACTGGGGCTGTCAACAGGGGCACAGCACTTGCTTCGCGGCGGGCAGCGTGTACGTTGCCGAGATGGAGGGGAAGGAGCTTGTGCTGCCCAACTCGAGCCAGAGCTTTGTGAAGGATGTTGATAGAAAGTTGTTTCAGGCTATGAAGGGGAGGATTGCGGGGGGTGAGTTTGCGGAAGTCAAAGTCAAGGGGAAGGAGAAGGCGACTGAGCAGAAGTGAGCTGTGCAGATATAGTCGCCAACGAGCCAAGTCCGAAGAAGGAAAGCCTTTGTACATAGCGCCATGCCATACCATGCTGTGAAGTCTACGTGTTGCAGCCTGAGAGTGGAAGTCTGTAACTTGAGAGGAGAGGGCAAGGTGCACAGGGATCGAGAGCTTAGAGAGAGTCAGTGTACGGCGCGAGTCGATCGAAGTGGCAATCGAGGTGATCGGCGCGCTACGCGTGCGCACTTGTGTCAGCAAGTCCAGTCAACCCCCATTGTGTCTTCACCCACTCCGCTCCATTCCCCTCACTCATCATCCCGGTATGGTTCTCAGCAATAGCGAGCGCAAGGCCAAGAACCGGGTCCTGGATGACTGGCGCTGTGCCCCGCAGATCCTCATCACCCCCTTCACCGCCGGCAGCGGGCTCGACTTTCCCGTTGCCAAGTTCACCGACGCGCATTACGAGCAGGAAGACATCAGTCTGAACAAGGTTCTCTGGGCTCTGTGGCCCGTTTCCCCTCCTGACGGTTACGCCCGCGTGCAGCGTCAGACCGAGGCGAAGCGCAACCAGTGAGGTTACCGCTGGAGACAGTAGCTGACGACCAGACTGCTCCCGACCAGCAGCGTCCAGGATGTCACCGACGAAGGCGGGTTTGACGCCACCAAGCTCAAAGCCGCTCTACCCTTCGCCGAGCGTGAACGTATCGCTTCCAACCTCCGCCTCTTGGAAGAAGTGCACACAGACCTGAACAAGGCAGGGTGGCTGCAGTTCGACACGCTCGCGGACGGTCTCTCCCCTTTACACCTCCTCTACTACCGCCAGGAGATGCATGATGTGGCGCCGCTCGCGTCTGCCGTCGAGGCGGCTCAGAGGATCAAAAAGGAAGGAGATATGTAAGCTAGGCGCTAGCTGTCTCAGCTGACACCAGCCTCCTCGCCAAGGCGAACAAGGCCCTCGGAGAGAAACAGGGCGGCGGCGGCGTCTTCTCGCCCGAGATCAACCAGCTCGCCGGCGCCGCGGCGGGCAAGTTCTGCTCGGTCCTCTTCGCCCTGTGGCCCTGGACGGCGAGCGGACTCGTCATGTCTTCCGATCTTGCGTTCGGCTGCGGTATTGCGCAGGTGTAAGCTTCGCGCCTCCTCCGATTGAGCTGACGACAGCGAGAGCGAGCTCTGGTTCAGTATCGGCGAGAGCTGCATCCTCCTGTCCGACCACGAGAAGCGCGACGGCCGCACGCTGCTGAACGGCATGGTGTATAGGGACACGGACGGGACGTACTTCCTCGTCCTGGCGCGTCTCGCCAACCTCGTTCCCATCCACACTCGCTACGTGCCCTATGGCATCCTGTGCCGTGCCCTCTGCAGTGAGTTGAGAATCTTCCGAACCCACAAACTGTGTCCAAATATCACAAGCTGACGCAAGCCGCCTCTGTCTTTGGCAGGATGTTCGACCTCATGTCCGAGGCTTGGGACAGCGAGTCGGGCATCGGCGTCGCGCTGGGCGTCCGCTGCTCCACTGGCGCGGGCGTCTCGCCCAACGCGTGGGCGCACGCCTCCTGCAGTACCCGCCACAAGGGCTGCGTCGGTGTCGGGTTCAGCATGCTCGAGAAGGCAAGGGCGCTCCTCAAAAATCTTCAAGGCGAAATGGGGCCGCAAGGCACGTGCGGAGCAGCTGCTGAACGAGAGCCGCTGGGAAGTCCTCCCCGACGGCGGTGATGGGAAACAGGAGGAAGAGGCGTGGCACTTCGACAAGACTGGCAAGAAGATGCCTGGACCTCGGGCTGGGTACACCGTTGGCGGGTGCGTGCAGGCTGTGTAAGTTACGTTGTAAATGTCGCATTAGGACTGTACATCGGAAGCCATGCCATGTTGTGTATTGTGCAGACTCTTGCCGGAATGGAGTGTGGTGAGCTCAGCCTCGTGCGAAGGCACGTTGAGAGTGGCGATCAAACTGCGACACGCGAGGGGCGCTCAACGTGATCAGCGAGCTGCGAAGCGCTCCACGTCCCATGACACCGTCAGCCTCGTCACTCTCTTTCTCACTTCTCACCCACTCTCTCCCGACCCGACCCAGTATGCCGCCCAGCAGCAGCCAGGGCAGCTCCGAGGAGCAACTCGCGAACGACTGGCGCACCGCACCTCAGTCCGTCACCACCCCGTTCACGGCGGGCAGCGATATCACCTTCACCACTGCTGCATTTGGACCCGCGCATTATGCTCAAGAAGATACATCTCTGAACGAAACCCTTTGGAGCCTTTGGCCCATCTCGTCCCTTGAAGAATTCCAGGGAGTGAACCAGGATGCCGAGGAGAAGCGTGAAGAGTACGTTTTTCTTTGCATTGACGAAACTGACGACAGATGCCTTCCCTCTATCTCTAGAGACGGCAGCTTCGACAAGGTCAAGTTGAAGGCGGGTCTACCCCGAGCGGAGCGCACAAGGATGGCAGTGATGGTGCGACTCCTCAACTCGCTGCACACTATCCTGAACATTGTCGGGAGGCTCGAGTACACCTCGCTCGTCGATGGACAGTCGCCCTTCATACTTCTGAAAACGCGCCAGACCTTGCTTGACGTTCCACCCCTCGACAAGGCCATTGAGGCTGCCAAGCGCTTCAAGAAGGAGGGCGATGTGTGAGCTACCCACACTGTAAGAAGTTCGAGCTAACACCAGGCTCATCGCCAAAGCGGGAAGGATCCAGAGTGGAGGCCCAAGGAACCTGCAGCACCTCATGGCCAAAGCGACTCTGCTTCAGTATGGAGATCTGGGAACTGTGATGGAGATGGCGGCCCAGCACTTCAGTCCGCCGGTCAATAACCTCGCCGGCGCCGCCGTGGGCAAGTACTGCTCCGCGCTCCTCGCCCTCTGGCCGTTGACTGCCAGCGGCCTCATCATGTCCCCTGAAGTTGCCTTTGGCTCTGGCATCGCAGAGCTGTAAGCTTCCAGAAAGGCTCGGTTAAGCTGACAGCACAGCGAGAGCGAGCTGTGGTGAAGCATCGGCTCCTCATGTATCCGTCAGTACCGCATGGTTCCCGGCCACAACGGGGTCCATCCCACGATCTTGTTCGTCATGTACGGGCGTCTTGCAAACCTCATTTCCGTGCACACGCGCTACGTGCCCTTCAAGCTCCTCCACCGCACCCTGTCCTGTGAGTGCCCCATCTAGTTCCCAAACTCCCTTACTGTGATGGCTGACCGGACCCCAGCGGCTTCGCTGAACGGCCTTGTACTCAGCCAGTTCAAAACCAATCAATGGCAGAGCGAGTTCGAAGACGGCGACAAGCTCTCCGACCTCTGCGCCCCAGGTGCTGCCAACCGCCCGAACGCGTGGGCGCATGCCGATTGCGATACCAAGCACAAGGGGTGTCTTGGCATTGGCTTCAGTCTGCACGAAAAGTTGGGCGCGGGCGACAAGATGGGCAGGATGAACGAGGAGCGCGAGTCACGCTCTGACCTCCTCGCTGAAGAGACGAGCTCTTACTTTGAGAAGCTGATGGGGAAATCGGAGGAGAAGGAGGGATGGAACTATGACAAGGATGGGAAGGAGACGTATGGCCCCAAGACCGCGGACAAGCGCAGGGCTGTCTACCCCACCGATGGAAGCGTCGAGTTTCGCTAAGGCGAACAGCTCTGTAGATATGTAGAATGAACATGAGACTGTGTATTCAGATTGTTGTTGAGAGACGCGAGCTGCACTAGGTGGGTTGGTGACAAGCCTTTCCGCCTGCGCCCGAGGCACGTCGATCGGTGGCGATCAGTTGCAGCACGCGACGCCTAGTCCACTCACCTCACGACCTCATCTCAACACTTCACCATCACTACAATCTTCCACCCCTCACTCCATTCCACCCATGCCGCCTCCTGAACCTCCACGCACAGACAGGCAGCGTGAGCGCGAAGTCGAGTCCCTCGAGCATCTCCGCAAGGACTTCCCTTTCGCGACTGAGCGTCTCTACTCTCCGTTCACGGCTGGATGCTCACACACCTTTCCCGTGACTAAGTTCACGAACGCGCACTACAGCCAAGAAGACACAAGCCTGAACAAGACGCTCTGGGGCCTGTGGCCCGTCTCCACACACTGTGGGTACGAGAAGGCGAGCTCGCGATGGAGGGTCGCCTGACGGAGCTTCCCGAGGGTGACAGTGACAGTGAAGTTGACGAGGGTGAGAGAGATGCCGAGTGAAGCTTTGATCGGAAGGGGAGGAAGAAGGTCGGACCCAAGCCTGAATATCATTACTGTGGTGTTGTTGAGCTATATTTGATTTCTGGTTGTAAGGCAGTTAGGATTCAGATCATGCATCATGTGTATAGACTGGGAGGGGAGGCATGGATTAGGCTCCGAGAGATACAGAGGGCTCAGGAGGCTTGGGTTGGTAGCTGTCCTGCAGCCGTCGGTATGACAATCGAATCCCCGCGCCTTCTGTCATGTCCACTCACCATTCCCCGTCCATTGCGCACTTTCGCACCTGCCTCAGCCAGCTCCGTCACCTTTGACCCTCCAGCTACTGCGCCTATCCCGCAACCCCAGTGAATCCCCGCAAACCAAAGTTTGAGCCCTCCACTCTTCACCTCTCTTCACCAGACGTCATCGTCCAATGCCCTATGGCTCAGTTGGCTAGCGCGTGGAGCTGTTATTCTTAACTTGACTCCGAGGTCCACGGTTCGAGCCCGTGTGGGGCAGTTCTTTTGCTTCCCAGACCGTTGGAAGCAGTCCGAAGCGTTGCGGCGTCGTCGAGAGGTGATGATTTGTCGAGAGAGGGAAGGTTGGAGGTCCGGAGGGGACGGGATCAGGGTCGGTGCGAGCTGGCAGGGCTCGGGGTATTTGGTTGCCGAGCGGGTCGGACAGCACTTTCCGCTGCGGATTCCGGAGCGGAGTCTCTGTTCTGCCGACCAGAGGGGCGAGCAGCAGAGACACGAATGCCAAGGAAAGGAGCGTGGGGCACGTCGAGCTCCACGAAGTTGTTTAGACTGGCACGATAAACTCGGCAACTTAGGGTGCATGCCGACTCTCGGTGTCTACGGTGATAAGCACGTGACACCCAACCCTTCAGCTGTCCGCTCTTCACAGCGAGCTCCGCTGCAGATCGTCCAGCGTTCTGAAGCGTTGCAGCAGCACGCCAAGCCCTTCGGCGGTGATGCAAGGTGATGCAGAGGTGATCGGACTGGATCAGTCAGCAAAGAGAATTTCGTCAGCCAAAAAGTCACACGTGTTCCGGATCCGTTACTGCGCCACCAACGCCGCTGACTGAGCCTCCGCTGCTGAGCCCGGCGGCACTGTGCGGACCCGTCGGTCGACTCAAGGCCGTCGGTCACGATTCTCTCTCTCCTCCACACTCTCCACCATGTCTCGCGCGGCTCTCACGCCCTCCACCGTCGTTCCCATCAATACTGTTGTCGTCACCGCAAGCCTGCATCCTCGGTAGCAAAACATGCCTCACTGTCCGCCCCCGACCCCCGACCTGGTCTCCATTTCGGGCAAGCTATGCACCGCAAACGCATGTTGCCTGGAGCTACCAGATCCAGACATAGACACTTGTGCTGCGCATCAGCGCCGGGGATGGAGTCGAGCTCGGCCTCGGTCCAAGACTTCTAGCGTTTCTCAGATCATGTTCTCAGACACCCACATGCTGCCCTCCACCCCAGCGCCGAGACATGACGCCAGCTTACGCCAGTCCTGACTAACCTCCGCTAGCCACGATCGGCCAGCCAGCCGTCCCTGGCCGCAAAATTCCAACATCATCACTGATCGTTGCGCTTCAACTCTGCTCCGCGTTCCAGAATCTAGGGCATAGGGCACCAGAATAGCTGGGGTGATCGGGTCCGGAATGTTGGATCGAGTTGATGGGTAAGCACATCGGCTCTCGGCCCTGGTCGGAGACGAACACCGAGATCCCAACAACACCCAGCCTACTTGGCGTGAGGAAGCACCGTGCGGACCGTCGCCGGGCTGGCCAGCGGGCATGCCGCCATCATTGCTTGCATACCACGGACACTGTCGTGCCCGTTTTCTCGGCGTCCTGGCCGTGGTTGTTGGCGAGTACTTATTGATGCGACTTGGAAGACATTCCTCCCCACTCACCCCCACTTCACTTCCTCTAACATGTCCTCCAACGATCACACCCCAGCAACGCTCTCGCCCCCTGAGGCACCCACTGTCCGCGGCTCGATCACCTCGATCGAGAAGGAAGACATCATGTCGACCTCTCCCACAGTCGCTGACCTGCCCGCGCTCAACAGCGACAAGAAGAGCATCTCCGAGTCCCAGACTACTCACACGCCCGGCGACCAGCCGGATACCAACTTGGAGAAGGCTCTCGAAGGCGCCCAGCCCCCGAAGAGCAACGTGCTCTCGGAGATGGGCGCGGCGCGCAAGCACGTCCTAATGTTCGGATTCGTGAGTACTGCGGTCCACGCCTCCTGGACTCTGCTGACGCCAGTGCCTCGCTATGTTCATTGACGCGGCCGGTGTCAGTGCCACTTTCTTGATGACGGAGCCGATCGCGGTCGACCTCGGTGTCAAGTACGGAGACTACGCCTGGGTTCTCGGAACGTACTCTCTGGCCTTCGCCGCCACGCTTCTCTTCGCCGGTCGCCTTGCGGACCTCTACCCCCCGAATCAGATCTACTCGGTTGGCTTCTTCGGCATGGGCGTCTTCTACCTGATCATCTCGTTCATGGACAACCAGTACGCGTTCTTCGTCCTGCGTGCCATCTCAGCGCTGCTGGCGGTCCTCACCATCCCGAGTGCCATCAACATGATCATCCAGATGTACCCCGACCCGCTGGAACAGGCGAAGAAGATCGCACTGTTCTCGCTCTCGGCTGCACTTGCGAACACGATCGCCCTCCTCCTCGCCGGTGTCTTCCTCCTGGCCAGTTGGCGGTGGTACTTCCGCTTCATCGCCATCCTCGTCATCCCCTTCTCCGTCTTCGCGTGGTTCCTTATGCCCCGCGCTCCCGCTGTTGCCGAAGACCTCGCGGTGACCGAGAAGTGGAAGCGGATGGACCTCTTCGGTGTCTTCCAGCTGCTCGTGATCCTCATCCTGTTCATTCTCTCTTTGACTCAGGCGGTTGTTGATGGCTGGGGGAGTGCAATCTTCATTGCTCCCTTCGTCATCTCGCTCGTCATGCTCCCGCTCTTTCTGCTCTGGGAGCAGCGACTGCCCCGTGGCTACTCGCTCCTGCCTCACGACCTGTGGCACTTCCCCAACATCTTCCCGCTCATGCTCCTCGCCACCTGCTGTTTCCTCTGGTTCGCCACGTTCCAGCTCCGCGTCGCCACCTGGTTCCAGGAGGCTCTGCACAACAGCGCGATCCTGTCGGCTGTGAAACTTCTTCCCATGGGCATCACGGCTCTCATCGTCGGCGGCGTCACTCAGGCTATCCCCGCCCTCTTCCTGCGCCCGCGCTACATCATCCCCGTCTCCGCCGCCCTCGCCTTCACCGGCTCCATGCTGCTTGCCTTCTCCAACGGCGGCGTGGGCAAAGACTACTGGCGCTTCATCTTCCCCGGCGAGATCATCGGCACCGCCGGCGGCATGATCATCTTCATCTCGGCCAACACGCTCATCATCCAGGCGTTCCCGCTCGAGTTTGCCGGTGTCGGCGGCTCCTTCGCCAACGTCGTGTTCCAGATTGGCGGTGTCGTCGGTATCGCCATCCAGACTGGCCTGCTCGACACCGGCAGCGGACCCCTCGACTGGACGGGAAGCAAGAACGGCTTCCTCTTCACCTCGGCCTACACCCTGTTCTGTGGCATCGTGTTTGGATTCTGGTACCGCCAGGAGAAGATGCCGGTGCGCGAGGGACCCGTCGTCGCCGCTTAGACGCCTCGGTCGTCACTGCTTAGACGCATCACAGCATCTACAGCATTCTACAATGTAGCATGAACACATAGATTCACCAAGAATGAGCTATAATCCAGTCTGTACTGCAACGATGTACCAAATAGACCCACACTTGCACGAGCGCAGGCTCGCCAGAGACAGAGTGGCGCTACCTGCGAGGCAATCAGCAATACTGCTAAGCTGATATGATCGCAGCGCTCCCGAGGCTGATGATTTCAGAAAGTAATGCATGCAAGCGTTCCATCGATGCTGTTCAGCAACACCTGTCGTGACTATCCACCAATTCGCAAGCCTATGCACACGCGCAACGCGCCCCGCGACGATCCGCCCGTCCGACCGTAGTCACCCTCCACCCGCACCTCCTTTGGCCGTCACATTGGCATCGTCATCAACGTCCCCCTTTCCCCTCTCTCCTCACTCCTTCCACAACCCTCTTTCAGACATGCCAGCCCAAGATCCGGAGGACAAGCCTCTCAGCCCCGCCGAGAAGAAGGCAATCGAGGAGCTGCAAAAGCGCTGGGACTACCAGTCGCTGGATGCCGTCTCGGCCGCCTTCACGGCCGGCTGCAGTCTCTCGATCAAGGTTGCCGAGTTCGACATTGCGCACTATGAGCAGGAAAACATCAACCTGAACCAGACGCTGTGGGACTTGTGGCCCACCGATCCTCACAAGCGGGACCGCTACATCGAGACTCACCAGGATAAAGCTGACCGGTGAGTACCCAAACTCCACTCTACACTGCGTGACCATGTCTGCCTTCCCAAACTCCTCGCTTGTAAGGCCCCTTCAAAAGAAAGCTTGTCCTGTGTCTACAATAAAGCTGACCACAGCCTGTTCAAGCACCTCTGCGAGACCTGGTGTGACGACGCCGAGCCAACCTTCGACCTCGAGCAACTCAAGATCGCTCTGCCCTCAGCTGAGCGCGCCCGCATCGGCTCCAACCTCCGCCTGCTGAACGAGCTGCATGTTCGCGTCCACAAGACTGGCCTGCTGCCCTTCAACGTGCTCTCCGAGGGCGTCAGCCCGCTCACGCTGCTCATGACGCAGAAGTCGATGTTCGACGTGCCCTCGCTCTCTGCTGCGGTGGAGGCCGGGAAGAGGCTGAAGGCGCAGGCTGATGCGTGAGTACACGAACTACTCCTTCAGCTGTTTGGATGATAGCGTTGAGCTGATGTCAGGATCTATGCCGCCATTCCCTCCCGCGAAGATGGATAGAAGGCGACCCCGGCCCAGAAAGAGGCTGAGCACTCTGCCGCCATCGAGGCAATCGGGACGTACTGTTCCGCGCTCATGGGCTTGTGGCCCTGGACGGCCAGCGGGCTCATCATGTCGCCAGAGGTTGCGTTCGAGTCCGGTCTTGCGCAACTGTGAGCTGTCACGCGATCCCAGATGGTTGACATCAGCGAGGCGCAGCTGTGGAAGGATATCTCGAACGCGGTCATCTCTCTCAGCGGCTATTCTAGCTCTGGCTCCAGGGCGCGCAGCAAGAATCTTGAAGGTCACTACTTCCGCGTGCTGGCCAGGCTGTGTAACCTCGTGCCCCTGCTCACGCGCTACTGTCCCCTCTACACGTACTGGGAATGTCACCGTGGTGAGCTCTCTTGACAGCCACGTGCCCAGATGAAGCTACCGTGCATCTTTCCGAAAGCTGACAGCAGACATGATGATGCTCGCGCTCTTCATGCCCAAGGAGCTCAACTACTGGTACGAAGTCACGTCGGGACTCGAGGTCGGCCTGCTCAGCATGGTGTACGGCGGGGACAGTACCTGGGCACACGCCGAGTGCGACCAGTACCATCTGACGTGCACCTTCGCCGGGGCCATGAATGCTGGCATGCGCACTCGCAGTCCCTCCGAGTCGATTGCCAAGAAGCAAAGCGCCAAGATCGAGGCAATTTTGGATTCCGATGAGGCCCGCTCTGGCGGTGAACAAGAAGAAGACGGCAAGAAGGAGGAGGAAGAGGAGATCAAGTATTACAACAAGCGCGGTAAGGTCGTCGGCTCCGGTCCCCGCCAGCCCTTGCGCTTTACGGGTGTGGTGCAGCCTATACAGCAAGCCAGTAATCCCTCGACGGCGTTCCCCTGTGATTGAGTAGAATGGGGCCGTATCATGCCATGCATAGTTTGTACATGCAACGTCAGCGAGTAGTCTAAGACTCAGTGGCGGCATATTTTCTCAAAACTCGGCAATATTGACCCCACCTTGAATATCGGCGGCTGTCTGGCAGACTGACTTGGGATGACTGCACGTCCGCAGCTCATTGTTGGGTATTGAGAAACACATGTATGATACCATTGTTACTAGTCGCGGGCCTATGCATGCATGGTGCAAGGTGCCCTTCATTGATCTGCACACACGGCCACAGTCAACCTCCACAAAGGAGTCATTTCGAAACCTCCACCTCCCGCTAGGGTGGGGCGCGGGCGTGGGGCGTCGGTCTCACAGGCAGCAACGCACACACTCGTTTTGCTATGACTCGATTCTTCTCCTCTCATCATCAATTTCATTCACCTCCTTTGGTGCCGACCATTTCTTCTGTCATGCCCCCTAACGGCGCCGAAAAGCCTCTCACAGAGGCAGAGAAGGCAGCGTTCGCCAAGCTGGCCCTTCGCTGGGACTACCAGCCGCTTAGTCCCAGCCGCTCGATGCGGTCTCCACCGCCTTCACAGCCGGGAGCAGTATCTCCTTCACCGTCGCTAACTTCACCCCCGCCCATTTCACCCAGCAAGACACGTCCCTGAACAAGACCCTCTGGAGCCTCTGGGCTACGAGCAGGCTGGACGAGTACATCAAGAAGAACCAGAACGAAGCCGACCGGTGAGTAACACCCCTGATCTAACACCCCTGATCCAGCGGGCGGATCTCCAAGTAGCTGACTTTAGTCAATTTAAGCCTCTGCGCGAGTACGGGCCCGAGCAAGAGGAGCCGGCCTACGACATGGACAAGCTCAAGACTGCGCTCCCGTTCGCGGAGCGTGCACGCCTCGCATCCAACCTCCGCCTCATCAACGAGCTGCACATGCGTGCGCACAAGACGGGCCTCCTGCCAGCGCACACCCTGAATCACGGGATCAATCCCGTGACGCTGCTCGACAGCCGGAAGATCATGTTCGACGTTGTTCCCCTTGCCAGGGCCATCGAGTCCGGTAGGAAGCTCAAGGCTAAGGCCGATGTGTGCGTTGTTCAGACAGCTCAGCTGCGAACATGCCTGTAAGCTGACATCAGGATCTTTGATACTATCCCTCACGGTCTTGATGTAGGCGAGCAGACTGCCGCACAGAAGCGGGCGGGCCACAAGGCGAGCATTGAAGCGCTGGGCGGCTACTGCTCTGCCTTGTTGGGGTTGTGGCCCTGGACCGCCAGCGGACTCATCATGTCTCCCGAAGTCGCCTTCGGGTCGGGTGTTGCGCAGTTGTGAGCTGTTTGCAGCCATCCATGAGCTAACGGCAGGGAGGCGGTGCTCTGGCGTAAGTTGGCAACGGTTGCGCTCTCGCTCCACGAGTACTGTGGTCGCAATAAGGAGGGTGATGGGATGTACTTCTCGGTCCTCGCAAGATTGTGCAACCTCGTTCCTCTCCTGACGCGCTACGCGCCCCTCGGAGAATACTGGCAAGCGTGCGGTGGTAGGCTTCCTCCTCTTGTTACCCTCACGGCTATGTCTTTCGACGAACTCAGCTGACTGCAGGCATGATGATGCACGCCATGACTGTCCCACCCCTCGGGTACAGCTATGAGATGGCGGTGGGCATGGACGGCATGTGCCTCATGGCTGTCTACGACGGAGGCGACAGGTGGGCACACGAGCAGTGCGACACGAAGCACACCATGTGCAGTTGGGGCGGTGTTGACCGCTCTCACATGAAGCGCAGCCCGGAGGAGATCAGGAGCATGGGTTCCGTCACAGAGGGGAAAGCCAAGCACGAGACGGAAACAGAGGGGAGTAACAGCCAGGAGGAGGACAGGAAGTACTACAACCGCCGGGGTGAGGTCGTGGGCACTGGACCCAGCATCCCCATGCGTCTCAGAGGTCTCATCACATCTGCGCATCAGATCAGCAAGCCCTCAGCCAAGTACCCTTGTGATTAGACGACCGCCCAACTGCATGTGATATAGCGATCATGCCGTACCGAAAAATGCATATGCTGCACATATCTCACAATCCACTGCAGTGCTCTGAAGTCCTGCTCTAAACATAGTCTCCACTTGCTACAACTACTCCTCAGGCATATCGGCGAGGTACAATGGAACCTCGCAAATGGCCCCGGGCAGGATCAACTCCTGCGCAGCCCCAGTCCTCTCAAGGTCACATGCCGTCAGCTGTGGGCCGTCTTCACATCCCAACTCAACGCCAACCTTGATCACTGCCACGATGACCGCCACCTCAACCCGCATGAAGAGGAAGAGAGGGACACAGCCACTGCTCCAGCAGTCACGCCCGTAACCGCCTGTCGCGTTCCGCACAAACTTGGCCGCAGTACTAAGCCAGCCCGATTATCGGTGTCCACATCGTCGTAGCCCAGTGGTGGAAGGTCATGGCGAGGTTGAGGCTGGAAGGTGGGCAGAGAGTTGCCTAGAGTCAGTTCACGCTCACGCTGGGTATAATGCAGCTGACCGGTACAGTAGAAGGCGGGAGCTCGTTGCAGATGCGGAGAATGTCACTGCGCCACCGGACTGAAGGTTAGCTTCTGAACAAGGAGATCGATCAGCTAACTGTCATCCTGAGAGAGTAGCGGACGTGTTCCTGGGAGTCAGCTGTCATCCCGATCTGGACGAGCTTACCTTGCCCTGCGGGGGCAAGTCCTAGAGTCAGCTAGCTTCGCGTTGCGTAGCTCACCTGCCATTAGCTCGATGCAGACGCGGGCGCTCACCTCCTGCTCTTGTATAGTGAAGCTGTCCGTCGGAACCGAGCTGCACCGCCGAAGCGACAATCACTTTCCTCGATAGCGAGCGGGGACGCCGTCCTCGCGGTGGCGCATCGCTGATAGTCCGCTTATCCGTCCCGCGTATCCTGCCTGGTTTGATCGAGACGCATTCTCGCTGCTGTCGATCTCGGGTCGGTGACATGAGTCAGCTATGTTCCGGTGCAATGAAGCTCGTACCCTCGTCACTTGCAGGAACTCGCGTCAGCTTTCCTGATGGTGATGACGAGCTTGCAGCTACAGGTTCTGCCGAGGACTAAGGTCAGCTTGCGTATCACTGAGAGCCAGCGTACCGTCTGGCGTCAGCTCTGCTTGTCGAGGTCGAGGTGGTGGTGTCGGTCACCGAGTCGTCCGTCGAGTAGCTCTACGCCGAGTATGGAGAGAAGTGAAGCGGAGAGAGGAAAAGGGTATGGGACGAATGAGAACAGTAAGAATGTCGGAAACGGATACATCCAAACCAGACGGGCCAGACAGTCGACGTGGACGTAGACCAGACGAGGCGAGGAGTGTGAAAGGGTCAGAACTCACTTCGTCAGTCTGTCAGTCCCCCACTCTAGGCTAGACCGCTGCCTCTTGTGAGCATGCCTCTTTGGACGGAGGGAGGGAGTGCGCGAGGCGAGTGCGAGCCGCGCTGGACGCTTGGTCTGCTGGTCACTGCTTGACGAGGCGGAAGACCAGAGCTCGCTCTGGCGAGTTGCCTTGACTCTTGAGGCGAGAACGCGAGAGAGGCAGAATAGTAGGTCCATCCCATGGCTGTTACGCTTTCTCCGTATTGCAAAACTCCGGATGGGGATCTGGTCGAAGAGTCTTTGCGGGGCAAGGAGGGCGAGAGTGCTTAATGCTCTCAAAGCCCGCACGTCGCTGCTCCATCATTGCTCCCGACTAACATTCTCGAACCACTGGACCGCTGGGGCGAACCGAAAAGGTATTCCCATCACTGGGAACTTGCTACGCCTATCTCTGCGCAATATAGTCAGCCAACCATCATCCAGTAAGTCAGTCAGGCTTCGACAGTCAGTAAATCGACAATCAGCCCAGCCCCCGCCCAGATTCCCGCCCGAGGGCCGTCGTTTACACATAAGGATCATCCATAAACCAAATGAGGCCGTTTCTACAGTTTTGTTGTCTGGGGTCGTAGTCGTTTGCTAGAGATTTAGGGTGAGGATAAGGGGGATATAACCTCGACTTAGGTGGCTTGGAGGGTAACGCTTAGAGGAGAGTGCCGCCGGCCTTGCGGTAGCGGTCGACACCAGCCTTGAGCTGCTCGAGGGTGAGGACTGGGTGTCAGCTAACGGTCCTCCAAGGTGGCAGCTGTGGTGTGCGCGCTGTTGGTAGGTTGATATCCCTGCGCTGCGTTCGCTCCGCTCACTGCGCGCTAATACTCACAGATAAGAATGGTCGTCGGGGTAAGACGGATCCATGCAGGGGTCCATCCCTTGAAGAGGAAGAGGGGACCGTCCTTGGCGAGACCGGTCTTGAGGACCTGGACGACACCCTCGTTGTTGGACGCGTTCATGATGCGGGACTTGAGCACATCGGCGGGAGAGCAGACAGTCGTGGCAAAGGTACCGGCACCGAACGAGGCGAGGAAGTGGAGCGCAGGGCCGTCCTGCATGAAGCGCTGGAGCTGGGACTTGAACCAGTCGTAGGCACCGAGCTGGGACGCGTTCATGAGGACGGAGCGGATGGCGTTGGGGCCAACACCACGGAACCACGAGGCGATACCCTCGTCAACGGCCATGCGGTACAGACCCTGCACCGAGTTGCGGTAGTTGTAACGCTGGGCTGGCGGCTTGGCACGGTCGGCCTGCATGCGCACCATCATGAGCTCGGCGGGGTTGCCGAGCGTACCAGCGATACCTCCGGCGATGGAACCGGCGACACCCATCTTCCACGCAGGGGGAGGGCCAGCCTCTGTAATGTTAGCTCACGAACTGGCAAGTGACAGCGGAGTGGGGCGAACGCACTGCCGCCGGCACCGTACGAGGGAGCACGCGACAGCAGCAGGGCCGAGGGCGATCAGAGCCGAAGCTCAGGCCATGGCCGCAATGCCGCAACAGGGGCAAGCACGTAAGCGAGCGATAAGGATCTCCGGCATCGGATGCTCGGCTTCACCCGGGGACTCGAGTGACCTCGGTGGGCGAGCCCCCGGAGGTTTGCAGGACTCTCCCTGCTGAATCCATTTTGACTCAGGTCAGGGCGTGCGGCTGCGTGCGGCAGCGGCAGCGGCTGCAAGCGAGCAGCTGCCCACAAGCCGCATGCCTCGTGTTGATCGCGATCGCGGAGAAGGCTCGTGGGGGGAAGGACTCACCCTTGTGCATCAGGCCCTTGACCTGGTCGTACGCCGCGAATCGCATCATCGAGTAGGTCATCTGTCGGAGCAGCGTTCCCGTCAGTCCGTCGTAGAGTCCTCGGATGCCTGGATGTCAGCTATGATCGGAGGTCCAGTCTGAGCTGCTGAGGGCGCAGCGGAGGTCGCCGGACCGCTCGATGAGCCAGTGCTCGCGAGTCCGAGCATCCAGCGCATCCGGCGCCGACGCGCAGGCACGCGGCCGGGCCGCCCACCCGTCGGTTGTTTGACGGGGCAGTGCGACTTTCCGTGCGGCCGCGCGCTGCGGACGCCGACAGCGTTGCAGCGTACTCACCGTAAGTCTGGACGGTCTTCTTGATCTCGGCAATCATGTGCTTCTCTCCGGTGACCTGGAGACGGACCTTGGTGAGGTCGAGGGGGTGGGTGATGGCACCGGCAATGGATGCAGCGACACCTTGTGCTGTCAGCGGGTTGTCCGTGCGGTGCGTGTGTGTGTATGTGTGCTGGGTGACTCACCTCCGAGCCAGAAGGGGTAGGGCTTCTTGGCGACGGGGGGCGGGACGCCGGCGGCGACGGCGGTCTTCTCTGAGCTCATGGTGGTGATATGGATGGGTGGATGGGGAAGAGTGTTGAGTCTAGGAGAGTCTAAGTACTAGGATACAGGTAGCGTGTGTCGATACAGGGAGGGGTAGACCACTCGGTCGTCGCGGTGGGGAAGGCGGCAGGCGGACAGGCAGGAGACCGGAGGAAAGGGTATGCAATTGCCGCTGAGTGCTGAAACGAGCAGTCGAGTGAAGGGCAGGCGTGAGAACTCTGTGAGATTCCCGGCGCGTCTCTCTCCTGCGCGTCCTTTATACTGCCGTCTGCTCAAACTCGCCGTTCCGTGTGGATGCGCGTGCGGTGGATCTAGCGCCCAGCCCGCCCATCCCGCCCAACCCTGCCTCGACATTGCCCCGCAAAGATATCACGGACGCCCGGTGCATGCAACCCAGCTGTCTGTCGGCGCAAGGAGGCGCTTCCTGCGCTACCCCGCGGTACCCCGCATCACGCGTGGGCGGTCCGGGCACCTGTACGCTGGTATCGGTGGGCGGGGATTGGCCAGCGCTGGTGATGGGGCCACGATATCCGCCCGGTTCGTCACTGGACGCGCCCATCAGGATGCTATTCTTCCTGCCATGGGGTTTTCCGACACAACGGAGATTGCCCCGGCTCTTGGCCATAGTGCTCTCTCGATGCTACGTGCTCCCTCGTCGTCCTATCGCATTCGCTCGTTGTTCGCTCGTGGCTGCGGATGCACGGCGGCGTGTTCCCGTCGCCCTCGAACACTGCACGCCCCGGCTTGTGTACCTGGGTGGTGCAGAACGACGCCCAGACCCCGCCCCCAGCGCAACCAACGTACAAGGCACGATTAGCCAGGCATTAGCCGAGAGTGTAATGCCCAGTTGCTGCCCCAAGTAACACTGTGGTCACATGTCCATTTCTCCGTGGACCCCGTAAACTCCCCAACGTTGTGGGCAAGGTACACGCACACCTTCCCTCTTTCTTTCGCCCCCCTCATTGTGTTCCGCCAAGTCTGTGCATTCCATGTTCTGTCGCGCCAACAGATTTGGTACAGCAAACAATAGAAACAAGCAGCCACGGCTGGGACGCACGGCTCAGGCGCACGGCACGGGACACACGGCTCGGACAACAATGGCTGGGCTTGAGCCAAAGTGCAGTATCCTGGGCACGGGTAATTCAAGGAAATGGCAGACTGTGGGATGAAATTACCGAGAGGCCGAGTTATGCGCCATGTTCGCAGGGTGCAGTGCGGGGAAGGCTCACCCAACCCAACCAGACTCATACGTCAGCGGATGTCTTCCCCGGAATCTCCGTTTAGCGGACGGCCACATCCGCTCACTCATCTGCACCATCATCCTCGCTCGCCCCACACTGACGGCCTCACGGCACAATGTTCCGTCTCCCGTCTCTGCCGTCTTTACCGTCTCGACTCCGGCCAGCTCTCCCACCTCGTCGTCCGATACGACATGCAATAGTGAGACGATCAAGCGAATGGTCCGCGGCCAAGGCGGCCGTCGACGAGCAAGTCGACGCATGGAAGCGTCAACACGGGGACCGGAGAACGTTGCTCGTCGTGTACCACTCACGAACGGGCGGGGCAGCGCAAATGGCAGCCGAGGCCGCGCGGGGCGCCCTCGAGGGTCTCGAACGCTCCGAAGCGGTCCCCGACCTGCAGGCGTGCTGGCAGACAACGGAGTTCCGCGCCCCCGCAGGGCTCTCGGCGTCCACAGGACCGAATCCCGACTCGGGCAACTCTACAGCGATTCCTCCGGATATCTCTGCAACATCAAAGTCGGGGGAGATTTCCGGCCCCGCGGGCTCCGACCCGTCCTCGTCTTCTTCAGCCTCCTCGGGCGCCTCCTCATCTTCCGAGACAAGCTTTGCAGCCACTGAGAGTCCGGAGTCCGAAGACGAGGGGCATGTCGATATCAGAATCCTGCCCGCACCGCTGGCCGGCCCCGTGGACCTCCTCACCGCCAGTGGCTACCTCTTCGTCTGTCCCGAGAACCTCGCGGCCATGAGCGGGCCAATGAAGGACTTCTTCGACCGCTGTTTCTATCCCGTGCTGAACCGGCTGAACGGGCGACCGTACCAGGCGCTCATCTGTGCTGGCTCTGACGGCGCGGGGGCGGCCAAGCAGCTGGAGCGGATAGCCACGGGTTGGCGGCTGAAGAAGGTCGAGGAGACTGTCATCGCCATCGTCAAGGCACAATCTGAGGAGAGGGTGTACGCACTCAAGGAGCTCAGTGAGGACGACAAGGAGAAGTGCAGAGAGGCCGGGATGAGGATAGCGGTCGGGCTCAGCGTGGGCATGTTCTAGCCGGACGCTTCGTCTCGTCACAAGATGTGGACACGATCGCTGTCATCCGGTTCCGCTCAATCTGCGACGGCTCTGAGGGGTTGATACATCGACAGGGCGAGCAGAGTCTATCCGGAAATTCTCATGCGGCTCGTTCCCCGGCTATCTCCAACTCTCGCCAATCTCTTGCAGACCACTCGCAGCAATCAGCGCTACGTCCTGCGCTCTGAACTCCCGTTTGCGTCTTGGAAATACATGGATCAGAAGTGACAGGAGTGCGAACACTTTGACATCGGCTGCGGGCAGTTAGTGCAGCTGGGCATAGCAGAACGCGCGCTTCGAGGCAACGGACTCATGTGGTGGAGGATAGAGCCGGTCCAGCACCGTGTCCAAGGTCATGCCACCTGCGGTCACTGACCTCACCGTTGACCTGAAACTGACTGGAACAATGCATACTCGTCCTTACGGGGAGCTCTCCTTCACCGGCATCGAGAGCGGATGTTCCTCCTCAGCGTGGATTTGACCTGAGCGGAACTAAAAATGGTCCGCCTCCACATGCACAGACTACCCTCATCGTGGTTGCTAACTACTCATTCTTTGGACGAGGTCGGAGACAGGCCTGGCTAGTTTCGCCCTCTCCCACGGGTGCCCTCTTGACCTTTTCTTTCTTCGGGGGGCTATCGAGGTCGGAGAGAGCCTTCGCTAGTTTCAACCTCTCCCACGACAGCCCCGAGCCACCCTCCACTCACCTCCACCTTTGGAAGACGAATCGTGGTCGGACACGGTCGCCTCTGGGGGAGCGTCTTCAGCGGTACATTGGCGTCGGAGAAGGGAAGTTTATTGCTATTCCAAATCTCCCCAGGGCCGTCCACTGGCTGCAACACATCTCATTTTGGGTCGAGCTTGCAGGCTTGCGTCTCTACATTCAACCTCTCCCACGGGTGTCCGCGATCTGACATCAACCCCGACTCCCAAAGAAAGAGTTTTCGGGTTAGAGACAGCCTTGGCTAGTTTCAACCTTTCCCACGGCTGTCACCCCAACCTCCACCCACCTCCACCCACCTCCACCCACCTCTACCCCCTTCTTTGGAAGAACGGGGTCGGGGCTGGAGACTTGTCTCGCTAGTTTCAACGTCTCCCACGAGTGCCCCGATATCCAGGAGATCAGGAGAACATTCTTGGGAGAGGAATCGAGGTCGGAGACAAGCTTGACTAGTTTCACCCTCTCCCACGGGCGCGCACTTTCAGCTATCTCTTCTTCGGAGGAATATCGAGCTCGGAGACAGGGTCTGCTAGTTTCGATGTCTCCCACGGGCGATTGCCTTTCTGCCGTGGACGCAAATACTCTTTCTTTGGGACTCGAGGTCGGAGACAGGCTTGGCTACTTTCAGCCTCTCCCACGGCTGCCCAAGCCATCCACCACCTCCACCTCCACTTACCTCCACCTATTTCTTCTTTGGCGGAGGAATCGAGGTCGGAGGCAGGCTCTTCTAGCTTCAACCTCTCCCACGGATTCCCGACCTCCAGGAGAACGTTCTTGGGAGAATTGGGAGAAGAACGAGCTCGGAGACAGGACGGGCTAGTTTCAACCTCTCTCACGGTCGCACTTTTCCAATTATTGTTTTCTTGGAGGGTCAAGGTCGGAGACCGCCTTTCGCTAGTTTCAAGGTCTCCCACGGTGCCCTGCGACTGTATACCCTTCGAGCTGGTAAAAGGTCTCCATGCATGTCACTCACGACGCCTCCGTCTACGCTCGGACCCGCTCGTCAGTCTAGTACGGGTAGAGATGCCTCTCGGGGCTCCTCGGAACGTCACATTAGACTGCAGCCTACCGTCGTGACTCGGGACGTGGTTGGCCTGGTCTCGGAATAGTTAGTCGTGGGTTGTTGGTGGAGGAGCTCCGCACGAGCTATTCTCTCGATCCGCCGCTAGGCCCAAGAGCTAAGGCGTCACCCGAACAGTAGTGGCCCTCACAGCTGCTGGACTGGGTGAAGGACCCATGACCGCGGTTTGTGGGAGTGTGAGACCAAGTGCCCCAAACCACCGACAACCATCAGAAGACAGCCAAGTGAATGCCGGACATATGCAACACCCTCTGATGAAGGCGTGGAAGTAGCCCGGAAGTGTTCATGATCGTACTACCTCTCGAATGTCCGCTCGCGCGCTCGTTCGAAGACGGCTGACGGTCACGGCTGGCCATGCCGAAGCGCGTCGCGTACCGCCTCTTGTCACACAAATCACACCGCAGCTCGTGCCGCAGAGGTACACTCCAGTGGCGGTAGAGTTCGGATTAGAGTTCAGCTCTCACAGCGTGACTTCCTTCGCTGTTGACTTTTGCTCAGTTCGGTGCCTGGGGGCCTCACCTTGAGCTTCTAGCTTCACCATTAGAGTATCTACACTTGGAAATTGCCTGTTCGGCATCGTGCGTATGTCTCTCGACAATCTGCGATGGCGAGCGACTTCCCAGCTACCCTGTCACCCATGCTCACACACTGCGTACACGAGACGGGAATGTGGTAGCTTGGTTCCTAGGGATGCCCGCTGCAGTGGGAGGAGTGCCTAGCCGTGCCGAGTTGTAATCGGCGGTGCACACTCACTTCAGTCTTCACGAGGAACCAAGTGGGCGCGGTGCAGCATGTGAAGTCTGCTTGTGCTGAGCATATCGAACAACCCGAGCGCACAGCTCGCGTTGTTGTTTCGCTTCTTCGAGCATGTGATGTCTCGCTTCAATGACAATGATCGGAAGTGATCGCAGAGTCGACATGTCGACGCCGGTTTCAATGGACGCAACGAAGAGGGGAGCGCGGGAGACGTGACACTCGACCACCTGAGACTGTCTGCTGGGTTGACCGATCATGGCGACGATCAAACCGGTCGTCTGTCGGTAGAGCGCCAGGCGGTGTTGATTACGTTCATGACCTGTCCATTCCTCGGCGTACTCGCAGCATCAAACATCGATTGACGTGAGCCACATTGAGCCAGGCGACCGGTCTGTCTGTTGGGTCCGGAATCCGGTTGCTCAGCCGGAGATCGAGTGACCGAGCCTTGGTCGTATGCCTCCCATCATCCCATCAGCCAGTGTCTACGGCTTGCTGTAGGCGGAGCTCGGAGCTTTTCTTCAACCGCCAATGCCAGGCAGACGCCTCAGGATAGTATGGGATGCAAGACAAGATAAGATCGGTGAGCTTGCCTAATTACACTCCTGAAGCGTATGCATACGAGTTCGCCTGCCCGTTCAAGATTCGCCGTGCACGCCGCGCAGCGAGCGCCGTGCGCCGCCTCATCATCGCCCCTCCTTCTGGCGGCCGAGAGCGAATGAACGCCGTCAGCACAGGCGTAGGAAGAGTTCCTCTCACAGGGCGGGCAGAGCCCACTCTAAGGGAGAGTTAAGGACCGTTGCAGGTCGAATAAGCGGGACGAGGCAAAACGTAATACGTCCCCCTTGGGGAACCAGTGTGCAACTCTAATTGCACCTCGAAAGTGAAAACGGGGCCCTTGTGCTGGGTGTCTGGTGAGCCCGAGAGTGATGAAGCGCAGGAGTGCGTGGTGGACGCTCGGTGGGCTTGCTCGGTGCTCCGTACCTCCGTCAGAGGCACTTGGGATTGTGAAAGCACAAGTCGTCTACTTTCACGCCGAGATGCTTGGCGGACTGTGCCCACTTTAATGCATCTCATTCAGCCAGGAGATCTGTTCAATCTGTTCAGCCATACTGCGAAGCGGTTGTTGTATACCCAGATTGGTCTACAATACATGAGTGCAGTCTGTTGGACTATTCCAAACGGGGTACGGTGCTCAAGAGGCATGGGGCATGGAAAATTAGAGAATTGCAGGGCGGGCCGGATGGCCGGGTTGTAGCGGATGGCCCGTGTCCTGTACGTCAGCCAGCAGCCTGACTACGGTTTCATAGTCCGAATGTGGACGTTGTGGATACCGCCTCCTCTGCTCTCACGCCCGACCCGGATCCAGCATCCCCCCTCTTGCATTCCAGGACAAGCCGGCCAGCCGACCCACTGCCCATCCTTGTGCATCGCGGCTGCCTCACACATACACAGTGCACGCAGCGCATGCCGTCAGCCTCGCCGCAACGTTCCTGCGTGTACGTACGAACGCGTCTACGCGGCACACTTGACCCAGGCCGCAAGGTTCGGCTAGCCCCTTTACATCCTTGGGTGCAGATGCATGGGAGTGTGCACCGTGCCAAGAAGCACTATGCACACTAGCGCACAGAGGGGCACTGCGAAGAACCCGGTTCCCCCATTCAAGGCCAAGCGATCAAGCTGCAGCCTGCCGCGAAAGTGAACGCTAACGGTGCGGGCAGCATTCACGGTAGCAGACGCGGTACAGGCTGACACTGCGTACGTCCGACCTAGTTGCGGCGCCGTGCACGCCGTGTTCGCTCGGACTGCGGGCAGGAGAGGGTGCGACGATCGCCGCCCTGCCCTCCCTGGCTCCAGGATGAGGACCAGCTCGCGCTACCGCCGATTGCTCTTTGCTGCGCCCGGCAGCACCCGCGCAATCACGCTCGGACTCACGCACCTCAGAGTTGCTTGCCTGCGCTGATCTAGGATTTTCGCAGTTGCCATCCAAACACGGCGCGCGTTCTGTCGCGTCTGGCGTCACTGGAAGCGCAGGGCGTCCGATGGCGCAGGAGAGCTTGTATTGCTTAGCGCCGCGCCACTGCGCCCCTGCCCATGTGTCCAGTTTTGGCTGACTGTGACAGGCTGACGGTTCCTCTCGCAGCTAGCTTGCACCTGGCTTTGTCACGTCCGCCCGCTTCAAAGACTGCAAGCCTGGGAGCCACGGGCTACGGGCTACGGGCTACGGGTCGCTCGCAAACTCAAAGCAGGAACGTTGGAGGAACGTTAAGGGGAGCTTTCAGGGTGCAAGCCGTTCTCCCCAGGAACCTTCAGGGAACGGGGGAAAGGGAAGCATCAAGCGCACGACGTAAGACAAACGACCACCCACCGGCACACGCTTCACCACTTGGCGACGAGTGAACGATCACTGCTAGCCTCCGCACACAGATCGAGCAACCACCGACCCGTGTTTAATACCTGATGCACAACGCCCTTCCCTCTTCTCTCTCCCATCCTTCTCCCCCTCCTTCTGTCCCTCCCCTTTCTTCCGTTGTCCCTCTTTTTCGACCGGTCGAGCAGAGCAACGACGACTCTCCGCCACCGACGACGACACACCGACTTCGACCTCGACAACCACCCCGACGCGATCGACAACCGACCGACAATCGACGTCCTGTCGCCTCGTTCTCGCCGACCTTTCTCCTGTACGACCGTCACTCGACCCGCCCCATCGTCGGACGCCCCATCACAACAATACGCTTTATAGATTCTAGATTCTCTCATCACTGTTCCACAGCCGACATTCTTTTGTATCACTCCCGGTAATGCTCGCGAACACCCTCCTCCCGCTGCTGGCTGCGGCGGCCTCCGCCCAGGCGGCGCCCCCCTCTGTTCCCCCTGTTGCCGACACAGTCCAGACGTTCAAGCACCACGACAACAACGGATCCGGCGTCTCCGGCTACAACGTGTCGTCGTCGTGGTCCTACAACTACACATGGTCCACGGACGGCAAGGGTCCCGTCAAGACTGAGACGAGCGGCGGGTCCCACGTCGACGTCCAGACCATTGGCGAGCTCACGAAGAACCTGACTGAGCAGCTTAAGAGCACTGTCGACGGCGCGCTCAAGGAAATTGCCGAGGACGTCCGCAAGCTTCAGTCGCAATTCTTCCATGACATTGAGAAGCTCCCCAAGCTCTTCGACTCGGATGCCGAGCTCGGCAAGTCGCTCCTCGACAACGGCTACCTCTCCGTGTACCAGCACATGGCGGACGACGGCGAGATCAACCCCGAGGGTAACTCGTACATTAACTTGCTCGACGAGCAGCCCGCCGACAGCCCGGCCGACGATGGCGACGGTGTTTACGGCCCCTTCTGCTTTGACCAGAAGATCTCTCACTTTGACAGCAGCCAGCAGGGCACCTTCTGCCAGCGCTACTGGGTCGCGCCCAATGAGTGGAAGGCTGGCGGTGCCGTCATCCTGCACGACGCCGGCGAGTCTGAGGCTTCCGGCTCGACCCTCTATATGAAGAAGGGTCTGCTGCACCACCTCATGGTCAACACCCACGGTCTCGGCATTGTCCTCGAGCACCGCTACTACGGCAAGTCGACGCCCCTCGACTCGTTCTCGACCGACAACATGCGCTTCCTCAACCTGAAGGAGTCGCTCGAGGACTCGGCCAACTTCATCCGCAACTTCAAGCTGCCCGAGGGCGTCACTGTCGAGGGCGCCAACGCCGACACGTTCAAGCCCAACAATGCTCCGTGGATCTACCAGGGCTGCTCGTACCCCGGTGCCAAGGCCGCGTTCATGCGCCAGCAGTACCCCGACATCGTCTTCGGTGCTGTTGCCGGCTCCGCTGTCACGGCGGCCGTCGACGAGTTTGCCGAGTACTACGACGCCTTCCAGAAGTACTACTACAACCAGGACTGCGTCAAGGGCATCCAGGGCGCGATCAAGGTTATTGACGAGTGGCTCGACGACGAGAAGAAGGCTCCCGCCATGAAGTCGCTCTTCGGTGCTGCCACCCTCAAGAACGACGACTTTGCCTACTTCCTCCGCTGGCCTCTGCAGTTCCAGAAGCGCTCCGTTCCCAGCGGCAAGGCTGCCATCCCCGACGCCTTCTGCAGGACGCTTCAGCAGGACACGAAGCCGATCCAGGTCGCCGGCTCCGAGGTCCCCGGCGCCGTTGTCAACTTTGCCAACGCTACCCGTGTCTGGATCCGCAACACTGGCTCGTGCGGTCGCAACGAGTCGACGCTCGCCGAGTGCTACGACACGTCTGACGGCAGCCCCGCCGCCGAGAAGCGCAAGGCCGACTCGCTCCGCGACACCTGGCGCCCGTGGATTTGGCAGCAATGCACCGAGTTCGGCTACTTCTTCGGCCCCGCCAAGGCGGGCGGCGTTCTCTCGAAGCACCTGACTTACGATGTGCACCACCGCGTGTGCCGCCACTCCTTCCCTCCCGGCTCCAAGTTCCAGATCCCCGACCGCCCCGACACGGAGAAGGTGAACTGCCACGGCGGGCGCGAGATCAACGTCGAGCGCGTTCTCTTCACCGCCGGCGAGCAGGACCCCTGGCGCCCCGCCATGCCCAACGCCGACGGCGTCAACCGCCCCAACACGACCAGCCAGGCGCAGTACCTGATCCCCGGCGGTGGCCACTGCTGGGACTCGCAGGGATACGCCCAGATCGACTCGGGCGGCGGCCAGGACGGAAAGGAGGGCGAGCCGGAGCTGATCCGCAACACGCACAACTTCCAGATGGGCATCGTCAAGGCGTGGCTCAACGAGTGGAAGAAGCCCGGACGCCGCTCCATCGAGAAGCGCCAGCGTATCCGTGTCCTCTAAGCGCCGTCGAGCGAAGCGAGACTGCTCGATTCCTCGTATCGTGGCAGCGAGGCCGTGCCGAGCTTCCACCCTCCCGCTCACAGCGGGGCGCCTGCCAAGTGCAGAGCGCGAGACACTCAGAGGTGAAAGCACCTCCCCCTCCGTGTCCAGCACGAATTCTAGACGTATACCATAGTATCACCCGACATTCTTTCACGCGGTGAAACCCCTTCATGCACCACGACAGACATTGCCATGTTACCTGTAACGAGCGCCGAGCGGAGCGAGGTGCCAGCGAGGTGCGAGTAGTCTGGACTGACTGAGCAGGCAAGGGGGATGGCCGAGCAAGGTAAGGGTCAGACGTTGCGGGTGGTGAGCCGCGCGTGGCTTACGTGAATAGCCTCGAATGCTCGGACGAACCGCGTACCGCGTACGGCGGGATCAGATGTGCCAAGCAAAGGTCGAAACAAGGGGGGATGGGGAACCAAACAAACCCTTTGCCTTTTCACGTTTTCGTCAGGTTCGTCAGTTGAGTGTCAGCCCAGGAAAGGCAATGGTATGGTAAAATACATTTGGTCAAAACAACAAAGTACAAAGCGTCCAGAGGGGGCTGTGTCGTTCACTTCACTTCCTAGAGCATTAGGGTGGGCGGAGCAATATGTCGAAGGGGGAGAGCTGAGATGGAGGGTCTGAGGTCGAGGTCACATCGAGTCCGAGCACAAGAGAACGTGCTTAGAACAGCGAAGCGAGGACGCCGGCAGCAGCGACGACGCCAACGGAGACGGTGACCGACGACGCGGCGCTGTCCTTGCTGTCCGTCTTCTTGGCGTCCTTGCCCGTCTTGGACGCAGAGGCCGAGAGCGACTTGATCTGCGACACCTGGGCGCAGAGACGGTTCAGCGAGCCGTTCAGCGTGTCGGCGTCCTGCCCGTTCTTCTCCGAGAGACACTTGGTGCACTCCTTGTACTGGTCCGACTTCTTGGACTGGGCGTTAGCGGGGGTGGGGGGCAGGGAAGAGGTGGAGGAGTGGGGGGGTGAGGTGCGATGAGGGAGTGATGAGGGACTAGGGCTTTGCGTCACGCACACCCTATCTTATCGCCCTTGTCGCTGTCACGCTCGCTCGATCGGATCGTAGCGACAAAATCGCAACCTCAAACCACTGCCCTTCACTAGACTTTGAGGGATGAAGAAAGGAGAACAAGGCTCGGTGCTATGCACCTCACCCGGTGGGCACTCACGTCAGTGCAGAACGAGGTGCACTCGGAGCTCCATCCCGAGCCCGAGGGCTCGTAGCCGGCACACGACGACATCCAGGTCTGGTAGCCCTTGCACTTGTCGTTGCAGTTGTCGTCGGCGGCGACGTCTGTCGTTAGTTTGGATCTTGTGGTGTGGGTGTGGGTGTGGGTTGTGCTGGAACGGTAGTGTCTAAGACAGGCGGGAGTGCGTAAACAACACCCACCGCCCCTTCCAACTACCGGTCTAGGCGACCTTGGACCCCAACCCAAAAGTTACTCACAAGCGGCAAGACCGGCAGCGGCGAAGATGACAGCGGAAGCGTGCATGGTTGAGGTTGGGTTTGGAAGAGGGAGTAGAGGGAGTAAAGAGCAAAGAGCAAAGAGCAAAGAGCAAAGAGCAAAGAGCAAAGAGGAGAGGTTGGGTGTGGGGAGAAGAACGCAGCTTTGTTGTTGTTATTATATCTCGCCCGTCTGCTCTCCCCTCGAGTCAGATACGCATCCGGATGCGCAGGGCCCGAGGAGCAGGACAAGCTCGCACCAATCTGCACGCATGCACGTTAAAGCACCCTTGGGTCGCTTTCGGAGGTTTCCTAAGCATATCGATAGTTTGTTTGGTCCCAGCTCTGCTCCAGTGCCTACACCCAGGACCGGGTGACCGCCCCTCCACCCGTTCCAAAGTGTGCCAGCCATCTAGTGCAATTCACCTCTTCACCTGCCAAAAAACAAATCAGGCGCGTGCGACCACTGTTCCCTCCTCTGATTGGCCAGTTGGCCCAGTGGATCCTGGAATTGTCATTCTCCCCACCTCCTCGTCGTCGAGTGCTGTGCGCACGAACAGCACGCGGCGCACAGCTGATGGTTAGGGCGGACCTTAGTGCAGGGCCAAGGCGAGCGCGTAATGACCAATCGAGCTCAGAACAGGGACATGAGGGGTGCACGGCCTCTGAGCGTCGAGCCGAAGATGCCGGCCATCTCAGCGGCGTCCATTTGGCGCTTGCGCTTGTGGGCTGTCTCTTGACGAGGCGTACATGAGGCGCATGTCAGGCGCACACGAGGGCATCCAAGGCGAAGAGCGAGGAAGTGACAGGAATAGACGAACGCCCAATGATGTCAACCTGGTCTTTCCGACGAGCACCCAGCTGATGGCCGAGTTCATTCGGCGCCTTCTTTTCCCATTTTCTCTGCCTTCTTCTTGATGAACACCGTTACAATTTGCCCGCGTGCCATTCGCTCCATGCGCTCCGACCTCCAAGCTCCACGGGCAATGGAAGGCTTAGATAGTCGATCGGCGTAGGTCGCCGCTGAACTCAAGGTGCCAGGCGCTATGCGAATGCAAACAAAGGCTGGCAAGCTAGGGCGCGTAGCGTCATGGAGATCTCGGGGCCGGGCGAATCAGAGCCAACAACACATGAGCCAAGCCTCTGCTTGCCCTGGAGAGCTCATGTAAGCAAAGGAGCGAAAGGAGACGCCTGCTTATCCCCGTAGCGCGTCCTATGCATAGCTGGAGAGAGTTGGAGTTTGAGCAAGATTATCATAGGCTGCGGATGGTTGTCGGGGATCCGCGGTCGTGAGGGACGGGTGTTTGCTCGGCCGGCGATTCCTGAATCGCGGAGGTACCAGATGGGTGTTCCACTCTCTGCCCAAGTCCCCTTCCATCCATCACTTGCATCGCTGACCGATTGCCCATAGGCTGTGGGAAGCATGCAACACGTTTCATGCTCCACCTCCTGCACGTGCGCCGCACCACGAAGCAACATGCCTTCCACCAATTTGTGAGTGAGCGAACGAGAGGTGGGCGAGTGTGAGAACCAGATACGCATCGAACTGGATAACTCGCCGATGAGCGGTGAGTAGCCCGAACGTTCGTTCCCTTCTTTTCATCAAGATACCCTCGTTTTCTGAAGCCCGTGCTCCGCACAATGATGCGTGCCTCGCTCCAGCACCCGAGGGAGCGGAACCTCAGCGAACGTGATCAGAGCGTTACGCCCGTCCCCTCTTACCGCGCTTCTTCCGTCCGTGCTCTTTGTCACATTAGACCTCTGATCGAGTTCCAGTGCTGAGAACTGCAGAGGTCACCGATGGGGCCCTGCGGATGGGAGCCACACGTTGATAAGATTACCGAACAATTAGACCTTGCAGAGGACGAAAGACCCCACTCGCCGGAGCTAGTGGACGAGGGTGGCCCCACACTTCGGCGACCCTCCGACAAACGCGCTCCAAAACTTCGTGGGCTGCATGGATCTGCCTTTGCGGCTCGCTTCCATTCCACATCCCTGCAGCTGTGCTGTCAGCTGATGCGTCACGCAGTGAATCCCCGAGATCACAGCAGGACTTTCAGTGGGCGAACTTACAAGACCCATGTGTTACGCGGCCATGTGCGTGCACTGCAGCGAGCCAGGAAGCTTGCGCCTCCCCCCTCGTTCATCTCCGTGCAATTCAATCAGTGTCAATTGATTTAACGGCGAATTGCCTCAGCAGATCAACCACCTCCGGAGCTTGACATGGCGGCGGGCCGTGCGCGCACCACTGCCCGCTACGCACATGACTTTGCGAGTGGGTCGCCAAGCAAAGGATGCAGTGGGCTGCTCTCCAGGAAGAGAGTTATATAAGGCTGCGGATGGAGCAGCAATGAGTCCTCACGACAGCTGGAGCGTCCTCTGGCTCTTGACGACCCTGACGATCTCATCTCGGCAACCACCCCGCAGCGTATACCCAATCTCCATTCGACAACCATGAAGCTCTCCCTCCTCCTCCCCCTTTCCCTCTTCGGCGTCGCCTTTGCGCTTCCGCCCACCGACCGCTCGCTCTCCTTCACCAACCTCGAAGCCCGCGGATACCCCGCCCGCTGCCCCGATGGCCAGACAGCTGAGTCGAAGGGCGTGACGCCGGACCTGAACGGGTGCTCGGGCGTACCCGACGGCAAGTTCAAGGGCTGTTGCAACCAGCACGACATCTGCTACTCGACTTGCAGCCGCACGAAGCGGGACTGCGACGACACGTTCTACTCCTGCATGAAGGAGGTGTGCAGCACCAACTACAACAAGTGGTACGAGGCTCCTGTCAAGGCGGCGTGCTATGCTGGTGCGGCCACGTACCACACTGGTGTTGCTGTTGGAGGCGACTCGGCGTTCAAGAAGAGGACGGAGAAGCACTGCACTTGCTCCTAGGTGGAGGGCATGAGGACCATGAGGGTGAAGAATGTAGCTCAGAAGCTAAGGACTGCAGGTTGCAACTGTGACGACTGACGAGCCACTGACTGCGGAAGCTCCTCGGTAGTGCGCGGCGCGAAAGAAAGCGGCCACGAACCCCCTTTGCCTCTCAGCCACGACGTAGTGTACCACGCGACATTGGCCTGCGAGTCGGCGCACTCGCACTCCTCTCGCGCTCTGAGCGGAACCTTCTACCCAGACGGCTCCGCTGCCCCCTCCACTGACAATGTCACAATCCTCACAGCTCCATTAATCCCACCACCACTCACCCCAGTCACTCCCTCAAGCTCACGTCCTTCGTGTCCTGGTAAGATAGGCTGTTTTATGAGCTATCTGACCACAGCATCCTTCTTCTCCCCTCTTAGCCAGGCGCGGCCTAGAAGGTGATTCGGCACGAAACTATTTATTAGCAGACCATCTGACCCCGACACCCCTCTGCCCGCCTGTGCTCCTCGACAGCTAGGGGTGCCTCCGCCATTGGATCAGCGTCCATTTAAACCATCCCGGGCTGTCTTTCCTATCTCCTCTCACTACCTCAGCCAGCCGTCTTCCACCCAGCACCCCGCCCGCCTCGAGGGGCCACGGACACCCAGGGTGTTTCCGCTATTGTATGAGCGACGGTACAAATCCTATGATGAACGTGTTGGCGCACTCGGGCGTCCACCCCTCCTTCCCGCCAGACGGTACCGGGCCCGACCCCATTGCATGAAGGGACCACCCATCTCCCCAAAGCACTGGCATCGGTGCGGGAATACGCGATTGACTCAGCATTAAGGGTTGTGCCACGGACCAACGCTCGCTGGTTGGCAGACGTACTGGACATCTTGTTGCAAGACACTCTTTGCACCCGACCTCCCGATCATCCTCCACGCTGAACTTCAGCTTCGACTACGGTCACCCACACTCCTTTCTTCGTAGCGTAGGCGGCATAGAGCCATTGAATGAGCGGACCAGGCACCCGCTGCCCTGTATGCATCATGCTGCACTTTCCCTGGTGCAAGAAGTTTCTACTCGAGATCGGTCAAGATACTAAACCATGTCCTCGCCCACGCCTGCCGGTGCTGGACGATGAGCGAGCATGCTGTTTACTGACGCTTCTAGCTCAGCCAGAATGCTAGCCAGGCATACACTCAAGGGGGAGGTGACACGGCGCGACGGTGAGGGTGGCGCCGATGGTCAACGGAGGCGTGAGCGGTGTGTGGCACACACGGCGCGAGGGTGGATGCGATACACTCTCGCCCCTCCATCAGAACCGCTGCGCGCCGGGGAGCTGACCTGCTCACCTGCTACCCATGCTGGCCAGACAGTCGTCAACTCCACCCGTTATGACTGGAAGTAGCCGCGACCGGGACACCCCCTCACCTGTGAGTTTCTTTCTCCTCTTGTCCATCATTCATCACCTTGCACACCGTGCTCGTTGACCACCGCGTCACTCCTAACTATCCAGCTCCTCTCGACCACTCTGACCTCGGTCAGCCCACAACTCAGCCCGATCCGCATCATGCATAACCCCGCCGGCCCGCCCCAGCGTGGTGCCCCTAACGCTCAGCACGCTCCCGCTGCAGGTCCCCCCGGGCGCGCACCTTCACAACCTGGCCGGCACCCACGGTAACGGCCGCCTCCCTCCAATCCCTATCGTCAATCAGCGCGACAACCACCACAGTGCTCTCTTCGCCGCTCACATCCGTCACGCCGTACGCAGGGTACGCGCCTTAGTTGCCCTCTTCATTGCCAACTTCGTCGCTCTGCTCGCTTGGGTCCTCCTCCAATGTGAGCACACTCTTGCTCCAGTAGCGCTGACCCAAGTCCTCCTGAGATCCGTCGATATGGTCTTTAGGTCTCAGGACGGTTGGGGCAGCAGCCCAAACCACATCGCAATCTACCTCATATCTCTCTCTGTGCCTTCAGCGATATACTCGAGATAGCGAGCGGCTGGCCATGGTACTTCGTACTGCATCTGGCCATTCACTGCTGGTTGCGCACCACCTTGGCGTTGGTAAGCCTCCTCCCCGATCGCATTCAACCGGAGCACAGACCCCTCCAGCTCATCCACACGGTGTTCACACTCGTCCTCGCTTGGCGAGTCATCGCGTTTTTTGTAAGGTGTATTGGCTTTCCACCCCCCGCCTACCTCCACGTTCCCAATGTCGTCTACTACCACCTGGCAACGGTTCTGGTTCTGACTAGGGCTGTGTGTGTGCTCTATCCAGTCATCAAGAAGCTCGTCGTCACGGCTACCCGCATGATCTCCTACGTCGTTAGCCGCATCGGCAACGGTCTCTGCGTCGCCCTCGCCTCGGTCCTCCGCGCTCTCGTCTACCTCCATACCATGTTAGCTCGACTCAGGATGCGCCTCCATGAGGCCAACATGGAGCGTCTGGACGAGCTCGTGGCTCAGCAGCTGAACGAGCTGGCTCCCGCTGAACTTCTACCGGAGGAGGTCGCCCAAGTGGCCGCCGAGCATCCCGTGGAGGCGGCCGATCAAGCCGAGGATGCCGACACTGTCGAGCGCGGGGAGGCCAGTTCGGCCTGGGTCTTCATCACCGTTCAGAAAGAGCACGGCGAGTCTGAGTGGGCGCAGCATAGGGCCCTGTACCCGATTCCGGAGGTGCCGGAGTGAGCGAAACCGCTAGACTGGCAAGCCCGTGAATGGACGTGGCAGGACAAATCGCGAAATGTTTATAATTCATCTACGTTACTAGGAGCTGAGCTTCTATGCATGGACGGTGACAACAAGAGCCTTGTTCATCAGAGAATAGTTGGAGTGGTGGTATGGTAGGGGGGAATGTTGCATGAGTTGCGCGAACAGGCGGAGTTGTGTGCATGGGTGACTGTGTGACTGGACAAGGTGACCTCTGGGCCCTCCGCCCCCCGTCATCAACCCCGCTGCGAGCTCCGACTCTTCTCACCCTATAGCATGCATGATCATCCACTCAGATGTTGCTCACTTTCTGTACGGTGCTAAGCTTTCTTATTGTCGCCTGAAGAGTAGGGTTACCTAACCTGAATGTCATCCAGACTGCGGACGTGGTTTGGGCGACTGCCAGATTCTGGGATGTGTGCTACTCCAATTGCGGGGCTGCCCATGCTTTCCACTCATCCGAGGGAACAAGATCGTAAGTACTGGCTGGTCTCTCGCACCCAGCGCACCATTGACTACCCCACGACTTTGAGCGGCTGATCCATCACAAGTCTGGGCGCTCTACACCTCCTGTCATTACCACCTTACTCTCCGACCGTCCTAGCCTATCACTATCCACCAGCGCCTCTCAACATGAACTTCCTGATCGCGCTCATCATTCCCGTCGTTTTTGGCTGGCTCCTGATGCTCATGATTGTGGGGCTCCTTGTCTGGGGCTTCCGAAACCTGGGCATCAGGGCCATCTTCCTCCGCATCAAGTTGGCACTTTTCCTGGCCATTCAGCCCATCGAAGCGGCCCTCTACGATCGTCTCGGCGGTACGTTGCCTCCCTTGCTTTGGTGTTGACACCAGATCCGGAGAACTGGACTGCCTGGAACATTTGGATAGTATTCGTCGCTCCGAAGCTCGTCTCGGTATTGGACAGATTCGGCGATATCGCGGCTCCTGGTAAGCATCCACGTTGATGGTCCCAAAGGCAAGACATTGACAGCCAAGTTGCGCGCATCGTTGCCAGATCCTTCATCACCAGCATGCAACTGCTTTGCTATGCCGTTTTGCTCTATCTGGCCATCAGCTATTCCATTGAGGAGCTGGGAGTAATGCGCGAGCAGATGCTCGGCGACGGTCATGGTCATCGTCTGCGCCAGCCGCACGGTGTGATTGTCGACATTCATTAGCTGCTGTACATAGTTACACACCACGCCGAGTTCGAGTCGATCTGTTTTCAGCGCCGTGGCCGCCGTGGCACTGCCGCCGACGCCGAGATCAACTTCAAACATGCATAGCTCATGCTACAGTGAAGATACAGGGACGGGTAAACCATGGTTGGAAGCGTTACACTCTCGGCTACAGCGGGACGCGGGTTTGGTGTTCCCCTGGCGTTGCGGGACACCAAATAGGCCTTGCTCACCATCATGGGGCTCATTGCCAATGCTGATCGACCAATAGTGTCATATCTCCATGCATACATGTGCTAGAAGACTCAGATTTCGTGGGGAAGTGTGCACCATGTGGTACAGGCAGAAAATCGSGCAAAATGTTGGAAATTTGAATGCATGAGCGTCTGAGCTGATTGACACTTGGTCTTTTGAGAGTGGCATAAAAGGAGGCTGTTCTCGACGTCTAAGTTCTCCAGACAGCAAGTTTCCAAGCCCTCCTCRCTTCCACAGCCTCTCAGCACCTCAGCATGCCTTCGCCTATCCTCTCGCCTCGTCGCCGCGCTAAGATCGCTCTCCTTGCACGCTACAAGACCCAGCGCAGTGTAGCAGCGATGTTCAACGTCTCCCAGAGCACTGTGAGCTATTGTGTGGCTTCCTATGCCCGTACCCAGTCTCTGCCAGCCGGTCTGCCTCTCAGACCTTGACAGGAGTCTCCTACACCTTCCAGGACACCCAGACCAAAGAAACTCGACCTCATGACACTCCAAATGATCAAGGACTTTGCAGAGATGCAGCCCTTTGCCACCAACCGCGAGACACTTGAGTCCCTTGCCCAGAGAGGCGTTTCCATCGCTCCCAGCACCCTCAGGCGCGCCAGGGCTATCCTCAAGTTGCGCAGGTACAAGGCTATCGTCAAGCCCTTCCTCAGTGATGCCAAGAAGGCTGCAAGGCTTGCCTATGCGACCCTGCATTTGAGGCTCAAAGAGGAGTGGGGTAAGGTCATCTGCACTGATGAATGTGCTCTCTATCTCGACCAGCTGTACCAGGCTTACTGCACCAGGCCCATTGGCTCTAACAGGCTCGATGAGAAGTACATTCAGTACGCTTTCAGGTCTGGTTTGCCTTGCCTGATGGTTTGGGGAGCCATCTGGCTTGGTGGTCGCTCTCCTCTCATTCGATTTGACACCTCTGAGTCAACTGGGAAGCGCAAGGGTGTTACAGCTGTGATCTATCGCTCTCAGATCACTGAGGGGCCGCTTCTGGCCCAGTGGAAGCGCATGTGCTCACGCTGGAGAGGTTATGGCCGCCCCTGGATCCTGGAGGACAATGCACCGATCCACAAGTGCAAGACTACAAGGCAGAAGGGTGAGGCTCTTGGCATGCGCTTCCTGGACCATCCTGCCTCCTCTCCTTGCCTCAATCCAATTGAGAACATCTGGACCATCCTCAAGAGGAAGCTGGCTGCACTCAGGCCGCGCCCTACCTCCCACGATGCTCTGTTCGAGGCTGCACAGAAGATTTGGATGGAGATCCCCCAGGCAACCCTTGATCGACTTGTTATGTCCATGCCAGACCGCCTGCAGAAAGTGGTTGATGCCAAGGGTGGATACATCGATTACTGAGATATAAAGTACACAGCTATGTAGCCAAGACTCCAAGGATTCCAGGATGCCTGGGAACGTGCCTCTATGCATAAAACTCGGCGTTGCAGCTCCTCACGAAGTCAGCACGCGATCGCCACACGGCCGGTTTTGATTGACCTCGAGCCGGCGGGGAGTGTATGTAGCTGCTCCTTAATCATCGATGGATTTCCAGACCTTTCCACTTCCGGGCCTCGTACAAGCAGCACCCGGGGGGCTACTCAGCAAGCAGATTAAGGAGCATTCTGCATCCCCAGCTCGCCTCGGACCTTCTGTTTGTGAAGTGGAGGCAGCGCTGTGGGATGGTGATATTGTGTTTCGCGGCGCGAGAAGGGGAGAGTGACTGCGTGACGCCGCGTAGGAGGCTGGTCCATCACCACATCCAGTTCCGCCGCCACACTCGTCCACTCCACCAGTGCGCCCTCACCGCTCTCATCCACGCATGCGTGCATCAATCGAACCCAAAGGTTGTGCAGAGATGATATCTTGATCTCTGCCTCAGAGAAAAGATCGTCAGGTCTGAACTGGGTGAAGCAATGATGCACATGCCTTCTGTCGACTTGCATTCCACACAGCGCGCGCTTCGTCACGTCTTGGCGTCCAGTCACCTCACGGTGCAGCTGTCCGCAGCTGGCACAATAAGGACGTATGTGTGGTCAGCAGCTCCAGTGAATCTGTATGAGTAGGCGCGTGAAGCCAGACTCTGATTGCTGATGGACAAGGTGCGAGACGGAAGAAAACGGTGGCTACAGGTGTTCGCGGAAGGCGCGTGAGCCCATCGATTGCGCAGCCTCCGTTGTGTGTGTCTCTCCCAGCAGCTCGAGGTCCTTCAGCACACGCATTGTCATTCCTCTTCTTCTCTTCATCCCATTTCCCACTTGCCACCACGACACTTTCAAGCCCCTACCTCACAACCCTGCCTCACAACCCAACCCCACATCCACTACCAAGAAGTTCAAGATGACGATCATGTCCAAGAAGTTCGCTCTTGCAGCCCTTTGCGTGCTGTTCAACGGACTCAAGGCCTTCTGTGCTCCCATGTGGGAGAGTGAGGAGCTTCTTCAGAGACCCGTGACAAGCTAACATAAGACGCTGTGCCGTTCCACATCGGCGCAATCGTCGCCTCGCTCCTCATCCAGTGGGGGCTTGGCACCGACTACATCGTCCTCTACCCTGACCACCGTCAGGAGCAGATCTACGAGGCCATGGACCTCGTCATCATCTTCTTCGTCCTGGAGGGTGCTCTTGTTATCGGCACTAAGTACTTCCTCGCGCACCGCAAGAAGCGTGCTCTCAAGCTCAACAAGGACGTCGAGGCTGCCCCCGGCCGCTCGTCCTGCAGCACCAAGCCCTCCGCCATGAACGCGATCGTTGCTCGCACCCGCGATCTGGCTGAGCGTCTCACCAACCCCGACATCCTCCGCCGTGTCATCCGCCTCGAGCGCGACAACCTGAACGCCCTCTACCAGAACGAGCACCACCAGGAGCAGCAGAGCACCACGGACCAGCTCGGCAGGACTGAGCTGGAGATGCAGATTGCCAACCAGGTCGCCCTCGTCGCGCAGCTGCTCGCCATTGAGTCGTCTGCTCAGGAGGCTGCCGCTGAACAGGGGGCCCAGCAGACCCAGAAGGCCGCGCAGACCGAGCAGGCTGAGCATGAGCAGGCCGAGCGCGCTGAGAGGCGCCGCGCCCGCCGCCAGCGTCAGCGCGACGAGCTGGAGGAGCTGTACAACAGCTGTGTCAACTGCCGCGCCGCCATCGACCATGGCGCCAGGACCCGCCGCGAGATCCGCTGGTGGACCCGCGCCAGCAGGCAGAACCCCGACACCGAGATCATCTTCGCTCGCAACTAGGCTTCTGCTCGCCCCGCCCGCACGCCCTACATAGCGCTTCCAAGTCAACAAGGTCCCTGCCCACACTTCGAACCTCCTCTTCGTTTTAACTTTGATCAATCCCATCACCCTCCCTCCCACTGAACTTCCGCTTGCGGACCATCGTCCTTCGCCTCCACCGCTTTTCGTTTCGTGAATCCTGTAAATAGTTTCACAATTCAGCATGCATGCACCAAGCACAGTGAGCAGTACCAAACCTGTCATGCACCTCTAGTGCATTCACTGAGCACCGGAACGACGTGGGTTAGAAGTGGTCCGAGTGTGAAAGCGGCGAGCAGACAGTGAGGGATCTCTGATTGTCAAGTCGTGGCCAAGGGCGCAGTGGTGCGAGCTGCACGTCGTTAGCGCTGTCAGTGAAGAGCAAAGTGGAGCTTCTGCACACGCTTCATGGAGGGCATGAGGTGCGCTCTGGCAAGGCAAGCCTGCCAGAGCAGTTAGTCTTAGACGAATTCGAGTGGGAGTAGTCGGGCAGCAGTAGCGTCGCCATCGGTGACACTCCACGGCCCACCACACACCTGCTCGCACTGGCAGACGTCCCCCGATCTCAGCGCAGACCAGACCATAATCGCTTCTCTCGCCTATCGTATCGTCTTGAGCACCGTAGGACATTGTTAAGCCGCGGGCAGTCCAGAGGGATGCATGTCAGTCACCTGGATGAGACACTGACACTTCGTACCTTGTGTGGCAGGGAGCGAGCGAGCCACTCTATGACGGTGCGACGTGCAAGAGGGCAACAAGGCTAGGCTGAGGGAACAGACTCCGGAGACGGCGTCAGCTTTCGCAGACTGTGTGAGGTTCGCGACCGGCACCGGCCGGGTGCGAAGAGAGCGAGCACGACGATAGGAGGGCGCCTAGTCGGCGGTGAGCGCTTGGGATGGGGGTGTACTCGGTGTCGCCTGTCCTTGACCACAAGACCTGTCCCCTTCCCTATCCCATCTTCCCTTCACTCGGTTTCTTATCACTCTTAATCTCGACCAACCCCGACTTCCGGTGACGACTTGGGAACCACAGTCAAGCAGGTGAGCTGTTGGACCATTCATCGTGAAAGCTGACCCCAGTTCCGGACTCCATTCCAACTTCAACGTCCTGCTCATCTTGTTGCAAGTGACAGCACCGAGTACGAGACAGTTCGCCTCAGGTCGAGCTGTGAGTTCCTACTGCTCGGTCTTAACTGACAGCGCAGTCCCCGCCGTACGCAGGGTCGGCTGAGTCTGGCTGATTGGCAGTATCTATCTCATCACATCGCATCTGATACCGGTAAGCAGCAGTGCAGACGACAGCAGGGTAAGAGCTGGCACAGGTGTCGCCGATAGCTCACCCCAGCTCGCTTCGTACCTACGCTGTCGCACACATACAGTACACTCCCGAACGCATAAGCGAGCTCAGTCATCGTTGAAAGCAGCTGACACCCAGACCAGCGTGAACCGACCTCGTCCTCTCGGTGACTGGCAGCAGGTAGGCTGGAGGATGTTTCAGGTAGCTGACACGCAGCCCGGCACACCTCGAAGTGCACCTGTCGTGAGCTTCCTCCCCCCCTACGCTTCAGCTGACTTGCAGTCCCGATTGCAAGACAATCCATCACCCTACATCAGCTTACAGTGAGTTATAGGTGGATTACTCGCAAGCTGACTCACAGTCTGCCCTCCATCACCCCTCGGCCAAGTGTCGAGCCAGAAACATACAGTTAGCCGGACAGAGAATGTCGAGCTGACCAAAGGTCATGTCGAGTTCCAGTACCGACACCGAGTTCACCGGCACCGGTTGGGGCAGCAGGTACAACTCGAGCGAGAGCTCTCAGGCGTGGGGCGGCTTCTACGGCGACCTGCAGGTGTACGAGGACATTTCCTGCATGTGGGACCATTCGACTCCCTCCAGCATGGAGGAGGACAGCGACCAGGACGACTCCGACGACTCGAACGACTCGGACGACAACGCGAACGGGCAGGTTCAGAGCGACGGCGACCTTCCCGCCTTGACCCACGAGAGCGGCACAGACACCACTTCCAGTCTCGCGACTATCCAGAACGGCAATGCGGACGAGCAGGGAGGAGAGGTGATTGTGGTCGAGGCCCAGGTGTCGTACGGGGGCGAGTGGGATGTTTCGGAGGTTGAGGACGTCGAGGGTCTGCCCGCTTACGACGAGAACGTGCCCCCCGTCTACGCCGCCTTGCCCACTGAGCCCAGCAGGCCAGACCAGCAGCCCGCCCAGCAGGCCAGGACCCAGCTCGACATCCAGTATCTGCCCATCACGACGCACGGACCGCAGTGTCCCTGCATGGTGTGTGTCATGGTCTACGCCCCCACGCCCCTGTTGACCATTACGCCCCCGCAGCCCTCGGCGGCCGAGCTGAACGCGGAACGTCAGGCGCGTCTGGAGAGTTGGCGGGCGGCCCACGACAGCAGCAACGGCGAGGCCGACGAGACCACGCCTCTCGCCGACACCGAGCAGGAGTACTGGGGCTACGTGACTGTAGCGGCCATGACGCACGAGGAGAACGAGCGCCGCCAGCGCCATGAGCGCCGTGAGCGCCGTGAGCGCCGTCAGCGCCGTCAGCGCCATGAGGAGCGCCGTGGCGAGATGTTCGGCTACGAGCCCGGCACGCTTCAGCGCGCGCTCGAGATCACGCAGCGCGTGCGCGAGCTCCGCGGCACGCTCGGGCGCCGCCGCACCGATTACTTTCTGAATATCTGCCGTGAGTCCTCCCCCTCCAACATCTGCTTTTCGCGCTGACACGGCGCAGTCCTTGACATCATCATCGAGGGCTTCTGGATCTACCACGTCCCTGTCTTGGCCGTTGTCTCAGTCCTGGCCCTTGTGGCGGGCTTCCGCCTCAACAGCGTCCTCCAGATGTGGCTTGTGGTCTGGGATTTGGCGGGTTCGTCATGCTCGGCCGCGACTGCATGGGCTGGGCAGGGCAGGAGGAGGTCGCCTGTGAGCTCGAGTGTGTCGCGGCGTACATGACTGAGCGCAGGGAGCGTCGCGCCACCATGAATGCGGCGTAGTCACCTGGGAGGATCAGGTTCCAAGGACAATCAAGGACATTGAAGAGCGAACGAGCGGAGGAGGAGTGGAGGCGAAGGAAGAAATCGAAAGAATAACATGTTGTACATATCATCAGCAAGGGAATCATCAGTGTTTGTGGTCAAGAATGAGATGTGAGTACTGAACGAACAGTCGCTGTGCCTGCACCCCGTCGGACTTCTGATCCACATATTAACCTCATACAACAACTCACCGCAGCCAGCTCTCGAGCGCGCCCTCGTCTTCAATGACGTCTCCACCCTTCGTTTTCAGATTCGTCCAGCACTCGCCCGCCTTCTCGTCGCTGATGCTCCGCGTTCCAGAAAGGAGGACGACAGTCTTGAACCCGTGCTCGGCTGCTGACACCGCGGTCGCTGAGACACAGTAGTCGCCCGCGAGGCCGACTACGACAACACGCCCAACGCCGCGCGCGCGGAGGAAGGAGGCGAGTTCGGACGAGTCGGCGGCGGGGAGCGTTGGTGGTGGGTCGGAGGGAGAGCCTGAGGGGGTCACGTAGCCTGCGAAGGCGGAATAGGCTTCGACGCTGGGGTGCCAGCCCTGCTGTCAGCTAGCTGCTCAAAGCCCGAGTAGCTGAAAGGGCGTTGTCCCCTGCCAAGCTGTCGGGTTCTCGATGACTGCCAGAATCACTACTACAGCAGGAGCACAGCTGCTGCTCAGAGCAAGCGAGGCGGTGGGGTACTCACCTTCCTGACCAGAACGCAGCCATCGCCTAGCCGCTCCAGTTCTGGCCGCAGCTCAGCGTCAATTTCGACTCCATCCGTGCCGACAACGCAGTGATCGGGCCAAAGTGTCTGCGTGTACTTGTTGCCGTATGCGTTCGTCTTCTGCACCTGGGTGAACACCTCGCCCCCGGGGTGGTTCGACGCAAAGCTGATGTGGTCTGGCGGATGATAGTCCTGTCGTCAGCTTCCTTTACTGGGCGCTAGCTGAGGATCTTTGGAAGCTTGACTAAGGCTGGCAGCACGCAGAAGCGCGCCAGCCAATGTATCTCGTGCGTTCCTCAACTGAAGAGAGAAGGAAAAGGACCAAAGGACCCACCTGCGACGCAACGACGACGTCCCAGTCGCGCTTCAGCAACTCCTGGATGACGGGAATCACCTCCCTCCCGCCAGGGACTGCAAGCGACCCCGAGGGCGGGAGGAAGTCGTTCTGGACGTCGACGACGATGAGAGCAGTCTTGTCTCCCATTTGCTCAAGCTTGCTCGGCAGATTCTGGACGTGCTGTTGGATGGAGGGAAGGTCCGTTGGAAAGCGTCGATCACGAAGCAACGAACCTCAGGGGCTAGTGGTCCGTCCATTGCCGGCGGTTCAACTTGCCGAGCGGCGAGGGCGGGAGCAAATGGATAGCCGGCCGGCATCTGGGTCAGGTAACCCCCACCTGGGCCCGACCCCCACCTGGGCCCGCCTGGCTGACCTACCTGGGCTTGGCAGTGGTCGATGGCCCTTGAATACCGCTCACACAGCGCATACCAAGCCGCCTTGCAGAATGCCGCACCTCGAAAGCCGGACTGGACTTTAGCATGAATTGCGGCGTTGCGCCCGCTGCCCGCGACTTTTGGATCAGAACAGCCGAACGTCGAGACCGATATGTACCGATAACGACCGATCGTGACTGATCGATATGTCGAGCGGAGGACGGCCCCGCTGGAGTGACTGTTACACTTGTTCGTGGGGACACTATGAGCGAGGAACATCAGGTGGGGTAGCATGTTACGCCGCTTGTCCCGCATGTCAGACAGTTGGCAGAGGCCGCCGCCTCCTGTAACGGCATGGCGTGAGCCACCCCTGCAATGGGACCAGCAGGTGGCTATCGTCCTGTGCGATGGTCTCTGGCGAGCTGGTGAGGGAAGGTCTGCCTCGGTCATCGGCGAGGCGTCGAGAAACGTGAGGGAATGGTACTGCGCCACCTGCTCTCGTAACGGGTTGGAGGGAGGAAGCCCATAGCTCTGTGTCACTTGCGCCGCCACCCAGTCAGCATCGATACATGCAGTGGGGGATGCGTCTCCTAGTCGCCAGCGGTGGTGCCCCATACCGGTGTCAGCGATGCCGTCTGATTGTCGTGGTTAGCGCGGGGCTACTATTTGAACAGTAGTGCGGCGACGAGTTCCTGACCCAGCTACAGCTAGGTTGGCAGACGATGTGACGGCGGCGACGGTCCGCGGACCGTTGGTGCCCCAGGATCGCCGGTCTCAGATTAGCTGCGGGGACCTGGGTGCGGGGTCTCGACGCGGTGCTGATAGCGTCGCTTGTCGACTGCGCCCCTCCGAGTAGTGCGCCCTACCCACTGCGCCCCTCCGAGCAAGCGACGAATGCGGCTTTCGTCAGCCGTCTGTCGCTTGTCAGCTGCACGTCGTCGTCGTCGAACTTGCGCAACGAACCAGCTTCCATTGACTTCGATCCTGCGTCAGTGGTCGTCAGAAGGGGCCAAGATGTCGCCGCTTGCGTCCAGTGAGTGCTGGTTGCTGGTCGCCGCGCTCGCGCGCTAAATTTGAACCATGACTGCATACAAACAAAACCAAATATTCCGCCACTGATACCAAGTGGCCGGACGTACTTCTGTTCTCTCTTCTTCCTACTTGACTTAAGATGATACACACTTGTGAATATGAATCATTTTTGCGCTAAGCATTGCCGCTTGCGAACCCCGCTGTCTGTATTATGCACAGAGATAGATACACGTAGACAAGTTGCGGGTAGCTCGCCTACTATGTTTCTTTGAGAGAAACAGTTCAGTTCGCTGTGCTCGCCGCGCACGCCGCTCGCCTCGTTCGACGCTTACCAGCCCATGGCCGAGTAGACCTGCTTGGTAAGGCCCTCGACGACGGTGGGGTCCTCGACGGTCGAAAGGTCGCCGATCGAGTCGGCCTCCTTGGTAACGAGCTTGCGGAGGATACGACGAACGAGCTTGCCAGAGCGGGTCTTGGGAAGAGCCTCGACAAGGAAGATCTTCTTCGGGCTAGCAAATGGTCCAATTGTCTTCCTAACTTGGATCGAGAGCTCCTTGGTGATAGCCTCGGCGCCGGCACCGCTGGTCTCGAACTCGGGCTTCATGGTGACGAAGGCGTACACAGCCTGACCGGTGATCTCGTCGTTTGCGCCCACGACGGCTGACTCCGAAACACCAGGGTGCAGGATCAGCGCAGACTCGACCTCAGCGGTAGAGAGACGGTGGCCAGAAACGTTGATTACGTCGTCAACACGGCCCTTGATCCAGTAGTAACCATCCTCGTCCTTTCTGCGAAAATTGTCAGCAAATGTCACTCTCCACGCTCTCTTCTCGCTCTTTCTCGGGCATGACTAACCCTGCGGCGTCACCAAAGAAGAAATAGCCCGGGTAGGGACGCATGTACGTGTCGAGGTAGCGCTTGTGGTCCTTGTAAACGGTACGGGCGATAGAAGGCCAGGGCTTCTTGGCGGCGAGGACACCCTCGATGTCCTCACCCTCCTTCCACGGCACCTCCTTGCCGGTAGTGGGGTCGAGGATGGTGAGGTCCATGCCGAAGAAGGGGAAGGTAGCAGAACCAGGCTTAGTGCTGGTGCAGCCGGGGAGGGGAGTGATGACGTGAGATCCAGTCTCGGTCATCCAATAGGTGTCGACAATGGCGCACTCCCTCTTGCCGGCAAACTCGTTGTACCAGTGCCAAGCCTCGGGGTTGATGGGCTCACCGACCGAGCCGAGGACACGGAGCGAGGAGAGGTCGTAGTTCTTGACCCAGTCCTCACCCATGCGACGGAGGAGACGGATTGCGGTGGGGGCGGTGTAGAGCTGGGTAGCCTTCCACTTGTCGACAAAGTCCCAGTAGCGCGAGGCGTTGGGGTAGACGGGGGTCGACTCGAAGACGGTGGTGGTGGCACCGAGGGCGAGGGGACCGTAGACAATGTAGGTGTGGCCAGTGATCCATCCGACGTCGGCCATGCACGCGAAGCGGTCGTCCTCGTGGACGTCGAAGACGTACTTGACGGTGAGGTAGGCACCAAGGAGGTAACCAGCGGTCGAGTGGACAACACCCTTGGGCTTACCCGTCGAACCAGAGGTGTAGAGGATGAAGAGGGGGTCCTCGGCGTTCATGTGCTCGGCAGGCGAGTAGGCGGGGACCTTGGCGACCTCCTCGTCCCAGTACTTATCACGGCCCTCGACCATGGGGACCTTGTTACCGGTGCGGCGGAGGACGAGAACGTGCTCAACCAGGGGGCACTCGGCAAGGGCGGCGTCGACGATGGCCTTGGTAGCGATCGACTTGCCACCACGGCGACCCTCGTCGGTGGTGATGAGGACCTTGCACTCGCAGTCCTGGACACGGTCGCGGAGCGACTCGGCGGAGAAACCGGCGAAGACGGCAGAGTGGACGGCACCGATACGCGCGCACGCAAGGAACGCGGCAACGGCCTGCCAGGTCATGGGAAGGTAGACGGAAACGGCATCGCCCTTCTTGACACCGTACTCGCGGAGAACGTTGGCGAGACGGCAGGTCTCGTTGAAGAGCTCGCGGTAGGTGATCTCACGGGCGTCGGTGGGCTCGTCAGCCTCGTAGATGATAGCCGTCTTGTCGGGGTTGGCGTAGAAGTGACGGTCGAGACAGTTGTAGGCGGCGTTGAGGGTGCCCTCGGGGCTGTAAACGGTTAGCGACTGGGCGTACGTCACGCTGTGAAACACATCATGTGATGCCACCAATGCACCAGAGTGACTAGCCCACGCACACACATCACACCGATCTGCCAGGCCCTTTCATGTGGGTAAGACTGACAGGGGAGACTGCCGGATCGTCTGTCCGCGGACACGGACAAGATCACGGACGCCCCCGGCCTCCACGCTGGATCTGACGACCACGGCGAGCGGGCTGCGCTTACCGCGACGGCCCCAAAAGTGTGAGAGCCGTCGTGGAAGCTCGCGCGAGCGCTGGCAGCATGCACGGCGCACCCAGAGGTGGGTCGATGACACTGAAGCGCGGTCTGCTACTGGCTATCTATCTCAGGAGAGCGCGCATGGCAAGGTGCGGTAGTGCGAGGGGGGATTTCATGGGGCAGTCGGTGATTTGTCGGTGACGCAGATGTGGGGCGGAAAGAGGCTAATACTCACAACCACTGGATGTCGCCCTCCTCGAAGCCGCCAGCCTTGACGGTCTTGAAGTCGGAGAACCACGAGAGCGACTCGCGGGCCTTCTCAGCCCACCACTTGTCGCTGTCGGGGCCGATGGACTTGTCGTACTCAGTCTTGTAGGCGTTGAAGTCGGGGCCAAGGAAAGGCTTGGGGCGGCCGTCCTTGCCCTGGAGACGGGAAGGAGGGGGGTAGACCTTGCGGTGGTCGGGGCCGTCGGCGAGCTCGGCGTGGTGCTTCTCCTCGGTCGTCATGATGTCTGGATGTGTATGGGGAAAGGAGGGGATGGGGTCGGTAGGGGCGCGGGGGTTATATATCACGGGTGCAGCAGTGAGAGCGGGCAGAGCGGGGCTCGGTAGCTGGGTGTGCGGTCGCTCAGCGAGTAGTAACAAGTGAGATGCAATGACGGTCAATTTAGCCTTAGGCGATTGTCCGGGGGCACGAGAGGAGAGGAACGTCTGTCTCGCCGGCTTGCTCCTGCGTTTCCTGGGTCGTCCTGGGTCAGGTCCTGGGATGAAGGGCCCAGCAGGGCGGGTCCAAAGGGTCAGAGGACAGACGTCGGAGGCGCAGGGACGAGGCAGCTGTCACCTGGCACGGTGTTGCGCCTGCTTTACAGGCTGCTGGTAACCTCGACTGAGGTCTGGAGCCTGATCGCGCGCTGATCAGGTAGGTCGATTACACGAGAAACCGAGCGCCAGGTCACAGGACGCTGGGAGCTGGGCGGTGGACGGGCGAGGCCAGAAAGAGGGGGAGGGGGGCAGGGGGGCAGGGCAGACGGTCTGAGGCTGGGTGCTGACCAAGGAGTGTGGTGGTCGCTTGGTGGCTCTGTCTACCGTGCCGCCGAGGTGTCGAGCCGTCGCGATCAGTCGACCATAGAGAGGACGTATGATGCCCCAGGCACAGGTATACAGTGACGCTGATTCGTTATCGTGCCCTGGGGCCGGCCTCCCAACCCCAGCAAACCCCAGCATTACTGGCATGCCAGCTGACACCTGACGCATGACGCCTACGCCTGACGCCTGACGCAGGCTCTCGTTCACTGCCCTATCAGGCAAGAGCCTCTCGCAACTGGCCGACCGGTAAGGGTCGTTGCCGGCTAAGCCTCGTCTAATACGCACCGCCCGCCAAAGTGGCCCTTCGTCCCTGGCCCCAGACTCCTCACTCTGCCTACTGCCGTCAACCCGCTGGCCAACCTGCAATCCGTACAGTCCGTACAGTCGTGGCCGCCAGATCCCCCACCTGCACCTGCACATCTGCCGAACCCCCAAGCTCGTCCGCTGCCCGCCAGCCAGCTGTCAGCCAGTTACCCAGCTGCCAGATGTCCCGACGGACTTATTCCGGTATTTACCCTGATAACAATCGACCATTACAACAAAGCTTCGATGATGATGAGTTCCCATAATGCCATATACCAGATGTACCGCTATTCCTCCGCCCCTTCATCTGAGAACGTCGTCGACTGCGACGGCCTCACCCGGTCATGTAGTCCCCGGAACGAGGCGCCGCCATGCTACCTCCACCACCCTCCGGACCATCAATCCATCTGTCCATCCATCCCATCACACCAACCTCAACGGCGTATTATCCTCTGGAATTCACCGAAAGACTACTAACTAATCGGTCACGGCAGTGTCAGGTCCACGCGTACCTTGTCCCCGTCCTGAATTCAATTCTAGCCCTCTCTGGCCCCCTCTGCCCCGCTCTTCACCCCGGCGTCGCCCGTCATTTCCGTTGCGGGGCACAGGGGGCCCTCTCACCCACCCTCGTTTGCACGTTGAGACATCTCCCCTACTTTCGCCATCCGCTGCGCGCGCCGTTACACCGCTTGCAGGCTATAACGGCCATGCCAAGCCTTTCGCCATCGTCAAAGTGGACTCGGGTAGCGCGCCTCATTCTAGGCGTGGCGTTTTACCAATCACAAGTCGCCCCTCACGCCGGCCATGTGGGGGTGGCAGTAGTCAGCACTCTGATTGACTCGCCTTTCTACTTCACACATAGATCGTCGAACCTGACCACACCCGCGGGCATCCTGGGCGAGTCCGATTCCTGGTCGATACCACATTCCTCTAGCGACCCCGCAAAGAGACGCCTCGCGCATGGATAGTATCTGCTCGAACCTTGGGTCGCGCTAGACGTTGCCTGGATTACTGGGCCGTTCAGACAGGCACACGTCTGTGCCAGGTCTTACCCAGACATGCCGAGCGGCCGCAACGTCCGCATCACGCCAAGAGTGTCCCTGTGAATCCATCAGCTCTTACGATGTTGTGATCGTCCATCGTCGGGTTGTCGGACGAGAACGAGTGCATGCAGGACCGGCAGTCGACGACGAGCATGGCTAGAGCCGCACCGAAACATTCAGGCGACTAGGGTGGGGGGTTAGCTAGGAACGAGTGGGGGTTTGGGGCACCGGCCAGAGTGCGTGACCCCACACGCGGCCGCAGGGCCGCAGACGACTTGCGAGTTCCGACTCCTGGGATCCAGGGGATCGGGAACGAAAGTCGGCTTCGTCTAAATCTGAGATCGTCGCTTATCCGTGTAATCTGCTTCCGACCGACTCCAATGGCCGGTCCGGCGTTGTTGCCCTTCCGAGACGTTAAAGAAAGTCAAGCGCCAGATAGGCATAGGGATGCACACCCATACTACCAGCGATCTCCTTCCATCTGAACTCACTTAGACTGTCCAACACAACGTTGACACCGTGCAGACCGCGAGCTCCGTCTCCGTCGATCGACTCACCCGTTCAGGCGATGGCAAACGCGTTCTCGGCACTACAAGCCGGACCACGGCGAAATTTCAGTTGTTCCTTGCGATCGCGTGGTCAAGGTGGTTGCGGCTGCGGCGTCGATCGTCCTACACTCCTTATTGACCTACGTTCCTGCGCTCCTTGGCAGATCGAACGCCGCAATGCATAGCCGGCAAAGCTTACCGCATTGCACAGACCTACATGGGTCGGCGTAGCCGGTGGAGGCCGGTGGAGGGGCCAACCTAGTGTCGGAGATTCGGCGTCTTTATGACCTCACCATATCGCGAGCATCACCTGCGGTGAGAAAGCCCGTTCGCGAATCATGATAAGACGGAGCTGAAGAATGCGAGCCGGATTTTCGAATCACGGAGTCTCGTTAGCCAGCAGGATCCAACGCGGAGAAGCTATTCGTTAGCCGCTGTCACATCAAGAGATGTTAGGGAAGTCGGTCCGCCTCAACGTCAGTATGGGTCAACTTCGCCGGCATGGCTCCATTAGGCCCATGGTAGCGAGCAAATGCCCGATGGCGAACTACGTCTGTGCGCGATCCCGAAATCCGTCCTTCCTGTCGAAGCTTGAACGGCGTTCGCTAGCCGTGCCACTTGGCCAGGTACTCACCTCCTGGCGCACACCTCCCACTGTGCTGTCTCTTTCCCAGCAGACGACTTGGCCACAACATGACCAGACGACCGATTGCCCGAGTCTCTTCAGCTTCAAGCTTCAGTGCAATGGCATCGCTTAGGCTCCGAACCTTGAACACAGGCAGATTCAGCACCGTGGAGCAATTGGTCCGCACCGACAATGTCCGCCGACGATCAACCTCCACCCACCGACATTCAGCTTCGGCGACGAGCTCTTCGTGCGACGGCAACTCCAACATCCCGAGGCCCTCCCTATTCCCCATCGAGGCTCGTCTTGGCGCCTGTGAGGTGCAGCAAGTGCGGTCGTGCTGCCTGGGGGCCGCCTGAGGAAGGTCACGGACGACTGGACAGGGACCAGCTGTGGAGCAAGGGGACAGTGGAAGCCAGGAGAGAGGGGAGGGCCGGTGCGCAAGAGGGAAGATGAAGCCAGAACGGTAACGCAAGAGTTCACTCATCGCAGCTCACAGCCTTGCCCATCTCTATAACAGCTGACGCGTGCACGGCTGCGTGCGCGACGCCTACGGAGTCGGCTCTACCCTCGTGCCTTCCTCGACACCAGGTGGTGGCGACCTGTGTACTCACGAAACAGACGACTTGCCCCTCGGCCACGAGGGATACGCTGTGCAGCAGCTGCGGCCATGGAATGCTCTGAGCTTGTCGATGCTTGCCGTTGCTCGCGGTCCACGGAGATGGTGTTGCGCTTTCCTCGCAAGTGTTGCTACCCACGGTCGGCAGAGGTGACCGCACCGATGTGCCACCCCCGGTGGAGGCTAGTCACCATCGGTGTACCCATGGGGTTCGAAAAGGTTGATGGAGGTGTCGCGGGTGTATGTCTTTCACGAGGTAACGGAGCGTAGAGAGATGAAGGATGACTGAGAGAACGAAGACGTGTGTGCGATAGCAACACACAAGCGCACAAAAACGTCCCAGTCCGAACGAGGAGGACGGGGAAGGCAAGTTAGTGGACTAAGGTCTCAGACACCATGTGGTCGGTGCGCCCCTCGAGCGTCTCCGTCTATCTCGCACCCACCCCACCAACGCCTGTCAAACGCGCATACGCGATCCATCATGAGCACTCTCTTGCTACGCTTGGATGATGACGATGAGTTTTTCACAGCCATACCCTTGCCGGGTCAACGTCAATATAATGCACGGTTCCTGACAACAGCTGTCCGACAACTGTGCTATTTCGGGGTCTTCGCGCCGTCACGATAGCTATCGGCGCCTACACCGGGTACAACCGACGGCTCGCAACTCGCCACCATCGATCGCACAATCATCAGTGGAGAACAATAGCATCAACGACACATGTGACACCCTGCTTCTCCTCTACATAAGGGGAGGCTGCGATGACCATCAGCATGGATTGCTGGCACTCGCCACCCGCAACAACAGCCGTCGTCCCGAATCAAACCACCTTCCTTCACATCAAGCTGTGACTGTCTATTATGCTCAGGAACAACCCAGTGGTGAGCTGTAAGGCCCTCAACGATAGCTGAGGACAGACTCTCAACCTCCTCGACAAGCTCCCCGGACGCAAGTCATCTCTTCCGAATGCGGGCGGTGACGCCGCGGCCAGTTCAGGCGACGGAGCTAGCAGCCCTCGAAAGTCTCTGACCACCATTGATGAGAACAGGGCGGCTGAGGCACAGCGCAAGAATGAGGAGAAGCGAAAGAGCGAGGAGCAGAACGCGGAGGAGAGAGGTCGACAGGAGTTCGGCTTGCCTGAGGGATCCAGTCTGCCTATTCTGGACGCCGAGAGGAAGGACAGGCTTTCCTTGAGCTGTGAGTGCTTGCCGTGACCAGCAGACGGCGGAGCTAATGTACAGCTCTCAAAAGCTTGGGGAAGAACATTCTCAAGAAGTAACCCGATGATCTATGCAGCAGGTTCTTCGGGAGCGGAGTTTGTCGCAGTGCATCGTTGTGCAGTGGAGCCGACTGTGCGGCCGCGGCGGCGCAGGTCAGCTCATGACAGGGACAAAGCAACTCGTCCACGCCGGTCGGCGACGATTCTCGGTGCATCTGACACAGAGGCCAATCTACTTCGAAGAGAATCTACAATTTAAGGTCCTGCACTTTCCTTGAGTGTGCAGCTTCTGGCTGAAATGTTATCAACAGAGTTACAGCGGTCGGGATGTGCTCCAAGGTGCGACGAGATATGAACAGGGATGGCTGATAAGAGCTGAGCGTGCCGGAGGAAGTAGCTTACTGAGAAGACAGAGAGACAGCGCGGTGCTGCGAGTGGCTGGCCACCGTGGCCAGGAATCCCAGGAGTTGCAGGCTCGGACTGCGGACAGTTAGCAAGCCAAGTCCGTCTGCTAACTTACGCCAGGAGTGCTCGCTGAGCGTCACGAACGAATGTGGTCATTCGGCAGAGACGCTACGCCGCCTTGCGTTCGGCGTTGTCGCTCGCCTTGCCGGCTGTCTCTGCAGCGTCCTTGATGTTGACCTTGTTGTCCTGCATGCCGGTCTTGGTTTTGCCGTCGTCCTCGTCCTTCTTCTCATTGCGGGGCATGCGCCAGCCGTCCATGACGTACTTGGTGCGACCGTCCTCGGTAGTGATGGCCCTGACCTCTCTGCCAGCGCCGTTACTGATAGTCCCCTCGTCGTGGTGGCAACTGAGGACCGCGGGCACCTCGCAGGGCTCGCCATACAGAAGGTCATCCATGATTCGCTGCATTGTTAGCGCAGTCTCCCTGACAGCGTGACAATCTACGTTGGCGATGGGGGCGGTGACGGCGGGATCGATACGAATGGGCTCGGTGTGGGGAATGTCACCGAAAAGCTCCTGGCGCAGCTGCTCACGCAGAGCTTGGCGCGCTGCCTCATCCTCGGAGGACTCGGACGGCTTGGACGGGCGAGGGGGGGGTGTACGGCATGTCGATGCTGAACGAGGGTGTTGAAGGGGAAGAGGATAGCAACGTCAGGTTGACGGAGCGCAGTTGATCGATCGAGCGCACACTCACGACAGATGCGCCCCCCAATCGGTAGCAGAAGAGCGCGTTGTCCCGTAGGGCGGAAGGCAATGAAGAACGGAGGAAGGCGCAGCTCATACCTATAGGGATCGTCACTCCTCAAAGGACCTTCTCGCGTGCCTTTGCACTTAGCCCTCGACAAGTCGCAAACTACGCCATGTCGCCGTACCAGGTGCGGCTCAGCTTTTGCCACCGCATGTGGAGATGTTCTGTGCACCAATCGAGTTCATGCGTCAGGGAAATCTACAGGTATGACGAGTTATGTGCAGTATGCTCGATCACGCTTGATTGGGAGCTAGACACAGTTGGGAGTGGTTGTCGATGGAGCGGAAAGGACCATGGTCAGGATCGTCTATACATGTGGTGCAGAGCTAACGATAAGAGCTGACGAGATGGGCAGAGAGCAGCCTCGGGGGAGGTGCACTCAGCCTGGTAGCATCATGGCCTGAAAGTCAGTCGAAGGCAGTGGGCGGCCATCAAACTCACGCCACCATGAAGAGCACGGAGCCACCGACGCTGCTCTCTAGTGCCCGTGCTGAGCCGCCTTGCCGTCGTCCTTGCCGTCATCACCATCCGACATCGCGGCTGCAGTAGGATTCTTGCTGTTGCCGCCGTCGTTAACCACGTCGTTCGCATCGATGCCGTAGCGAGACTTGGACATCTGAGCGTTGTTGGCAAGCACGTTGAGCTAGGGGGTAGGTTTAGCCTCCTGGTTCTGGCCGGCTTTCTTCGTCACCTCGTCGCCCACCGGCTTGGCGTTCAGCTTGTTGCCCCACATGTCAGCCTCATGGCCCTCCTCGTCGTCGTCAAAGATGACGTTAGGACGGGCATTCCGCCGGCTCAAGTAAGCTTGGTAGTCTGCCTGATGTGTCAACACTCTGCCATGTCGAGCAACTACCATACCTCATACGCCGCAGCTCTGACGGCGGGGTCCACTACAAACACCTTGGGAACAGAGGCAATTAGCTCCTCGCGAGACTTGCGATATGCCTCGCGGACCTTGGGGCACTTGGAGTTCGACTCGCGAAAGGACTGGTTGGATTCGGGCATCTTGATCTGGTCGGATGAGTCGGTCTAGTTGGGGGATGGGGAACGCTGAGGAAGGAGAGTGATAAAACTCGCTTTGAGCGGTTGACGCAACTCGCGCCATCTCTTGTTCCGCAGCTTCGAGCTGCGCCCTTCGTTTGATCGCCCCAGGTCGCCAAACGAGCCGTGATCTGTTCAGCGAGGAGAAGCACACAGCTCCTGCACAAGGGGGATCGTCGCGCCTCAAAGGACTCGTACGTGCGCGCACACTTAGGCATCGTTCCCAAGGACCTGGCGACTCGGCTCCCGCTTCCTCCAATACTGATACTGACAAGTTCTCCTCGTCAGTTCATTCAGCAATCGACGAACCACCATGAGCACCACCCACTCCGTCGCAGAAATCTGCGGCACCTTTGACTGTATGTCGCTTAAGTCCGACAGCCCGCTGACAGCAGGTCCTCGAAGGCAGTGGCGAAGAGGTTTCGCAGGGTTCTCAACAGGCAGACCAAGGCGAGGACTCTGACGCCTCCTCAGACAGCTGGCGCCTCCGTGACAAGCTCGACTCTCGTGAGGAGGAAGAAAGCAAGCCCCAGTGAGTCGATCCAGATCTGGATGAATTCGCTCGCATGCTCATCGTGATTTTGAAGTCTTTCACACGCTAACATCAGTGTGACATGCCAAGCAAAGACCGTATCAAGGCGGCGATCAATGAGTCGAGGAAGCTGATGGACGCAGCCGAAGCTAGAGCCCAGATTCTTCCGCCTGAAGACAACCCTTCCGATGCTGAGCAGCTCTCAGCGCGCGAAGGCACCTACATTCTTGCTGTGTTTGATGAACTGTTCACCCGCGGCAACCTCCTCCTTCCGCCCATGGAAGACAGGGATGGCTGGGACCTCCTCCTGGCTCCTATCTTGTCAGTCGTCCGCCCCAACAGCGACACCTTCAACATCGGCCCGAAAGCTACGCGTGCGCTCCTCCAGCGCGAGGTCTGGCTGTCGCTCTTGGTCGAGACGCCCAACTTTCCCAAGACCCTCGCCTGGAAGGTCAAGGGCGTGACTCAGCCGTTCTCCTGGGAGCATGTTGCACTGGGCGCAGGCTTCCGTTCCCCGCGGCACAGGGGACGCCGATCCACCTTCTCGACGAGGTTGTCGAGTGCGTCAATGACGTGGTCAGCGCCGTGCTCCCCACTGAGGACGGTACGTCTGAATGCTTGATAAAGCTGACATGCAGACAACCCCACTCGCGCTACTGACGTTGAAGCGGCGCTCCGCGCCTTTGCTGACGTTGGTGAGGCTGTGGTGGTGGGTGATGGAGCGCAAGCGGTCTACGCCTTCACCACTCCCATTACCGAGTCGGACGCCGCAGTTGCTCCTCCTGTCGCCAATCTGGAGAAGAATCTCGACAAGTTCTCGAACGCGGCCGAAAGAAGGTCGTCGTCCTCGACGCCTTCCCCGAGCTGCCTACCTCGCTTTCCGTCCGCCGCGCTCTGCGCAGGACCCCTCAAGAGTGCTCGGAAGGCGGACGTTCAGAACACCGCAACCAAGGGTCGTTTCTTCTTTTCTCAGGAGAAGGGTTATCAGAGCCCAGCGACCGAAGCCCTCGCCGAGCAGGTCGTCGCCGCGCTGGATCCCTAGGCATGCAACGTTAGGCTAGGCTTCTAGCTTCATCTATGGATAATGAGTCGTCAGTCGCAACTCAGTAGTGGCTATATGCAAATGACTGTGTGTATCGTGTCACTCACCGGTGTGACTGGTGATCGTGAAGATGTGCATATGGCGTGATGGGTCAATCTACCGCGCACATTGATGCATCCATGTAGCCAGCAGCACGCAGAAGGAAGCACAGCCTCTGAGAGCTGAGGTTGCTTGAGGGGACGATCAGAACCCCCATTAGCCAATTCCAATTAGCGTAATCAAACTCCTACATTTCAAGCCAATAGCTCGGAGATATTAGGTTTGCCACCGATCGACGATTGGTGGCATGTAGCATCTGCATAAGCCTCGGTCGCCATCCTTCGAGCTTGAGCCAACCTCGCCGGAGTTACGAGTAAGGCTGCCCCGTGTGTGCTATGCGGACAAAAACCGTTAGCGACGAGAAGTTTCGATCTTCTGCCCTTTGGGTAAACTCTTATGAGCCCAACGCTCTTCCATCTGAGCTACGTCGCTGGTCAGGGTTAACGGGGGGCGAAGCCGGTGCAGGTCCCGACAGAGTTTCGCACTATCGCTGCACCGGCTGGGCGCTGTTGCTCACCGCGTAACCAGCAGGTCCCAGTCCGCTTGGCCCTCCTGCCAGGTAGCGCTCTGTATCATAAGCGAAAGCGCACTGCGGTGGTGGGCCTGCAAGGCCCCGGGTAGCGCTGGCGAACCGCGACCCACAATTGCCTTTCCAGAGCGCCGGGCGTGTTTTGACGATCCCTCTGACGACTCGACAGTGGAGGGTATGGTGAGCATGCTGCGTCATCGCTATGTCATGATGCATGTTGCTCCTTGCATGAGGACATCGATGTGAGCGGCCTTTAGTTGTTAAACGGTCGCGTTCCGCTCGGCGAGGAACTAACGGTTGACGCCTTGCCGAAATGTGGCAGGCTCTCGGTGGAACAATGAGACGCGGACCATTATCCGTCTTCCTGGTCGATTGCGACCATCACCTCCCATGTCACCCTGCACGTTGAATCACTGAGAGAAGCCAAAAACGTCTAGCGACGAGAAGTTTCGATCTTCTGCCCTTTGGGTGATCTCATATGAGCCCAACGCTCTTCCATCTGAGCTACGTCGCTGATGTCAGGACGATGTGGAGCAAGCCCAGAGAGGGTACCAGGGCCGCAGCTGCCCTGGCCACCACTCCTTAGTTTTGTAAGGTTCACTCGCACCCAAAAAGACTCGCCTTCGTTCCGACAGTGTGGGGGTGGTTTGAGCCAAAAGGAAAGGTCCGACTGGGAATCGAACCCAGATTACAAGAACGACAAAGAGAAGAAGTCAGAATCTTGTGTACTAACCGTTATACGATCAGACCGGTTGTCTTTGTGTCTGTGTTCAGCGGATATCTGTGCTCAGAGGATATCAGTGCTCGCAGTTTCCGCGAATCAGCCTGAACGAGCTCCAGGTTAGCTTGGATGCTTTGAGCGTTTGCATAGTAGCTTCCTAACAACGTGAAGCTTCATCGACTGGCAAAGTGGAGGATAGAACGCTGAAGGCTCGAGGGGAAATCAGTCGCCCACAGACACACGGAGTTCCACTCGATGCCCTTGCGAGCCACATCGCTATGACGTCCTCGTCTTGTGTCTGGGCATCGTACAATCCACAACACGCATGACCGGCGCTCAGTCTGATGTGCTGGCTCGACTTTGCGGCATACCCGCATATCGTCGAGGAGATTCTTGATCTCGCACCCGTTGAAGCGATTCCGACGCTGCGCCTGGTATCACGAGGGGTGCGCAATCGACTCGACTGGCGATTGGCGTACCACGTCGTACTGCCTCACTACCTGGGCGAGAGAGCACCGCATTTGCTGCCCAATGCTGGCAAACTCTTGACCCACTCAAGCATGGAGAAGACACGCATCGTGCAACTTCAGTCATGGTCGGGTCAGGACGGGTATCCTCGAACGGCGGCGGAAGAGGCGCTACTCGACCTACCTGGGCTGCGGTGGGTCGTGCTCGACTTTCCCTCACAGTCTCACCGCATGGGATCGATGCCGGTTCTGCGAGCAGGACAAACGGCAGTCCACCCGATCCGCAACTCGTGGTCGCGACAGGTGAATCACCCGTACCGTTTGCGATATCAAGACGTTGTCGGCTGCCGCGCCCATCGCATCGTCTTCGTGCTCAGAGCCGACCCAAGCGTGTACGCGCCAATCTGCAGCGTGTTTTACGACTCATCGTTTCCGAGCCGCGAGTTCGTCATATGCCTTCTACCACCACAAGGGGATCCCGGCACCAAGTGGCTCACCGGGAAGGGAACCAGCCACGTTCCGCTTCTCGATACGCTCGCCGTCAGCGCAGCGAACCTCGGTACCCTCACCATCGCCGGTCTCGAAACTTGGGACGACAGTGGTCTTGAAGGTTCATGGTGTGATATGCTCTCCGAGCGACTGTCGAGCATCGTCAACGGTACGACGAGGCGCGACCGCGCCCCCGACCTGACTGTCACGACGCTGGATGAGTGGAGGGGCCAGGTCGGAGAGGAGGAGTGGGCCCTTGTGACCAGTGTGTTGGACTAGGATTGGAACGGACAGTCGAGTCGCGAGTGGCAAGACCGCTGTTTCCCTGGCCGCAACAATGTCTCGATATTACGCGCTTGCCCCTACAACCTGTCCGGATTGCACGCGCGCTTCAATGAACGGGGGACAACGCTCTAATATGCTTGATCCGACGGTGCTTTGCTCTGAGAGCTGATCGGCCGAGACTCTTTGCCCCACCGAATGAGCAGATGGGTCAGTGCCCGATTGCGGCCGCCTATGGCCATTGGGCAAAGAACGACGCCTCGCCGCGACATCACGCGTGGAATCTGGGCCCCAGACATGCAGCTGCACGGAATGTAAAGTTTCGAGACAGCTGACTGTGCGTCTTCACATCATGGTTCGGTCCTCGATGATGCCAAGCTGGTCTGCCCGAAGAAGGGATTTTACTGATGACCGAGCTGCCGGCTATGAACTTGATATCGTAGACTAACAGTGCTGAAGCTGCCATCGGTCTTCGCCTGTCTTCTCGAGTCGTCACACGGACCGCCTGCGGATGAAACTAGGAAAGGGTGACCTTATCGAGAAGAGGTCAAGGGGTCGAACCGGAACGCCGGGCCCCGGATCTCAATACCAGAGCGCAGGGATCTCGCAACTGGGACCCCACAGATAATGATGACTTCCATTTTCGAGCCAATGCGTAAGGACCGCTGTCAGGTGATCGATAACGGCTCAAGCTTCATGGCGGTTGCTGGACTGTTTCGTTACATCTGCGGATACGGAAAGTTGACCCCTTTCAGTTGCCCGATGCTGCTCTATCCTCTGCATCACGGCATATAAGCTCGCGTGACGTCTTACCTATCTCACAGCCACCAAATCGCCCATTAACCTCCACAGCACGAGACAGAACCGACTCCTAAACGATCAACATGCGCCCTTTCTTCGCGGCTATCTTCTTTCTCACTGTCGGCGGTGTCGTGGCTGCCCCTACCCCTGCCTCCGGTGCTGCCTGCCTCAGCACCGTCGAGGATCGCGACCTCGCCCCGCGCGGCAACCCTGCGCGCTGCCCTTCGGGCAAGACGGCGAAGTCGCAGGGCCTCACGCCCTCGACGAATGGCTGCAGCTTCGTACCCGAGTACAAGTTCCACTCGTGCTGCAACTCGCACGACGTCTGCTACGGAACCTGCAGCCGCACCAAAGCCTCGTGCGACACGTCCTTCCACACCTGCATGAAGAACGTGTGCACCGCAACTTACAGCGCCGGTATCAAACGCACAGCCTGTCTTGCCGCCGCTACAACGTACTACAAGGGTGTTGATATTGCAGGTGACAACGCTTTCCAGAACGCCTCGGAGAAGTACTGCCGCTGCGTTTAGGGCGTCGGTCACCAGGTCTGACTTTCGCTTGCCATGAGTGTGGGCGCGTGTCAGCTTACGCCCGTACAGCACTGAATATGCATCGATCCGGGCACAACCGATTTGCTTCGAATTGTTGACGAAACACCTTTGAGACGGCAACGTGACCAACTATCGGACCATGGGGCACTGACGTTGCAAAGTCGCATCCGCGCCATCAGCCCCTACAGCTGCAACTCACAGCTGCTTCCCGATACGACTTAGTCAACTAGTGTTCGTCGATGCCCAACTTCCTCTCCTTCAGCCACCCTCCGCACCCCGGTGTCTACGATCATGCGCGTCCTTTCTATCTTTGTGATCTCTATTCTCATTTCGGCAGGTGTTGCCGCCACAGCCGCCGCCATGCCCACCGGAGCTGCTAGCCTCCCCGCAAACCACCTCGAACAGCGCTCTGACCCCGAGCGCTGTCCAGCCGGACAGACGGCACAGTTCCTCGGCCGCGACCCTTCGACCGACGGCTGCAGCGTCGTTCCCGAATACAAGTTCCGCGAGTGCGGCAACGCGCACGACATCTGCTACGGCACCTGTACTCGCAACAAGCTCGACTGCGACAATGCCTTCTACACCTGTATGGAGAGCATGTGCAACTCTCTTCAAAGCGTCTGGGGACGCTCAAATGCCTCGCCGCCGCCGGCATCTACCTCCAGGACGTCGACAGGTTCGGCGACGAGGCGTTTATCGAGGCGTTTATCGAGGCGTTTATCGAGGCGTTTATCGAGGCGTTTATCGAGGCGTTTATCGAGGCGTCTTAGGCGTTCTGCACTTGCGTCTAATCGGGCGCAATGGCGATTTGAACCGCAAAAGGTTGGAGCATGAATGTGGGAGCTTCATACATGCAGCAGAAGTCTGTTTTCGGTTCGTTGCATCTCGATCTCCCCACTGACTTCTCGTCCATGACTTAGATTCTACCTTGGCCTCTTGCATGGATAACGGGCCAGCCGTTATCAGTTTCGTTCAGGATGCACTCGATTCTTTCAGGCGCGGGTACGCTTGGACTCCTTCCCCTCCGACCCGTCAGAGGTCCTGCGCTTGTGACTACCAGAGCTGGTAGACCGAGTCTCAGAAGGGAGGTCGGTAGTGATGCGCAGAGGAGGCTGGCGCCGGGACCCAAGGGGCCTGTTGGGCGAGCGGGGTGGGCGGGCCGGAGGGCTCACGGGCAGAACCAGGTGGCCTGGAGTACCAGGGCCACGGAAACTGCCGGGCATTGGCACGAACGTGGCCTGCCTCAGGGTCTCGGTAGGAGGAGCCTCACCGGGGACAAAGCGGGGAGCGTTGTCAGAGCGACTGACAGGAGCGGAAGGGGCCTTGGCGGTGCCGTTGGCAACCCCCAGAGTCGGAGCAGTGGCGATACCGAGACGAGGCGCGCGGTCAAGCTGGCGGGCCGGGGGAACGGGGTACACACGGCGAAGGGGTCGCTGATGCGTAGCGGGAGCTTGACCGATGACATTGCCGCTGTTGTTGGCAGCACCAGTGGCAGAGACGGTGCCGACAAGGTGGCGAGCAGACTGGCCATTGGGAAGGCGCTGGACGGTGCGCGACTCGGCAGTCTGGAGCTCGACGAGCTGAGGACCGCTATCTTGATCCCTGCCAACCTCGCTCATAGCATCGACCTCGGTCCTGCTCACATCCGAGATGTGGCAGTTGGAACCGAGCTTGATCAGGGCGCGGCCAACGTTGTTGGAGATAGTATCGAAGGTGGCGATGGCGGCGGGGTTGGACGTAGTAGTGCCCACGGGAGACGCTTCGTCGCTTTCAAAGTTGTTGGCGATCACACCTTCAGCGTAAGAGGGGTAGCGGGAAGGCGGGGCCGAGGGGCGTTGAACAGAGCCATCGACGGGAACGTGGTCCCTCCAGCGCTCAACGCGGCGGTCGGCGGTCTCCTGCTGAACCATGGCGTCGGTTATCCACATCTTGCGGGCCACATCCCAGCGTTTATTCATGATGTTGAGCACTTCGGTTGAGAGTTGGAGATGACTTGAGAGAAGGGAAAGAGTTGCCTTCTTATGCTCGTCTTTGCGAATTGCCGCTCGTGCGTGATGGACATTGTGGGACGCGTCTGTTCATCAATGTATCAATGTACATGGCGCGCTACTCATTGGATGGTGAGCACCATGTATCGTTCTAGTGCCACAGTGCGATAGCTTGTGTACGAGGGGCATGATCACCTGTTGAAAGCATATGGTGAGGCAGTGTGATAGACAAAGAGGGATATTGGCTTTGTTCGCACCGTCGATCTTCCAACGCAGGACCGCAGTCAATGTCGCGTCGAAATCGCCACGCATATCGAACGTCAGTCCTAACAGTCTTCACCCGGGTGCTTGAAGCTCTCCTCTGTCTCAGATCGCGGGCACGCCTCTCTTGTCATCGCTGAGTAGGATGATAGTTATAGCCCAATTTCTCGAATTTCGCGTGCCATTTCAACTCCGCGTATCTTTTATCTAAGCTCTCCGACCCGGCTTTCGGCATGAACCCAGATGGAGCCGGAGCCTAACTCTCTGAGCGCGATAAGCCATTTGGGTCTAGAATCCGCCTCGTCTCGGCTCAAGAGTAGCGACAGTCGCATGCCCCACCTCGCTTTCCTCGCGTCCCTCGCGTGACATCAATGATGAATTTCGACTTCTCATCAGGGCAGCGAGACGACCCCAATCTCGTCCGCGGCCAGGTACTCCAGGCACGTTCGGTTGAAGTAGGTCACATTCCCAGCGTCGTGGTCCTTCGCTCGGGGCCGAAAGATGCATGTCTTCCTTACTCCGATCTAGCACCCCTCTGCTGTGCCTTGCCCTTTCGTTTCTCTGCGGGTTCTCACTCTTTCTGCGTGCGTCGCCAGGGAGCTTGGCTTGCTCGCTCGCGAGCTCGCAGCCATACGCGCAGGGAGTACTGAGGATATGCAATGTTCACGGTTCTAAGGTATGATTACAACAAGATGTACAGGAATAGAATTGAATTATGCCCTGCTTGTGCAGCAAGGGCCTGGGCGGGCTGCGTAAGATAAGGCCCTATCGTCCTTTTGTAAAATCGGGGTCGCTGCAAAAAGTTCGAAGCAGCAGCGAGCGGCAGTGTTCTATGCTATGTGCAGTGAGGTCCGTATGCGCTGTGCAGAGCTGAATGCTGTGCGAGCCCCGCGAGCATGATGCGTCACCGGCCTCCGGCTCCGTCGAGGGTCGCCGAACGCCACGCCGGTGGCGTCGCGCCCTCCGCGCCGTCCGCGGACTGCGCGGGCAACTACACCCACAGCGGGCCCTGGACTGTGAAGCTGCGTGACGGGTCCTTGAGGCGCCACCACTGGCCGAAGCGGCTGCTCCTGCACTCGGCGAGGCGGATGTTGCCCTCGTGCGCTTCTCCTGCCGCGTGCTCCCCCTCACGGACCTCGATGCAGAGCTGCGTGTCGCCGAGGCGGAGCTGGTTCTCGGCAAAGACCCATGTCTGCGCCGCCGCGCGAGAGGAGCTGCATTCCCAGACCTGCACGGTCTTGCCCGCTTTCGGCTCTGTCTGTTAGTGACTTGGACTGACGACGCAAGAAAGGGTATGACTCACTGTTGCCAGCGTCGAGGCAGAGGCTGCCCCACCCATCCATCTTGATCTGGCCCGGCTCATCGCGGCCAATGGTCCAGTCAAGGGCGACGTAGCGGCTCACGTAGCGGTTGTAATCGCCAGTCCTGATCGTCAGCACGTCACTCGGGGAACCAGAAGTGCCTCGCCTCTGAGGCGTGGCAAGGGCGCATGCGTCACTCACATCCAGACGGTGTCGCCGTTCTTCGAGACACCACGGATACCGTGGTGGAGCACGCCGAGGTAGCCGCCGGTCTTGCCTCCGCCGGCCCACTGAAGCGTCTCGGCGTGCGTCGGGAGAGCAAGGGCGAAGAGGAAGATGGTGAGGAGGGAGGCGAACATGGCGTGTGATTAGGGGGAGGTAGTCGAAGGGAAAAAGTGCGATGGAGCTCTGAGCGTTGGCGGCAATGTCAGAGCTCGGAGAAAGGCTTGTGTCTGAAAGTGTTCGGAATGAGAGTGTGTTGGTCGGTATCAGTCGAGTCGTGTTCGTCGTGTGTCAGGCGAGACTCGGATTGCAGCTTGTCTGTCTGCAAGTGTAGAAATCTAAACAGTGAAGAAGGTATTATGGGGAGGGGGTACGTCTGCCTGTGCTCCTTGCTATATATCGCAGGACGTCGCAGAGATCTGGAATATCCAGGCCCCTGGGCGTGCTCGCGGTCACGGCAGGTCACGGACCGTTGCTGTGGGTAGCAGGCGGTCAGGTAGCCAAGCTGTCGCTCGGAAGCGCTGCGGCTTGCGCTTCGTTCTACCTGCTGCCTGGAACACTGACGAAAGCAACGTCGCTGATTGTCTGACTTGTGTGCCCTTTGCCTTGATCCTGGAGCCCTTCGCCCAGGGGTCGCCTTTGGCTCCTGAGTCCTGAGCTCCAGGATCAGCCCAAGACGAGCCCAGGTAGACCCAGATTGGGGTGGCCAGGACGTTTTCCCAGTGCTCTCTGTTACAAAGGGCTAAGGGGAGCATAGGTGAGCGACAGGTACACCGTGAGGGCTGTGGCAGCTGGGCATGGCGACCCAGACATTCAAGTTCCGGAGGTGAGGTACGGTTACGAGAGCAGTATTTTGACGGCGACGGCGCTATGGCCGCCGGGCGCTTGCTGAGCCCTTGCTCACCCTGCGCCGCGCCCAGCATGCGCCTGGCGACATCGCCGCCCCCTAGCTACTGGAGTGGGCGCCGCCGGGTTCGTCTGCCTCGATCCTCCGCATAGTGCGACTCGTGACTGTCGATTTGGCAGCGGCGTACGGCCCGGTCTGAGAATATGCTTGATGGCTAACGCAGTAGGTCGCTGGCTCTGTGTGAGTTTGGTCTAGCTCTGTCATGGTGCGTGAGGCTGGGTCAGACGCAGGCTGGAAGCGCTGGAGGTATGGGATATTGCGAATGCAGGGTCGCGCGAGCAGCCCTGCGCTCCTCGGTCAGCAGTGCAGGGCGCAGGGTGTCTGCAGGAGCCAGGTAAAGGTGCCAGGGAACCAGCCCAAAAAATCGACGACGAAAACCGAAAACAACCTTAGCGACAAGAGGAGCGAGTGACGTAAGCACGTAAGCAGTGTCTTGCTGCGGTGTTCTGCCCAAACGCTGCAGTGCGCGCAGAGCTGTGACTAGGAGAGGACCAGGAGAGCGCTGCACTGCCCAAGGAGACCAAGGCAGGCCAAAAGCGCCTCTAAACTCCCACCCTGCGAGGGCCAACCTCAACACCTAGAATAGAAGACAGACCTGTTGATCGCCCTTTGGAATGTCCGCCGGTGCGAGAATAGGTCAACGGAGGCAGTGCGATCCGGTGCCGGCGTGCACTGGCCTCTCCTGGCTATTCGTAGCCCTCATTGAGCCTCGCCCTAGGATCTGTGCACAACGCATCCTGCAAGATCCCGGATAGATCCTACGTCCTCCTAGCTTCGTCCTGGCTTCATCCTGCATCAGTTGTCCGTGAAACGTGCCCAATGCCCAATGGACAAGCTGTCCAGTGGCCGCCACGATCCCCCGATCTAGGCATGCACGTCCGAACACGCACGGTGACTCGCTGTCCGACTTTGCTGCACACCTGACGCAAGATGGGCGATCTCAGGTATACATGCGGCGCATCAGTATCGCACCGCCCATATCCTTCGTGCCCGTGTCCGTCCTGCCCGACGAAAAGCGTCAAGGGTGCCGAGGGCGCCGAGCCTGGCGCCCAGCCTTGCGCCTCTGAGGGCTCTGAGGAACCGCTTTGAGTTGTTTGAGCTGTTTTGAGTCGTTTGAGTTAGGCTTTTAAGGTTATCGCTGAGCGCCGAGTGCCCGAGTGCCGTGCCCGAAGTGCCGGCCATCCAAACGCTATCGAAAAGGCTATCCGGTGGCCAGCCGGTGGCGTCCCGTGTCCGGCCGCAGGCCGTAGGGACGAAAGGACGGCGTTGATCCCTGTTACACCGGTGCGCCGCCGGGCTCGTGCTCAAGCCTGAACATACTTGAGGAAGGCTCATCCCACGGCTCATGGCTCAGCAGCAGTGCGAACAGAGTGGGATACCGGCTTAGCGGACCTGACGAACACAAGTGGGACACGAGTGAGAACGCAACGGCCCGGACGAGGAATGATGAAGCTTATCGCGGACCAGTTGCCCAGCTGACGCTGCCTGCTGACATGGCTGGCAGGGCGGGGGCATGCTCTGGTAGTCTGTGCGAGCTGGTGTCTGTGCGATCTGGCGAATGCATGGCCTGGGCCAGTCCAACAGCTTACGGAATGCAGCCTTCGACACCGACGACAGAGCGATCGACACCGGGGACAGATGAGAAGTGAGGTGTACGACGGCAACGACAACGGAGCCAACAACGCCGGCTTCTTATGCTTACAGCAGCCTGGCAACGGGCTGGAATGGGCTGCGCGGGATCGAATGCAGACATGATCGAGGGCGCCCAAGGGTGGCTCTTTTGATGTGATGCTTGTCTGTTCGGGATTAAGAGCGCGTTGCTGGGCATCACGCCGGTGACGGTCAGCTGACCACGCGCCGTCCTTGCGACCGGGCTCACTTTCGGCGATTGCTTGCTGACCGCCTTCGATACTTACCCCATCGCACTCGTTCCTTGCAACCACGTTGGCCATGTGCGTGCTTAGTTGCGACTGACCAGTACTCCGAATCAGATCGAGTGAGCCGTTCTGCACAAACGGCAGTGAGCACTCGTGTTGCCCCCCTGCTCGCTGTGCACACTAGATTCTGATACCGCGAATGACTTCAGCGTGGACGACAGCCAAACCGTCGTATCGTTCCCCTGGGTGCATGCACTGTGGGCGGCGTCGCGCAAGAACAAGGGATGTTTGATCCTGGTGGACTCATACCCCTACTAGCCCTCTCCTTGATGCCAGCAGCACACTCAAGTCGCCATTGCCAGTCAACTCGACCGCCGGGATCATGTACATCGGCGTACATGTCAGTGGGGGGCTCGTGGTTCGAGTAGCTCCGCGGGGAGGGATCAATACCACTGGCCGTCGTCACCGCTGACCGCCAGCCGCTGACCGTCGAGGCACCATAGGAACGAGCTGCGCACCGAAGCGAAAGCCAGACGTCGATAAGCTCCACAGCGATTGCCAGGGTACCGTCCTCCGTGTACTCTGCGCTCTGCGCCGTGCAACGAGGGAGTACCTTACTGCAAGCCTTGGAGTTCCTTAGTCCTCGCCCTCTGCGGTTGGCTGCCTCCCGCCCTTACTACCTACCTACCTACCTTCACTCACAGATAGGGACGTCAGCTGCTCAACTCAGCATGAACATTCAGTCCACACAGCAGATTACAACCCCAGTGAACATCTATCGCGTATCTATACATCAAGTTCGTGCTCGTCTACAACCTACTCCCTCGGCGGCATCGCAGTCGGCACGATCCTGACCTTGCCGGCGGGCGTCTGTCCGGGAGCATCCCAAATTCCCGGGGGCGCCTCGGGCTCCTCGTCTCCCCACTCCCTCTCTGCGTCCCAGCGCGGCTTTTCGACCGCATCAGTGTCCTCAACCGACACGGTGACGCCGCCCTCGTCGAGAATCACATTGGGACCGGAGCCTGCGAACTGCAGCGCCTCGAGGGCGCGACGCAGGTCATCGGCTAGCGGGGTGGCGTTGGGCCCTTCCTCGCTGATCGGCTCCCATCCTTCCGGAGGTGAACCGGGGGGACTGATCAGGAAGTTTCGCTCGTGCTCCGGCACCTGCAGGTGGGCGGGCTCCGAAGTCTTCTGGGGCGGGAGCGCATACAGGCGGAGTGTCAGACTGTCGTCAGCTTCAAGTTCACCTGGGCGTAACAGCTGTCGCTGGTAATATGGCGCCCACGGCCTATGGCCGCCAACTCCATCTGCCTACTCACCCCTTCTTGGTGCGATCAAAGTATCCTCCGCTGTCCGCAGTGCCCTCAACGGGGTTGGGAGTCGCGTCAACGTCGAGTTTGAGGAAGTCGTCCACATCCTTAACCTTGCGAGCGGCGTCGACCGAGTCGAACACGAGAATGACACGGCCCATGGCCCTGATCGGCGCAAAGTGCATCAGACCCCCGAAGCGCTCAAAGTGCCTACGGAGCAGGGCAAGAGCCTCGGGGAGGAAGAGGGAGGGATGGGGAAGGATGAGCGCGAGTGAGTTGGTCGCAAACTCGCGAGCCGCGGCATCGGGAATCAGCGTCGGTGTCGGCGGCAGAGAGATCGAGCCAGGGCGCGAGGAGTGAGAGTGCAGCGAGCTCATCGACGTCGAGCGGGAGTGACTCGCCGCATGTGACGCCAGGCTGGCCGCGAGCGAGTCGGTGCGTGAGTGTCCGCGAGGAGACGGGGCGCAGTTCGCATCCGGCGCTGGCGTGGCTGTAATGATGGGCGAAGGAGGGTTGAGAGGGGAGAGGGAGGGCGAGGAAGGCGACAGAGGGGAGGCAGCGCTCGGAGGCAGCGGCGGGGAGGCGGTGGGGACGAGCGGGATGGGAGGCACGTCGACCGAGAGAGTGTCACGACGGGGGCGGGACATGGTGGCGAGTGAGAAGTTGAAGTGAGCTCAGTGACTTGAGTGAACAGTTGAGAACGAAGGTGTTTATAGTCGTTCGTCAGACGATCCGGGTCCGGGGAAGGCGCCGATCACGGCGATCGAGCTCGGGCTTGACGTCAGACGAGTCGTGGGATGCGATAAGTGGACACAGATAATGCCGCACACAGAGGCGATGCGAGGATTGTTCGTGTGTAGGGCGAGGGTAGAGGACCAGCAACGAACGACGGACGAGCGACAGACGCAGCGAATGATGGCGTCGACGGCTGCCAAGAGCTGGAGCCTCGACGTCGCGCATGTGCCCGAATGTGAAGCGTGAGGCGCGTGGAGGTCGTTACGTAATTGGCCACCCACCATAGCGATCGACGCACAGCCTTGCCGGGCCCCCGCAACCCATAGCCAGCCATCGTGACCAGGCCATCGGATGGTCCCATCGTGAGCCGCTCTGAGACCAGCGTGAGTGGTAAAAGTGGATGTGAACACGCAGACGTAAACTACTAGATGTTACATGTATAGAACCTCGCTGCGAGAGATACTGCTCGCTGCTGAGTATACTACTGAAAGACAAAAAGATAGGAGACCGGAAACTCTATAATACGCGGGGTGTCTCTCCGTGAAGCGAGACAACGCCCTTCGCTTCTCTCCTCCCTACGCCACACTCCGCTCACTTGCCCGTCTTAATCTCGACAATGACGTTTAAAGTCATGAGACTTGCGTACGCGACGAGAAGGACCGCAGCCCACTTCTTGTCAATTCTGTACTTGTTCAAGGGCACCACGACCGCCGTCGTGACGAGGATGGCGATGAGGCCGACACCACTGACCCACAACGTCGGGCTGAAGTGGATGCGGACAGGCGAGTGCTGGCCGCTCCTGAGGATCCAGTAGCTGCCGCTTCCTCCGACACCGAGCAGGAGGTTCAGCATGGGGCCACCGAAGCAAGCCGCGTAGGCCATGTTCGGGGCGAACTGAGCGATGGTGACGTTGGCGACGAGGTCCGCGAGCGAGTTTCCGACGGCAAAGATTGTGAGACCGATAATGGCGTCGGACAGGCCGAAGATCTCGCCGAAGGTGCGGAGCACGGCAACAACCTCGTCGGCAATGGACGCAATCCAGACCGTGCTGCACGCAAAGCCGGCGACACAGCGCACCAGCCGCCACGGCTGCGTGTGTCCGTCCGTCGAGCAGGTGTAGGTGATGACGGCGCAGACGCCGCCAGCCAGTCCGCAACCCAACAGGACCCAGGGGAGGTACGGCTCCTCCTGGAAGACGAGGTAGGCGCACACCAGCGGACCGCAGACGCACTGCGCCGCTGCGAGGGCGGGCGTGAACTGCACAAGAGATGGCTCGGAGCACTCGCTGTCGCACTCTGAAGGGCACTCGGAGGGGCCCTGCGAGTGATGCCTCACATGCGCAAGCGAGACAGCCACGCCATGCTCGTAAAGATGCTCCATCTCCTCCTCTTCCTCCTCCTCGTGGCGCGGAAGCGGCTCGTCCTCGTCCGGAAGAGCGATACCGCCCTCGTCCATGCGCCCGTCGTCCACAACGGGCAGCGTAATGGTCAGCATGAAGATGGCCGGCGTGCTGAGCATTGCGAGTCCCTTGCCGAGTAACGACTTCTCGCGGAAGTGCTGCAGGGACGGGAACAGGATGCACAGCACGGCGCGCATCCAGTCGTTCGCGGCCCGGCCCGCCTCGACGATGGAACCGAATGTCGTCGTCCTAGTAAGAGGAATCGGCTCGGTCTCGCCTTCGGGTGTGACCAGGTCCAGGCGCGGGATCGGGGATTGTGCGCCGCCGTCCATCCGACCAGTACCACCACTAGCGACGCCGCTGTCGCCTGCGCCACTCGGCTCGCTCGGACTCGTAATGTCGACGGCGGGGAGGGCAGGGCTTCGGGCAGGGATCTTGAGAGCCGGGAGAGACGTGCGCGAGAGGTTGGTCGGGCGCTTAGCAGGTCCAGGAGGCTGGAGCGACGAGAGCGGGAGAGACTCGGGCTGGCTCGGCGATCCGGGAACAGTGTCGAGGAGAGCCTGGGCAGGAGCGCTGGCGGCGACCTCGTCGCCGGAGCCAGAGCGGCGAGACGTCCAGTTCGGGTGGAGCGATCCACTTCGGTTTCTACCCGACACGCGGCGAACGAGGGTCTGCTCGAGTGCGTGGCTTCCACTTGTACGGCGGTGCTTGTGGTGATGGTGGTGGTGGAAGTAGCTAGGCTCATCGCCATCCCAGGGGCTGACAGGCGAGTTGGGGCGGGACGAGAGCGGCGATCCAGTCGGAGTGTTCATCTCGCGGCGGAGCGAGTTGACGACGTCACGGAACTCGACGGCGCCGAGCAGCGAAAAGTTGGCGCGCGCTGGCGTGTCCTCGACGTCATCGTCGTCGTCGCGCCGGCTTGCGCTGCCGCGGCGGGAGGACATGGTGGACGGAGGCACCTGGGGCACGAGCTGCGGATCGGCGTCGATGGTCTCGACTTGCTCCTCCTCGTCGGGACGCTTCCAGCCAAGCTCGGCATAGTCCATCTCGCGACGCTTGCGCGACAGGTACCAGTTGCCCATGACGACGACGGCGACGTAGACGACGTAGAGCAGGACCATGGAGCCGCTCTCGCGCAGCGTCAGCTTTCCGTCGGCGAGCACGACCATTAAGAGGATGACGGCGCAGATGAAGAACAGGCTGTCGCGGACAAAGGCGTGCCGCGGGACCTGGAACGGCTGCACGAGGGCGATGCTGCCGACGACGATGGAGGTGATGAAGCTCGCGGCGCCGATGAGCTCGCCGATCGCGAGGCCAAAGGTGCCGCCCTTGACCGAGGCAAAGGTAGAGAAGACGTCGGGTGAGCCGTTGCCGAACGCCAGCAACGTTACGCCCGCAGTTGTCTCACTCAGACCGAGGTAGGCTGCGATCGTAGCCAGGTTCGGGCAGAAGAAATCGCTTGCCGTGATGGAGATGCTGCAGAACAGCACCAGTAAGATGAGGCAGAGGAAGAAGACGAACACGGGCCGCAGCGCCGGTGGAGTCTGCGCATACAGCTCGTCATAGTCGATGCCGAACAGGGTGCCAACGTCCTTCTCGTCCGTCGTGTCCTCGACAAAGCGCTTCGCGAGGCGTGCAACGCGGTCATCATGTGATCGAGAGAGCGACACCGTCAACAAGAGCGTCGCACCGACAGCGACAGCGGCGAGCAGTCGACCCGGCTGCTGTGGTCGGCGTGCCCTCTTCGGGGCAGTGGGAGGGGCCATGTCGGATGTCGCCACCGAACGCCAATGAAGTCGCGGAAGAGGCTGTCAGATGGCGGCAGGCGTGTGCGGGGCGGTGCGGGGGGATCGTCGGGGCGAAATAATGGGCAGAGTGGCGAGGTGGTGGATGCAAAGTGCCAGGATTGGGTTGAAGGAAGGAAAGAAAGTCGACAAGATGTTGGTCGGAGCAAGCAACTGTATCGGGGGGTGTAGCCAAGGCAAAGTCAGGGAGATCGGTGAACGGCTGTCGGGCGGTCCAGGACGCCATGTGGTCTCGGTTGCTGGTTGGGCCAGCGTGTGGTGTCCCGTTGCCACCCAGGGCGGCCGTGCCAGCCGGTGCCCTGGCAGACCCATTTCGTCATAGTCTTCGTCCGCTGTGATGCACCAGCGCCAGGCGGATGCTCACGCGACCACTTGCTCGCTTGCATTAGAGATCCTCTACGCGTGCGACGCGCATGCCCGGTCGTCTGCTCCATCAGCTACATAGCCAGTTCCCGTGGACGTCAATAAGCCGTATCTTGACCGCTGCTCAATCTGCACAGCCCCGCCCGTATCTTAGCCTGTCCGCCCGACCATCCAATCAGGCAATCTCTCGCCACCCAGATGACCGCAGAGCGGTATGCACCTCGATCGGGCTGGATCTCGCAGCGCGCAGTGGGTGCACCTTGACGACTCCATCGTGTCCCGTCTTCATCACTCATGGCCTAAGAGAGGCAGTCGGTTGGGTCCGTAGCTGGTGGACCACTAATGAGGTACACAGTACGCCGCTGACGAAGCGTTACTCTGCCCCACAAAGTGCTGCCATCGAACGAGTTCCGTCCCCGCAGGCACGTTTCTGGATCATCCCAAGTATGGGAGAACGGAGGTGGCTGTTGGGGTAGGAGAGCGCTAACGTCGGCTGGGTCGCTTGGCGGTGATCAGCCTACAGATCAGGCTATCGAGATAGGCGAGTGGAACTTCACTAGCATGAGAAGCGCGGCCGACAGCCACCGAGGCCCGAGACGGCTGATCAGTGGAGCGAGTGCACGCCGCGGGTGTCACAGTTCGGCTGAGGGTGCACATGTGTCCAAGTTTATCGGGATTCGACGCTCCGACGATAACGGCGTTGACGAAGGCGGCAATGGTGTGATCATCCTTCGGGGACTGCGACTCGTCGATAGCGTTGCGCGTTAGCTCACGATAGCAGCGGTAGCAATGTTACACTGTAGACGAGTAGATGAGTTTAGCAGTCGCTATTCTCGGTGCCTAGTCACGGTGGAGTGAGGCGCCCAGTGCCGGGTTAATAAAGGAGCGGGCGGAAAATAGCACAGCTTGTTTCTCGGCGGTCTCGGCGTTGTGCTCTCCGTGGTGTATCGGCCACACGTTACATGGAACATAAAGTCTGCTTTGCATGAACACACATGTGATTGAACTCCTGCTATCATATCTCAGTCTACGTGCACTGGCTGCAGCTGTCTTGTGGCACATCTCAGCGACGCTGGCGGTGGCTGTCCCGACCCTAGATCTTGCGCCTTGCGCTTGCTTCGCTTACGTTTCTTGGCGATCATCCTGGGGATGTCGAGAACGGGTGGTCGGGGCGGGAGCACGTCCTTGGACTCAGGGCGTGGCCAAAGCTCTCGGTTCCATGTGAGGCAGAGATGATGTCAGCTATAGGGTGTACCACTATCTCAGCCTTACCTCGTAGTTGGACTCGGCGTTCAGCGATAGCACATCGAGCCCGCAGCGAGGGCACGAGACACTTGTCTTATAGGCGAGATCCTGCCGGAACGTTGCGAGGCAGGAGTGGCACCTCTGGGTAGTCAGCTCGCAAGCGGCAGAGCATGTACTTTGCCGTCATCACCCAGATCAGGCGCCGGGACACATGGCCGTTCAGCACCACAATCTCCGCAGGTGGGGAAACTGCCGCTCGAGCTGACCAATTCAGAGTCTTCGAACTGGGCCGCGTGTTTGGCACAGCCCTTGCACACCTGCTGTCAGCTATCCCTCAGCTATCCCTCTCGAAGTGCGAGTCGTAGCATACAGGTTTCTCAGAGTCAGACGGGTGCTGAAACCAATCGCGACACTCGTGCACGGTGGCGCAGCAGCCGCAGTCGTACGAGCAGATGCGCCGAGCGAGCTCCTTGTACGTCTGCGAGCTGGGCGCCGGGGGTGGAGTGCACACCAGCGGCCGGTCGTCGCCCTTCGTGAGCGCCTGCCATTTCAGCTTGGAGTAGCAGGCCCGGCACAGCTGGCTGTCAGGTCGAATTCTGGCTTTGGAACTCACTAGTCCGCCTCGGAACGCTCAACGAAGAACCTCCTTTATCTCATTACGTTCGGCGTAAAACACGCCCTCCTTTCCACACACCTTGCAGTCGGTGGAAGACAGATTGAGATGTTCGAGAGCATCTTCCGTGTATCTCTCCCGCTTCTCCTACGGTACATCGCCCCAGGTGCAGGTTCCGCAGCTTAACTTCACGAGCAAGTGCATGTCGCCGGGAAGAATGGAAAAACGGGTGACGGGCCACGGTTAGTCATCGCCGGGGGCGGAGAGTCTGGTGATGGAGACATCGAGGCGACGTCGTGTGTGGATGGTGGTGTTGATACAACGTTGAAGAGAATTGAGCTGACAAGAACAGCTGCTGTCGTGGGGTCTCGATGGCGGAAGAAAACTCGTTCAACGACGATCACAATCTGTTTATCGCTGGAACGAGGACCCAGCGGATCGACGCACCGCCTCACTTCATGGTCACACTCACATGTCGAAAGATAAGGTAAGAAGCGGTTCAACACGCGACAAAAAGCTAGAAGATAGAGGACGTTGTTGCCCAATCGTGAGTGAGGCAAGGGCAATCCTGTAAGCGATGGTGGCACGCCACTCAAGTGGAGAACAGGAGTATGATGCAGGAAGACGGGCCCGTCTCGTCACAGCGTAGCTCGAGCTTGTCGCTTCTGTGAGATCGCCAAATCCGCACAAGCGGGCCTTTGCGTTTAGATCAGCCACAGCGGAGTAGTGCTGTGAGGCGTTGAGTCTGTGAGGCGTTGAGTCTGTGAACAGGTCAATGTTACCGAGACGCCGAGACGACGCCTGCCACACCTGACACGATCAGCAACGCCTTGGCCGTGCACCATGCTGTCCTAAGGCGCATCTTTCAGGGAGAACATGCAGTGCACCGAAGCTCTCGCCCGCCGCCCATGGACGAGCATTATGAGGAGCCCGAGCGCGCAGATCTTTTTGCAGGCTGCGTGTTGCACCTACCGCCCGCTGCACATCCATTTGGGGCGCAGTCCACCGTAATGCCCACCAAGGGCCAATCATTAGTGCGAAGGGGATCGATTAGTAGACGACATTAGCGGAAGCAAACCCTCAAGTCCGTGCCTGGCGCATTTCCACGAATTTTTCGCCTCACGAAACCTTTGAGACCTCTTCGAGCTCTGCCACATCAAAGTGTTCTGCACAAATACATCCACAGCATTCATAGAACCTATGAACAGGTGGTAAACCTCGAGAAAGGACGCGTTTACTGCTTGATCTTGAGCTGACCAAGGAACTGGGCCTTCTCCTCGAGCGACTCTGCGACGAGTTAGCAAAATTCTTTTCAGCGAGTTTGGGGCCAAAATCAGTCCGTTTGGAGCCAAACTGAAAGCATTTAAGGCCTGTTTTTTTACTTACGCCACTGAGTGTGTCCGAGCTGCGACGAGGTGTCGATGAACTTGAGGGTGATCTCCTCGAGGTGGGCGCGCGAGGTGTGAACACGGAGGGCCTTGCGGAGGGTGATGACACGCTTCTTGACACCGGGGATGGAGCCCTTAAGCATAACGAAGTCGTTGCGGATAAGGGGGTAGTGCGACCAGCCGCCGACGGGGTTGATCGACTTCTTGGTGAGGTCGAACTCGGTGGAGCCGGAGCCCTCGTTGGTGCCGTTGTCGATGCGGTAGATCTTGTGGTTGATCGTGGTACGGCGGTGGTAACCGTCCTGACCGGAACGGGCAACCGAGAACATGACCTTGGACGGGTGCCAAGCACCGATACAGGCGACCTTGCGGAGACCACGGTGGGTCTTGCGGGGAAGCTTGGTAACACCCCAACGAGAGATGACACCGGAGTAACCGTGACCCTTGGTAACGGCGATGACGTCGATGCACTCGTTCTGCTCGAAGATCGACTTGACGTCGAAGGTCTTCTCGAAGTTGGCCTTGGCGAACTCGACCTTGTCGGCGATGGAGCCACCGTTGACCTGGATCTCGGAGAGGTGGGCCTTCTTCTGCGAAAGACCAGTCTGCGAGAGCTGGGTGTGGGCGAGGACGCGAACGACGGTGGCGTACTTCTTGATACGCTCAAGCTCGCGAGCAACGGAGGCACCGTTGTTCTCGGAGTGCTTCTTGGCGTAGCGGGTGAAGGCCTTCTTCTTCGAACGGTACCAGTTCTTGTAGAAGCGACGCTTGACCTCGTCCGAGAGGTGCTCGGCCCAAACGGTGGTAAGGGCGCGGAGACCACGGGGAGTCTCAACGTAACCGACGACACCGACGATGACCATGGGGGGAGTCTCGACGACGGTGACGGCCTCGACGACCTCACGCTTGTGCATCTTCGAGCCGGGGCGGTCGAGGTCACGGACGACGTGGGTCATACCGGCCTTGTAACCAAGCATGGCGGTAAGGTGAACCGGCTTCTTGGGGTCATCCTTGGGGAAGGACTTGATGTGACCACGGTGCTTGGCGGCACGCTTGCGGGGAAGGAACGCAAGCGAACCGGAACGAGGCTCCTCGTACTGTTCAATGTCAGCGATGCGACTCTTGCCAACGCCGATCCGTCGCTCCATGCCACCGCCAGTCGTCCGCCTTGTCTCGGCACTTCAAAATCTTCCATCGCTCCGCACAGCTCGCACAGCTCCGTTTTCAGCTCTGCAAGCGACGGTGACGGCGAATCTCGATGTCGGGGACACGGCGGCGGCGATCGTTGCAACAGGCGAGCTCGATACACACCTTACGGTGAGACATTTTTGGAGTAGGTTGAAAGGATGGAGAGCAACCACCGTCCAGCGAAGACCTTCAAATGCACACTCGGCAGGGTGTTGCCGTGCCTGACGCACGCTAGTGCCACTTCCATCGGTATTTAGTCAGGAACGGTTTGCTTACGACCGACAGATTCGCGAGCCAATCTGCGTGCCCCACCACGTGGCCAGAGGAGCAACTTAAACAAACACGTGATTTTGGATGGCCTCCACTCTCGCAGGACGTCACCGACACAAATAAAGGAGTAGGGCGTTCCTTGATCTCGACATCGACCACTGAACATGTCGACACGCGCCGCCGCCGCCGCGGCAGCCGCACAGTCTCGCAACCCAGATACGATGGACGTCGACGGACAGGAGGAGGACATCTTTGGTCCTCAGCCTGACGCAGACTCCAGCGGGCTGGATGACGGCAGCAGCGACGATGAATACGTCGAGGAAGACGAGAACGAGCAACAGCAGGGCGTCAAGCACAAGCGAGCCTCGAGGGAAGACCCCCGCAACGATGCAATCTTCCAGTGAGATTAGAAGAGGAGTTATAGCTGACTGCTAGGCGTATCGCTGCGCATGTGTCAAACGCAGCTCCGAATCAGGAGGAAGGTGTCGGGGGCAGGTCGTTCCAGCAGGACCTAGCGCAGATCGACGAGGAGGAGCTGCACACGTCAGCAAAGCGACCAGTCAAGCGAAGAGTGAGCTCCCATCAGGTCTTATGAAGCTGACGGCAGCATCACCGCGCACATAAGCCTAGTCACGAGGTGCAGCTGCTACTTGGACGCGCCAACTTGGCATACATTACGCAAGATCACAACGAGGCGGTCAACCTCTTCCTCGAAGTCATCCGACATGATCCGCAAGTTCAGGCAGCATGGTCGACGCTTGCGTCTGTCTATGAAGAAATGGGCAACGTGGAGATGTCCCGGCAGATGAAGTTCTGTGGCGCTCATATCGAGGAAGACATCGGCACCTGGCGGGAGCTGGCTGATCAGTTCCGGTAAGCAGTTGTGTGGGCGACTGGGAGCGTGCTTATGTTAGTTCGGAGGGCAACCTCACACAAGCGCTTTACTGCTACCGTAAAGCGCTGAAGATCGATGGCTCCCGGCTGGACATCGTGTGGCAGCTCGTCAACATCTACCGCGAAACGCAATCATACAACAAAGCCGTTGAAGCGATCCGGAAGATCCATCGCGCCGAACCGACCTACCTCCGCGACTTCAACATGTTGATGGAAGTGCATGCGCTGATTGTGGAGACCAAGAAAGCCGCGTTCGGTGCTGAGGTGTTCGGTGACGCCTTCATGTTCCACTTTGCCACCTTCAACGGCCCGGATGAGCAGAAGCCGGGAATGGAGCCGAACACCATGAAGCTCGCGCACATCGTCGTCTACGTTGACTACCTCCTCAAGTCTGGTGACTTAGATGGTGCCGTCAGTGCAATCCATCGCGGCCAGCGATGGCTGCAGGGACGAAAGCACGAGAAGGGCTGGGATGCGGCCGAAGACGACAGCGAGTACTATGCCCCACGAGAAGACGAAGACTTTGCCGAGGAGAGCGCAGGAGGCTACGATCTGGACTACCAATTGCGATACCGACTCGCTATTGCCCGACTGCGCTTAGGACATGACGAGGAGGCGATGAGCAGCATCGGGTTCATTCTGGACCTTGATGCTGACATTCACACGTCCCTGTTCATCGAACTCGGTGAGGCGTTGATGAAGCGACAGATGTGGGAGCCTGCACTGGAGTTCTGGGCGGCTCTGCATGACCGCAACGTGGGTCCCCTGGCTGAACTGCAGCTGACATTAGTCTGAGGAGGACGACCCCACGATCATCTACAAGCTTGGTATCTGTCAGCACCAGCTGAAGCGCAATGCCGAAGCCCTGGAGAGTTTGAACTGGGGTGAGTACAGACAGCAGATTCTTAGCTAACGTACCAGTCATCAGCGTTCAGAAGAGCAACCTGGAAGCTCGACTCGAGCTGGCCTCCGTTCTGGAAGATATGGGCAGGAAGTCGGAAGCTCTTGATCTCGTCTCTGATGGTAGGGTACAGCGACAGACTCATGCTAACAGCTACAGTTATTGGCCGCAGTGGACGAAAGATGAAAGGCAGCGGCTCAGAACAGCGGCTTACCAAGCGTGTTTTGGAGAACCAAGCTACCGCCACTATGGCTTCGCTCTGGGAAGAAGTACAGGAGGCTGAACAGGGTATCAATGAGGGCGAACCATGGGCTTTGGACAAGTTCATTCATTCTGCCGGCACCATGGTCGAGACGTTCCGTCTGGCAAAGAGCAACTTCACCAAGAACAGAGTAGGTGCAGGCGGGAAACTGTGGCTAACTCCTCTAGGGTATTACTCGCGTGCTGAAGAACCGGAAGTACGGCTCCAAGGGCGATGCTGATTCGCGACTCATGGCCATGCACGACCGTTTGGAGCGTGTCCTTGGATGTGAGTGTCGCTTTCGGAGCCAGGCTGACCCGCACAGTTGAGGACGACACTCCGTTAGATCAGACGCGGCCAGACTACGAGGTCGTGCGGCAAACATCGTTCTACGGCATTGGTACCGAGGACTGGCTGGCGCTCACGATCAAGTACTGCTGTGTTCTGATGGTGAAGAACGAGGAGGATGTCGCGATGGACATTCTTGAGCACGTCGTCTGGTCTGGCCTCTTCAACAACCGACGGTGCGAGATTGCTCTCCGACTTGCCACGGTTGCGTGCGCGATGCGGATGCAGTCTCACGACCGCATCGTCGACAACTGCAAGCGACTCCAGCAAATGCACCAGTTCCGGTCTGAGCCGCTGCTGTTGATGCTGGCAGCTCTCGGAGGCGGTCTCAAGCAGCAGAACGCTTGGCACAATCTCGCTTTGCAAAAGTTCCTCCACCGTGAGGTACGGATCTACGACGAAGCAGTGTGCGGAGTTCCTCTTCGGTTCAACAAGCGACACATGCGCTGGGCGCAGATAATCAACACCGGTGTTTCCCGACGTCTGGGAGATCTGGCGCATGAGGAGGTGGACGACGAAGCGTCTGCTGGTGTCCCAGCACCCGATCCCACGGTGGATGGGGAGGGTGACGAGGACGAGGACGGAGCGGACGATGATGACAACGTATCGGAGCGACAGGACGCTGGAGACAAGATTGTGCCGCGACCCAAGAAGCACTCGCCTGTTTTCAACGCCCTCTACGGGCAGAACATGCTCACGACTCGCTCCTACCAGAGTGCATTATGTAAGTCTTGACACCACAAAAGCTGTTCGCGGAGCTAACAACGCCTCAGTCTACTTCATGCGTGCATACGAAGCGAACCCGTACGACCCGTACTTGTGCTTCCTTATTGCCCAAGCCTACCTCGGAAGAGCTTTAAACCGCCAGTCGGACAACAGAAACTATCAGATCGCTCAGGTACGTAATGTCATTCATGACTTCGAAGCAGCTGACATGGGCAGGGTATGGCGTTCCTGAGCCGCTACCGCAAGCTCAGCGCGCAAGACGCAGCAACACAAGAGGAGGTCGAGTACAACTATGGGCGGTGCTTTTATCAGCTCGGTGAGTGCAGTTCCGTCGAGATAAGGTTCGGTGGTCCGATGGACCATGGAAAGATGATGGGCCGGCCCGGCCCATCTTCTCGGTTGAGAGCTGTGGCAAGAAGGCACTAGGAAGAAAGGGGGCTAACCACAATCCTCAGGCATTACACATCTCGCTGAGAAGCATTTCGAGACGGTCCTCGACTCGGTGCGCGCGCGCATGCAAGAAGCGGACGAAGAGGGGCGCGAGTCGATCCGCAAGTCGTCAGTTGCGTGGGAAGCTGCGCACAACCTCGTTCTCATCTATACGGCATCTGGCTCCATCGATCTCGTTCGAGCCCGAAGCGAGGAGTGGCTGCGGCTGGAGTAGTCTGCAACGGGAATGCAGGGCAGGGGTGGCAGACGTGGTGGGCGCCCTCACGCGCGAGTAGTGCGACGGTGTTTAATTGTAATCTAGTAGTGATCAGGCTGTACACTCAGCATCCAGACACAAGCATGTAAACCCGAATTGTTGTTTGATGGGGAGATTAACGGCTGACTGAATGGGAGATAAACGGAACTGCGTGCATGCACCAGACTCATGAGTGAAGCAAGCTCTGAATGCAGCCCTGTTCTGGAACAAGCACGAGGGCAAAGTTAAGCTTCTGAGGTCTTCTGCTTCTGAGCGATGTGCGAGTGCGTCAACGAGTTCACAGAAGGGTGGCCCACGCCGCAAGACGAACGGCCAAACAGAGCCCAAAGATGGGGACAGACTCAGCATGACGAGAGGCGGGGTGTGCTACCACACCTGCTGTTCATGGGTAGGTGCGCAGGCTCCAGTGGTGCGAACCTGTAGTGCTGCGGGTGTAGGCAAGGCTCCACTGTCCCACTCGTCGGCTTCCTTGCCGGCCACAATCTCGCAGTCGCAGGTCGTGAGTCGCAGCAGATAGTGCGAGTCTGGTGACTCCCAGCAGCGAATGATGACAACAGTTCAACGAGTCAGCCGACTGGGCTTGGCTGAGACTCGAGATCTGACCCTGATGGCCAGGTTTCTCCATCTGTCACGGCGCTCGCGGCACGGCCCACGCTGAGTCAAGCGTACCATGAGACGTGAGCCAAAGCCGAACAGGGCGAAAGCGAGTGAGGGGCCAGAAAATCCGAGGGGCCGAGGATGCGGGTGCGAGGGTAAGGAAGAGGGGAATGATGGGGTCTCTCGAGATTCTCGAGATTTTCATGAGACGTCCCAAAAGAGGGCTCGTTCAGAACCCTGACATGGGTTCCTGATTCTGCGTCGAGATCCTGGCGTTCCTCGTTTCAGATTTGCGTCAGCTTGTCTGTCCTCGCCCTCTCGTGGTCACTTTGGGTGCGTGCTACTGTGTTGTTGCATGTGTCGCTTGCCCATCCGACATGCAGCGACATGAGCGCCTTCGGGCACGCCGCCGGGCACGAAGAGAACGCCGCCCCGCGCGCCGAACATGAGCATGCCACAGGTCTTCAGATAGGTCCAGACGGGGATGCGATGTGCCATGCCGTAGAGAGTGACGAGTGACGTCCTTCGCGTGCGTTTGCGGATCCTGCTTGATCCTGCGGCATCCCAATGTGGCATCTGTAGGGCGCTGGAGGGCAGTAAGCTCCGGGAACCATTCAGCATCAGTATGCTTGTTCGCTGTTTCTGAATACAGCACGATGCAGAAAGCGTCCCACGTCCCCATGCAGTATTCGCATGGTGCAAAGCGTCGCACACCGAAGAACGGCGGCCCCGTTTCGACGCCCGACTGCCAAGGACGGGTCTTGGGAGAAACGATTGGGGGCCCGGATTAAGCTTCAGTAGATCCTGGCGAGCGAACTCTCCTATTCCGTCACTCGGTGAGCCGCCGAGGACTCGCCAGCTCGCCGCGTGTGCAAGCGTCACCTTCCAGCCTCGCCTACCCGTCTACCCCACACCAGACCATGACACGCCGTACCTCCCGTTCCTTGCCCCCTTCTGTGCCCTGTTATGGCCAAGGCACTGATGTTCGCGCCGCGCGTCGGCGTCACCGTCTTCTGTGTTCTGGCAGCTGCGCCTCGCAACGGTGCAGAATGCTCTGGGCCAGAACTCTTCGGAGTGGGCGCACGCCTGCCTAGACTCGCTCATCAGTCCGAGCGCACGTCAGTTGGGGTCTGTGCCTATCGAGAATCCTGCTCGAGTCTGGAATCGACTGTTACAGTTCCATTTGTTGTTGGCGACGGAGTACTGCGCGATGCGTGCGTTCTGCGAGAGTCCGTTCTCTCCTAGCTGTCCTGATCTGGACTTCTATCTTTGTGGAGCACTCGTCGGTCTCGGTTGCGTCTTCTCAACGAGACTCCAAGAGAAGCAGCGAGCATGCATGTTGAAGTTGGTATCGCACACATCCACCTCGCAGCTCGTAAAAACTTGCAGCAACAAAACAAACGAAACAAGCTCTGCGCATCAGATCGATACTTTTCGCGTTGATCGTCAACCGCGCTTAACCCCTTGCACCTCGTCTCGCCGACAAAATCCAGCGAATCGACAGTCGGTACGTCCGAAGCTTTCCGCCCGCGCCGCCCGTGTACGACGACCAGCCCACACGCCGGCTCCTTCGGCAGATCGCGGCACCCCTCTGCGCTTGAGTATCTGGTATCCGGCACTGCCCATTGCGAGGCAACCTTAACGCCTGGAGGCTGATCGAACAGATCGACGGATCTGTGTGTGTTCTTGTGTGCGCCACTCGACTGCTTTGCTCATGTGAGTACATACCCACAGATTCGGGCCGACATTGCATGCAAGGGGTCTGCGGGTGTGTAGGAGTGAATGGCGCTTTCTGCATGGTTCGCTGCGGGTTATCGCGAACCCTGGGCCAGCACTGCGGCTATGACGACGGTGACGATGTGTTCTGCGTAGAAGAGATGCGCAGATGGCGCAGAACTCGCAAGAAGGCGGTGACGGACTGCGGACGAACATGGGCGCGGCGTTGGTTGGGTGAATTGCGGATCGCAATCGGGGGCGTCTGCCGTACTCATTACTCATTTGCTGCTCGCGCCGATGGGCTGAAGAGAGTTTCGGCCATGGGCCCACGCCAGTCCGCAGTCGCATCGAGTCCATGCTCGCATGATCTCGCAGTTCCATGCGGTACAGTTGCCGGGGAAGTGAGGAGTCGAGGACACAAACTGGGACTAGCGCGTACTAGCGCGGCGGCACCCATTGTTTCGGACCTCGACCTCTGTAGGCTCTTCTGCGCCTCGCGTGCCCGCAGCTGCCTCGCTGCCGCATTCCCAGCGAAACGCAGATTAAGCAGATCGGTCATTGCGTTCATCGCCGCCCGCAGAGCCGCAGAATGTGACGCTGACCCCCCGCAGCCACTGCACGGCGCCGAGAACCGCCATCCAACCGGACACACCGGACGATCCGGATCACAGATAGTCTGAGGTTAGCAGGGCTACGTTCCGTCGCGAACGAGACCACCCGACGTAGCAGCAGCACACGCACTCTGCTGCCTGCTGCATTACCCCAGCTTGTACCTGGGGGCTCGTCCACCCAGCAAGCAAGCCAGCAAGCGAGCGTCGACGACTCAACGGCAGGATTGAGCTAAGGCAAGGGCTAAGGGCACGCAACCGAACTCTACACCTCGAACGGCGCGTCCCTGACCCCTCGCAGAAAACCATCCAGCGACTGCATCAACGAGAATTGCGACAGTCAGTTCGGCAATCCCTGCTGACCCTGGACTCCCTGGCCAGCCCTGAACGTCCTGAACTGCAGCTCGTCCTGAAAGCAATGACAATCATGTTACCACGAGGACACCGACCCACTGGCCCCTCCCCTGCGCCAGTCGCGCCAACGACGCCAGCGACGCCGGCTGCGCAGGGAGGCGCTCCCCCGCAACAACAATGGGGCCATCACTTGCATCACCACGAGCAGGTCCAGCTCCTGTCCGTAGCTGTCCGGCAGGACGACGACTCGCCAGAACGGCCACAACTCTTTATCAAGAACAACACCTCGCAATCGCATCTATCTCTTCATCGCCCCCCTCTCCGACGTGTCCCCACTCCCCTCGACCCGTCGCTCGCCCTCTTCACTACCAAGCCAAAGTCGACTACCGACACTAACCTCAACCCGGCCAGCGGCTACAGACCAGTGGCCACTCAGTCGGTTCGGCAAGTGACCGACCCGTTTCCAGCTAGCACGACTAAAGAACAAGTGCACGCTTACCCCGCTCCCGCCGTCGATTGTGCCCCCAACGCCCCCGCCCCCGCGCAGGTCTCACGAGCACCTTTTCCCAAACAGGTCACCCAGGCCGTCACTCGCGACGCACAAAAAGCCCAGGCTCAAGCTCGTGACTACCACGGTCGTGACCTCGACAGCGAGTACCGGGCCCACCACAGAGCGCGCCAGGCGAGACCATTTCCGTCTTTTGTGACGTCTCTGACTGGCGAATCGCACACATCGCACCCGCCGCACAGGCCGCTCGACCCCCGCTCCAGCCTCGACCTCGACGTCCCCGTGTCCGCGTCGTCAGAGTTTGACCATTCGTACTGGTCTACGGACAGCCACAGCCTCGCGAGTCAAGCGAGTCACAGCAGTCACGGCCACACACAGAGCGCCGGCACTCCCCGCACTCCCCGCACTCCCTACCCCTCGTCCTCGTACGCAACGCACGAATCCGGCTCGCCGTACGTGCTGCCTGCAGATAAAGACGCCAGTTACGCCAGCGACGCTCGAGCCCCGCGCGTCCCGCACCCGCCTTTGTCCGCAGCACCTCTAGCTCGTCCGGCTCTAGGCGCCCGCCCGCATCCTCTTGCTCCTCTTGCGGCTCCATACCAGACCTACGGTACCTACGGCCCTTCCGGCAGCACCAACTCGCCCTGCCGTCTGCCCGACAGCGCCAACCACAGGTCCAAGCCAGCTGCAGCGTTCCCCAGTGCGGAGCAGGCTCGTTCCCTAAAAACCTCACTGTCCAGTCCCCCACGAGCGGTCCCAGCCTCGTCTCACTCAACCCCCACCACCCCGACGACTCCGTCCCCGACCCGACGCCGCCCGTCATTCAGCAAGAGCTTCGGCAACCTCCGCGAGCACTTTAACCGCGGTCGCTCTCGCTCATTCAGTGATCAAGGGTGAGTAAGCTCAATTGGTGTTGAGCCCGAGCTGACCTTCCCCAGCCACGAACCGGCCGTCTCTTTGCCACCCGTCCCGCGAGTGCCAAGTGTGTATCTCGACCTCGCCACAGACCCACCCCGGTATCCCCGACGGGACACCAGCAACATGTCACTCCTCCGCAAGATGACGAAGAAGAAGGAGAAGGAGGCGCCGAAGGTTGCGCCTCCGTCGCAAGGACAGGCTCGCAACATTCTCGCCGAGATGGGCGCCCAGAGTGAGCAGCTTCGCCGCCGGCCGACGCTCCCGACCCAGCCCCAGAAGATTCCCGCTGGCTCAGCGCAGCCTCCCTCCGCCCCGCCTTCTGCTTTCCAGCAGGGCGGCGGCCTCCGCTCGCAGGGATCAATACGGAGTGCTGGCGCGCGCAACGTGCTGAAGGAGATGGGAGCTGCGAGCGACCAGATCCGCGCACGCCCGCCAGGCTCCCACCCTGGGCGACCTGGGCCGCGGTCCCGTCCTCGCCCGAAACGGCAGGGAACGTTCGAGGCGATCGTTGTCGGACAACTGCCGCCGCAAGACGACGACGAGCCCCCAGCCCACACCGACGCCATGGCCAAGCTCACCGGTGAGCCCGCCCCTGCGGCTGTGCCGATCCGCCGCCCGCCGTCGCCAGTCACCGACTCGTCCAGTGCCCAGTCTACCCCGCCCGAGGTCTCGCTCCTCGGGCTCGAGATCGACCCGAGTGCGCTGCGCAAGCCGGCCGCGATCGACATTGTCCCGACGGCGCTGCGCCAGCCCGCCCTGGCTTACGACGACGACGACATCGGCCTCCCCTACGACGCCCCGGTGGCGGAGAAGATCGTCCTCGGGAACGCTTACGGATCGAGCCCGAGCGACTATGACGGCGAGGACCTGATCGACTCGTACTTTGACCGGAGCCCGAGTCCGGAGCCTGCGCCTCTGCCGTCGCTTCCGCCCGTCGCGCAATTGCAGCAAGCGCCGCAAGTGCAACAGGTCCCGCAAGTGCAGCAAGTCCAGCAAGTGCAGCAGATGCCAGTCAACCTCGTGCCCGGGCAGGTCATGCCGGGCACCATCATGCCTGGCCAGATCATGCCTGGACAAGTCATGCGCCCCGCCGCTCTCGACACGGCCGCCCCCGACGTGATCGAGGACCACACGCGCGCCTTCCTCGCCAGCCGCGGCCTGCCCGACTCGGACGACGAGAAGAGTTCGAGCGACCACGCCGCCGTGCGCCCCTACGGCAGCGAGAGCGGGCACAGCAGTGTGCAATCGCACATGCGGCGCGCCTACGGCTCCGACCTCGGGCACGGGTCGCAGCTCTCGCACTCGGCCAGTGTGCAGTCGCACGGGTCCGTCCGCCGCGCGCGCCCCGAGCACAAGCAGACTTCGGGCAACCGGTCCCGCTCCTCGAGCCGCGCCCGCGAGCGCCGGGACAGTAACGAGAAAGACGCTCCGGGGCTATTCCGCAAGGCGTCGCAGCTGGGGCGCAAGCTCTCGACGAAGCATGCGCGCAAGTGGAGCAGGGAGGGGATGCCGCCGCTCCCCAACGGGCCGCCGACGAGCTACAACGCCACAGCCATGAGCTTGGCGGAGCAGAATCTCGAGCGCAAGAGCTGCAAGCCCACGATCCACACCAGCGCATCGCTCGCGACCGAGATCTCCCAGGTTCGCAACAAGGACGATGCGGCGCAGATGGAGGCCCTCTTCCTCGTGTAAACTCGACCAACACACTATAGATCAACACCGGTGCCCTATAGACCCAAACACAAGCACAAGCACACAGCCCACCCTCTCTTGTCCTCCCGCTCTCGCAAACGTCCATTCCAGCATCCACAATCCGTCATAGACACGCAGGCCCGTCTTAATCACATCTTCCATGTGTTGTATCACCGCATCAAAGTTCATGCACAGAGTCAAGCAGCAGCGAGCAGCAGCGAGTTGCACACCACTCACCACGATGCTCACACTCTTCTTACAGACTGCCACCACAAGCCAGTCTCCCCAGTCTCCCACGACCGCCCATCGCTCGGCGCAGCACGTGACGAGCACCGCACCTCGTCTCTGAGCGGGATCAAATGACCCCAGCCTTGAGCGCGAGGCGCGAGAGGCGGAGGGTATGCGGCGGCGCGTAATGACTTCACTTTCACCCTGGAAGCCCCTTGAATGTGGAGGTCGCTGTGGGCCTCAGCAACCAAGCGACCAGACACCGTCATGACAGAGGATACACCCGCGCCGATCAATTCGATCGTCCGGGTTCTCCGCCTGTGGCTTGTCTGTCGTCTCAGCCTCGCATTCTGCCCGGATGGCCCGGGCGTCTCTCCGGCTTCGGAGCTGACGCGCTGGCAGAACAAACTGGGATCCACTGTTCAACCCGACTGGCGCGAGTGGATGGTGGGTCAAAGTCTGATGTAACATGGGTAGGAAGGGTAAGGATGGGTCCTGCCCAACTGGATCCGCTCCGACTTGTCGGGAAGGGATGATTGTTATGCACTGCCGGGGCTGGAGAGGTTGCATCCACTCCATCACCCATCATGAGCGCCCCTCAGCAGAACAACCAGAACGTGGCCGAGCACACCGACGACCTTCCCGACGGATGGTGAGTATTGCGTCGGCGTGCTCCACCGAGCCCACCAATTTTGCCGGCACGGTGCTCTCCACCGCATCTCTCGCCGCCAACACGGCCCAGCGAGCACGGCTGCTCTGGTCGCTTCGCTCCCCTCGTCAGCGCTGACCCCAGGCTCCGCCAGTTCGACCCCAACTACGGCACCTACTTCTACATCAACACGATGGTCCAGCCCGCGCAGATCACATGGACCCATCCCGGGTCCAAGGACGGGGAGGCGCACCCCGAGCAAGTCCAGGCCGTGCAGAAGGTTGCCGCCGCGGCCTCCCAGCTTCCCCAGGAGGAGCAAGAGCGTATTGCCCAGCAACAGTCCGAGTTCCTGCAGCAGCAGGCCGAGGCCGCGAAGCAGGGCAAGGCGGCGCAGACGGGCAGCCACTCTGCTGCCATGGAGGCCAACGACCGCGGCCTCGGGTCGCTGCTTGGTCATGCGCTTTCCGGCTCGAGCGGCAAGCAGAGCTCAAGCATGGGCGGAATGGGCGGCCTCGGCGCCGCCGCTGGCGGCGGCGGCGTTGGCGCTCTGCTGGGTAGCCTTCTTGGCTCTGCGGCTAGTAGCGGAAGGTACTCGAACAGCTACTCGCACTCTATGGGCCCGCCGCCTTTCATGATGGGCTCTGGCTTGGGTGGCATGGGTATGGGTGGTATGGGAGGTATGGGCATGGGCGGCCTTGGAGGTCTCGGTGGCCTCGGCGGAATGGGTATGGGCGGCGGCAGGCTTGGTGGGATGGGCGGGATGGGCATGGGGCCCTTCGGCATGATGGGCGGTGGTATGGGCATGGGAATGGGCGGAAGCCCCTTCGGTGAGTACGACGAGCGGAGCGAGACCCGAGCAGCTACGCTCAACTAGAGCAGCGAGACTGCCCCCATCGTATATGACAGCTCGGCTAACCACCAGGCCTCGGCGGCATGGGCATGGGCATGGGTCCCATGGGCGGCGGCATGATGATGGGCGGCCACGGGCACCACGGGCACCACGGCGGTGGCGGGTTCGGCGGCTTCGACGACGACCGGTTCGACGACCGTCCCTCCTTCGGCGGCGGTGGCCACCACGGCGACGGCGGCAACTTCGGTGGTCGCTTCTAAGCCGCGAGGTCGTGGCTTTACGTCTTTGTGGATTGTAGGGGCGAGGAAAACAAAACAAACAAACAGCAAAGTATAATCAGATGCCGTACACGATGGACATGAAGAACTTTGAAGGTCTGGAGTAAGGGGTTTGTTTGGGGGGAGTAGCAGAGTATGGGTTTTCGGCATCTACTGACGTCCCATACTTACGTGCAGAAGTGAGCGAGATCAACCTCGTGCTACTGAAGCATGATGCCATCGTTTCCAAAGTCTCTGTTAGTTGACTTCTCGGGTAGGGCAGCCAGTTGTTTCTGGCGCTCGACATCCCACTGGCCGGAGCGGCCATCGCAAGCGAGCCGCACACCGCCCCACCTCGTTCCGAGTGATAGCCTGTAGCTCACCTCGCCCTCAGAGCGCTGCCTCCAGTATCGTTTGCACACCCTCTACCAACTCTACCGCGCCGTCGCTACGGCGCCGGGGTGCATAGCCGCACGCTCACCCTCCCTCTCAAGGAATCCCGCGTCGAGCCCATCGCTCAGCGGCGGATGCCACGTGACATCTATGGTGAAATGGTATCATGCATCCTTGCCATGGATGCGGTGGGGGTTCGATTCCCCCTGGATGTACTCTTTTGTGTGTCTGCTGCACTCTCTAGGTGCGAGAAAGGTTGGAAGGAAGGCGGGGACGGTTGACGTTTTGGCTCAGAAGTAGGGTTGGAAGGAGGAAGAGTGGTCGTTGGCTCAGAAGGGGGCGAGACGCCACTTGCTTTTTGGTCCCGCTCTGCGCCCCTTGATGGAGATATGCTCCTGAGTCTATGCGCTTGTGAGCGCAGAGCGAAGAGTCTGGCGGGCGGGGAAGGAGCAGAGCTTACCATGTAAGTGTGCGGCGGCGCAAGCCAGCTGGGACCAGTTGCCAGGGAGACGACCCCTCCGCCTTCAAAGATTGAGTTTATCGCCTCCCCAATCAGAGGCATTGCAAACCCCCCGGTGGACTCTCCATGCACGGGTCGCCATGTCTGCGTGCTCTGCCATCATCATGGTTCTAGGAAGAGCACAGCACGTCTCTCAATGCTATTCTGTGGATGTCGGGAAGCAGGCCACCTCCTCGGTATCTGCAAACTTATCAACGGAGAGATTTTCATCTCCGCTCTGATTTCTGACTGCCTCAGCCGTAGTCAGCGCACAGTCCATCAACACTCTTCTTTCCGTCGCATCGGAGTGCAGCCCCAATGGTCGAGCGAGGACAAAAAGCTTTCTAGCGACGAGAAGTTTCGATCTTCTGCCCTTTGGGTGAACTCGTATGAGCCCAACGCTCTTCCATCTGAGCTACGTCGCTTTGATTTGGACATGAGAGCCGAACCCGGGGGCGAGGATAGGGCCGACGCCGCCTCCACTTCTCGATGCCCTTGGCTCCTTTCGTTGGGCTCACGGCGAGGCGCTGGCGAATGCTTGGTCCGGTCTACACAGCTGAATTGTGCAGCGCACTCGGCCGAGTGAATCTTATTGTTGGGCCTTGCCGTTGCGGCTATCTGTGGGGGAGACCGCTTGCTCCGGCTGGGCTGGGCAGTTCTGGGTAGTTGCTGTCTCTCCGGATTCCATATAGATAAGTTGTGGGGGGGCAATATGGCGACTGGTCTGTGGTGCCATTGTGGTCGGTCGTATAGCACTACTGTAGTCGTCGGGGATCGATGGCCGCTGACCGTATGCCTCGGCCCCGACGACGCTGGCGAGTACGTATCAACTGCACTGCCTCGTGATATGAATGGACGCCCGTCGCAGCCGAGGGAATCTTATCTTCATGAAATCGGCAGTCACGAGACAGCTGAACGCCGGGTGTACCGAAATCAGCGAGCACCTCCATGCTTTCTGGAGAGCCATAAAAAGCCTGCATCTCATCTTAGATCTTGAAGACATCTACCAAGTTGTCCATTACAGTATGCGGTCCAACTTCTTGTACACCTTCCTTTGCTCCCTCCTCTTTGTCTTTGCTCTAGCCGCACCAGCGGAGTGCGACCTCGGCCTCGACTCTCGAAAGGAGTCCGGTTTCGACAGCCGGGACGACATCCGCAACCGGGGCGCAGCGGACTACGACCGACGCGACGAATCCGCCGAAGACGCCACAGATGCCGTCGACGGCGCCGACGTTGCAGATACCGAGAGTGCCACGGACGCCGAGGCAGCGAGGAAGGACGCAACTGGCCGCTGCCCCGCGGGCAAGGTTCCCCGCACGAAGTATGTCAAGATCCTCGTGGACGGCTGCTCCGTTCCGAAGTGGCTGTCTTTCGCGGACATGAAGCGCTTCACGGGCTGCTGCAACGCACACGACAAGTGCTATGCCGCGTGTGGCAGGAGCAAGAGGTTCTGCGACAGCCAGTTCCATAACTGCATGTTGGGGACTTGTGGGCGCTTCAACCTCCTTTGTAGGGCTGCTGCGAACACCTACTTCGATGCCATGAGCTTCCCCGAGGCTCAGAGGTCTTTCGACCGCGCTACCAAGAGGTACTGCAGGTGCCACTGAACCTTCACTCGGCCCAGGAGCGACTCGTAACACATCTCACCCATCTTGAGAGAACAAACAAAATGAAGGAAATTTAGTAAGGCGAAACGTAATCGTGCATATGTCGATCTAAGAGCCGAATGCAATAGCTAACCACTGCCACTTTGTCATAGCGTGCAATGTGATTGAGGGACATGATCCGAGTTTCTCTCCATTATGATCTGGCACGGCTTATACTTCCATTCCAATATCCAGTCACTGTTCCATCCCCGGCTGCCTCCAGCTTGCATCAGTAACCTACTCCGTGTCCTGCGACTGTTGAAAGTCCGAAAGTCAGTCTGCCTGCGTTCCCGAACTCGAGAACGGAGGCCCGGTGGAGGTGTTGTTTGCCTCCGCATTCGGACACGACCGTGGGGATTTTCCGGACGGGGCGCGCAAAGCCGACCGACGTCATGTCGGCGGCCCGAAGAAGTCGGGGTGACTACCGTTTTCTGTTGTTGTTCCAAAATATCTACTTCTCTGTCAACAAAAGCACGTACACCGTCGACGTCTCGAGGCGCAGTAACCACCATGATCCGAACACTACGCCCTCTCGCCCGGCTACCCTCCAACGTCGGCGCTGGCCCGTCGCGCCCGATCGCCCTCGCCCGCGGTTTCCAGACGGGATACCAGAAGCCTTCCTCTGGATCTGTCGACCTTGCGTACGACGTGATCGAGCCGAAGCACCCGAGCGGACTGCATGGCGACCAGTGCCTCGTCATCTGTCACGGTCTCTTCGGCAGCAAGCAGAACTGGCGATCGCTCTCGAAGCGCTTTGCGCAGGAGCTCGGCATGCCGGTGTACTGTCTCGTGAGTCGACCTCATAGCTATTCAATGCCATGCAGCCGAGCAGGCGGTGGCACAATTGAGCTGCGTCGCTTGTCTCGGACATCGTAGGCGTCCAGCTAACTTCAGGACCTGCGGAATCACGGCGCCTCGCCGCATGTCGAGCCGCATACGAGCGAAGCGATGGCGGAGGACATTGCGCTCTTTCTCCAGAAGCAGGGCATCAAGTCTGGTCTCAACCTGATGGGACACTCGATGGGCGGCAAGGCAGTGATGACGTTTGCGCTGAACCCGGAGCTGAACGCGCCGCTGCGCTCTCTGATCTCGGTCGACATGGCGCCGTACAAGGGCAAGCTCTCGAAGGAGTTCACGCAGTACGCGGACAGCATGCTGGAGATTGAGCGCGCGGGCGTCAAGACCCGTGGCGAGGCGGACAAGATCCTGCAAAAGGTCGAGCCGGACCTCGGCACGCGCCAGTTCCTGCTCACGAACACGAAGAACGAGGACGGCAAGATCGCGTTCCGCATCCCTCTCGAGCTGCTTAAGAAGTACCTCGACGCGATCGGCGACTTCCCCTACACCCCCGGCCAGCCCAATAGCCCGCACTGGGACGGACCGGCCCTCTTCCTCCAGGGCACCAAGGCGCGGTACATCAACGAGCGCAACATTCCCGTCGCCAAGCAGTTCTTCCCTAACATGCAGCTCGTCCCGATGGACACGGGACACTGGGTGCACGCCGAGAAGCCGAACGAGACCGTCCAGCTCGTCGAGAGTTTCATCAAGACAGGCAAGGCCACCCTCTAGATAGACCATTACATGCTATGTACATTGCTTTTTGGAACCTCCGCCTTCGGTCTGCTGGCCGTTGAAGGCTGGACCGGAGGTGCGAGAGCGGGGACCTTCCACGGCAGGCTGAAGCGCATCCAGGAATTTCTGGCCCAGCAACAACCTCCACTTTCGCAACTACATCTTCGCCATGGCGACGACGACGGAGAGCGGCAGGAAGTAGGAGTAGCTGGTGCCGCGCCGTCCTCCCGTCGAGGCGTATGAGCTGCTGTCTCCGGCACAGCAGCGACGAGTCGACTCATACCCCGAACCCGAGCGAGCAGCGGCGGCTTGGCTCCTGCTGATCGAGTCTGGACCAGAGTGGAGGGCAAGGGCCACCCCATGCAGAAACTGCGCCGGGCAGCGCTGGTCGTGCGTCGACCCCATTACTCCTGGTCAGCGCCGGCGCTGCGAGGGCTGCTATCGCTCCGGATGGGTTTGCAACGACCCCACGCCCTTGTGGGCTGCCCCACTCACGGCGCGGGCGTCTGCGTCCACACCCACGATCCCCGCCGGTCGAGCCCCAGCGTACCCAGCGCCCGCCACGCCCGTCTTTTGTCCCTCGACTGCGACAACAGTCCTGGATCTTACCTCGCCCTCGACCCTCGGTCGCCGACAACGGTGGGTGGTCCCGGACGACACTGAAGACGAAGAGGAAATCGTGGATATCGATGGCGAGGCCGAGCTCTTCTTTGCGTCTCGAGGTACGGTGGAGAGCTCGGATTCCGACGATGAAGTCGAGTTCATTGGTATGAGCGAGGCGCCAGACCCTTCGCAGCCTGCGAGGAGACGTCCACGGAACGCATCACCTCGACCCGACACCCTGGCAAGCGATTCAAGACCTAGCACGGAGCTGCCTCCAGCCCTCCCCTCGTTGTCAGTCGCTCGATCGACTTCAACATCGGCGAGATGCGCGATGTGCTCAAGGCTCAAGGCAGCTGAACAAACTGCACCTTCCAACGTGGTGGTATCATGGCCCGGAAGACTACAGCCAGCCGCGGACGTCGTGCACGCGGTGATGGTCCACCAAAGCGGGAGTGCGTTCAACATTGCGCTTTGGCGAACCGGCACGGCTGGCAGAGGGGATTATTCTTGTTCTGCCAGAGATCGTCCTTCCCCAAAACCAAATACTCTGCCATAGCGTATCGGAATATACAACCCCGTTACCAAGGTTGCTTTCGCTATCTGCAGATCGACCCAAGAGTCTACCGCACCGGAAGGCTCGCAGTGGCGCGCAATTCGAAACGACTTGAGCGACTCGTTCTCAGCCAGCGGTCTTATTACGAGCAGGGTTCGAAAATCAAGCTGGGTGGTGAGGCCCTGCGCTCCTGAGTCTGCACGAGCCAACGGCGGCGTGTGGGTATGTGTGCTGTGTCACTGGCTAACTCGTTGGCCAACTCTGACACTTTCTCTTGAGAGAGGCATTGGGAGGTTGCTGATTCGGGGGGAGTTCGCTATCAGCGACGTCAATAGAGTTATCCGCGGAGAGTATCACGGTCGAATGTGCTACAGCATCTTCCAGTCGGAGGCTCATCGCGAGAAGCTCAACAAGGCCGTGGAGCGAGTGGCGACCATGACACCGGCAGAGAAATCAGCATATATCAAGGAGCAGAGGCTTCTCAGCGGTGAAAGAGCGAAAGTGCGGAAGGAGAAGTACGCTCGCGAGTCAGAGGCAACTACTACCCCGAACCTGGTGCATGATCCTGGCGGGATGGCAGCGCCTCGTTTAACTGTCTAGCACAGCAAGCTAGAAGGGGAGCAAACCTCGAGGGAGAACGCATTCCCAGCGACGCCCATCGGACCAGACTTCGATGCTGCGCGTTTGAGTCTGGGGTACTTCCTGGACAGCTGACGGCCAGCTCACCTCTCGGCGGTTTTCGCGAACCAGTCATCGTCGCCAACAATATCGTTGTATATATCAAGCTCAGTAGTCGTACAGAGTGTGTAGTCTCTAGTCAGCATTGGCCGGCGGAGGGACGCCTCATGCATGTGTGTTTACAGCCCAAGCCTCCATCGCCCAGCTCGTAGATGGGTGGCGAGCAGCAGCGTCGTGCTTGCACAGAATGCCCAGCGCGGCGGATGGCTCTAGCCGTATTATCAACGAGCATGAGTAGTTGGGCCGGCCTGATGGCAGTGGACAGATCACGAAATGCAGGGTATGCGGATTATACACTAATGATACAGAATGAGCAGAGCGTGCGTGCTGCAGCTCCGCAACTCTACTCCTCGTCCTCCTCCTGATCCTCTAGCACGCCCTTGGCCGCCCAAAAGTCCCTTCGGCGCTTCGCAGCGTCAGTCTTGGCCGCTATCCGATCTTCAAGTGCGCCTGTCTGGCAATAGTCAGCGGTGCTGCAATTGTAGATTCTCACTTGCCTGCTGCTTCTTCTTCTTGCCCCTGCTGCGGCGGGCGGAGGACTTTGACGGCACGGGGCCGGAACCGTCGCTATCGCTCCCGACGCTACCCTGTGCGCTCGACACGCGGCTCGAGACACGGCTGGAGACGCGGCTGGACGCCCTGCTCGCCTGTGCGCTTGCGGGTGCGGAGCGCGCTTTAGCCTTCTGCGCCTTGCTCGGCATGGCGTAGCGCGACTCCTCGGGCGGGGGGGAGAACTCGTCCTCGGAAACTGAGCGCGGGTCGCGTATCCGCGCCGCAAGGGAGGGGATGCCGGATATACTTGAGCCGCGCTCGACGCCGACGACGCCGTCATCGACGCTGCTGTCGCTGGAGTAGTTGTCCTCAACCTCGGAGTCATCGACGTTGATCGAGCTGAAGCCCGCGTCGGGGGCAGGAGGCTCGCGCTCCGTCGCACCCGAGCCGAGCTCGCCGTCTCGGTTACGCAGCTTCGCCAGCCGCCGGTCCAGGACCCCGCTCTCGTCCAGTGAACGCAGACCGTGTCGGAACTTGGTCGTCTCCTTGGTCACACCCATAATGGCACCGAGGATTGTGAGGGTCTGCGGGTCAAAGTCGGCGCGGTTCTTGGACCGGAGCCACTCGTCGCGCTCGATCAGACGGGCTTGCAGCAGGTCGTACGCTCCGCCAAACGTCATCTTGACTTGCCGGATACCGAAGGAGGACTTGGAGACGTCGTTGTCCGTGTCCTGCGGGTCTTCGATGCAGAGCAGGAACGGCTGTGAGTCCAGATACCATCCCCGAGAGCGCTTGGGGAAGTACCGACCACCCTTGCGGATGCTGATGCCGACTTCGTCATAGTTGAACGAACGACCGTAAAGCTCGAAGAACTCTACGAGCAGCACACCGAGGTTCTTCACCGGATCGATCTCGCCGTGCCGCACCTTCGGGTGCATCTGGAGGAAGCTGAGCGCGAGACAGATGACTGAGTACGAGCCGAGACCGCCTGTGTAGACCTCGTTCATGGAGCGCTGGGACAGGAACGCCTTGATCACGAGGATGAGCTCGCGCGCTCCAGGCAGAGCCTTCAGGTAGTGGTTCACGATCTTGACGGCACTAACGCCGTTCGTCTGGTTCAAGCTGATATCGACGTTGATACCGCCCTCGGCCGTGACGAACTTGATGATTGGGACCTTGGCCCGCGTGATGACGGCGACCGTCTCGGTGATGTGGTTCCCGCGCATCATGCGCGCGAGCTGGTGCAGCATCGTCACCTTGTTCTTCTCTGATAAGCGCGGCGTCGAGACGACGAGATCAATGTCTCCTGTCGGAAGGTAGAGCTGCGTCTCCCATGAGCCGAACAGCGTCACCGTCGCATCGCGCCATTCCTTCCGGATGATGTGCGTGATGAGCTCGATCATCGTCTTGCGGACGTGGAACTCGTGCTGCGTCGGGGACATGTGCTTGTAGAAAGCGTGCACTTCGGAGTTCAAACTGAGGTCAGCTGGAGGCGGAGTATTTGGTAGCTCACAGAGCTGCCGGGTCGTCGTAGTGCAGCCAGTCGACGTCCTCGGCCCACGGAGCAGCCCGCTCTGCGGCCCTGCGCTCCTCCTTCAAGTTTCTCGGACCAGGAGCTCCATCCTCGCCCTTTTGTCTCTTTCCTTCCGGCTGTCCTCCTTCAGACTTGCGCTTCTTGCGCTGCTGAGTGCCGTCTTCCCCGGCACTCGGAAGCGGCGATTCGATTTCGATTTCGGGCGGAGGGGAAGACTCGAGGTCGATCGTCTCGCCGGGGCCGAGCTCGAAGCTGATAAAGTCGTCGCCGGTGGCGAACGACTCATCCATGTTGGCCGCTGTTGATTGTCGATGGCCACTCGGGCCAGACGATGTCGCTTAGGGTTGGTGTTGCGGTAGGATTAGCACCGCGTAGTAACTTGCTCGTTCAACTTTTGAAAACAGACGGCCCTGGGTGGTGGATGTTATCATTGCGTGCACGTGCAGGTCACGTGGTCCCACGTCATTCTCGCCGCCGAGATGAATCCGTCGACTCTGGGGCGCCGGGCCAGGCGACCAGCCGCCGCCCGCTTGTTTAGTCAGTGCAGCGGGTGCGGGCAGGGCACGACCACAACACACCCACAGCACCTCGTCTCGCCATCGACCACTTGTCCTCCACTGCTCACAACACTCCTGAACACACACAGCACACATCACGACTGGAACCGGGCACGTACTGGCTCCTGTCCCCTCGCTTTCGCAACTCCGGCCTTCCTTCCTTCCTCTCCATTCCCCTCCTTCCTTCCTTACCTCCCCTCCCACCACCCAAACTGGCCAACTGAGTGGCGATGGCTGAGGTTGCAGCGCGCAAGCGTGCGCGCTCCTCGTCACCCGTGTGCGATGTGCTCGCATCCCCCCTGGAAGTCCTTCTGAAGCGTCGGCGGCGAGACCTCTCTCGCACGTCGTCGGTGGCGTTACCTCCGCCGTCGCAGCCAATCTTCGACCCGCCAAGCGGTATGCCGGGCCCGTCAGGCGGAGATGCCGCCATGCCGTCCAGCTCGTCCCCGGGACTGCCGACGTCCTCCTCGCCCGGATTTGGGGACTACAGCCACGACGCCAACTCGCTTCGTGGGATAGAGAGACGCAGAACCCGCAACTGGGAGCGCCTCAATGCACCTGCTCTCGCGGGGCCGAGCTGCGAGCCCGACTCGTCCCCTGTCGCCCGCCGTAGTACGAGCGACCGTCACCTCGTCTCCTCAAGTCCTGTCCGGCACCAGCCCCCGGCGCCGGTATTTCGCGACGAGTGGAGCGCAGAGGAGCGCCTTCGCGAGTGGGGCGACGAGTACTCCTCGCAGAACACGGTGCTGCATTCCCTGGTGAGTCGTGTGGCCGGCGTAGTCACACATGTCGACGGGCGGCATAGCTTCGCTTCCTCAGCAAGCAGTCAGCTAATGTGCAGCATCTCGCCCGCCTCGAGAGCCAACAGTCTCTGCACAGCCTGCACTCGGTTGCGAGTGCGTCGTATGAGCCGTTCGAGCTCGCCGAGCCAGCAACGAGTCCAGCACCGTACCCAGCAGGCACACCTCTACGGACGCCAGCAAGCGCGAACGCATGGCGCACGCATCAGACTCCCGGCTTCACTCCCGGCGGCTTCACGTCGAGCGAGTACGTCTCGTCGCCCTTGTTCTCGCCCCCGCCGCACTCTGGCCCTCACCATACACACGCCACACCAAGCCGCACCGGTGAACCTCATGGGGAGGTCCGCGCAAGCTACGAGGAGACGAACCGCCTTCTTGCCGAACTCAACTTTGCCCGCTTGCGTAGACACGACGCCATGAGCTCCTCGCCCCCGCCGCCGTCGACGGATCCTGCTATGGACGAGCAGTGGTAGCCGCACCAACGCAGCGAGCTGGCCGTGTAGCGAATCGCTAATGTCGAGGCGGCCGACACCTCGATCCGGCCAACGGCGAGTCGCACCACAAGAACGCAATCAGCATGTACCTTTCCCCCTTCATCTTCAACTCGACTTTGTGATATTAGACATTCGCTTCCTGCACTGCGCACTTCGCACACAACCACTTTGTACATCGTTCCTCCAACAAGCATGTTAGCATTGCCCCTTCGTCTCTCTGCTTCTCGCTGCCAATCTTAGACTGCACATTGGGTACATTTTCTAAAACTGCTGAACTATCTACACTAAGAACTGATGAGTGAATGGCGCTTGGGTGGATACAGGTACGGTCACTGGCTTAAGCCCGTGCCCGCCATCTTAGACCTTGGCCGCCTTGTTGCTACCAGCGACGTCCTCGGCCTTGCGCTTCTCGGCACCGAGCGGCTCAATGTCGAGCTTGGGGCCCTTGGGCACGATGCGCCTCGGGTTGATCTGGGTGTGCGAGTAGAAGTAGTGCTCGCGGATGTCTGTAGTGTCAGCTTTGCCTCTCCTTTTGCAAGCTGTCGATCCCCAATGTCCCCCTGTGATCGCTGGGATCGTAGCGATCGGAGTCGCGGTGATCGTCACGATCGCAGGCGCAGGGGCAGGGGATGTGGGCACCTGAGTCAAACTCACGGTCAAAGTGCGTCGTGTCCTTGAAAGCGGGGTAGTTCCAGTACAGGTTCTTGAGCCAGCGGTTGAGGGCGGGGTAGTCGTGGCGGATCAGGCCCCAGTTGGTCTTGAAGTGGACATAGTACACGGGGTCGAAGCGGACAATGGTGGTGTAGAGGCGGACGTCGGCCTCGGTCAGCTGGCCGCCGACGAGGAATTCGCGCCCGTCGCTCAGGATCTCCTCGACCCGATCGAGCGACTTGATGAGGTTCTCGACCGCGTCGTCATATGCGCCCTGCGTTGTCGCAAAGCCGCACTTGTACACGCCGTTGTTGATGCCGTCGTAGACCCACTCGTTGAGCGCGTCAATCTCACCCCGCAGAGACTCGGGGTACAGGTCCAGCTCCCTCTCCTTGGATCCCTCGGGGAGGAAAGAGTTGAAGGCGCTGTTAAAGTCGCGGATGATCTCGGACGACTCGTTCGACACAATCGTCTCCGTCTGCTTGTCCCAGACGATCGGGACCGTGAAGCGAGCACTGTAGTCGGGCTCCGCCTTCTTGTACAGCTCGGACAGGTGCGTCTTGCCGTACAGCTTGTCGGCGGTCGCGCCAGGGAAGGTCTTGTTCGAGTGCTCGCTCCAGGGCGCAGGCTCCTTGGCCGCGTCCTCGGGCGTCTCGAAGTGCCAGCCGCCGTCGAGGAGGTGCGGGTGGACAACGGAGAAGTCTGATGTCAGCTGGAATCCCCATCCCGTTAGCTTGTCGCCCGTCACTACATAGAGTGACATAATCGACGGCACTTACCGAAGAAGTCGTCGAGACCCTTCAGCTTGCGCACGATGAGCGTGCGGTGCGCCCACGGGCAAGCGTACGAGACATAGAGGTGGTAGCGGCCCTTCTCAGCGGGGAACTTGCCGTCGGGCTCGATGTGATCGCGGAAGGATGAGACCTGGCGCTTGAACGAGCCATCCTTGGAAGCCCAGTCGGTGAGACCCATTTTGTTACTAGTTGATGAGAGAGTGCGGATGGATTGAGTGAGGGAAGAGATGGGGGCGACGGAAGGTCGGGCGGTAGTGTTGGTGTTGTTGGCGTGGGTGGTGAAGTTGCGAGCGGCGCAGAGAGTCGGATGCGCGATACGGGGCAGGAAGTTTGAGGTGGTTGTTGCGAAAGAGCGAACAGTTGTTGACAGCATGAGGATGGGGAGTGGGAATCGCGACCGCTGTGTCTTATATCGCGGTCATGGATGGTGGCCGTGTTCGGCTCCTGGGGCTGGGTGCGGGGCTCTGCTTCTCTGGGCGGCATTGGGCGGGTGATCAACCCTCATGTCGCCGAGTGCCGAGGCCCTCAACCAACAGGCCAACGACAACCAGGGGTGCGGTATGGGATTGCTGACACATGATCGGCCAGTTTCCGGATCGGAGTGACGTCACGCCCGAAATTTAGAGGTCCCATAAAGACCGCGCTGGAGAGGCTTAGCTCATGTGTCCCAGACATCCATCAGACGTTGCGGCCTGTATCTGGTCAGCGTTGACACACGATCGCGAAGGGGTTGTCAGCAGTGAGTTGTTTCATTTGCCGGGCAAGGTACACACGCACATGCATGGGAGTCAACTGAGTCAACTGTTAGCTGTAGCTTGCCTTTTGAGAGCGAGCTTGGGCGCTCGATCTGACTGATGTCTACGCGTCATACGCGTCTTCGGCGGCTGAGAGTGAGTCACGCACTAACACAATCTCACTCAAAGTAGTAGACGCCCAGAGCTTTCTCGAAGCACTCCTCAATTGTCGAAATGTTGGCAGGCGTATCGGGCGCCAGAGGATGAGGGTGGCCAGACCCATTGACCATGACGGGCTGCGAGAACGCCCAGAGGAACACGGCGGGAATGCCTGCGATCTGCTGCACGCTGAAAGCGGTGCCGCACATCGATCCTCTGCCTCGTCTCCCACTGGTCCATCCAGATCTTGGCGGCAAAGTACGCTCCGAGCCCTCGCGCTACTGCCAACAGCTGCCTCGCGGAACAGGCGACGGTAATCTGCGCACCCATCGGCTCCCTGCGTCTTGAGCACCGGCTCGGAAGACTCCTTCAGGTTGTCGTTGTCCAGCTCATCTGCGAGCATAACTGCGCGTGCGATGGCGACGTCCTCGGTGGCGTCGAGCCATCCATTGGGCCAGCCCTGGGGTGGCTTATCGGTACCTCGTCGCCAGCGATCAAGTTAAGCATAAGGGAGATGGCCAACTCAGAGCCGTGCGCGCAGTCACCCAGGTTCAGAGTCTCCGTTCTCGGGGTCTGCAAAGTCATAGCTGGCCCGCCAGTTTGATACGAGATAACAGAGAGCTAATGGACGGGCTAACCCAAATGCACTCACAAGTAGCTCATGATATCTTTGTCCACGAAGGAGGCGACACGGTCATTCGTGATGATGCAGTACACGTGTTCGGGAATCTCAGGCCAGCTAGTTGCCGTCTGGTCGTACGGCGGCCCTGCTTGTTCAATGCGTGCTTCAAGCTGCTCAATACGGACTTTTTTCAAGTCCTGCATGAGGAAGGTCGTTTCCCCGCTGGCTCCGGAACGCTCGCTGCCTGCATCAGTGCCATTTGCCCTGGGGGGCTGAGAGGGCCAACAAGTGCCTTGGACTTGGCCAAGCGGTTGGTCGCCGTCGGACAGATGCTCTGGAAGAGTTTTATCTTCCTCAGTGCCCTTTAACAGCTTCAGAAGGCATTCGGCCCTGATCCAGTTGAGGTTATCGTGAAGGTACTGCCTGACACCGTCGGCGTCCATGCGTCGAGTGTCTTTCTCATAAGGGCTGAACATGGGAGGCAAGGCGGAGGAATTTAGAGTTAAGAGGATCTGTAGTGAAGAGAGGGGAGGACGATGGACTGTCAACAAGGAATCGGCGGGCGCCGCATGCTCGGTTGAGTCAACTTGCCCGCAGTAGGGGTGGCACTTCCTCCGCTGCAGGCGTGCGCAAGTGAGGCCTGCGCCCCCATGACGATGCTATCGTGATAGTCCCGAAAAAAGTCTCCAGCGCACAGCTCAGCTGATGGTGCTGGTCTCGATGCAACCGTATTCTGTTCACAGACGTTTCGCTACATTCGCGGTACTCAAGCGACCTCTTTCTCCATTTGTGCCAGTGAGCTTGCCCGTAGAGGAAGAACAGCTGACAGCCAGAGCGAAGTACAGTGTCGGCTACTGTCGTGCTGAGGAAAGCTGACGAACATTCGCCCAGTCTCGTGCTGGCGAGCTTGCCTGATGTTTGTCCTGGGTACACAGTCACTCTACGGCAGCAGAGGTGAGCGAGATGTTCCAGCAATAGCTGACAGGCAGTCGCGCAATCTCTATAGCTGCCTAGAGGTGAATAGCTGTTCTCTCGCCAATCGCAGCTGACAGACTCCTCAGCTTTGTCAACTCAGCTGGTGAGCTCTTCGGATCGGTGAACAGCTGATATCAGAGACGCAGCTTAACGTTTGAGGTGAGCTTCCCAACGCTTGTAAACATAGCTGACGAACAGCTGACCCATTGCCGTGGGTGAGCTTCAGAGGCCCGCTGTCTAGCTGACAGACAGTTCTTCCCCAACACCACATACAGTACGGCCAGCTATGACTCGAGTTGTAGCTGACGGACAGCCCACCTTGCACGTAAGCTGAGCATCACTCATAGCTGACGGACAGTGACCCCGTAGTGGTGAGCTTGTTGCTCGCTTGGCGAGCTGCCGACCAGTAGCTTGGCCAGTGAGCTTTGTAAAGCCATCTGCTGGCTTGACATAGCTGACAAACAGCCAAGCTCATAACCTCTACGCGCAAGCTTTGACTACGGCTTGCAGCTGCACCCAGCACTCAGCCTTGTACAAAACACGGTCAGCTGCCAGGCCCCCTTTTCTAGCTTACAGACAGTGGCCTTCTGCGCGTAAGCTGAGACGCGTTTGCGCAGAGCTGACAACAGCAGCCCAGCGCTGGTGAGCTAAGTACGCTCGCGGTAAAGCTGACGACCAGCTAGGTCGAGTTTACTGGCGAGTTGCTGCGTCCTTCGTGGGAGCTGAGGAGCAGCGAGGATAATAGCCCACGGCGTTCGTCAAGTTGACAAGCAGTCTCAAGTCTGCTGGTGAACTGGCAGCATGCCGTTGGTATAGCTGACACAGACAAACACAGGCTCCTCTTGGGTCCTCTTGGTCGACCGTGAGCTGATGTAATTCATCTGGGCTGACAAACAGCCCTCGACCGTGAATTCCCAGCGACGCAAGTGAGCTCCTCGACGCTTACTCTGAGCTCACAGCCAGACGCGATGTTCCATAGTCCGAATGGGAGACAAGTCGGAGACATGCAAAACCTATGCATACGGATTTCAAAGGCGGGTTACAACGGACAAAACAAGAAAGTATGGTTTGTTGGATTGGTGGGAACACTCTAGGAACAAGGGTTGCTGTGTGGGATTGTGATGGTGTTGTGTCGTCGTAGTTGTAGCTTGCATCGTCCTGGGCAAGCCCTGCTCGCATGGTTACAGTCGGTGAGGGAATGTTGTGCCCGCTCTGCTCGCCAGCTCTTAGCTCCGAATCGGCCTGAGACGCTCCCGCTCAGCTGTCGTGGGCTTCTCCTTCTGCTCCTTCCCCTCCTTCCTGCTGATAGCAGTCGCGATGGAAGACATGCCGCCGTGCGCGCGAATCTTGGACAGAATGTCGCGCGCATAGTTGAGTTTCTGCAGCGTCGACTCGACGCGTTTCCGGTCCTTCGGATCCGTTGGGAGGGGGCCCAGCAGGGCTTCGAGCGACCACGTGCGGAGCACGTAGTGCTTGTCGATGACCGACACGACGAGTCCGTCAGACGACAGGATGAGCTTGGTGTGGTCGTAGAAGTTGAACTGGAGCAGGCCGTTTGAGAGCCGGAACAGAATCACGTGCTTCATCCGCAGGTACTTCTCGACGAAGACCATGCCCTTCGTTCGCTCGCTGTCGACCCAGTTGTAGGGGTAGTCGCCCAGGAGCTTGTTCAGGATGTAGTTCTCGAACTGGTTCAGGAGGTACACCTTTGTCTTGAGGTCGGACGGCGTGCCGTCGATACCGTAGTTGCGCCGTGTCTGCAGCGCCTTGTCCTCGGGTGAGTACGCAATGTAGTCGACATGCGTCTTGCCCGGCGACAGGACGAGAGACGATGTGTCGTTGAAGTGCACGGACACGGTGCCGTCGCTCATCGCGAAGCCCATGCCGTACTTGGTGCAGTAGTCGAGCCAGCTCACGACGAACACGCGCGGCGCGGGCGGTGCCAGCTCGATGTGTGGCGTGCGGAACCCGCCGTTCTTCGCCGCCTCGAAGGCTGTCGCCAGGTTCGCCTCAAACTGGTCGTACACATTCTTCTGCTTGCCGGACTTGAGAGAGTTGGCCCCCGAGCTGCCAGAGCCCGAAGACGCGGCCGACCGGTGCTGCGGCACATGCGCCTCGCCGAGAGCGCGTCGCGGTGATGTCCGCTGCTCACGGTCCCAGTATCGTGGCCGCTCACGCTCCTTCCCACTGCTGCGCGCCGGCGCGCCGCGCTCCTCGTCGCTTCCCTTGTCCGACAGCTTCATGCCCGCCATCTGGCTAACGATACGCGCCTTCTGCACAGCGAGGTCGCGGTCCCTGCCGTCGTACGCCTTGCCGTAGTTGTCGACCTCGACGCCCTCGTCCTCCTCCTCGTCCTCCTCGGCAAGACCCTCCATAGAAGCCCGCTTTTGCACACCTCTGCGGACGGGAGAAAGCGTCGCCTGCGCACCAGCGGCGGTAAGCTTGCGCAGCAGTGACGGCTCCTTGATCGCGGTAGGGGCGGTGACGAGGGGTTGGCGCGCACTGTTGAGCAGCGCGCTGATCGGTGAGTCGGGCTTGACGGCGTTGTTGAAGTCGCGCTCCTGGGCGGCAATCGAGGTCGCGAGCTGCGACGATGGCTTGCCTGGCGGCGTCGTGCTGAGCGGGCTGGCACCGTCGCCGATCGCGCGTCGCCGCACAGCATCGAAGTTGCGTCGGCTCTGCGTCGGGCTCATGTTCGTGTGATCCGGCGCGTTGTCGTTTGCGCTGACGGGGATGTACGATGGGAACGGTCCGTCCTGGAACCACGGATGCTGGAGGATCTCGGAGAGCGTCGGGCGCTGCTCCGGGTTGCTGTTCAGGATCTTCATGATGAGGTCCATCGCCGGTCCGCTGATCTCCTTGTCGGGCGGGAACTCGTACCGATTCTCACGGATGCGGCGATAGATAGCCTTAACGTCCTTGGTCTGGAACGGCGGCTTGCCAATCAGTAACGTGTAGAGGATGACGCCGACAGACCACACATCGACCTCGAAGCTGTGTCCATTTGTCGTGTCGAACAGCACTTCGGGCGCAATATAGTTGGGTGTTCCACAGATCGTCTTCTTTCTCTCGCCCGGGTTCTCGATCAGCGCCGCGAGACCAAAGTCACCGACCTTGATGTTCATGTCCGCGTCGAGGAAGAGGTTGCCGAGCTTGAGATCTCGGTGGATCACATTGTTGTCGTGCATGTACTGGCACGCGCCAATGAGCTGCGTCAGGTAGAAGCGCGCTTCCGGCTCGGTGTAGCGCTTGCGTCGGCGGAGCAGGTCCATGAGCGAGCCATGAGCGCACAGCTCCAGAATCATGTACACGTTCTCGTCGTCCTCGAAGCAGTCATCGAACCGGACGATGTTCGGGTGCTGCAGCATCTGATGCAGCTTGATCTCGGCCCAAAGCTTCGTCTTGTTCTTCTTCGTCTTGATCTGGCTCTTGCTCACGACCTTGACCGCACGCCGGCGTGCGCGCTCGTCGAGCACCTCGTACACTCGCGCGAAGCCTCCCTGCACGTGTCAGCGGCCGTCACGGGATGGAGTGAATTGGCGTGACGGTGGGATCGGCGGTCTCCGGGCCGTCCTACGACCGGCGAGGACAGTGCCGTTGCCGCGATAGAGCCCGCAAGCATCGTGCATGCACTTAGGAGCCTGCCTTGATCTCTCCGCCATGTCCAGATGCACGCAAGACGTCAAGATCGAGCGCCGACCGAGTGGAAAGCTTTCGGGCCGTGGGAACGAGATGGCTCGTGCCCCGTTGTTTACGTCCTTTCGCTTGGCTGTGCACTGGCGTCGTGCTTGTACTCACTTCTCCCAAGAATCCTGTCCTGGTGTATACCGTTCCTCGTCCTTCATCTCGGATCTGCAGCGGAGGCGGGGGCAGGTTCTTCTTGTCCTTCTTCGTCGGCGCCTCCTTCGGCCTCGGCTGAGGGTCCTTACGCCTCTGCGCGGCCTCGGCGTGCGCTAAAGCGGCAGCTTCAGCGGCGCCCATTGCGGTGGTGGTGCGGAGGGGTGAGTGGAAGGGGGTTGAACAATGGAGGGTGGCTGCAGCGTTGTCTAGTTGCTTGCAATGTCGGCAGTGCTGTGGTCAATGGCGATGATGTCAATTGTCTGTTAGGTGCAGGCGACAAGGAGAGGAAGAGGAGAACAACATGACGAGCCCGCTGCAGAGTGCTGCAGTGTTTGGTCATTTTCGGCGGGCGGGAGCAAAACAAAAGTCAGTCGCGCATAGTTGGTCGTCCCAGGCACGGCCATTCCTCACCCTGGCACTGGACCCTGGGCAATGGCGGTGGCGAGCGCACGACCAAGGCACGCAGCGCAATGTTGTGACATGACCGTGACGTTGTTAGCGCCTCATGCATAACTGAGCTACGTCGCATGTTGCCCAGCTGCCAGTGATGGACAGTACCTCACGTAGAGTGTTCCAGACAATGCAAAGTGTTCTGATCGTCGCGTTCCGTCGCCACGACGGCCTGAGACACCAGCGCCTGACTGCCATATTGGGTTGTCCCGCAGGGCTGCAGGTGAGAATTACTCAGTTGAGGAAACTGCGACCAGCGGGCGCGCCATGGAACCAAACAATCACAACGAGTGCTGCCGAGGAACGTCCCATCTGGAATAACCGTCTCTAGACTGGCAGGATTCCTCGCATCGCGTTAGCCTCTTGCAAAAGATTCATATCTGGGCAAGAGGCGACCGAGTCGAGAGTCAGTCCTTGTTTGCGAGCGGAAAGGGCTGCCCTCTGGTTGTCATGGCGTTCTTAAGCGCGCTGATTACGACTCCTCTCAATCGTCGGGCAGACAGCAAACAACGCCCACGCAGAGCACCCTGCGCGAACGAATCGCCGCAGTCCTGCTTACTCTTACTTACTCTCCATCCCAGAATATTTGAGCAGTGCCCAGTAGACCAGCAGCTAGCAGGTCGTCATCAATCATGGAAGAGGTCAATATCCGACTTTGAATGCCGATAGGAGATTGAGCGTCGCTAAGGTACGCTAATGGTCCCTGCCACCTATTAGCAATCTCCTGATTAGCCATTAGCGGATTCAAACAAGATAAGGGTTAAGTTCAGGGGCTCCAGTGCGGCGTTCCTCACGACCAACCGCCTTTGTCCCTTTCGTCCACTCATCCTTCCCTTCCAGCATTCCCTCCTCCTGTTCTTGCTTCCCCAATTCTCCTTCTTGCTTCCACAATTCCTATATGCATAGGAAATTGAAAAAAGATACATCCAGGGGGAATCGAACCCCCACCGCATCGATGGCAACGATGCATGATACCATTTCACCATAGATGTTAGGACGTATTAGACCACTTCACCAACAGTCACCGTTGGGAGTGCTCTTCATTGAGAGGGGCGCGGGCGTGCGCCTATGTACACCTTGCGGATTCGGATTCGGACGCGGTTCTGGGAGGCTCGCCCTCGCCCGGTTGCAACCCGCGCCTGGCAGGGGTGTGCAACGGAAAGGGAGATAGGTACAGAGTAAATGCATACATCATATGTGAGTGTGGGGTTGGAATGCTACGAAGAGTGGGCTTGTTGACTGCTGGGCGGTGCCGGTAGTTGACGAAGACGGCCACGGGTTGCGACGCTCGGATCTGATCGAGGTTGTGTGCATGTCTCTGGCTCGGTCGCTTTGAGAGCGGACGTCTGTGAACGGTGACTGTGTGTCGAGGCTACCTCCTCGCCCGCTTCGAGCAGCGGACGTTTGTGCCGCTCCTGAGAGTCCTCTTCGGAACACCCTCAATGTAGATGCTCTTTCCGACCCACTCCTCTCCGCGCAGAAGGGCATTCAGCTCAGGGAGAACATGGCCCTCATTGATCCTGAGTCGGTCGACGCTGGCGACTCTCGTGACTGCGTCCGCTCGGGTAAGCCAGATCATGACGACGCACATCACGATGTGAGCGGGCAGCGCACCGAGCTCAGGTGGCAGGAGCGTCAGCTCAAACGCGTTCGAATGCCCTTGAGCCCTGGTCCTGCGCGGTGGACGGATCGCATATCGGTGGTCGGACGGGCTGTCGGCGATGACGAACAGACGCCCAATGCCCGTGCGCATGTCGATCATGGTGAACGACCACGGGTGCGCCATGCCGTCGACCTGAGCCTCTGGCAGTGCGTAGAAGACCTCTCGCGCTTCGCGCAACATCCCAGGACGACCGAGAACGGAGACCGTAGCGTGCTCCGAGCTCGCATCAGCAGCAGCGAGAATCTTCTCGACCACGTCGACCGTCCACTTCGTCCGCACAGTGAGTCTGAAGGGTGGGGGCGAGTGAGTCATGGCTGCCTCAGTACTGTGATAGCAGTAGCGACCCGTATAGATGCTAGTGTAAGTGGTGATAAGTTGAGTGATGCAGTCGAGGATGCGGGTAATGGTGAATGCGGTGGTTGTGGTTGACGGGATGTGTGATGTCACAGGTAGTCGCAGGCAGGGTGCTGGGTCGCGGTCGTCCGACAGGGCGGTAATATACACAAGCTGGCGAGAGTGCAAACTCCCGGTGTGCGTATGACATGGGTTGCGACGGTGAACAGTGATGCACACACCTCCCAGTTCAGATGTGGATAGTGATGGGCTGTGTGGCGTGTGTCCCGAAGACAGGTGCTGAGTGGATCTGCTCTGCGTTCAGAAAACGTTCTTCGCTGTCCATCGAGGTATGCTGCTGGTTCTCTCGCTTGTGGTGCCTTCGTCCACGTCTCTTTCGAGCAGTCAACTTGAAGAGATGTCCCTTGCTCTCTTCCCGAGCCTCCTTCTTGACTTTCTCCTCGGCCCGAGTGTGGCGGTCCTCTTTGCGGCCGATGCGGAAGCACTTGTCCGTCCACTGGTTGTCGGCCAAAATCAGGTTTGGATCCTTCTGCATCAACTTCTGGGCGAGTCGGCATGCCCGTTGGCGGTCGGCTGTCGTTGCGGGGTCTGCGGAGGCGGGTTGACGTCGGCTGTGGCTGTGGCTGTGGGCTGGGACGGGGGCTCGGGAGACCGTTCGGGCGAACGGGACGGAAAGCGACACGGTATGTGGAGCGGAGGCAACTTAGAATCGTTTACTTTCTGGGCCGGGGCAGCTTCTGGAGGCGAAGTAACGGGAGATCTGCGCTCGGCACGCTCGTCCCTCTCCCGGTTTTGGAGTGCTATCTTCTCCCCCTCCGTCATGCTTGCTATCTGTCGCTCCCTTTCCGCCCGCTCTCGTGTTCTCCTACGCTCTTCCTCCCTCACCAAGCCACTTCTTGATACGTGTTTTCTCTTGACTTTTGCTGCTTTCGTTTCTAGCCGCATCACTCCCTGCTCTTGCCGCCGTCGCTCCTGCTCCCTTTCCTCCTCCGTCATAGCTAAAGCATCTCCCGCTCCAGCGCTTTCGCTCGCTGTGCAACGGCGCGGTTATACCACGGGAAGCCCTCAAGATGAGGGTCGCGAAGTTCTTGTAGTGCGGTTCTCTTGTGGCGGTCCGGCTTCAGCACGTCGTCCACACTTCGTAGTTTGGGGGCATGTCGTGCTTGAAGTTGTCGCGGGTTCTAGCTCTGTCGGTATTCGCGTGATTGATATGACTGCTGGTCTGCGCATCGGTTTTGATGTATAGCACGCTTTATACGCATGTCGGTGGCAATGAGGTTCGCTGATGAGAGGAAAGCAATGCATGCCAATAGGATAAGGTGAGCGGTGACTTTGTTATTGTCCAGCGGGAAAGGCAATGGCATGATTGCTTTGTGGGTGGCATTGTTCTCAATGGAGAGCTGGCCGAGATTGTTACATCACCGCAGGTGAGAGCATCGCTGGCCGCGATCCGGCTTCAAGCAGTGCTCTCCACAATGATGTATCGACCTACAGAGACTAGATCCACTTTTGCACTCTCTCCTTCCTTATACAGACGAGCTCTGCTCAGAGACGATGCACCAACGGCGCAAGCAGTGCCGGCCTGCGGATGGGAGGAGTTTGCGGCCAGTGGAACAAACGCTTGCCGAGACCACAGGCGAAGTGCTTTGCCTTCCGATGCATTAGCTGACCCGGATCTGGGGGGCATCTGAATTGCAGTGGGATGGAGCTGCGGGCAGTTCGTCGGCTCTGTTTTGCATGATAATCGCCACTTGTCAAGTGGAGCACGCCACCAGCTCCCGCTCCCATCGTCTACATCGTTTACGACGGAGGAGTCCCAGCCTTCACCCGTGCAGCTGAGCATAGTGGAACAACGCATCTTCATCATGTCTGGCACTCGATGGAGGGGCCGCCTATGGTTTCCCTTCTAAGCGCTTGCGGACCATTGTTCCGGAATCGAACTGGGGTGATGCGATGACCCGCTCACCACAGCAACAGCGCAACGATAGCGAGTGCCTCCAACCACCGGCTCGGGGCTATGTAGTAAGCCCCCATGGCGAGGAGAATGAGCGGCACCGCAATGAGCAGCAGCAGGGAGGGCGGGAGCTTGACGGCGTTCACGAGGACGCGGATCGTGCGATGCAGGAGCAGGAGGACGATCATGTGGCGGCAATCGGTGGTAATTGGTGGTAATCCAGAATCAGTGGTCGACGATATGGTGAGTTGGTCCGACCGTGCTGTAGTCTGCGACGGGATCATGTTGGAATGGAAATGCAAAGTAGATTGATCACCGTGCTGAATACAACGAGTACCGAGGGGTGGTGATGGCGGCGCGACGATGGGGCCACACCGCGTGGCCGACGTCGTGTGTGTCGCCCTCAACGTAATGACACTAGTACTCCACACTGCTATCATCCATCTGCTAACTATCACCAATCACATCAATCTGTCGTCCCGCAACTCAGCCCGAGCACGATCATAGCCCGCACAGCCCTAGCGATGACCTCCCCCCTCATGCCCTTCGTCACGGGAGCCGGGCTCCTCTCGCTCTTCCTCCTCTTCTACCTGCTCTGCTGGTGGGACGCCCCTGCGCTTTGGAAGTCCCGTCTATGCCCTTATCAGCACCCCTACGCTCTGTGCGCCGTATGTACGCGGCACTGTCTTCCCCCGCCACTGCAGGTTCCTCAGCCCCCTCCGACCTACTTCGTGCACTACCGCGGCTGCACCGGATGCCCCGACTGTCCGAACGGAGATGCCGTGCAGAGCAACGGCTTGGAAATCTCGGCAATTTGGGCGGTGAGCGTGGGCCTCGTGGTGCTCGCGCTCACGGCCTTGGCACCCCTGATTGGCATCGTGGTCGCGTTCATGGTGACGGTGGCTGTGGGGAGTACGGGCAGGGATATCAGGATCTGCATGCCTGTCGAGGATTGTCCGTGCATGCCCGACGTGTATCTGTGTCCGTACGAGAATGGCCGTGGGGCCGAGTACGTGCAGCAGTAGTCTCCATCAAGTCTTTTACACTGCTACGAAGCGATGAATGTGTCTATGCTCTAGATAGTGGAAGGAGATATGCTACATATCAGACAGTCTTGAGGTGCAGAGCATACAGTGCATCGATGGTGCTGAGCTCGCGTGGCGTGAGGGCGGGAAGGGGCATGTCGCGGAGGCAAGATTGTTGGCTCAGCTCGTAATGAGGGGACATCAACTCCGTGGCAGTCGGTTTCCAGTCGACGAACACGCCAGGTGCCACGTCGACAGGCTTGTGGACTGGCTCGTCATCAATCGACGACAGCGAGGAAGTCGTGCTCGCCCGTGAGCTAGAAGGAGTGGGCCGGGCCATGGTCGTTGACGGAGGAGAATCAGGGAGAACAGGCATAACAGAACTAAACTCAGCAGGAGACAGATTCCTGGAAGACCACGCAGACTCAGCAGCAGAAGCCAGCCGCGCATGCGGCGACATGTGTCGTCGGTTCACCTCCTGAAACGTGAGCACTGTGTCCCTCTCCCTTGTCGCTTTCGCGGCCCACCTCCTCAGCTGCATGTAGACCGTCTCTCCCGCCTTACGCTTGGTCCTGTCATCGTCGTCCTCGTCGTGATCCTCACTACCGCCGCCCTCTGCACTCCTCTCTGAGTCTTCCTCCGAGCTACGGTCTGAGGTCATATCGACGTCCACCTCATCCTCAAACTTGACGCCTTTCTTTTCCGCCCTCTTCGCTCGAAGCAGGGCCCGCCTCTCCTCCCTCTCGCGCAGGATATCCTCCCGGATCCTCCCCCGAATGCTCTGCTTGACAGAGGGGTGCGCGAGCTGATACGCGTGAGAGGCACGACACCTCTGTCCGATCTCGGCACGGAGGCGGAGTTCATGCAAGTGGGCCGCTTCGGCGGCTGCGATCTGGCGGGAACGGCGGTTCCACTCTGCAATTGCCTTGCGGTGAGCTGTGTCCGCCTTTGTGACCGCCACCTTTGAAGACGTGGGCTTGCGCATGGGAGAGTTGTGGGACTTGGAGCTGGAGATCTGATGGACGGGCATGGCGGAAGATGAGGTTACTGCTGTGCTTTGGTTGTCTGTGATGCTGTGGTGCGTGGATGGGGGCGTGAGTTGTGCTGCTTATGTATACGCTCTCCTCTCCGTTGACTAGTGCATCACGACGACTACAGACTGAAGCGTCCATCACTTATGTGATGAGGTTGGTTGCCTTCATCCATCGATCAGACTCGACGATGTCCTCAGCGACGCCAGAAACTGATACTGTAACAAAAAGACGAATTCCGCCACACCGCCTCCTGTCATTGTCCCCAGCTCTGTGCATGTTCATCACTCCCTTCAATCGCTTCTATCCTACTACTCCATTGCTACACGCCTATACTCAGTAAAAACGGCAGGTCAGACCCGCATCCGCGGCAGAAGTGCGCCTCGGCCAAACCCATCCCTTCCCTCCCCCTCCGTCTCTACCTCTGTCGTCTCATCCACCTCCACCTCCTCCGCCTCCATCTCCTCATCCGCCTCCGACCCAGGCCCAGGAACAGGCGCCGAAACGCTCCTCCCCCTCTCCCTCGCCGTAGATCTAACTGCCGAAACTTGCGGACCCAGCAGCGCGGCAACCGGGGTCTGATTGGGCAAAGACCGCCTGGAACGGAGCGCATAAGGAGACCACAGGAAGCGGGCCCGTTTCAGCCGAGGCGTGGCGGGCGGCGTGGCTTGGTGCTTACAGGACGAGGGGGAGCCGCGCACGGTCCCCGAGTCGGCTTCCGTGTCTGCGTCGTCGCCGCTGTCGTACTCCTCTCCGGGGGTCTTGTCGTTGCGGGTCGTGACGCCAGGGGCTACTGACTCGACATCGTCGGCGTCGACGGGGTCGGCGACGTCGGCCATGACGCTGTCCCCGTCCACGGCATACGCGAAGACATGTTCGTCCGGATCGATCTCGATGAAACTGTCCTCGTCCGTGTGTCCCGAGACGGAGGGTGTTGACCCCGCCTCAGATTCGGCGACAGAGGTAGTTCCGGAGGAAACGACAGAGGAAGGATATGAAGGGTAGGAAAGATAAGGTGTCCATCGCGCCGCGCGGCGGGCTTCGTACTCCTCTGCTGTGATTTGGCCCGTTATCGCGAGTCCTTCGTTGTCGTCGGATTCGTACTGGCTCGAGCTGGGTGTGGCGGGTTGGTCGGGGTCGGTCTGGTGTCAGCGTACTTTGTCCAGAACCGAGGGAAGAGAAGGAAGGGGGGATGAGTGGAGAGCGTGAAGACAGACCAGGACAGCCACTGAGGGGAGCAGAAGAGGAGAGAACTACAGTGCATTCGTCTATCTCTGCTCACTGCGCGGAACACGGCCATCTCTCGCAACTACACCCGGGCACCTCGCGAGACCTGGTGTCAGGCCGCTGCTTGGCACGCTGCTCCATGCTTTCTCCAGCCTGGTCCACCTCTGTCTTGCGCTCCTCCGCCCCCGCCTTCACTCCGTCACTCGCCGTCTCTCTCTCCACCACCTCCGCAGGCTCGAATGTGACCGACTCGACACCAGCATCGCCAGCCTCCATAGGGGGAGGAGGAGAAGAAGGGGGAGATCTAATTCCGTCCCCCCGACCCAGGACACCACGTAAAACAACCTCGCTCCGGCGAATGATTGAGCTGATCCGCGAGTCCTGGGAATAAACAGAATCCAGCGTCGTGTCGCCGTACGTGGCTGCTGTTATGTCTGCCTCCCCGCCCTGCTCCTGGGCCTCACGCTCCCCACGCTCCTCACGCTCCCCACGCTCCTCCAGCTCCCGCTCGCCGTCCTCTCGGACGATCGTCTGATCGACCCCGTCGACCATCGCATCGTCCGAGTCAGGCCTGTCCATGTCCCCGACCGAGTCCAAGGACGTGTCGGCTGTACTCGGCTCGGTCCGCTCCTCGATCACCTGAAGCGTGCCCAACTGCATCGGCGAGGTCGCTACATCCCCCGAGCAAACGGTCTCCTGTCCTTCGACAATGCCCCGCAGCGGACCCGGGGCCGGAGCTGTGGACGTGGACATGGCGGCCAACTTGGACACGAGGGCCGGAGGAGGAGGAGGGAGGCTGGATGAGCGCGGCGGCAGGATACTGGGCAGAGGGGCGAGGGAGGGGGAGCGTGGAGGTAGGTCAGGGCTGTCCTGGACAGGAGGGTTCGCTGCCGCAGAAGATGTGGATTGAGAGGTAGCAGAAACCGTGAGACGTGAGTGGTTCGAGAGCGAGCTGGGCTCCGAGGGGACGAGCGTCGAGCCGCCCCATGAGTCTGGTGACTCCCTCGGCGGGGAGCTCGGAGAGCTTGGTGAGACCGGTGAAGATGGGAGAGGGAGGACCGCCTTCGGTGAAGACGGAGCAGACGGAGAAGACGGAGCGGGTGGGAATGGTGTGCTGGGCAGATTGCTCACCATGTTGTCGTTGGGGAGACATTTCTGCGAGAGGATGCTTATGAGTACCCTGGCAAGGAGGGGAGGGGGACGTCAGCGCTGCCATCAGTTTTGCCATCAGTGCTACCGTCTGCATCGATGCCTGCATCAGTGCCATTGTCATCGACACTGTCAAACCTGCAAGGGGGGTTAGATACAACGCGAGCAATGGTAAACATAAACGATGGCAGGCAATGGTCCCAGAGTCCCTCATCTCGTCAAGACAGTGGTGGTCGGAGATCAACCCCGTGTGGTGGACAACCTTGGCCGTCCCCGACCGTATCGGCGTCCGCTCCACGACAGCGAAAGGGCCATGTCTCAAAGAAGAATAGAAAGTAGAAAGAACCCATGATCGCTGCGAACTAAAGATATAGCACGCTTGCGGGGGGTCAGCCGACCCATGATCAGCCGAGACTTGCCGTCCATGCCGCTACGCCAGTCTTCCCGCCATTAGACGCTCGTTCAATCGTCACGCCCAAACGCCAGCCCAAACGCCAGCGCCAACGCTGGCGCTAACGATCATGTGACTCGTTCCCCTCAGGCTCCCCAGTCAACTCGTCCGTGGCAGCGAAACGGCCCGAAACGATCAACAAGTCAGCAAGAGCTAGGAGAGAGAGAGAGAGAGTTGAGCACAAAGGCACAGATCTGCGCACGACTGGAGTTGGGGCGAGCGGAGCCAAGTGCAGAGTGCGGCGCATGCGGAGCAACAGGCCAACGCCACGGCGGCGATCGCGCGGCCAGTGCGGCGCATGCGGCGATCTCACCAGCCGCCGAGCAGGGAGCAGGGAGCAGGGAGTAGGGAGTAGGGAGAGAGGTTTTGTAGATCCGCGCCGCGCCGGCGTCCGGCCCGGTCCCTCCCCCTTCCTCGTTGCTCTCGTTGCTCCGGGAGAGTCGGCGTTCAACATGCTCGCCCCCCAGTTCGTCCCTGCGCAGCACGCGGTGTCAAGGTGTCGGAACGTGAGGAACCATGCGGTCTCTGGGCGACTCGGAGCTTGGGTTGGCTTGGCCCGAGCTCTTACTGGACGGAAGGGGGTCGGTGCCGTACGCGCTTGCGGTGGTGCCGGCGGGCTTGGAAAGTGGACGCATGGTGCGCATGGCACGCTTGGTGCGCTGGGTCGGTTCGGCCACTGTCGGTCTCTGTCGGTCACTGTCGGATGTCGGGTCGGTCGTATGCGACGGCACAGGGAAGCGGCTGCGCGATCTGGGCCAGAGAGGGAGCACATGGGTCGCTGCTCTGGTGCTGGCTGCTGACTGGCTGGTTTGCCGCTGTATTCAGTTCTGGACAATCAGGCTGTATTTTTGCCTCCCCTCGCAGGCTGCAGGGACAAAAACATATGGGGCCAGGGCGGCCCGGGGTTCCCGGAATCCTACCTGTCCCCCGATTGGTACCCCAGTTGCCCGCCTACTGCCGCTCCAACGCTTCCTGTAATTGCCTAACCCCACTCTAACTCGACATGCATGCTTCACTGTGGACACCGCCAGACACACAGACAGACAGACAGACAGACAGACAGACAGACAGACAGACAGACAGACAGACAGACAGACAGACAGACAGACAGACAGACAGACAGACAAGACTGACTGACAGTACTCGGAAGCATCTCGCTGTACCTAGTACCTAGCCTGTCAATGCAAGCCACCGTGTCCCCTGTACCTCTGGTACCTCTGGCCCGCATGGTACGTATGCCCCCGACCAAACCACTGGTGACACCTCGTGGTTACATTCCACACCGTCTGCAGACGGGCGCTTCGTCTATACCGGGTCCAGGACTGTGGACCTCTGAGGGCCAAAGTCGCCGGTTCCTTGTGTTCCTCTCAGAAGGTGAGCCGATGGCATCGCTGAAACCGATATTAGCATGGAGCGAGTCTATCTTGAGTCTTGAGAGTTGCGGATGGCACTGGACCAGAGACACGGCGGCACACTCCCGCGGGGCTAAGGTTCGTCCTACGCCTACGCCGCAGGCAGCAGAATGGAGGCAACACGGAGGCACGCACGGAGGCAGAATCCGCCAACTGGCCAACCCTCTGGTCGCATGCGGTCACTGAAATGGCCACCGCGTGCTCCTCAGGCTCCCTCAGGGCACCCGCATCACATGGTCTCTTGGGGTCTCTGGGCCTGTCGCTTCCTGCCCTTCGAGCGCGCTTCACCACTGGGCACACCATGCCTCGGGTCCCGTGCCCCTCCCTCCCCCTCTCAGACGATGCGCCAGCCAGCCAGATGCCAGATCGACTAGTAATGAACAATACAACCGGGATTAGAACAGCACTTGTAATCGGATTCTACCGCCTCAATCTCCCAGAACCCTGAGTCTGCTTTCAGATGGGGAGGTGCTTTTGCGATCGCCGAATCAAGCACCACACTGCCCTCCCCCAGGCTGCCCCTCGCTGCCCCTCGGCGCCGTGCTGCGCCACCGCCCAACGCCGCTGCTGTGCTCCACCTCGACCCCTCAACGCACGTCCGCACGCCACGTACACAGACATACTGACTCCTCATTGCGTAGCAGTGCAGAACGCAGCGACGCAGCGACGCAGTCGTGGTCGCAGCTCCGTGCAGATGCCATGGAGGCAAGCACTCGCGTCCCAACGCCAAAACAGCCAGAACAGCCAGTGAACACTAACAACGTCACCCGGCTCATGCCGCTGCAGCCACTCTCGTCAGTCACTCCCGCCCTCAATCGGCGCCGCCAAGTCTGCGTCTGCAATGGTTCTATCCACATGGTCGCATTGGTCCCATGCAGCTATGCCATGTAGTTATAGATACACGCATGGAACGAGATCATCTTGGATTTGCCGTAATCAATGCAGCATGCAGCATGCCAGCATCGGTCGGTCGGGGGAGAGAAGTCCCTGGGTGCAGCGTGATCCCTTTTGTGCCCTTGTGCCCTTAGTAGCCCCGCGTGGTTTCACTTTCGCACTTGATCGTGCGGTGTGTCGTCGACTCGCTCGGTACTGCAGACTCAGGCGCACTCGGCGGCGGCGGCAACGACCAACGACCAACGCCGTCAATCGGTGACTTGGACTTGAGGTTGACGCAGGACCACTGCTGCATTGCACCATCGTAGTGACCTCGTCACACCCACCTGCTAACCACCGATTACGACTGCGAGACCAACTGCAAACTAAGCATTCGACATTCCCCAACCACGCAACCACCATCTCACTCTTGCCTCGAACACTGCGCACGAACCCCACACCAAATCCAACCCACCCCTTCCCACTCACCACCACACCACCAACCACACACTCCGTGCTTTCTCTCATCCTCTCTCCCCCTCTCTTGACCTTCCCCCCTCACATTCTTCTTTTCCTTCGATTCTCTCATTCGGCTCCTTTCCACACAAAACCCCTTAACGCCCGGCCCGGCCCACGACGACGAGCAAACGACTCAAGACTCTGCGAGCGCACACCCGGTAGACACCACAGTCAACACACAACCCCGCATTCACCACCTACCGTCCACCCCACGCTCCGACTCGATGGCTCGACAATCGCATTTCATTCGGCATCTCTTCTAGTGTACTACAAATCGTGCGGCCGACAGGTGGTCTTAGACGCAGCATTCAACGACCGCCACCCACGCCTGGCCTAAGCAGCACAAGTCTTCCAGAGCCCACACCTGCCCACGCCAATCGATCCGCACTACATCATTTCCGACCCCCTCCCCCCCACAATATTATCCACACTCACCTCGACTCGACCATTTCCATTCCGCCCGTCGAACCCCCCGCTTGTCCTAACCCACCACCCCTCACTCATTCCGTGACGACTACTCTTGCAGCAGCCCTCTCGCAGCAGCACGCTACCGCTTCCCGCGACACTCTCCCAGGTCTCTTGCACCACACACACTGCACGCCGCCTCCAGGGTCAATTCATACATAGCTCGAGGTCCAACTTTTTGCCGCCTGGCTGGGCTTGCTTGGGCTTTGCTGTCTTTGTATTGGACACCCCCGCCGCCGCTATCAGCAACCCCTCGGCAACCCTCGCCGCTGACTCGATCTTTCGCAAGCCATCATCTGCAAGGCGTCAACACAACACTTCCACTCTTTGCTATTCTTAACATCTCCTTTCTTTCGGCCTCCCTTCGCCCCCCTCCCCCATTCTCCCACTGTCTGCGACAGTTTAAGGACGACGCCGGTTGTCGACGATGAGCGGTCACGAAACCCCCAGCGCAATGTCGCCCGGTAGGCGATATGCAGCCCTCGACCGTTCTCCGTCGCCAAGGCCGCTGCTCCAGCAGCGCTCCGGCACGCCCTCGCGGTTACCTAGCTTCTCTCATCAGAGCTGGGACACCTGGGCTGACGGCACTGGCTCGAGTGCGACGGCCGGCGCCGGCCCCTCGGCAGGGCCGAGGCGGGTCTCCGCGACCCAGACCGTCATTGGTTTCGGGCCGCCGCCGCCGCCCACGGCGTCCAACGGCATTGCGTTCCCTCCCGCCGTTCCTTCCCCGCGAGCGTCCATGATGGGCATGCCCGTGACTTCTTCGCCTGTCACCACGCAATTCGCGCTTCCCAAGCCGGGCGCTTCGGGACGCCCCAGCCTCTCCCAACAATACCAGAGCAACGACAATTTCGACCTTCCTTCATCGCCGCGGGCAGGGTACCGCCCCGAACTCCCGGGCTCCCCCCGTGCCCTTCCCAACGAGATTCGCTCTCGCCGCAACTCTGCCGCCGTTGTCTCAATCTCGCTGTCCTCCCGATCGCGCTCGCGGACGCCCCGGGGCAGTTCCAACCTGCTTCCCGGCCGGTCTGGCTCAGGGACGCCGAGCAACAACAACAGCTCCACTCCGAACGGCGGCGACGATGCCTGGGCCCCAGGCGTCGACGACATGGACGACTGGCAGCCGACCGGCGGTGTCCTGCTCGACGCTGACGAGGAGGAGGAGCGCCATGACAACTTTGGTTTCGACGACTTCCAGAACCAGGGGCGGTCTTGGACCGCAGAGTCGGACGCGAGCCACATTGCCGACGTCCTGCGCCCGGGCATGGTCTTTGGCGAGGGGCTCGAGTTTGAGGGCGACGTGATCGCGCCGGCCGTCGGCCGCCTGCAGATGAACGACACGAGCGACGTCGGCTTGCCCCTGCGCCGAGATTTCAGTGCGATGGGCACGAAGCGTAACCCCAACGAGAAGAAGACATACGATGTGATCCGCCAACTCGGATCGGGATCGTACGCGTGTGTCTATCTCGTGCGGGAGCGGGGCGGACGCAAGCGCGAGTACGCACTCAAGTGTCTCAGCAAGCATGATCTCGAGGAGGACCAACTCGAGACCCAGCTCTTCGAGGCGACCATTCACCTCTCGCTCCCGATCCACCGCAACATTGTCACCCTTCACGACACGCTCCAGACCAAGAACTGGCTCTTCCTCATGCTCGAACTGTGCCCTGGCGAAGATCTGTGCGTTGCTGTGAAATAATCTTTTGACTGACTCTGAAACAGGTTCTACTGGCTCGAGCGCTCCAGAGACGCATCACCTCCCCCGGCCAACGCCGCGCTCCCCGGCGACGATGGCGACCCGCGCGGGCGTGACATCATGTCTTCGTCGCGGCTCTCGTCGTCTTCCATTCCTTTCTCCTCTTCCCAACTCTTCTCCAACTTCCCGAGCAGCTTTACCAACTCGCCCGGTGCCTTCTCCCCGAACAATGGATTCAACGGCTTCCAGAGCGGATCGCAGTACTCTGCGTCACCTGCGTCGCTCCTCTTTGCGCATCACAACGGAAGCCAGTCGATCAGTCTCAGCTCGCACGCCGCGACGCCCCCGACCCCCTCGCTCCTGTCCGCCTTTTCGGCCAACACGCTGCTGACGCCCCGCCGACTGCGCCTCATTGCTTCGATGTTCTCGCAGATGTGCGAGGCGGTCGCGATTTGCCACGACGCGGGCGTCTCCCACCGCGACATCAAGCCCGAGAACTTCATTTGCTGCGACTCGGTCGAGCTCGAGTCCGAGAACCCCCCCGATGGCTCGCCCGACTTTGGCCCCCAGTCTCGCCGCAAGGTCATTGTCAAGCTGACCGACTTTGGCTTGGCAACGACAGAAGAGGACTCTGGCGACGTCGAGTGCGGCTCCAAGCCGTACATGAGTTACGAGTGCCGGAACAATCTCGGACCCTCGTACCGTCCAAAGCCGGCCGATGTGTGGTCGCTCGGCATTGTCCTCATCAACATGCTGTTCCACCGCAACCCGTGGAAGGACCCGACGGATGGCGACGCCAACTTTGACGCGTTCCTTGCGGACCGCGCTAGCTTCTTCCAGACCAAGTTCACGGGCATCGGCAAGGAGGTCGCGACGTACCTGGCTGAGCGTGTTCTGTGCACCGACGTCGAGTCGCGTGTGTCTGCGCGCGAGTTTGGCCAGTGGGTCCGCCAGCTGCCCGAGATGATTGCCGGTCGACGAGCCGTGCAGGCGCTTAAGATCGCCCGTCTCGAGAACCGCGCCAAGGCTGCCAACGACAAGGCCATGTTTGCAAAGGCGCCAGTTGCTAAGGCCAACCATCGCCCGAGTGGCCTCGCGAGCGCCCTCAGCGCCAACGCCGTGTCCCCACTTCCGGTCCCGACAGCCGATCTGCCTCCGCCACCGACGCAGCCGCCTAGCCTGTCTTCGCTCCCGCCGAAATCCGAGCTTTCTGAGGCTCCGCAAGTCGCCCCGACCCCGGATTTGTTGTTGGAGGGCGACGAAATTCGCTCTGCAACGACGGTCGATGACAACCCGACCCCGAGCGACCTGTCGACTGTTGTGTCTCCCGAGCCGCCCGAGGACGCCGACAATGGTGGTGACCAGTTTGTCAAGCGCAGCGAGACGCAGGGCAGCTCTCCGCCAGAGGGTGACGAGCGCTCTCTTTCCACGCAGAAGCGGCGGAAGCGCGGTGTCCGCAAGGGCAAAGCCGCCCAAGCTGCTCTCGCGGCGCAGCAGGCGGCCGGCGGCGAGACGTCTCGCGAGGAGCGCGACGCTTTCCTCGCTGAACTCGTTGCTGCCTCGGAGCAGCTGGCGCGCGACCTGTCCAAGAAGAAGACGCTCGACGTGTCGCACCAGGCTGAGTTCCCGCCATTGGGCGCGACGCCGCAGGAGGTTGCTGCCGCGCGCAAGAGCCGATGGAAGGACTTCCTGGCCATGAGCAAGGGCAACCCGCAGTTGGAGGCCCTTGCCCAGCGCGTCGCGGAGCGCGAGGCAGCGGCCGGCAGCACGTGGTCGGCTCCCGCTCAACTGCAGCACCAGGATACGAAGGAGTCGCCTCCCCGGCACCAGCCGCGGCACACGGTCACGACAACGGGAACGGTGTCGCTCAGCGGCGCCGACGAGGACGACGACTGGCGCAAGCGCGACAAGGCGTCGACGCCGAAACCGGCGGACGCGAAGAGGTCTTCTCGTCGGGCTACAGAAGACTCGTCGCGGTCTCGGCAGGCCGCTCTCGCCGCCGCCGCCATCGCCGGCGGCATGGACACGATGGGCGCCTTTGGCCGTCCGTCGCACCTCGGCCGTCCCGTGCCGCTGAACACGCGTCGGTCGCCCTTGGCCGATGAAGTGGAGAAGAAGCCGCCAAAGAAGGAGGTGTTCTCGCCAACGGCGTCCAAGAACTTTTCCCCAACGGCCTCAAAGGTGTCAGCCAAGTCGCACACGACCTCCACGACGAGCACAAAGGTGCCCTCCCCCGCCGCGACGGCGTCCAAGGCGTCCGTCAAGCCCGTGCCGCTCGCAAAGGTGCCGTCCCCGCCACTCAGCGAGAAACCGAAGAAACAGATGTCGAGTCTGGTCAAGATGTTTGGCGGGCTGAAGACGAAGGGGAAGGAGTGAGCACACCAAACACACTACGCCGAGCGAAGCGAGGTGAGGTGCGCGAGGTGCGAGGCGCCAGTCTCCGTCGTCGAGGCGAGGTGTGCGAGGTGTGCGAGGTGTCCGTCTCATTCCATGAGATGTGAGGTGCTCGCTCAGTGGGCGTGACTGTAGGACAGGCAGGACAGTGCTGAGACACAGTACCGTGTCTGGAAACAGGAAAGAAGTAAAACTCCAATTTTTCTCCACATCAACCAGTGCATATGTATGATTAGTGCATAGACGGTGCGGACGGGCCGAGCGCGCAGCGCGAGGTTGTGGAGGTGGGAGCGGAAGGGGGGTGGGAGACGGAGGTGTGCGACAAGCTGTGAGGTGGGAGCAGAGGCGGTGGGGTGAGGGAGAGGGAGTGAAGGGGAGAAAGGGGAGACG